>CM046875.1:415256785-415933404 GCA_025667525.1 Glebionis coronaria | reverse complement strand
AGCAATTCCAGGATCGAATATCTCGTCCTCGGTGGAGAAAGGAGAGGGAACAAATGGGGCTTCCCCCACACGAAGTCCACACAAAGCATCGTCAAAAGGAGAAGACGAGCTTGTAGTACTCAATACACGCGGTGATGACGGAGTTAGAGTTGTAGAAAAATCTTTTAAATCCAAGTTAAAATCTTTTCCTTTTTCATATTTTACACTCTCCTTGTGAAAACCCGATTTAATTATGTCAAAAATATTTCGTGTATCTAAAGCAATGTTAGTAACACTAAAAATTCTCACATTTTGAAATCTTTTTGGATTAGGTGGTGGTAAGTTTTCAAACGTTTGTCAACAAAGAAAACCTCCCCATCGGGATCAACGTATTCATCATCCGAAGAATCACTCGAGATTGGAATCGTAGGCTTAACACTCTTAACCTCCACCGGCGGAGGGGACGGAACTTCATTTTTCTCAACACTCCTAAAAACTCTATTTGAAATCTTTTTGCAAATGTTTTTGGTGGAATTGACATTGTACAAAGATGTGATGGAATACACATGAGAAAGAGTGGAGTTTTGGGTTGCATTAATGACGAGTTCTTCCTCATTGAAACGAAGAGTGATTTTTCTTGCATGCACATCGATAAGTGCTCTCGAGGTATCCAAAAAAGATCGACCTAAAATTTACGGAACTTTAGGATCGATGGGAATATCAACAACAATAAAGTCTACAGGATAGTAGAAACTTTCCAACTTCACAAAGACGTCCTCGGCAACTCCACAAGCTAGAATCATAGAATGATCGGCCATCTCGATTGACATTCTTGAAGGAGTGAGATTGGGAAGATTGAGCGATTTAAAAATCTCAAGAGGCATCAAATTAATACTAGCACCAAGATCGGCCAAGGCGTAGCATTCTTCCATGTCTTGGATAGCACATGGGATTAAAAACTTTCCAGGATCACCGACTTTTTGAGGTATGCGGCTTAGAAAAACCAATGAACAACTAGACGATTTTTGCAATTTCTCTTTGTTATTCAACATACTTTTGAAGTTCGCGGCAAATCGAGGCATCATGACTAAGGCGTCGGCAAAACTTATATTAAAATGCAAGTCACGAAACATTTTCATAAAAAGTTCAAATTGATAATTATTTCGTTCTTGTGCCTTTTCCTTGTCTCGTCTTGAAGGGTAGGGTAAAGGTGGTGTGGGTTGGGGCAAAGTAGGCATAGGCATCGGCCTTGGAATCTCGGGTTCCATGATAGGTATTGGTTCAACCGTAGGTGTGGTTTGAGCGGTACTTCGTGGGCTTGTAATTTGCTCCTTTTCAACCACAACCTCGGGTTCTTTCTCTTTTTCCTTCTCCATAGAAGTACTTGGACGAGAAATGGGTTCTTTGAAAGTTTTACCACTACGAGTGGTAATAACCTTCAATTCTCTTTCGGGTTCACGATGGTATCACTAGGAAGACCACCCGAAGAAGAGGGCTTACATATGATAGCTTCAAACATTTTAGCCATACGGTCTTCAAACTTAGATTGCCTAGCATCCGCTTTTAACAACTCTTGCTTAATCTCATGTTGTCCTTGCTCCATTTTTTGTTGATTTTGTTGGAGTCGTGTGACATTTCCTTCCATTTTATTAGCATGAGTATTAAGTTCATTAGCAAGTTCGTTTTAAGCTTGTTTTTCAACTCGGATCTTAAGCTAACCATTTCCACGTTGCATATTGTCAAACTTAGCATCATTAGCCTTTGCATAATTCAAAAATTCTCCTTGGAGATTTTTGGTGTGATCATTTTGAAAACCTTGAGTCGATGTTTGAAAATCACGGTTTTGGTTTTGATTAGAAACTTGCCCAATTCCACTTTGATAATTACCTTGTTATAGTTACGTTGATTTCCTTGGTAACCACCACTTTGATTGTTTCGATAGTTATTAGCATTTTGATTTTGTGGAGCTTGATTTTGGCGGGAACCTTGACTGATTTGGTTATAAGTTCCCGTGGCTACAAAAGCATTCGAAGTGTTACCATCCGCGGTAATGCACTCGGAAAAATCATGAGCTCCACCACACGAAATACAACTCTTAGCAACCGCTTTAACCGAAGCGGAATTTGAAGCTTCTTGAGCTTTCCAATGAGACATAAGAGTAGAAAACCTATCGAAAAACTGATTCTCCTCATTTGCTTCATCTTGCAAGGCATTAATGGAACGAGATGATGACGAGCCCAAACTGGCAACACTCGGGTGTTACGAGGGCTATAGACCTTAGACCTATTTTATATGATTTTCAAAGCCTCATTGGTCGTTTTGCACAAAAAATTACCACCCGCGGCGGCATTTAAATAATCTCGTTCATGATCATTAAGCCCATTATAAAAAGTGTCAATTTGATGCAATTCGGAAAAATCATGGTGTGGACATTCATGTAACATTTCTTTAAACCTTTCCCAAGCCATTGAAAAACTTTCATTTGGTCTTTGTGTAAAACGTGAAATCTCGTTTTTCAAATGTGTTGTCTTAGATGGTGGAAAAAATTGATTCACAAATTTAGACACGAGATCGGCCCATGTCAAAATCGAATTCGGTGGTTCTTTCTCAAGCCATATCTTGGCGGGTCCATCTAATGAATAAGGAAACAACATCATCTTAATGGCATCGTGTGGTACATCCTTAAACTTGCTTGTCGCGGTGAGACGATTAAATTGCCTAATGTGATAATGTGGGTTGTCTTTTTCGTGACCGCGAAACTTGTTTGCTTGAAGCATAGACATTAAACCCGTCTTGATCTCAAAGTTCTCCGCAAGGATGGCGGGAATCACAATGGCCTCTCCAAAACCCTCGGTGGGTGCTTGAAGCAACTCCATCATAGTACGATTAGCCATGATAGCTTCTTGTTCTACAATAGGTTCCTCACTTGGAGACTCCTCACTAGAATGAGTTTTAGTAGGAGTTTTGTTCTTTCGTCTACGTGCACGTTTTGCTTGATTACGAGTGAGCATAAACGTCACGTACAACGAGGAGACGAGCAAAGAAGATTCTTTTTGGTATTTTGTGTTTTTTTCAATTTTTTTGTGGTTTTTGATTGTATTAACTTTTTGGAAATTGGTGAAATGTATTAAGTAGACAATGAGTCCACAAATCTCCTCCTTAATCAAATCTCTTGATTAACGAAGCCTCAAGGAATGAAAAGGATCACGTGGAGTGAACGCCTTTGATGACTTTAGAACGATGGTGGAACACCAAATCGTTCAAGAGGGTTTAATCAATAGAAACCAAGAAAATATATATGATATGTAATAATACTTTGGGCGGCAAAACCCTCGATTCACTCTCAAAATCAAATACGCACAAGCAAGCGGAGGAAACGAGGCGGCGCGAAGCACTTAAGAGCCTTTTTCCTTTAGGTTGTGAAATACAACCGCCTTATACCCACCTTATAGTTTGTATTATCAAGATTAAGCTTCACGAAAGTATTTATCTATTTTTTGCCTTTTTTCTTTGGTTTGAGATTTGAATACAATATCGAGTGATGAAATCCCGAATCAAGGTTGTGATTGCTCACGTATTTGGAGTACTTGTGAATTTATTGTTCTACGTATACAATATATTAATAATATTCACACAAAAACCGAAAAACGATAATACGTATTAGTAGAGTGCTACTAATACAAATACTATTTATGGCTAATATAAAAAACAACAATGGTTCAATCAAAACACAACACACCTCCCCGGCAGCGGCGCCAAAATGATTGTTGTAAAATTACCCCTTTAGGAAAAGAGGGCAATAATATAGGGCAAGCGTGCACGATTTAGGAAAACCGTGTGTAAATGACCCTTAAGAAAAGTGTGAGTTCGTTCTCTCGAGGAGGCACGTGTGTTGTGTAATGAATTAATTTATTAATGTTTTTGATTATTAATAAGAAGAAAAGATAAGAGAAAATGACGAAGACGAAAAAAAAAAAAAATTGACAAAAACACTACTAGAAAGTTAAGACGTAGAAACGTAAAAAACACAAAAATTAAAATTTTAACCTAAAAATTCCTAAAAATTGGTAAAAATCCCCAATAAAATTCTAAGAGTTTACAAAAAATCCAAACTTGCTAAAACCTTTTAATTAATTAAATAATGACTTTTTAATGCTAATTAAAGCCCTAAAAATCACTTTTAAATATTAAAAAGCCCTAAACAAGATTTAATAGTTTGTAAACCTCAAAATGACCTAATTAAGCTAAAAACTATTTTTAAAAATTTTAAAACCAAATTAAACTATTTTTAAACTCCTAAAAACTATTAAAATCTATTAAATCTTAAATTAAATCTAGAAAATAAATGAAAAGCCTAAAAATTAATTGGAAAGTGACAAAGTTCCTAATTTAATGTCCTTAACCTAGGAAAAATGAAAAAAAAGTTAAAAATAAAACTTTCAATTTTTTTCTAATTAAATAATATTAAAATATTCAAAAAAAAATAAAAAGTTTTTAAATAAATTCTAAAAAATTATAAAAAATCCTAAATAATGTAACTAGAACAAAAATGTAAATTAAAGTTCCTAAAACCTTTTTTATAATTTTATATTAAATTTTAAAGTTTAATAAAAAACCTAAAATCAAATAAAATTAAAAATTAAAATTTTTGAAACCAAAATAAGATGTAAACCTCAAAATATTAAAATAAAACTTAAAAATTATTTTTCCTAAATTTAAAATCACTGTTTTCTATTTTTTATGCATTTATTAAAAACCGGATAAAGAAAAAATAATAAAAAATAAATAAAGAAAAGGAAAAATTAACTTTTGACCCAGAAAAATCCTAATGACTATGACTAACCTAGGAAAATTAAAATGGTCCAAAAACGCTTAATGAATAAGCTAAAAACAAGAAAATAAGCTACGGCTTTCTTTTTCAAAAGCAAAACAAAAACGCCTTAAGTCTATTACCCTTGCACCCTTGGTCAGTAAAAGACCCAAGGGCGCGACGGTATCTGTGATGTGTGTTGAGTGTGGTGACGAGGGTTCGAGGCTGAATGAACCCCTTTTTGCACTTTTTATTTTTTTTTTCTTTTTACACTTTAAAACACAACCTGTTACACTTTTTTAACCTTAAATCACAAACACAAGTCCACTAATCACGAATTAAGCAAGATTAAACAAGGCGGGTTCAGTTTTTGCTTTGTTAAGATCATAAAGCAAAATGGATTATCTTCACTGGTGAAAAAGACCAAGAGGACTTGGTATGCTGATGATTTTGTGGGTGTTTGTTGGGTACAATGGCACCCTTGTACTCTTTGGAGTACAAGGAGTCAAGAATAAGCAGAAAACAAGCAATACAAAGCACACAATCACATCAAACAGGCCAAATCAAGCAAAAACAAGTTGCTGAGGTCCTAGCCTAGGTCTGTGGGTATTTTTTAGCTAAAAGATTGCACAATACTGACTTTCAAACTCCCATATCTTGCATACAAGCTCACTACCTAGCCTAAAACTGATTAATAATCCTATTTGACCCTAAGTTTTAACATGTTACAAGTTTTGTAGTCACACAATTCACCAAATAAGCAGAAAACTGACTTAATGATTTTTAGCTATGTTTTTCCTTTTTTAACATGCAACCTCCACTCAAATCCTACCAATTAAGAAAACCAAGCTAGCAATAATCCTAACACTACCCTATTGATTACTTCTAACACGTTTCAAGCCCTAAAATCCTTCAAGAAACCCTACTAACATGCATATCCAAACACACCCTTATAATACTTGAAAACGTTTTTACACTTCAAATCTGTTTCAAACTTCACCAAACTGATTCAAAAAGCCCTAAACATGCATAAACTACCAAATAAACTTCATTCAAACACATAAAAACACTTTTCATGCAGTTTTCACCAAGATCACTTAAATCACCAACAAAACTGAAAAATTAAAAGGGAAAAGGATTTTTACCTAAGGGACTTACATCCAAGTTCCTTGTGGTTGAAAAACCACCTCCCATATACTCGGGTATATGCAGAACCCTTAACAAATCAAACTCCAAACCTGTTTAAGAAAGATTGAAAAAAAAACAAGCAAACAATATTCTGTTTTCTTTTTTTCTTTCTTAAAAAACTTTTAAAAACTTCTCAAAACGTTTTCTTTTCAATAAACTTCACACAAACAAACTCAAGTCCTGAAAATCCAAAACTCTAAACAACAATCTCCAAAAATTCACAATTTTCAGAAAACCTTGAAATAATTTTTGAAAAACAAAAATTTACTTCACCAAATATGTGGAACTCAGAATATTTAGCAAGATCAATACCAACTTTTTAATAAAACTAAAAGGAATTACTTTTGCTTCTCAAAATACCAACTTTATTTTATAAAAAAGGAATTACATGAATTGCTAAAAAAAACTGGAACAAGAAATACATTCACAGGCCGAATGTATTTATACTAGTCTAGGATGATTCTAGAATTCTTAATAAAAAATTACAAAGAAAATGCAACCCTAAACCCTAATTTTATGAAATGCAGAATGAGCCCTTTGAAGTCTTTGTGATTCTTGGTCAAAACAGAATACATGTGATGTGCCAGCTTGTAGAAATGATCTTGGACGTTGGATTGTCCTTGGAGACAAAGGAATTAAGGTCAGTCGCTCAATTGGTCGGGTTCTTGGGTTTGGGGGAAAACGAATTGAGCAGGGGAGGTCTGGGGTGGGGTCCACAGCCCATGTGGTGTTGTTTGGTGAGGTGGGATCAAGTGAGGATGAGGTGAATTTGGGTTCTGGAGGTAATTGGGGAATAACCCATTGATTTAAGCTTAATTGGAGCTGGGGCTAATTTAGGGTTCGTGTGAGATTAGGGCAGGTTTAATCTAAAAAGGGTATGAACAGGTTTTAAAATCCTGTTTTAGTGGGAAAATAAGTTGACTGGGGGGGGGGGGTTGACTTAATTAAGAAACCGGGTTTATGGGATTAGGCTAAGGGGTGTTTTGGGCTCAAGTGTTAATGGACTGGTGGGTAGCAAATTCACCACCAGTCCAATCTAACTTAACTTTTGTTAAGTGTCTTGCAAAGCCAGTCCATTCTGTTAAGTTCTTTTAACTGGCAGTCCAAATGCAATTGCATTTTTAGTCCTTTGATCCATTAGGTTTAACTTTGAACATTAGATCAATTCCCAAGGGCTTAACTTGTACAAACTTCATTCTTCAAGGACCATACTTGTTTATTTGACATTTGGAGGGTCAAATGTGACAAGTTCTTCAAAGATCAGGGGCCATTCTTTCCAATTCTTCAAACTTGAGGGGTCTTTTTGCAAAATTCCAATCTTGAGCTTGGTTCATTGTGCGTCTTCGTTTCCCGTGTTCGTTTTTGAATGATTCTTGTGTTCTTTTGTCAATTCCTCAATATCCGTACCTACAAATACACAAGTAACAAACACGAGCATATATTTGGTGTATTCAATGTTATTTAATGCATTTAAAGGCCGTTTTGGACGATGAGACCATGTATAAAAGCCGTCTCATCAGTCACGTCAGAAGAGTTACGCCGATAAGCATTGTAGGGACATACATTTTAATGTGGGAGACCACGTCTTCCTCAAGGTTTCGCCGGCACGTGGTGTTAAACGCTTCGGGATCAAAGGGAAACTCAGTCCTCGTTTCATCGGACCATTTGATATCATTGAACGAATCGGTGAAGTATCTTACCGATTGGCGTTACCTCCTCAGCTTTCACACGTGCATAACGTGTTCCATGTGTCCTTACTCAGAGGGTACAAGTATCATCCCCTTCACATGGTTCAGTATCCACTGGAACAGATACGTGAAGATCTCACTTTTATAGAGGAACCCGAACGAGTTCTCGACAGGCAAGAACGAGTCATGAGAAGGAAGACGATTCCATTCGTCAAAATTCTTTGGAGGGACCATACCGAGCGGGAAGCCACTTGGGAAATAGAGGAGTCTATCCGGGCTTCTTACCCTCACTTCATATTTTGAGTTCGGGTATGTTACTTCTTTCCAGTTTGCTTTATCTATAATTCGGGGACGAATTATTCTTTTTAGGGGGGAAGAATTGTAAAACCCGCATGCTTTTACCATGAATAGTGCCCTTAAGATCGTACGTCCTAGATAAAAACTTACCCTATTTAGTATTGATCACATTCATGTGCTAATAATCAAGCAAGTGCATACGTGTATGACATGATAAGTATCGATTACGTACGAACTCATGATAAACAGTTAATAGACATTTCACGTGAACATAATTAAATCATGATCACCATTTTAAAACACGAACTAAAATAATTACGTAAGTACTTAATTACGAGCGTTAAGAATACGATAAACTACATGATAAAATAAACAGAAACACTTTAAACACGAACACGTTTAACCACGAACGAACACGAAACATCAGGACACGAGAAAAGGTACGGGTACCCCATGTGGGGCCCCATACCCACGACACACCAACCAAGGTGGGCTAAGCCCATGGACTTTTAACATGAAAGGGGGGTTATGGTAAAATTCATTTCATTTTTCACATTTCAAGGAAATAAGCATTTAACCTAAAAAAGTTTTCCTCTCCTCCTCTTGGTCTCTCTTTGTGCCGCCACCCTCAAGACCACCATAGGTGGTTGTTGGTTGATTTTGATCATAAAAATAAGTGCTATAAACCGTGTTTGTTCATCCTCTTTCAAGCTACGTATTGGTATATTATTCTAAACCTTTCTTTTTAATTCTTTTTAAATCTTTGATTATTTTCATGAACATGTTATTGTTATTCTTATTAAAACATGATAATTAAACATAGATCTAACATGTTTTGGGGTTAACTAAAATCAAAGGTTGTTATATGAGGGTGTTTGTTTTTGGCCGCCTAGTATAACCAACCCGAGGGGGGTTCGGTTTGCTTTTTGCCGCCACCACCAAGACCATTTTGGTCTTGGTTGGTGCATGTGGGACCCACGGCAGCAAGGGGACACTAGTACCCCGAGTTGGCTCGGGGTACGGTGTCGAGTTCATGCCCGATTCATGGTTCGTTGGTTAAATCATGATTTATGCTACATGTTAAAATTTATGAATTATGAACTTAGGATATAAATTAATTAATAACATGAGATATTAATTAAACCATGACTTAGGTTATTTTAATTATTAATTTAGCATGATATTAATTTAACCTAAGTATTTTATGTTATAAGTTATAATTAATTAATTATTTAAAACATGCCTATAATTAATTAATTTAGACATGACTTAGGTTATGTTATTAATGCATAATAATACACATTTTAACCTAAGTAATTTATTCCATTTTAATTAAAACATGTTATACTTTAATTAAAATGCTTAACCTATAGTTTAATTAAAATACATGAAATAATAATTAAACTATACACTATATCATATGACTTAAGAAATAAGCTTATAAACACTTAGACTTATATGTTAGCTTATGTAACCAGCTTAATTCTAATTATGGAAACTTCTAATTATAGAAACTTAATTAAATAAGGCAACTAATCTATTAATGGAACCTTCTATATATGGAAATCTATCTATTTCAGGCAGCTAATCTAATCATGGAAACCTTCTATATATGGAAACTTATTTAATTAAGGCAGCTGATCTATTTTTGGAAACTTTCTATTTTTAGAAACTAATCTATTTTAAGCAGTAAATTCTATTTTTGGAAACTTTCTATTTTTGGAAACTTTCTATGTTTGGAAACTTTCTATTTTTGGAAACTTTCTATTTTTGGTAACTTTCTATTTTTGGAAACTTTCTATTTTTGGAAACTTTCTATTTTTGGAAACTTTCTATTTTTGGAAACCTGCTATTTTTGGAAAGTTACTTATTATTACACAGTAAGTATAATAATACATGAAATACCAGTAATACTTAATCAGATTAATCATAATACAAGACAAACACAGTTTAAGGCTTTAAACAGTAAACCATGACCTGAAACATACAAAGTAAGCTAAGATGAGACATAAAACCCAGTACGTAATCAGTAATTCGATACTTATACACGTGTGTATTCATGTAGCGTTAGTGATCCAGAAGTAGGAGTCTTTCTTCCGTTCATTCACTGGACTTGAGGTACGGATTCCCGTCCTTTCAGTAGGGACATTCTTTCCTTATTAGGATTTCCCCGTATGCAGCCAACTATTTTCCCCCAGTATTTGTTTTATTGTTTTGAACTGCTTATGTTTAATTAGCATAATCTATAGCCATATACAAGCATGACCAGTTTCACCTAGTTATGGAGGTACCATAACCATAACATTGGAGGCACCAATGTTATGACTTCCCCACGGTGGAGTGATTGCTCGTGGCGTCCCTTTCAGTTTTGGCCATATTATTATATCATGTGGGGCGTATGGGTGCATCCTAGTTACATGTTTTATTCAGTATTTCATGGTGAATGTGGTGTGTGCCTTGCATCCTTCACAAGGAGTTGATCCCTCCTACCCAGACCAGTATATTAATTAGAGGCATCCCCTCTAATCAGCATGATGAGGTCACCCCTCCAAGTATTCATGCACGTGACCTTTTCATGGCCTATATAGGCTATGGTATATTTATGTTAAAACAGTTTTCATAAGATAAACATAAGGCTTTTCAAACTATAAAACCAGTTTTCTTAATACTTAACCAGTTTACTTAGAACTTAGTCTTCCGCTGTTATATGTTACATGCTTATCCTATTTCATGCTATTTTGTACATCCGTGCACTGAGCGTCTTGCTCAGCCGTTTTCCTTTTCATGTTCCCAAAACGGCAGGTACTCAGGGACGCTCGTAGATCTCAAACGTACGTGCATATGGATTGGAAGCTTTACTGTCTTTCTTTACTTTATGCATTTCCTTTACTTTAATACAGCTTGCAATGGACATTGTTTCGTCCTTTCCTTTTACAGTATTTATGTTTGTGTGTGATGAGCTCTACTTTGGGGTTACCGATGTTTGATTCCGGTATTTCCCTTTTATGGTCAAATAATGCTTAGACATTTATCCTTGTATGCTTTGATGACACGCCATGATTATGCGTAAGATTCCATTTCCAAAATGGGGTGTTACAAACCCTCTCCTTAGATGGAGAGGGTGTGGATTAATTCATTTTTCACATAGTTCTTACTTTCTCTCTCAAGAAGTGTGTGTGATTCTATCAACTTTCTATTTCTTTCTCTCTCTAAAACATTAGCTAGATTTACAATATCCTACAAATGTTATCGAGAGCCATGGGATGATTGTTTGGTTTATGTGTATGTGTTCTTGATTCTTGCGCCTATTTTGATCCAAAACATTCAGACCAATTTGTTTTTGTGTTTTTATGGTTTAATCTTGATATACTTCATCTACATACTTATAGTAGTGATTTGGTATTGTTACTTTGGTTAAAAATATAAACATTTGGGTGTTTGATTCATTTTTAGGCTAAAAATCTCGAATTTGTTGTGTTCTAGTACTATCCAAGAAAAGTGGTACTTTTGATTCCATATTACGATCTAAATATTGCGATCGCATAAACCTGGGGTTTCAACTTGCGATCGAATATCACGATCACATCTTACGATCTAACATTACAATCACGTGTTACGATCAGTGATTGCGATCACGTGTTACGATCTGGCGACTGCGATCACGTGTTACGATAAGTGTCTGCGATCATGTGTTACGATCTAGCGACTGCGATCACGTGTTACGATCAGTGACTGCGATCATGTGTTACGATCTAGCGACTACGATCACGTGTTACGATCAGTGACTGCGATCACGTGTTGCGATCAATTGTTACGATCAAGTGTTATGATTAGTGACTCCGATCACGTGTTGCGATCCATTGTTGCGATCAGTTGTTGCAATCACGTGTTAGGATCAACAGTTACGATCAGGGTTGTGATAAAAGGTTACGATCACCCAATGCGATCAAGAGTTGCGATCCAACATTTTTCAAAAACGTGTTATTAGGGGATTTTAACATTATTTCTCGACCTTAACACACAACAACAAACGCATTTACTTTCTCTGATTATTCGATCAACATTTGTAAATCTTAACTTATCGAAATGGAGTACACATCTCTTACGGATAAGTCCATCCTGTTGGGTACGGATAATCGTCCACCAATGTTGGTGAAGACTATGTACGAGGATTGGGCTTCCCGAATGGAACTTTATATGTTGAACAAAGAAAATGGACATCTCATTTGGGCATCGGTGCTAAATGGACCATTGGTATATGGTACTGTGACGGAAGGTGCTGTTAGTCGTCCTCGCACAACGGGTGAATTAACTGGAGATGCTAAGATTCAAGACAAGTGTGATAAACAAGCTACAAACATCATTCTCCAAGCCCTTCCTCCAGATGTCTACAAACTTGTGAGTAAACATAAAGTTTCCAAAGAGTTATGGGATAGAATTCATGTTCTTATGCAAGGTACCTCGTTAACTAAACAAGAACGAGAGTGTAAGCTTTATGATACTTTTGATAAGTTTTCCTATGTCCCCGGGGAGACTCTAAATGATTACTATTTGAGACTCACTCTTTTGATGAATGAGCTCAACATCTATGGCCTGGAAATTCCTACGTTTCAATTAAACACCAAGTATTTGAACACTCTCCCTTCTGAATGGAGCAAGTACGTGACGACTGTTAAATTGGCTAAGTATTTGCATCAAACAAACGTGGATCAACTTCAATCTTTTCTTAAACAACATGAATGCCACGTGATCGAGGCTCGGTTGTCAACAACACAAATTCGTAATCCACTTGCCATGTATGCTTCTCAACAAATGACCCCCCAACAAAATATGGCTTACACTTATCAACAACCATCGTACTTGCAGCAGTCATCACCACATACCTATCAGCAACCACATCAACCACCTTATCAACCACTAATGATGCCACAGCAAGCATTTTTACAAAGTGTTCATCAACGATCTTTTCCACAACAACCACCACATCAGACATCACCATCACAAACTAACACTTCACCACCTATACTCCTCAGCAAGGATATTTTCCAATTGAAGCACAACCATCACAAGCCTTCTACTCCAATGAACTTCCACCAATTCAAGCACCAGTCTTCACTCCAAATGATACGCCAACTGATAACGCTCAAATCCAACATGTATTAATAAGCGTTATCTTCACAATTAGTGTATTATTTGTGGTAATAAACGGACTTTTATTGCTAATATTGTGCAAAGTTCGGTTATTGTGTTTTGTAGGAAGAAAGGACAAAGAAACGCGAATAAAGGAATAAAAAGCGCGCATTGGAGAAGAAGGAATAGAAGAAGCATGAAATGGTAAGATTTCATGTGAAGAATAAAAGATGATGAAGGAGTTTTGGAAGTGTAGAAGAAAGGAAAGAAAGAGGAAGGACTAGAAGGAAAAGTATGGAATATGGCCAAGTTGCCACCAGCAACACTTTGCTTGCCTCCACCAAATCCACCCTCATTTGCCACCAACATCAAAGTAGCATTCAGTTGCCACTGGCAAGCAAGTCCATGCCTCCATCAAACCAACCTTCATTTTCCACCAGCATGTTGCTAGTCAAGTCTAGCAAGAGTTATTCACAAATTCCCACTATTAATGAGAGGCTTCTCATTTGCCTCCCATTAACATTCCCTAGAGTTTATTCCCTCCTCTCCAAGCATAAACATGTATAAAATAGACCTTAGGGTCATTTGTTTTATAGTGCTTCATCCTTTGATCATTCTAACCCTTGACAAAGGTTAGAATCACCAAACATATATAACCCAAAAGACAATTAACCTCTGTTAATTCTCAAGGGGAGGACGAATTTTGTGAAGTAGAGATTTGGGTGGAGGAACATTGATCAATTGGAGGCTTGGAATTGCTACAAATTCTGTTTTTGTTATTTCAACTTTTTGTAAATTTCATGTACTTGGATTAATCTTCATTATAATTTAAGTGCTATTGAATGTTTGAGAAAATGATGACTTGTGTTGAAATGTGTTTGAATTCTGAGTAGTGTGATATACTTGTGTGATGAACATGAATTCTAAAGGGGAATTTGGTTTTATGAACAAGAAAATGTAAATGGGTTTTTATGGTTGATAATTCTTGAAACATGTTTAGATAATCAAATGAAACATAGCCTTTTATTGGATTTAGAGGTCGAAAGGATTTTCGGTAAACTATGTTCCAAAAGATTTGTGCATGAGTCAATTTGGTTTCTTGGTGATTGACACTCACCTTGACGAGTTGGTTAAAAGAATTTGTTAAAAGATTTATCTTGGGTATAGGTCAAAAGGACCCATCCAAACCAAACTTATCTCTTTATATTTTCTAGCAAATGGCGATTATAACAAATTGAAATAGATGATCATAGGCCGAAAGGGTTTGTCTACACCAATTGGTTAATATGAATTCTATAAAAAATACCATGGAATGGAATTTATATACTTTAGATTTGTAATTCATAGTTGCTTATGCACACAAACTATCTCTCCTACGGATGAAATGTAATTCACACAAGTATTGTTTTTAGTTATGTTTACCTTTACCATGTTAATTCTTGCGGTAGTAACGGTAGTGACAACCATATTACCTACACCACCACAATATTTTGATTATGCGCAAATCCCATGGGACGACCTAGACTTACCCGACTTTGCTACAATAGAACGAGTATACTTGCTCGTATGCGTAGTTAAGGAATTAATAAGTCTTGTTAATAAATTTAAAACTATGAGTGCAAGACGCGCATCACCAACTGATGTATTAAACCATCTCACCGCCTACTTGTCAAAACTTGTTGCTACTATAGGTTTTCCACCAACGAACAATCAGCTCCGCACTTCTTCAAATCCTCGAAAACAAGCCACTATTCAAGATGGTCAAGTGACGGTGCAAACCATTCAGGGAAGGCAAAATTTATATGGACCTCCTATAAGGACCGTGAACGCTCAAGCTGTGACTTCTCAAGCTAGTGGAAATGGAAGCACTATTGGTCCTCAAAAGGTTGTGACTTGCTCTTATTGCCGAGGACAAGGTCATATGGCAAGGGAATGCACTCAGCCGAAAAGGAGAAGGGATGCTACGTGGTTTCGTGATAAGATGTATTTGGTTGATGCTCAGTCTAAGGGGAAGATTTTGGATTCAGAGGAATTAGCATTTCTTGCAGACCCAGGGGAAACAGATAATGAAGGCATTGCAGTCGTCTCTACTTCTAATGCAGCTTATCAAGCAGATGATCTTGATGCATATGATTCAGATTGTGATGACATTCACTCAGCCTAAGCTGCTCTCGTTTCTAATCTCTTTCACTATGGTTCTGATGTCGTCAGTGAGGTACCAACCACATCTAATAATGTTCATGATAATCCACATCAAGTTGAGCATGAAAATGACAACCTCGAACAACATTCGAGAACTAGTTACTTAAATGATGTGGTATCCAAACCAACATATTGAGTGAACCTCAACCAAATGCTACGACGGGTATGGAATCTTATGATCAACGTGATTTGGTAATGGTGCCTAAACATATTATTGATAACATGAATGTGGCTGTTCGACAAACCATAGATATGAATGTCAACCTAACCGCTGAGCTTGCGCTGTATAAGGAAAAGGTCAAAACTTTTGAAATAGTCCCTCAAGCCGAAAATATAACTTACTCTGAATTTGACCAATTTCGTTTTGAAAAGATTGAACACTTGAAAAAATAGAATCATTAAAAGCTAATCTTTTCAATGAATTAAAAGAAAAAGATTCGGTTGTCAATAATTTTCAGAAACTTAAAACGTATTTCGAAACTCTCGAGTCTAAAAAGTTTGAATTAGAAATTAATGCTACCAAACTTCTTAAATTCAAGAAACAACAACTTTTAAAACAATACGCTTCCATAGAAAAGCCTCATCTTTTAACTAAATCGTTTAAAGAACTTGAACTTAAGCGTCTTCAAAATTTACCACCTAATCCCGGTTATGCAAAACAAGCTCAGGAATATATTCCTTGTCTTTATGATGTGACCATAATTGGCAAATCGAAAGAAGCACCTTATGTTCGTAGTACTGAGGAGACACAGTCACTTGCGGAAGAAACTCATTTTAAAATGCTTTCAAAATTCCATAAGCTTGATTATGTTCAGCATAATAAAGATCAATTTTCTAAAAAGACCCGTATTCGTTTACAAAGGGAATTAGCTCAATTATCAGCTTTTGTGCCCCAAAGTTTGTCAACGGAAAACCTTCCTAGTACGTCTCCTACACTTGTCAAAACGGATTTAACTAAGTTAATTCCACCGGTATGTTAGGCGTCCGGTAGCTTAAATGCGGTGCACCAACACTTAGCAAATTTTGACAAGGACATTGTGGAACGTACGACGGCTTCGGCCATAACAGAAGGTGAATGGAATTTTGAGCACACTAGAGCTGCATTCCGAGACGAAATTGTTCCATTTGTAAACAAGATTAAAGCTTGTCTTCGCAATGTCGATCAAGAATTGCTTTTGGAAATAGAAGAAGTTAGACACGTTTTCAATGAAATGGATGATGCATATGAAAACGGTTTAGTTTAAATTGAATGAATTTCACGTCAAAATGATCAGCTTCTGAAGCAAGTGATGTCTCATGATATTGTTTCCGTATGTGTGAATAAAAGTATTGATAATGATTCTATTGTGCATAATGTTGAATCTGTGGATAATGTGGTAGATAGTACTTGTCATAATTCAAGATTCTTATACTTTACTTTCAAAAAAGTTTGATGAGATCCAAAAAAATTGTATTTCGCTTGAATGCAAGCAACAATTTATTCAAGAGATCTTTGAAACTTCATTTGAAGGTGTAAATATAGATGATTCAAATTTTCAAAAGAAATTTCTATTGAATCTACAATCAGAACAACGTCAGCCAAGTGACAAGGTTGCTAAATCTTTGCCGATAGACATAGGGAAATCTAAGGAGCTTAACTGTGTGAACGTACTTGAGGCCGCTGAGAATATTAAACTTGATCTAGATAATCGAGTTTCCAAGATTTTGTCCAAAGTTGATAACTTAAAACAAAAAAATACACAACTCTTCGATTCAGTAAAGCCCGCATGTGCTAATACCACTGCACAGAATCAATCATTGATTGAACAATTGAATCAAAATTCGGTGGAAATATCTGATTTGAGGGAAAATATTTGTGATAAAAATCTGGCTTTGGCTGAGTTAAAGGAAACACTTCGTACTCTAAAAGGTAAGAATGTTGTGGATAACGCAACCACTGTCTCAGCATCGTCCTCTAGTGCAATCAAAAGGAACCTTATTGTCGTCACACCACTTAACAAGGGCCCTAGGACTAAACCATCTCAAATATTGGTCACTAAAGATAAGGCAAAATCAAAAACAGCTTCTAATATTCCCGTGTTGCCTTCTACAGGAGTAAGCACCACTACTAAGGCTCAAAGGTCTAAGCTTAAAAGAAACAAGAAGAATGATAGGATCTTGCCCCCATCTAGTAGTCAAGTGAAGAAGAAACTAGAAGCCCATCCTAGGAATGTTATTTCTGTTTTTAATAAAAAGAATCATGTAGCTAAACCTAAAGGCTCTGCGGGTGTGCAACGTTCTGCCTACTGCGAATTCTAATTTAAAATGTTGGAATTTCAATGAATGTATGTTTTCTAGTTGTCATGATTCTTGCCTTATTGACCATGTGAATGAGATGAATGCCCAGAAAAATGGATTAAAATGGAAACCGACTGGGAAAGTGTTAACCCAAGTTGGTTTGATGTGGCGCCCCACTGGTATAACTTTCACTATAGTTGGAAATGCGTGCCCTTTAACTAGGATCACTCCCACTAAGGAGAAGAAAGCGTGCCCTTTAACTAGGAGTACCAAGGCTACCAAAACACAAGCATGTCCTTTAACTAGGAACACCAACACTACCGTAGGAACTAAGTGCCCTTTAAATAGGTCTACTCCCACTGTAGTGCCCACTAATACTCCAAAACCTCAGAAAGTTGGAACATTAAAACCTGTTTAGTGGTAAAACTCACAATAGAAAACGCAGGAAATCTAAGGGCAACACAAATGTTAGCAATTCTGATAATATTATATCTGTATCTGCTAATACTCCAGAACCAATAGTTTCCAATGCATTGTCTACTGTTGTTGTTGAAAACAGGTGGTCTAAATTGTTCTCTGGTATTTGGACTCTGGTTTCTCTAAACATATGACCGAATATCGCTCTCAGCTCAGAAATTTCGTCAGCAAGTTTCTTGGTACGGTTCGATTTGGAAATGATCATATTGCAAAGATAATGGGTTACTGTGAATATCATATTGGGAATGTTATAATTTCAAGAGTGTATTATGTGGAAGATCTCGGTCACAACTTATTTTCTGTGGGACAATTTTGTGATGCAAACCTAGAAGTTGCTTTTCGAGAGCATACCTTCTTCATTCGTAATTTGGAAGGGGTTGATTTATTGAAAGTTACTCGAGGGAATAATTTGTACACTTTGTCTCTACAAGATATGATGGCCGCTTCTCCCGTATGTCTTCTCTCCAAAGCATCGAAGACTAAGTCATGGTTATGGCATCGACGGTTATCTCATCTTAACTTTGACGCTATTAATCACTTGGCGAAAAACGAACTTGTTCGTGGTCTTCCTAAACTTAAATTTTACAAGGATCATTTATGTTTCACGTGTACAATGGGGAAAAGCACTAAGAAATCATACAAACCCAAGACTAAAGACACCAACCAAGAGAAACTTTATTTGATGCATATGAATCTTTGTGGGCCAATGTGTGTTGAAAGTCTTAGTGGTAAAAGGTACATCCTCGTCATTGTTGATGATTACTCTCGGTTTACATGGGTGAAATTTCTTACAACAAAAAATGAGGCACCTAAATTCATCATCGGATTTCTCAAGATGATTCAAGTGCGTCTCAACACTACTGTCTGACGCATTCGTACAGATAATGGAACCAAATTTGTGAATCAAATTTTGCGTGATTATTATAAAGAAGTTGGTATATCTCATGAATCATCTGTTGCTCGCACTCCATAACAAAACGGTGTCGTGGAAAGGCGAAATCGCACACTTATGGAAGCCGCTCGAACGATGTTAATTTACGCAAAGGCTCCATTGTTTTTATGTGCAGAAGCAGTATCTACAACATTTTTCACCCAAAACCGGTCACTAATTCATAAACGCCATGGTAAAACACCTTATGAGCTTCTCCATTATCATATCTTCATGTATTTGGTTCTCTTTGCTATCCAAATAATGATGGTGACAATTTGGGAAAACTTCAACCAAAGGTTGATATTGGTATTTTCATTGGTTATGCACCCACAAAGAAGGCATACCGAATCTACAATCGTATTTCTCGTAAGATCCTCGAAACTATGAATTTTGATTTTGATGAGCTGACGGCAATGGCTTCTGAGCAAAGCAGCTCTGAACCCGCACTTCATGAAATGGGACCCAGTAACATTAGTTCTGGTCTTGTCCCAAACAACCCCACTTTGTCATTATTCACACCACCTTCTAGGAATGAATGGGATATTTGTTTCAACCGTTCTTTGATGAATTCTTTACTCCTCCAAGTATTGTCGCTCAAGAACCTGAGGTAATAGCTCCGGTTACCGAAGTTGTAGCTCCAGCAACCGAAGCACAATCAGATACGTCAGCACCTACAATTGGTCAAGATATACCTTCAACGAGTAATTCTCAACCTACACCCAAATCAACTACCCATGTCATGCCTATTGATGATGAATAAGATGATGATGATCACGATTTGGAATTCGCTCAAATGCGTGAACTTCCATTCTTTGGTGTACCAATTCCCGACTCTAATCAAGTCGGGTCATCCACCTCAGAGGAAGCTCCTACTACGGTCTACTCCAATCCACGGATTCGTGAACATGACAGCAAGTGGACAAAGGATCATCCTATAGATTCTATTATTGGTGACCCTAATCATCCGGTATCCACACGAAGTCAGTTACAAGAAGGGCAATGTTTTGTCATTTGGATGCTTTTCTCAGTGAAGTTGAACCTAAGATGTGGCAACAAGATTTTACCCAATCTTTTTAGATATAAGCTATTAAAGAAGAACTTAATGAATTTATACGTCTTGATGTATGGGAACTTGTCCCATGCCCGGATAAAGTGCAATTACTCACTTTGAAATGGGTTTACAAGGTGAAACTCGATGAGTTAGGCAGAATATTGAAGAAAAAAGCTCGACTAGTAGCTCGTGGATACAAGCAATTATTGGGCATCGACTTTATGGAATCCTTTGCACCTGTTGCCCGTTTGGAAGCTATTAGACTATTCCTCGCTTATGCAGCCCACATGATTATTATTGTCTATCAGATGGATGTGAAGACGGCATTTCTTAATGGTGAAATCAAGGAAGAGGTCTATGTTCAACAGCCGGATGGTTTTGTGAATCCTAAATATCCTAATCATGTGTACAAGCTTAAGAAGGCTCTCTATGGGTTGAAGCAAGCTCCGAGCGCATGGTATGATCTATTGTCAAAATTTCTCATTACGCAAGGCTTCGCTAAAGGCAAGGTGGATCCCACACTGTTTATTCAAAAACGAGGTAAAAATATGATTATGGTACAAATATATGTTGATGATATTATATTTGTTGCCTCGACCCAAACCTTATCCGATGAGTTTGGGACACTCATGTCTTCCAAGTTTAAGATGTCAATGATGGGAAAGGTATCATTCTTCTTAGGTCTTCAGATATCTCAGAGTCCCAGAGGCATCTTTATTAATCAATCCAAGTATGCCCTTGAATCGCTTAAGAAATATAAGATGGAATCTTGTGACCCCGTGGATACTCCAATGGTGGAACAAACTAAGCTTGATGAAGATCCACATGGAGTTGCCATTGATCCAACACTTTATCGTGGAATGATCGGTAACCTTCTGTATATCACAGCTAGTCGACTTAATCTTCAATTTGCTATATGTATGTGTGCTCGGTATCAAACTAGGCCTACTGAGTTACACTTGGCTACTGTTAAACGGATCTTTCGATATCTTAAAGGAACCATTAATCGGGTACTTTGGTATTCGAAGGACTCTTCGGTCGCACTAATGGCATATGCAGATGCGGATCACGCGGGTTGTCAAGATACACGGCGTAGCACAAGTGGAACTTTGCAACTACTAGGAGATCGACTAATCAGTTGGGCATCGAAAAGGCTGAAAAGCGCTGCAATTTCAAGTACGGAAGCAGAATACATAGCTATGTCCGGTTGCTGTGCTCAAATTCTTTGGATCAGATCACAATTAACCGACTATGGTCTAGGTTTCAACAAAATTCCGATGTACTGCGACAACAAGAGTGCAATTGCCTTATGCTGCAACAATGTTCAATTCTCCCGGTCAAAGCATATTGACATTCGCTACCACTTTATCAAGGAGCAAGTGGAAAATGGAGTGATAGAGATTTACTTTGTCTGATCTGAGTATCAATTGGCGGATATTTTCACGAAGGCTTTAGATCACGCTCGAATGGAATTTTTGGCCGACAAGCTAGGATTGAGAACTTTCTCGCCTGAGACTCTAAAGGAACTGGCAGATGAAGCGAAAGAATAATGGTGGTAAACTATTCTCCGTATCCTTGTTGATCATCTGTATATATTGTTTATATTTTTATCCACAAAAGCAAAATACAAAAATATAAAACCATATAAAAACCCTAAAAACTGAAAATTTTCATAAAAATCCAAAAATATTTTTACTTTATTTTTCAAAGGCATGTCTTTTGGTACGATAATATTTACGGCCTTAGAAATGTTGATTAATATTGACACGGCGCCATTAATAGAGTTCGTACAAAAAGTTGTAAATATTTCATAAATCAGGCCTATATGGCTTGTAGTTATTTCTGACTGCAACCCGGTTTCACATTAAAGTCAAGTATTTCTTATGAAAGATTTGGCTCTCAACGGGAATTAATTTTCTCGGGCCAGGTTTACTTTAAAACCTTGTAAGGGATCAACTTTACTTTATAACTTGGTCTAACACGGATATATGTACGCATCAGTGCATTTATTTGTTAAAACGAGAGAAATCTTGTTTTTATGAAGTTATCATCTCTACAACCATAGCTATCTACATTTGGTATCTACATACTCGACGATGCGACTACTCAAACGACGACTACAACTCTTTCAATAGAACACGGGTCAACAATTGATGTCAACAATTGTCAAGAATTCAGAATCTTCGATGCCGAAAGTGCCAAGCTCACTAATTGGTGTCAAGACAAATATACCAATCGTACATGTGGTGTCAAGAGATGACTTAAGATGTGACGAGGCGACCAACATTTACCGACAAGAACTATTTGATCTTATCATATGATATTCTCATCAATCAGGTCCAACCTTGTCAATTCATTATTATATGGGGAATATATGATCATGTTAGAAATCGGTATCATATCTCAAAATTTTGTCTCATGAAGATTAAATGGACTTGCATTTTTCTTCCCAAAAACGTTCTTAACTATTTTATTAATCAATTGATATTAAAAACATCGATTGGGTTAATATTTTTAATATGGGGGAGAAAATGTGATTTAATATTGGAAATTATCATAAATGGTTTGACTTAATGTGATAGCTCATCCCTACATATGCGAAATGTTTTCGAATATCGTGACATATCTTAAGGGGGAGCAAAATGGATTTGCACTTCAAAATAGATTTCATGGTGATTATACTTACCCACAACCCATTTATTTCACAACGATGAAGATTGTGGTGACATAAGGATGGTAGGATAGGTTAAGTCCAATGATTCTTCCAAAACCGGAGGAATCTTCCCAAGGACATTCCATAGCTAGAAATAGTAGTCCTTAGGAAAGATGGGGAAAGATTGTGAACGTAGTTGAATGCCGACCAAGTACTTAAGTTAGCACTGGAACAATCATAACAAGGTGCTAGTTATGACGTATTGGTAAGCATTGAAGGGGTTGAAGAATGAAAAAGAATTGTAAAGATAAAGGGTGTAAAGAAAGAAGCCCTCCTTACAATCTTAGGCAGAAACCGGGTCAACACATATGCTATTGAGATCATTTTAATGATGCACAACCCATCCCAGCTAACTCATATATCTCTTAAAAGGTATTTGTTTTATTCACATGGAGACAACGCATTATCTATCGATTTATTCACTCCGAGTAAATTGGTATTGAAATGGTGGCACTCCTCTCCAACCTCCGATCACTAAAAATCCAAAATGCATGATCGAGTCTAGAGCCATTTGAGATCATCAAAGATCTCATTAGGACACATTTCCATATTTCCTTGCTTCTTCACACATTATGAAAAGTAAGAAAGATATTAAGAGTCCTACGCAAAATCTTCAAGATCTTGCCTGAACATCCGAGTAATACGAAAGTATTTACAATGAAGATAGAAATCCTTCTTGAGCGAATATCAAAAAGCTCATGTTAGGTGACTTGTGCGATTCTTTATGAATCAAACTTGTGATAACTAGAAAGCAACAGTGGTTTAAATCTTAACTGAACTTAAACACGTTCCAGGCCTCTACGCAATATCTTAGTGATCTTGCCAGAACACTCAGAGTGACACTCTATAGTGTTCATAGTGATGAGTAGAAATCCTTCTAGTGTTAACCTCAAACAGCACTTGGTAGGTCACTTGCAAGATTCAATATGAATCGAGCTCGTGACAACTGGAAATAAACGATGGTGCGATTCTTTAATGAATCAAACTTGTTCCAGAAATCGGAATTGACGGCTTCAATCATACAGATAATTTTATCCAAATGATTCACACTTTACGTTCGCAGTCAGCTTTGGACGGTCGAGTAAAGAGAACGGTTTTACCCGCGAAATCTTGTCAATGAGATTTTTAATTAAATCTACCTGCCACAAGTACGATATTTAATATCGTCCAATGGTCTTCACCGACCGGAGGTAAAATGCTACCGAAATAGAATGAAATGTTCAAAGCCATTTCGTTCGTGTCTACTTATGTTGCGGCATTTGAAGACGGTGGCGTTGCGGAATCCGAGAAGAATTCATCCCAGCATGCTTATACTTTATGCACTTAATACTTCATCTAATTCTAGAAAGCCTAAAAGTCAAGTCTTCTGCTGTATCGAACTCTGAAGCGTTCAAGAATTACGAAGATATAAGTATGCGGGACATGCGGTCACGAGGAGGCCAAAATCACAAGTGATGGATGCACAAGATCAAGGCAAGAGACTAATGCTAGAGATTGATATCAAAGATCGCATCAGCATGTTCACCAGAAAAGAAAAAGAAAAGAAAGACAAAGACTACGAGCTCAAGACAAGCATAGTATGCTAGGTTTATTTTATTATTATAACTTGGGTAACGCCCTTGTTTGGAGTTACCTACCTTAGGGGGAGATTGTTGGAAATGCGTTTTACGTATTAGAAAGGATCAGTCACTCCAACAATAGTCTAAGTAATAGATCGTAGTTTAGTTTTACTAATATTAAGCAAACAAGGCTAAGCCAAGCCTACAACTTGTGTAGGCCGACCCAACTTGTAAGCCCAAGCCCATCTTATGGGCTTCGGTATATAAACCCTCTCCTTAGATGGAGAGGGTGTGGATTCATTCATTTTTCACATAGTTCTTACTTTCTCTCTCAAGAAGTGTGTGTGATTCAACCAACATTCTATTTCTTTCTCTCTCTCTAAAACATAAGCTAGATAATATCCTACAATTCTTATGGGCTGAAGCAGTGGCAACCACATGTTATACCCAAAACCGCGCTATCATTCGTAAGCATCATGGAAAAACACCATATGAGCTTCTTCATGGACGTAAACCCGATATATCCTTTCTTCATGTGTTTGGTGCACTTTGTTATCCAAATACAAATAGTATGAACTTGGGCAAACTTCAAACGAAGGCTGATATTGGTATTTTCATTGGTTACTCACCCGCAAAGAAAGCTTACCAGATTTACAACCGTCTTCTTGGCAAGATAATAAAAACTATTGATGTCGATTTTGATGAGCTGACAGCGATGGCTTCTAAGCAACGCAGATCTGAAGCCGCACTTCATGAGATGGGAACCGGTACTATTAGTTCAAGATTAACTCCCAACAATCCCACTTCTCCATCATTTACACCACCTAAAAGGCTCGAGTGAGATGAGTTATTTCAACCTATGTTTGATGAATTCTTTGATCCTCCAAGTGATGATTCTCCAGCACCTGCAGGTTTAGCTCCGATTCCCGAAGTTGTTGTTCAAGATAATGGAAATCAATCCGATGCATCTACAGTCACTACTGAACCGGATGCACCATCCTCAACAATTCTCAAACTACACCCGAATCAACACCCTCACTTGTTCCTGATGATGTTGAAGAGGATTATGATGATCAGGATTTGGAAATTGCTCACCTACAAGAGCTTCCATTCTTTGGTTTACAAATACCCGAAAACCCTAACGGCGTGTCTACCTCAAAGGAAGCTCCTACAATCGTTCACTCCAGACCACCAAGGATTGAAAATCACAACACCAAATGGACAAAGGATCACCCAATCCGTAATCTTATTGGTGACATCGACCGACCAGTCTTAACACGCCATCAATTACAAGAGCATGCATTATACTGCTACTTTGATGCATTTCTCTCCGAGGTTGAACCTAAAACATGGCAGCAAGCTATGACACAATCTTTTTGGATTGAAGCCATGCAAGAGGAACTTAATAAATTTCAGCGACTTGAAGTATGGGAATTAGTTCCTTTACCCGACAAAGTCGACAATCTTACTTTGTTATGGGTTTTTAAGGTTATGCTCGATGAGTTGGGTGGTGTGTTAAAGAGAAAAGCTAAATTGGTTGCTCGAGGTTACAAAACAAGCATTGGGTATTGACTTTGAAGAATCCATTGCTCCTGTTGCAAGATTGGAGGCGATTAGACTATTCCTTGCTTATGCTGCTCATATGAATATGATCGTCTACCAAATGGATGTTAAGACGGCATTTCTCAATGTAGAATTAAGGGAAGATGTCTACGTAAGCCAACCGAATGGATTCGTTAACTCGGAGTATCCTAATCACGTATACAAGCTCAAGAAGGCTCTTTATGGGTTGAAACAAGCTCCACGCGCGTGGTATGATTTCCTATCGTCTTATCTCATCTCGGAAGGCTTCTCCAAAGGCAAAGTGGACCCGACATTGTTCATTCCCAAGGAAGACAATGACATGATACTGGTACAAATTTATGTTGATGATATAATATTTGCTGCCACTACTCAAAGACTGTCTGACCAGTTTGAGAAAATCATATCTATACGCTTTAAGATGTCGATAATGGGAAAAATTTTCATTTTTCTTAGGGTTACAAATTTCTCAAAATCCTAGAGGCAGCTTCATTAATCAGTCCAAATATGCTCTTGAATCTTTGAAAAAGTATCATTTTGAAAACTGTGACCCCGTGGATACTCCAATGATGGAGAGATCCAAGTTGGATGAACATAGGGATGGGATTGCTGTCGATCCTAAATTTTATTGTGGAATGATCGTCACCCTTGTCTATCTGACTGCTAGCAGGCCTGATTTGCAATTTGCTATATGCATGTGTGCCTGATATTAGGCTCCGGCCTACCGAAAACCACTTACATGTTGTGAAAAGGATCTTTCAGTACCTTAAAGGAACACTTCATCGTGGTCTCTGGTATCCGAAGGACTCCTCTATTGCTATAATATCATATGCCGATGCGGATCATGCTGGGTGTCAAGATACTAGACGTAGCACTTCAAGCAGTGTAAAACTTCTTGGAGATAGATTGATTAGTTGGGCATCTAAAACGCAGAAAAGAGCTGCGATATCAAGTACAAAGTCTGAATATATTGCCATGTCCGGTTGTTGCGCTCAAGTCCTATGGATGAGATCACAATTGACTGACTACGGTCTTGGATTCAACAAAATTCCGATGTACTCGTGACAACCAAAGCGCCATTGCCCTTTGCTGCAACTACGTTCAACACTCTCGGGCGAAGCATATTGACATACACTACCATTTTATCAAAGAGCAAGTGGAGAACGGAGTGATCGAGCTGTATTCTGTCAACACTGAGTATCAGCTGGCTGACATGTTCACAAAGGCTTTAGATCGAGGACGTATCGAGTTTTTGATCAACAAGTTAGGCATGAAATCATTCTCACCGGCGACTCTTCAGGAGTTGGCAGAAGAATCTGTAGAAGAGTGGTGGTAAACTATTCTAGAGTATCCTTTTAATCGTGATCATGTATATTATCGTATATATATAAACCACCAAAAAGAAAAATACAAAATATAAAACCTACAAAAAACCATAAAAAATATAAAATCAAGAAAATCAAAAAATATTTTTCATTTTAAATCGGGCATGTCTTTTAGTACGGTAATATTAATGGCCTTAGAAATGTCGATTAAAATTGACACGACACCATAAATAGAATCCGTATAAAAGTTGTACATATTTTAAAACATGCCCATAAGGTTTTGTAGTTATTTCTGACTGTAACCCCCGCTTTTTCGCATTAAAGTCACGTATTTCCTTTGAAAACGTTGGCTCACAACGGGAATTAATTTTCTCGGGCAAGGAAACCTTGTAAGGGAGAAAGTTTACTTTACAACTTGGTCTAACACAAATTTGTGTACGCTTCAGTGCACTTATTTTGTTAAAATAAGAGAAATCTTATTGCCACAAGAATCGTTTCTTAAAATCACTAAAACGGAAAACATCTCATAGGTATTTGACTCTTTAAACAATGACTAAAGCTCTTTAAATAGAAAATGGGTCAGTGTTTAAGGGGGAGAAAATATCTTTTCGTCTTGGATTTCAAATTGGTCTTCTAAAAGTATTTTTAGAAAAATGCAAAATGATGTATGTCTTGTTTATGTGCTATGTGTGCCTTATGTGGAATTGTATTGGCCTTAGGTAACTTCTCACATGCCTTTAGTCATAAAGATAGGTGCGTTAGTCATGTGATCGTGTTTTCATGCAAGATAAGAGGTTACGGGTAATGTTTTTTATTAACTTGTTTATGCAAGTTTTAAAAGATATATTTAAAAAAGGGGGGGGGGGGACCAAACTTGCAAACATTACAACATTGTTTAAGATTTGACCAAAGTCAACCCCCCCCCCCCCCCCCCCCCCCCGTGTCTCTCACTTCTCGCAATCCACAAACCCTAACCCTATCTTTACCGCCATTGTTGAATACCAAGCTTTGATATCTCTTTGATTACTTGCTGTGATCCTACATCCAAATCTAGGTATTAATCGAATATGCTTATCAATGTTTCTCATTTGAGTTATTCATTACAAACGATCCCTATATCTCGTTTAATTAAGATTAGGGTTTCGATACGTTTTCTGATCAAATATGAAATTGATTGAGGGGGTATCGTGGATTTTGGAAAGATGAACATAGGATAGTGCTTGGTTTTGCTTAAATCATTGTATCAAACCCGTAATCGAACCAAACAGATTTGCCTCGTAATATCCGTCAGGAACATTGCGAAATGTCACTAGTAACATTGCGATGGATATTGTATTGCGATGGACATTGCGACATGTTCGGCTGATAAACATTGCGATACATGGGATCTATTGACATTGCGACGGGTTATTATTGCGACAGGTTATCATTGCGACAGGTTGTCATTGCGATATATTGACATTGCGATAGGTTGTCATTGCGATAGGTTGATTATTACGATAGGTATTGCGATGGGAGTGTGATTGGTATTGCGATGGGAAATGTTTGACTTTCATTGCGACACATGTGATATTGCGATAAGTATTGCGATGGATATTGCGACACATGTGATATTGCGAATTGTTTTGTATTGAGACATGTAGAAAATCTTGACTTTGCGAAACCATCATGATTGCTTACATTGTGATAAGTGCATACCTATACATTGCAAAAAATGGGACTAATAGACATTGCGATATGCGGAACTAATTGACATTGTGAGATTAAAATTTTTGAAACATAAAAATTGCTAAGTGTTGATTCTTCTCAAATTTAACATAATGCATGTTACTCTAAGTGTAATCCGACACCATTTGATATGATAAGTATAAAATGACTTACGATTTATTCTTAGAACCATCATCAAGCAAATTTATATGACTTGACACGTTTTTGCATGCAAAAATGCTTACATAATGTATGATATATATAATTCTTTATCGATCATTTGCATATGTTGTCTATCTAAAGAGGAAAATGTCGATCATGGAAGAACAACAACTACAACTAGATCTTGCACTTGTTCCACTCAGTGACAGGCTACCACCTGCAGAAAACAACTTTCGTCTAAAAGACGAATTTGATCCAACTTTTGGAGCCTTCAAAGTCGCAATGGATATCCTGGACATGTCACTACTGAAGGATGCCTTAAGAGCCACTGCGTCAGTCCTTGAAGTTTATATGCACGAGTATTGGGCAACAACATCAATCTCACAGTGAAAAAAATTATCAAAGAAGATTATTACCTTCATGATCAATAAAAAGAAAATGATGCTTGACTTGAGTCAATTCAGGAAACTTTTCAAGTTCCCTAAGTTAGAAAAGAGGAGAACAACATGTGCCTAACCCAGAGACAATAGAGATGCTTAGAGTAATTCGATTTCTAAACTATGACGGAGAGATTCGTAATTTGTCTCAGTTTCACACTTCACACATCGGGCAACCGTGGAAAGCAATTTTCACCATCATTATCAAGTGTTTCACTTCAAAGTATAGTGGATCAGACATAATGAGGCCTCCTCAGGCTCATATATTTGGGGTCTCTACACTGGAGCTAAAGTGGATTATGCCCTACTACTTGGGGACGAATTTTGCTACCAGCTCACTAATACCAAGAAGAAGTCTATGCATCTTACATTTACACCACGGTTCACAAAGCTCATCATCAATCATTTCATGAAGAGTAGGCCATCCATTGATAAGCGTGGGAACTTTTTCTACCATACACCAGATAGAGACTATGTGATGGATCATATGAATGTTGACGGTATTTCCACAAAGTACTCACTGTGTCTAGATCTAGTGCCCGATGTCATGATCAATGAAGGGATCAAGGAGAGTGAACCATACAAACAAATGCTCAGAGATATTGAAGCCATACAGATGAACACAGTCAGTCAAAAGAAGATCCATCTGCTAAGCAAAATGGTAAAATGAAGAAAAACATTGCCAAGCGCCAAAAGACTTCTTCACCCAAAGCTAATGGTAAGGATAAAGGGAAAGAGAAACTCCATGATAACGATGAAGAGGAAGAATATAATACAACATCAATGTCTGAAGACAAACAGATGAGAATAGCACTTCAAAAGAGTCGGTTGGAAAAACTTGCTAAGAAAAAAGGTAGTGGTTCTGGATCAAAGACTCCTGAAGAAATAGCCCATGAAGCTTTTAGAAATCCAGACAGATCAACTGATGAAGAAGATCAAGAGACCAGAAAAGAAGAGGCCCAAAAAACAAATCAATCCAAGATGATGAAAACTTAGAGGATTCTTTCAACTATGATTATGAAGACCAAACTCTAGAAGGTGGAGGTCAAGATATGGAAATTGTTCTGTACGGGGATGTCAACCTTAGTAAACCACTCCCTACTCCATCAGCAATGATTGCATCAGACGACTCTCACCTGACGTTGACTCCCACAACACAACAAACACCTCCCCCGCCACCTTTATTCAGCACTGTTGTGACAACCGTTCCCCTGATTGAACCCACAATCGAACAACCAGTATCAACCACCACCCTACAACCTGTACCAACCACCGCCCAAACGACAATCCCAATACCGCCACCATTCATCCAACAACCAGTACCAACCACCGCCCAAACGACTGTCCCAATAACGCAACCAATCATCTAACAACCTGTACTAACCACCACCCCACAACTTGTACCATCCACAACCCCTCTAACACTCGTGGTAACACCTCCACCATCAACAGTACAACAAGTACCATCCACCTCCAATCCATTTCTCACGGTCAGTGATGCAGTCATTCAGAACCTTCAAAAACAATTGGAGGCTCAGGCAAAACAGATTGTAAATCTGAAATCATCGATCACTAATCCTGATACATGACTCTTCAGAGCACATAAACGTGACGATTCCAAACTTCAGGAGATATACGGCAGCGTCAAGAAACTTACAAAGAAACATGAGGAGTTTATTGCCGAAAAGGAAGAACGTGAGAAAGAAAACCTTGCCTTCATTGATTCCATTAATGATACTATGAGTAACATCATTCAAAGTGAAGTCAAGTCATGTGTGCATCAGGAGCTTCCAGCATTACTGACAAAAGGTCTTACCGACCTTGATTTAATGAAGACTTTGGAGACTCGATTAACCACGATTGAGTTACCAAAAACAAAAGCTCAACACAAGCTGTGGAGAGCTCTTGCTAAAGTGATATTGGAAGCTTCTCACACCTCAACATTGGAAGACACTGAAGTTCCTCAATCCTCAAAGAAAAGGAAACGTCAGGAGCCTGAAAATAAGGATGAGGATGTCAATGATGAAGATGAGGAAAAGGATGAAGAGGAGGAAAATACTGATAAGAATGAGGAAGTGGATGAGGATGACGAAGAGGAAGAGGACGAGGATGACGAGGAAGAAGAGGATAAGGATGACGGGGAGGACGAGGATGAGGACAGTGATGGGTATGACGATGATGATAATGATGACGGTAATGGGAATGGTAATGGTAAGGGAGAAGGGAATGGTGATGATGGTAAAGGTGATGGTTCTGATGGCGAAGAATCTGAGACAAATGACGATGATGAGGAATCTGATAAAGGTGATGAAGATGAAGAAGAAAGTGATGCTGGTACTAAAGAAAAAGATGTTGATAAGCACAAAAGGAGAGTGAAAACATAGAGAATGACGAGGATGATCAATCCAAAGACACAGGTAAGTCCTCTGAACCGGTTCCTACTATTATTTCACCAATAGAACCTGTAAAACCTATGCACGAAGACGAACCTATGCATGAAGACGAACCGATACCGTCTGTGGAGCATCACTCTACACCACCAACAACTGTTCAGCATTACACCGATATGGATATTGAAGACTTAACTCAACCAGATCCTGAGTTTGATGACACATTCAATGTTGACGAGACTGTTCCATAACAGCCATGGCTCACACAAGCAGCAACTGCACGTACGATCTCTGACCATGAAAAGGAGGATCTTACACAATTTCTCAATAATCCAATTGACTTCTCTGGATTCCTAGTGGACAAATATGGCGTACCTACCATGGATCTAAATGTACTTCACACGATGCTTAAAGATAAAGTCTTTTGGGATACTATGAAGATTTCCAAAGATGAGGGAGCTTATCACACCAATGATCTCATGAAAGCAATGAAATCAACAGCTTCAGGTGAACAAGCTCCAATACTTCTTCCATTAAAAGCTTCTATCATTGCTGCATCCAAGCACCTTCCAATCGCGTACTTTGTCAACCGTGACCTTGATTACTTAAAAAAAGGCGTGAATAAGTACGCCACATCGTTAACCATGGGAAACGCAGTAAACTTGGAGAATGTTCCTTGGATTGAAGATAAGGTTCCTAAGATATGGAGTAAAGTGATTGTTAAAGCATACGATCCATATGCGGAACTAGGTATCTCTCATTGGTATGGCAAGAAGAGGTTGGCTTACAAATTCTTTAATCATGAAAAATCAGGTAAACTTATCACTTCAAACCGTCGAATTATAAGCATACAGGGAGTTACTATTCTACAGATATTCGGGTACTCATACTTGTAAGAGATCAGATTCAAACGAGATGACAGTAAGATTTATGCTGTAAGTGAAGGAGATCTCCAATTTCTACGTCTTGAAGATATAGAAGATTTTTTACTTATCATGGCTCAAGGCAAGGACCCTCACTTAGAACATGAAGTTGTCATTGCCTTAAGTTCCAACATTCGCCAATATACTCGAAGAGTTGTGATCATGCGTCGGGTTGAAGACTTACAACTTGGTGTGGAGAGTTATCAATCCAGGCTAAATCTGCAACGTCCTCACACAACACCTTTGAGTCATTATCACCAAGATAAGAAGCCATATACGGGTACACTCAAATCGGAGATGGGCATATTCTACCTGAATGAAGCAGAGGTCAAGCAATACATGAGAATATCAGAAGTGCACAAATTCAACGATGGTACTCTCAAGCATGTTCGTGACAAGCTGTTGATGCTCAACTCTAAGCAAGGCCTTCCAGAAGTAAAGTATGATTGGACGGGTAGGTTCATCAAGATTGCCAATTATACCATCCAGAAGATTGAGGAGAAGTTAAGGGAACGACGGTTGATCCGTAGTCTGGAACAATTCGTGGGTGGCAGACCATATGGAGTTCACCATAAGCTTATGGAACGATCCATTTAAACGTGGTGATCGTATTACATCAGGTCAACTCCATACACTCACTTGTGAATATGTATATATAATATGTGCATTAGGCTTTTGTGGCTTGTTGTAGTGTGAAAGTATGATATTTTCAAGAATTTCTCACGAGATTCTAAATCTTTCAAAATATATCATACTCAAGCACTACATTTAACCATCAATAAATTGAGGGGGAGCATTAATATGTTCTATGCCCATCAATCAATTTCATTTTGTTACCCAAAGACCGGTTAATCCATTAATATCTAAAATATTGATGGTTAACATTTTGGATAAGGGAAGAAAATGGGATTAAGGAGACTTGTAAATATACGTGGTTAAAAATGAAAAAGGTTGAATAGAAAATCCAACTTGATATGTGCTATGCATATGTGATATTGAAGTATTTTACAACCTTGTATAGGAAAACAAAGCGTAATTAGGGTAAGTACACAAGTAGTTTAGGAAAACCACAAGTTATGACCCAAAGTGGGGATCGTTCTCAAGGAGGCCTGGTGTGTGTGTTAAGAGATGATTAACTTTGTGATTATATTTATGAGAAAAGAAAATACAAATGAGATAAGAAGAGAATGACGGTTACGATGACGAATTAAACTAAGACGAAATGTCGTACACGTAAAACCGTAAAAAGTAGCAAAATAAAAAATTTACCCTAACAATTCCTAGAAAATTGCAAAAAATCCTAATTAATGTAATTAGAGTTTAATAAAAAAATCAAAAATCACTCGAACCTTTTATTTAATTAAATAATAATATTTAATGCTAATTAAAGCCCAAAACATCAATTTAATTATCAAAAAGCCCAAAATGAGATTTTTTCAATTGTAAACCTCTGAAATGACTTAACTCAATTTAAAACTATTTTAGACAATTTTAAAATTAATTAAAACTATTTAAAAACAATTAAAAACTATTAAAACTTAAAATAATTATAAAAATTAATCTAATGACAATAAAAATATTCTAAAAATTGTAAAATTCCTAACTTAATGTCTTTAACCTATGAAAAATATAAAAACTTGAAAAATTTAAATTTGAAATTTTAATAATAAAATAATATTAAAAATCCAAAATTTATAAAAAATTCTAAAAAGTTGAAAATTAGCTTATTTTAACCTAATAAACACAGAAATGAAGTTGAAATTACCTAAATACCCCTAATGGGCCTAGAATGGGCCAAAAGTCCAAACAGTTAGCTTAATGGGCTTATTAAGGCCCAATAAAAAAATGTTGTCCAAATAAGCCCAAAAACTCCTATTTGACTCAAAATTTGATTTTAAACACAAAACTCTGAAGGCCCAAAAGCTGAAAATGAGTATAAGCTAGCTTATTTCAAAGCAGTTTATTCTTAATGGGCTTTTTGGCCCATTAAGCTATAAGCTGATGCCATAAGCTCAAATTAGACACACAAGCTTCTTTTGAGTTACTTAAGAGTTCTGTAAAAAGAAATTTGAACTAAGCACAAGGAATAAGCCTGAAAAAGCAATTAGCTATCTTTACAAAACGAAAAAACAGTCGTTTTCGAGTTCTAGGCCACCCCAAGAGCTGATTCAAGTTTCTAAAGCTTTTAAATGACTTAACTAAGCTTAATCAACAAAACGTTTTTCAATAAGCACACTCAATAAGATGGAATAAGCAAATAAGCCCTTAATTAAAAGTTAACTTTATGAGTTTTCTAGCAACAAGTCAAAGTCAAGGTCTGATAAGCTCTAGTTCAAACAAATGGGTCAAATGAGGAAGATTGATCACAAAAAGTAAGTTGTTGTAGGTCTAAATAAGCCATTATGGCTTATTAATAAGCTGCATCACAAATTACACTAGTAGGGGCTAGTTTTGGTGTCTGAGCAGTGGAAACTTTTACCACTGCTTGACTTTCTTGACTATTTGTCTTTAGTGAATTTTTTGTGGATTCAAGTTACACAAAGGCACCCAAATGATCAGTTAATCATAAGGAGTCAATAACAATCATAAAAACACAATCACAATCAGCCAATTAGTATAGATAATTCAAAACATCACCAGATCTAGCCCAGACATGAACAAATAAGCAGTTATGGTTCAATAAGCACTTATATCACAAATCAGCCAGCTAGACTTCACCAAATGCATACACAAGCTATAACGAATTCAAATGAACAAATCTAAACAGGTTTCATGCACTGATTCAAAGCCTAGGTCAAGATTCAAGCACAAAAATTTACTGATGAATACTAACACAAGCAGATTTTTACTTTGCTGATGTACTTGACCAACAAGCCAATTTCAAACATTCAGATCTCTAAGATATGTTATGAAAACTTTGATTTAACAGCTTATATCCCTAAACATGCATATACTCTAAGTATTACCAAAATTTTAGGTCAAAAACAGTCAAAATCAATAAGTTATAGCACAATCTTTGATTCAAGGTTTAAAAGCCAAATACTTGTAGAAACTAGTACACAACCAAGTCAATAACAGATAACAAGCATAAACAACAACTTTTAACAACACAATAGCAACCTATGATCTTAAACAGATAATCCCAAACACCCCTTATCTTTTTCAAATCAATTAAATACAAGTATAAGTGTATTTCAAGACCACCCAAGCCCAATCAAGCACATTAATAAGTATAATATGCAGTATTGAAGAAGATTAGACCATAAATTCCACAATAACATAAGTAACACACAAATTCACCGAAAATCAATTTTAAGCAGATTTTGGGTAGAATGGTGCAAACATCATGGATGTACATCCACACCCACGAATTTTGAGCTTATTTGCTAGAAAGAACAAGCACAAGCTTCCATACAAACTCCTGCTAAGATTCAACAAGGTTAGAAGCAATTATATAAAAACAATAAAGTGACAGAGGCTTGATTAATGCAACTCTTGTACCCCACACTTGATTATCCCCAAGTTATAAGCTTCACAACACCTTGATATCATAATATCAGGATGCTATAATCAGCTTTATAGCACAAGAATTCCAAGGTGTACCAAGAAACTTAGCAAAATATCAAGCTTATAGGAAGATGTGCAAACTTTTGCACACTCCTTGTGAAAACATTTTAAGATTCAGGTTTTAGCAAATAATAAACATAAACAAGCAGGAAATAACGATGGCACTTGACTTTTCTTCAAAGATTCAAACACATTTCTTTACTTAGAATATATGATTTATAAAACTTTGAACAAAGGAAAATTCAAGACCAAAAAACAAATGTAGAGAGTCCTATGCCTTTTATAGGCTTACAATCAACTAGTGAAAGCTAAAAAACATAACCCTGATTGTTGGTGAAGTCCCAAAAATGCCCTTGAGGGTTTGAATACTTTGAAGATCATGTGACTTGTTCTTGTTTTGTTGTGGAGCTGGCAAGGTGAAAAGTGTATCCAAGGGCTTAAAATAATCTTAGAAAGTAAGCTGAAATGTGGGGCGTTGGATCCTCTTGGCTTCTTTGTCTTCTTCTTTAAAAGTGTAGCAGGGGAGTCACAAGGGGACAAATGTGGTGATGTGGCAAGTGATTTTAAGGTTGGGATGTGATTAAGGGACCATTAATCACTAATCTAGAGAATATTAGGGTTTAATTTTTGGTAAACATGAAACGCCCAATTGAGATTATGAACATGAAGAACACGTTTTTAATCTGTTTTTGGTTGGATTATTGTTTAAATAAGTGTTTAGGCGCCAAGATTATTTAATAAATAATCCGGATTAGTAGAGAGCTGAGGTGGATGGATGGTGTGTGGTGATTGGTTGGTTAAAGTTAGTGGGGCACGTGTCAAGCTCTCATAGGTCTAGGTTTCTTTTGTTGTCTGCCACATTTAACCCCATAACTTCCATTCTCTTTACACTTGCAAATAAATAAGAAAGAATAAATTTTCCTTTGTAATTGAAGTTTCATTTTTCACACTTTTGCCCCAAATACATTTCCAAAGTATTTTCAAGGGTATTTCTTGCCAATTCATGATTCTTGAAGGGCTGTTTTGGCATTTTCTTCATTGATAATGGTCTTGACTTGTCTTGTTGACTTCTTGGAGGACTGAATTTTGCCAAGTCATGATTAATGAGGGACCATTTTTGCCATTTCTTCAAAGTCAAGGGTCCATTTGGTAATTTTAACATTTTTAAAGGACCAAACTTGTAACTTCTTGTAACTTGAAGTCCTTCATGGTATGTTTGACTTTGAGGAGGATAATTATTGACAATATAGTTTTGTTGAGGGACTAAAATTGCCAATTCTTCAAAGTGGAGGGTCCTTTTTGCAATTTTGACAAATTTTAGGGACCAATCTTGTAATTATGAAGATACAAGGGTTTAAAGTGTCAATTCTTCAATATTAGAGGACCATTCTTGCATAATCTTCAAATCTTCAAGGGTTTGTTTTGGAAAATTCTTCATTAGGGCTTGGTCCAATGTGTGGCTTCGTTTCCCATGTTCGTTTTTGTATGATTCTTGTGATCTTTTGTCATTTTCTCAATATCCGTACCTAAAATACACAAGCAGCAAACACAAGCATATATTTGGCCATTTTCATGATATTTAATGCATTTAAAGCCCTTTTTGGACGATGAGACTATGTATAAAAGCAGTCTCATCACTCTCCCCTACTAAACCATTTTCGTGCCCTCACGTAATGCTAGAATAACGTATCATAGCATCTCCAAAATTCATTTTTATTCACTTTTATTGAACGATAAACTAGTTATACTACTACTTGCGTTTTGGACATAATGTATGATTTTCATCGCAAAATGGGACGTTTAGGTTCATAGAATAAGAACACGTGAATGCTTCGTTAGAAAAATTTCATCGTCCTTGATTTTCACCCCAATTCCATGCCAAGCGTGCAACGAGATCATTGTCATTATAAGTTAGTAATGCTAACACTACTCATATGCCCTAATCACGTACTTATCCTCCCATTGTCCTAAGTTGTATCTCTTATATTTTATTTTGTCTTGAATGTTTCACGAGGATACATTGTTTGACTTATGCGATGATAGAGATTTAGGTCTAAAAATAGAGTCCTAACGATGTAACCAAGACCATCAAATTAATAACCCCTCCTAATAGACAACGTTGTCAAAAAATTAAGTCAACAAGAAGGATCGATAAACACGGTTTTATAACGGTTTTGAACATGAGACTTATTACCAAGACTTTTATACGCCCCTTAACGGAAGGGCCTTATTATCATAGGTTTACCTCCATCTTTTATTCAACTTAGCCATGAAGCTTTTATTATGACTTCGATCTTGCCTTGCCTTTTATTATCCACCTCATCGGTGATTTTATTAGCCAAAGACGTATATCCTCACGCTAAGGCGAATTTTGGATCTTTAAAGCTTCAAATATTAAGGCTTGATTCACTTTCAATTTTGCATAGATTTTTCGGCCTTGTGAGCTTCAAATTGTTTGCTTGATTTAGGTGAGCACTTGAAATCTTATTATTGGGTGAAGCTTTCGATTATTCGGGTTGTCAATACTTCAAAACCTGAAGCTGGCGATACCTTAATGTCTTCCCAATTTAATTACACGGAAGCTACTAGAAAAGACTAGAAACCCAACAATCAAGACTAAACCACTAAGTCAATATTTGTTAAGCAAAAAATATTTACAAGCGAAGGGAGAATAAGCAAACAACGAGAACACATGAGTTTTTGAAAGAATACGAGTACTCTACGTTTAGCATAGTAACTTATAATTAACTCTATCATTTCTCGTCCTCATTTAAGAGACTTAACCTAATGTGAAGTTAAGGAATCAAAGCTAAGTGCTTAACACGCACGGTCGAGTCAAAAATTACTCTCATTCTCACCATCGGAAACCTACATTCGTGTCTTCAAACACTTATAAAACATGAGAAATTTTATAAAATTTGGCCATTTTTAGCCTTATTTTGCAACAAAACGATTAACAAAAAAGATAAACTTTGGAAAGCGTGAAGGTTTGGCAAGGCAAGTATCTATTCACCCCCCATACTGAAGTTAAACATTGTCCTTAATGTTTCGAGTCTAGGGGTGCAAACACCCCCATACTAGAGACGTAGTCGAATGTATAATCTAGCATGGAAAGGGTGTAACCGTTAAATTTAAAGCCGTTTTTGAAGTGTGCTAAAAACCTAAGGTTAGAACATCAAAGGATATATTATGTGTGGATATTGAGAAATTCTTCAAAGCAAACGATCGACTGCTCCAATAAAACAAACACGAGAGGCTTCAATCGTGAAGGTAATGATCATCTAAAATCCACAATTCACAAACAACCACGAAACAAAGGTTGGAAGGGCACAAATCCCCACACGTTACTACATTAGAAATCGATAATATATACATAGAATAAGCATGGGACTCCCCCACGAGGAACCTCATTTTTGATTACCGAGTCATGAGCTCGACTCGATCCCCTCAATACTAATTATCATTGGGGAAGGTGATTTGGTCGAGGTAGTTCAAGGATGGAACTTCCCCGCCAAAGTAGTGCTTCAACCTATGTCCATTCACCTTGAAATTGGGGCCATCATTTTGAGCTATCTCGATGGTCCCATATGGAAAAACTTGAGTCACGGTGAATGGACCGGACCAACGGGATTTCAACTTACCGGAAAAGATTTTCAATCGTGAGTTAAAAAGCAAAACTTGACCCCCAATGTTAAAAACCCGGTTTTTAATTTTTGAATCATGAAACTTTTTAGTCTTTTATTTATAAATCAACGAATTTTCATAAGCAATATCCATTAATTCATCCAATTCATTTAATTGCATTTTCCGGTATTTTCCCGCGGTCTCTGTGTCATCATTACAATGCTTTAGGGCCCAATAAGCTTTGTGTTCGAGTTCAATTGTCAAGTGACAATTCTTCCCATACACTAGCTTATAATGAGTACACCCGATGGGTGTCTTATGAGCGGTCCTAAAGGCCCAAAAAGCATCTTCCAACTTATCCGACCAAGATTTTCGGTTTTCCCCAATAGATCTCTCCAAGATCCTCTTCAACGCTCGGTTTGAAACCTCGACTTGCCCACTCGTTTGTGGGTGATAAGCCGTAGAAAGCCGATGTGTAACCCTATATTTCCTTAGGACCCTTTCGAATTGGTCGTTACAAAAATGGGTTCCACGATCGCTTATGATCGCATGAGGGGTTCCAAACCGAGAAAATAAGTTTTTCAAAAACTTGACTACCACACGAGCATCATTGGTGGGCAAAGCCTTAGCTTCCAACCACTTAGATAGGTAGTCAACGGCGACAAGGATGTACTTATTACCACGGGATGATGTGAACGACCCCATAAAGTCGATGCCCCAAACGTCAAAGATCTCACACACTTGGATGATATTTTGTGGCATTTCATCTTTTTGTGAGGCTTTTCCTTGTCGTTGGCATGGGTCACATGACTTCACAAGCTCATGTGCATCTCGGTAAATAGTAGGCCAAAAGAAACCGGCATCAAAGACCTTCTTAGCCGTGATATTAGCACCATGGTGACCACCCGTGGGTCCCTCGTGACAAGCTCTAAGGATGTTAGAAGCTTCGGTACCAATGAAACAACGTCGAATAATTTGATCCGCACAACTTCGAAACAAGTAACGGTCGTTCCAAAAGTAGAACTTGACGTCACGAAAGAATTTTCGTTTTTCTTGAGTCGTCATACCCTTGATGATGAAGTTGCCCGCATGGTAATTTGCGATGTCCGCAAACCATGGGGTGGAAGAATCAAACTTAGAATTCACTACACCAAGTGTCTCGAGAGGAAATGTTTCGGTGATTTCCTTGGGCTCGTAAACACATTGGTGAGGATCTTCCAAACGAGAGAGATTATCGGCCGCTAGATTCTCGGCTCCTTTTTTGTCAACAATTTTTTGATCAAATTCTTGAAGGAGGAGAATCCAACGAAGTAATCTTGGCTTAGCATCTTGTTTAGCCATAAGATACTTGATAGCCGAATGATCCGTATAAACTATGCATTACGTCAAAACGAGATAAGGGCGGAATTTCTCAAATGCATACACCACGACAAGGAACTCCTTTTCCGTTGTAGTGTATTTTAGTTGAGACTCGGTTATCGTCTTGCTAGCATAGTGGATAGGCAAGAAGTGTTTTTCATGATGTTGCCCCAATACGGCCCCAATAGCGTAGTCACTAGCATCACACATGAGCTCAAAGGGGAGGTTCCAATTGGGAGCAACAAGAATGGGAGCTTCAGTAAGTTTCCTCTTAAGGATTTCAAAGCCTCGTACATAATCTTCGTCAAAGACAAAACGTGCCTCTTTTTCAAGGAGATGTGTAATAGGTCGAGAGATCTTTGAAAAATCCTTGATGAATCGATGATAAAAGCCCGCGTGGCCTAGGAAACTCCTAACTCCCTTAACGGTTTTCGGATGAGGTAATTTGGCGATGACGTCTACCTTAGCTTGATCTACCTCAATCCCCTCTTTTGAAACCTTGTGCCCTAAGACGATTCCACTTTTAACCATAAAATGACATTTTTCCCAATTAAGCACAAGGTTGGTTTCCTCACAACGCTTCAACATTCTCTCGAGATTCGACAAACACGAAGTGAACGAACAACCAAACACGGAAAAGTCATCCATTACGACCTCCATCGTCTTCTCGATCATATCATGAAAAATAGCCATCATGCACCTTTGAAAGGTTCCCGGTGCATTGCAAAGTCCGAATGGCATTCTACGATAGGAAAACGTTCGATATGGACACGTAAACGTAGTTGTTTCTTGATCACAAGGATCGATGGGGATTTGGAAGTAACCGGAAAAACCATCTAAAAAGCAATAGAAATCGTTTCCCGCAAGACGCTCCAATATTTGGTCCATGAAGGGCAAGGGAAAATGGTCTTTTCGAGTGGCTTCATTCAGCTTACGAGAGTCAATGCACACTCTCCATCCAGTCACGAGTCTAGTGGGAATTAACTCGTTGGCATCGTTTGGCACAACGGTCATTCCTCCCTTCATAGGGACACAATGAATAGGACTCACCCAAGGGCTATCGAAAATAGGGTAAATCTGTAAAACCAGCATGCTTTTACCATGAATAGTACCCTTAAGATCGTACGTACTAGATTAAAACTTTCCTTTTATAGTATGTTTACGTTCACGTATAAGAATTTTAAGTATTACGTACGTGTTAGAACACGATAAGTATTTATTACGTATGAACACACTATAATTATGTAAATAATAATTATAATCCCGAACATGCGATCATGAAATCATGAACGTATATTAATCACGAGCTAATATTAATTACGTATATATATTTATTACGAACACGAATAAATATATTAAGTCACGATCAATAATTAATTAGAACACATAAACACGAACACGATAAAACACGAACACACTAAAATATTTAGACTCGGAAAAGGTACGGGTTACCCCATGTGGGGCCCCCTACCCGCGGCTACAAGATGGGCCAAGCCCATTTTAATTTTTACTAAAATAAGGGAATTAGGAAATCTTGGTCATTTTTCACAATACAGGAAAAATAACAAAACCCTAAAACTCTTTTCCTTCTTCCTTCTCTCCCTTGGCCGCTGGATTTACAACGCCAAAAGGGGGTGTTCGGTTGATTTTGGATCTTAAATTTTGTGCAAGCATTCGTGTGTGTTCATCCTTTATTGATCCACGCATTCGGTATAACCTTTTTAACTCTTTTCTTTTTTGTTTTGAATTAATGAATTACATAAAATCATGATGTTTTTAAAAACTAATTAAAAACATTTATTAAAACATGTCTATGATTATGGGTTAAATCAAAACAAGGGTTTTTAGGGGTGTTTGTTCTAGCCGACGCCTAACCGAACCCCTAAGGGGTCTCAGTTTGGCTTATTACCCACCACCGAGACCTCATGGTCTCGGTATGGTGGTGTGGGTCCCACGTCAGCAGCAAACAAGGGGGAACCTCGACTTGTTTTGGGGTATGGTGTTGATTACGGGTCCGGTTCATGGTTTCTAGTCACGATCCGGTTCATTGATTATGTTAAGGTTTATGATTTTAATACTTATATGTTAACAATTAAATTAATAAAACATGACATAACTAATTTAATTAACATGACTTAGGTTATAAATTTAGTTATTAGATCATGAATTTGTAACCTAAGTATTTATTTTTAATTAGACTTTATAATTAATTAATTATTAAAACCCATGACTATAATTAATTAATCAACATGACTTAGGTTATATTATTAGTAATTAATAAGACATGTTTTAACCTAAGTATTTTAACTTTATTTAATTAAAAACATGATTTATTTAATTAAATACTTTTAACCTATAGTTTATTTAATTTATATGTAATAATTAATAAACTATACTTTATAACAAGATGACTTAGAATAATAATCAAAAAACACTTAAGCTTATATAATTAGCTTATTTAACCAACTTATATCTAATTATGGAAACTTTCTATTTTTAGAAACTTATTTAATTAAGGCAGCTAATCTATTTATGGAAACTTTCTATTTTTAGAAACTTGTCTATTTTAAGTAGTAATTTTTTTTGGAAACTTTCTATTTCTGGTAACTTTCTATTTTTGGAAATTTTCTATTTTAGGAAACCTGCTACTTTTAGAAAGTTACTTATTATTACACAACAAGTATAATAATACATGAAATACAAGTAATACTTAATCAAAATAGACATAATGTAAGATAAATACAATATAAAGCTTTAAACAGTAAAACATGACATGAACGTATAAAATAAGCTAAGACATGACATAAAACCAGTTACATATTTAGTAATCAGATACTTATACACGTATATATTTATGTAGCATTAGTGATATCGAAGTAGGACTCTCTTCCGTTCGTCTTCTTCGTTCACTGGACATAAGGTACGGATTCCCGTCCTTTATGTATGGACATTCTTTCCTTATTAGGATTTCCCGTATGCAGCCAACTGTTTTCCCGTAGTATAAGTTTATATGTTTGATTGCTTATGTTTAATTTAGAATACCTGAAGCCATATACATGCATGACCAGTTTCACCTAGTTATGGAGGTACCATAACCATAACACTAGAGGCAATGGTGTTATGACTTTCCCACGGCAGAGTGATTGCTCATGGCGTCCCTTCAGCTTTTGGCCATATTATTATATTTATCAGGTGGGGCGTATGGGTGCATCCTAGTTACATGTTTTCAGCAGATTACTTAGTGTGAATGTGGTGTGTGCCTTGCATCCTTCACAAGGAGCTGATCCCTCCTACCCAAAACCAGTATATTAAATTAGAGGCAGCCCCTCTAATTTGCATTGAGGTTACCCCTCCAATTATTCATGCACGGTGGATTTTCATGACCTATATTGGCTAATGGTAGAATATGTTAAACAGTTTTTAAAAGATAAACATAAGGCTTTTCAAACTATAAAACCAGTTTTACTAAGACTTAACCGGGTTATTCGGGACTTAGTTTCTTTCGCTGTCATATGTTTATATGCTTATATTATTCATGCTTTATTGTACATCCGTGCACTGAGCGTATTGCTCAGCCGTTTTCCTTTTCATGTTCCCAAAACGGTAGGTACTCAGGGACGCTTGTAAACTTTAAGCATACGTGCATATGGACTGGAAGCTTTCTAGCCTTTTCTTTACTTTATGCATTATCTATATTTTGATACTCTTTCCATGGACATTGTTTAGTCCTTTCATTTACAATACTTAAGTTTGTGTGTGATGAGCTTTACTTTTGGAGTACCGATGTTTGATTCCGGTATTTCCTTTTTATGGTCATGTAATGTTTTAGACATTTATCCTTGTATGCTTTGATGACACGCCATAATTACGCGTGACATTCCATTATCAAAATGGGGTGTTACAATTATGGTATAAGAGCCAAGGCTTCGACCTGTAGGCTCTCAAAATATGACCTATGATTAGTGGGTAGTCACTATGGTCTTCCTAAAACTGACAATCGTTTTCATGCATTCATCATTTTTATGCATACATATATATGTCATTGTCGCAGGTTTATGACTATGTAATGGTTGGTACAGGACTGGCCCTATTTAGTCGCATGTGTTTTATCGAAACTTTTAAATTTGGGACCAACCCATAGGCGTCCCCTCGTCATGTCTTTTATTTTGGGTGAACTGACCATAGGCGTTCACTCTCGAGCATACAAAAGTTTTCATAAAATTTCTTGCATAAATTTTTTCTCTTGATTTATTGGTATAAATTTTTTTTCATGTATATGTATTTTATGTTTTGATCTGTTTAATCATATGTTTTATGTTATACTGTCAGATGGTTCTCACACGCGAGCAGGAACAACTCAATGCAGCAATCCAAGCTGCAATGCAAGCTTTGCTTCCTCAACCGAGGAATGACATCAGGGTTGAGGTTTAGGCTGCCAACAATCAGCAGCAAAACCAAGCACCTCCTCCTCCTCCTCCTCCAGTGACATTGGCAATATGGCTGGAGATATTCAACAAGCTCCGTCCTCGAGCTTTCGAGAAAACAGATAGCCCCAGTGAAGCTGAAAGCTGGTTGGCTCACATCGAGAAGATCTTCAATGCTATGGGTTGTGACCCCGTGTTCAAGGCGAGGTTGGCATGCTACCGGTTCGAAGGCGATGTGTTAAATTGGTGGTTAGCATTGAAGCAGTCTGAGGGAGGTGACGATTGGGTGGTTGGTTTGACATGGGCTCAGTTCAGAGATAGGGTGATGGAGCAGTTCTTTCCCAAGGCTGAGCAAGACAAGCTTAAGAGGGAGTATCATGGGATCCGATAGAGAGCTGGGGAGAATAGCAATGAGTTTATGCAGCGCTTTCTTCGCTTAGCTAGTTTCGTTGGTGCATCAACAGGTACTCCTGAAGAGCAGGCACACCACTTTAGGTGGGCTCTTCACACATCGGTCGCAAACAATCTGGTGTGTACTACGTTCAACACTGTAGCACAAGTGGCCGATGCGGCATGTAAGCTGGAGATGCTGCATGAGAGAGATGAGTTCGGGGAAGCTGAGAAACCCAACAAGAGGTAAACATTCGTATTCAAGCGGTGACCAATCCGTATTTCTTCTATATATGTCAATTATTCATATTTTTAAATTGTATCTTCCAGGCAGAAAACTGGGGACCAGTCTCAGCCGGCTACTCAGCAGCAGCCTAGACAGCGCAAGGGAAACGGTCAGACTAACGACCGTTCTGCTACGGATAGGCGTGGTGGTAATGATAATTACCGTAACAACGCTGGACACTCCAACGACAGCAGATCCTAATACTTACGCATTTTCTTATGATTTCATGTTATAACTCATAATTATGACACTCTAGCAAATCTTCTACCAGGTACCATGGAAACGGTAGGGACCAGAACCAGAGAGGTTCACAACCTAGCCGTCCAGCTATCACTGGTATTCAATCTTACGATTATTCGCATTGTCCTTTGTACCCTATTATTATGTCTCATGTAAAATGTTTTATCAGGTCCTCAGCCAGCCAGAGCACCTGCTGGAGGATATACTCATCCTCTTTACTCTACTTGCCACCGTAGGCACCCAGGGCCATGTCGTCGTAACACTGACGCATGCTTCAAGTGTGGTCTTCCTGGCCATATCATGAAGGACCGCCGTAAGGGCGAGATGGAGGGCACATCGGCACATGCTGATACCAAGCCGCCTCCTACCACTAGACATGTCTACACGACATCTCGAGATCAGGCCAACAAGTCTACAGGTACCATCACTGGAATCTTGTATATGTATGGTCAGGCTGCGTGTGTGCTATTTGATACGGGTGTTACTCACTCGGTCATTTCTACTGCTTATGCTAAGAACATTAGGATGCTTCCCATGCCACTAGATAATAGACTTACTATTTCCACGCCTTTGAGGGACTCTGTATTAATCACCCATGTATACAAGAGTCTTCCCCTAGAATTTGACGATAAGCTTCGTCCTGTTGACGTACTTCCGCTGGACATGAATGACTTTGACATGATTTTGGGCATGGATTGGCTATCCAAGCATCATGCTATCATACACTGCCATTCATATCGAGTCATATTCGGTGATGTTAATGCACCAGAGTACTTTCATAACGGGTTCGTACCTGGACGGTCTGTACAAATCATATCTACCCTGCAAGCGCGTGCACTACTGTCACATGGCTGTGAGGGTTATCTAGCTACGGTTCACGGCATGGATGTTGAATCTCCATCAATTCAGGATCAACCAATAGTGTCGGAATTCCAAGATGTACTTCCAGAAGAACTTCCGGGCATACCACCTGCACGAGAAGTGGAATTTAATATTGAGATCATCCCAGGAGCTGAACCGATCTCCAAAGCTCCTTATCGCATGGCTCCCATAGAGTTAAAGGAGCTGAAGGATCAACTGCAAGAACTTCTAGAACGAGGTTTCATTCGACCGAGCGCATCTCCATGGGGCACACCGGTCTTATTTGTTAAGAAGAAGGACGGCAGTATGCGTCTTTGCATAGACTATCGGGAGCTCAACAAGATTACCATCAGGAATAGGTATCCATTGCCGCGTATAGACGATCTGTTTGACCAACTCCAATGGGCCAAACACTTCTCCAAGATTGATCTTAGGTCAGGCTATCATCAGCTACGGTTTAAGAAGCAAGACATCGCCAAGACTGCTTTTCGTACCCGCTATGGCCACTACGAATTTGTAGTTATGCCATTCGGCCTGACCAATGCTCCAGCAGTGTTCATGGATTTGATGAACAGAATCTTCCATGAATATCTGGACAAGTTTGTCATTGTCTTCATCGATGACATCCTGATTTTCTCAAAGTCCAAGGAGGAACACGAAGACCATCTTCGTACAGTACTACAGATTCTTCGCCAGAAGCAGCTGTATGCTAAATTCTCCAAGTGTGAGTTCTGGTTAGACAAGGTGGCATTCTTAGGTCACATTGTATCAGTAGAAGGAATCACTATGGATCCAGCGAAGGTTGAGACTATTACTAATTGGCCGAGGCCGACATCAGCGACGGAAGTCCGCAGTTTCTTAGGCTTAGCTAGCTATTACCGTAGGTAATAAGTGTGAAAACACTTATCTTTTTACAACTTATTTCCAATAATAACAAGACCAAAACGTGTATTTTATGTCGTAAAAGTCAGAATTATGCGTAGTTTGTGTTTTTATTGTGTTTTAGGACCAAACGATGAAAAAGGAAGAAAACAGGGGCTTTCACGGGCTTTTATCGAAGAAAACGAGAAAAGACGAAGTCAAAAGATCAAGAGTGCTTAAAGAACGGATGTCCAAGACCTATTATGAAGATTTATCGAAGAAAAAGTCTAAAGACGGAAGTTTAATGAAGTCGAAGAACTCAAGTCTAAATTAAAGAAGAAAATTATTAAGACAAGTTCAAATCCCGAGACGACGTCGAGAAAGACAAAGAATTAAATCGAGTCGAGAAGACGTGAAGAGAGAAAGAAAGAAGAGGAAACACATGCACTCCTTCTCATTTTCCCTATAAATACCCTCCTAATACACATTAGGAGGGTTGGTTAGTTTTTTAGTACTTAGTTTCATTCTTCATTTTTCTTTCTTGTTTTAGAGAGAGAAAGTTCTCAACTTTCTCTCACTAAGTTTTCATCTTTTCTTTCTTTTAATCTTTCAAGATTAAACCTTTGTGTATTGTTGATTTCATTAATCAAGTTCAAGTTAAGCTTTTAATCTTTCATCTCTTTCTACCTTTCTTTGATTTTAGTTTACTTTTGGTGCGAAATCTATTTGATCCGTGTTGTTCTTAATGTTTTCGTGCCTAAAAGTTAATCTTTTTATGCCTACTTAAGTTTCATACGAATAAGCTTTAAGATCTTTGTGCTTATTGGCTTATTTATATGTTTAGCTTATTTACTTTTTAAAAGTTTTCTTAAAAAGTTCATCTTTTTATTGTTTGATTTATAAGATTGCTTATTTTAAGTTGAAAAAGTTGTTATTTGTCCTTATTTAGTCCGTTTTACTTTTGATTCGTTCAAGTTTTGGCGATAGCTTATTCCTAATAGCTTATTGCCTAGCTTAATTTTCGGATCAATAGGGTAATCGGAAAGGGTAAACCCCTTTCCGATCTAGTATTCCGACCACTCCCCCCTTATTCCGATCACCTTGATCGGATTAGGGTTTCATATTCCGACTGTGGGATCATTTGGTATTCCGATTGGGTGTCTTCCATACATTCCGATTAGAGTTTTTTTCCCATTATTCCTATTGCCTCCTTTTTCGTTATTCCGATTAGAGTTGTCTTCCCATTATTCCGATTGCCTCCTTTTTCGTTATTCCGATTGAGCTTTCCGACAACAGTATTCCGATGAGAGTTGTTTGCCATATTCCGATTGGACATATTTTCCAAGTATTCCGACTGACTTCACATTGTGCATCCCGATGGTTTAATTTCTTGTTTTTATAAAGTTTCCATGTTTTAGATTTATTAAGTGTTCAAGTATTTTTCTAATCTTGTCTTTAAGTTTTCAAACATTTGTTTTTAACTCGTTATTTTAGTTTAATCTTTAACGATTTTATTTTACTCAATGACATTTACATTTATTTGCTATTAGTTTAAAATAGATAATCAACTAAACCATTTATTATTCCACCAAGAACAATTGAGTCGCACTTTGAACCAATAGTCAATTCGAAATGATACCGAGAAAATGAACTTTTTAATCTAGCAAAAACCTAATATTAGTAGGTTCATGGAGCACTTTTCCCGCTTAGCACTACCGTTGACCAAACTGATGCGGAAAGGGGAGAAATTCGTCTGGACTGAAGAACGCGAGAAGAGCTTTGAAGACCTGAAGCTGAAGCTAGTATCTGCACCTATTCTTACTCTCCCATCTGGTACGGGTGGATTTCAAATCTACAGTGATGCATCGGGGAAGGGACTTGGTTGTGTTCTCATGCAACATGGGAAAGTGATCGCGTACGCTTCACGGCAGCTTAAGCCTTATGAATAAAATTACCCTACGCGTGACTTGGAACTTGCTTCAGTCGTGTTTGCATTGAAGATATGGAGGCACTACTTATATGGAGAATCATGTGACATTTTCACGGACCACAAGAGCTTAATGTATATCTTCACTCAACGTGAATTGAACATGAGGCAGAGGAGATGGTTAGAGCTGTTGAATGATTATGACATTAATCTGCAGTATCATCCCAGAAAGGAAAATGTAGTAGCAAATGCACTTAGCAGGAAGTCCAGAATGATCAACGGCATTAAAATTGAGGAGGAAATCATAAGAGACTTAGAGCGACTAGACATCGAGATCATGGTACGTGGACAGCATGGTTACTGGGCTAATCTTAGAGTAGAACCCGAGTTACTCTACAAGATCAAGGAAGCTCAGAAAGATGATGGAGAAATCTGGGCGATAGTTCAGAATTTGGAGAAACAGACGGAATTCAGAGTAGATGCAGATGGTATCGTATGGTAGGGCACGAGACTTTGTGTTCCTGATGATCAAGAACTCCGGGAATCCTTGTTAGATGAAGCTCATAGCTCCCCATTCTCTATACATCCTAGTTTGACTAAGATGTACCATGACATCAAGCAGTACTTTTGGTAGAGTGGTATGAAACAGGATGTGGCCACTTATGTCTCTAAATGTCTTACCTGCCAGCAGCTTAAGATCGAGCATCATTGATCTGGCAGTCTCATTCAACCGTTAGATATCCCAGAGTGGAAGTGGGACAAAATCACCATGGATTTTGTTACTGGTCTTCCGCCTACCAAGAGGAAGCACGATGCAATTTGGGTTATCGTAGATCGACTTACCAAATCAGCTCATTTCTTACCGATCCGCAAGGAAGATTCGGTAAGTAAACTCGCCGATACATATAGAACAAAGATCATGAGACTCCACGGTGCTCAATCCAGCATCGTCTCAGACATAGATCCTCAATTCACTTCGCGATTCTGGAAGAGTCTGTAGAAAGCTTAGGGTACACAACTTAAGCTTAGCACGACTTTTCATCCTCAAATAGACAGGTAGTCGGAGCGAACGATTCAGACATTGGAGGACATGTTGAGGTCATGTGCGTTGGAATGGATGGGTGATTGGGACGATTATATTTGTTTGGTGGAATTTGCATACAACAACAGTTGGCACGCAATTATCAAGTGTGCTCCTTTCGAGATGTTGTATGGCAGAAAGTGTCGCGCCTCAATCTGCTGGGATCAGGTTGGCGAGCGAACACTTGAAGGACCAGAGATCATAGAGATGACTAATGAGAGGGTCGCAGTAGCTAAGTAGAAACTTCAGGAAGCTCGGTCACGTCAAAAGAGTTACGCCGATAAGCATCGTAGGGACATACATTTTAATGTAGGAGATCACGTCTTTCTTAAGGTTTCGCCGGCACGTGGTGTTAGATGCTTCGGGATTAAAGGGAAGCTCAGTCCTCGTTTCATCGGACCGTTTAATATCATTGAACGAGTCGGTGAAGTATCTTACCGGTTAGCGTTACCTCCGCAGCTTTCGCATGTACACAATGTGTTTCATGTGTCCTTACTCAGAGGGTACCAGTATCATCCCATTCACATGGTTCAGTATCCATTGGAACAGATACGTGAAGATATCACTTTCATAGAAGAATCCGAACGAGTTCTTGACAGACAAGAATGAATCATGAGAAGGAAGATGATTCCATTCGTCAACATCCTTTGGAGGGATCATACCGAGCGGGAAGCCACTTAGGAAACAGAGGAGTCTATCCGGGCTTCTTTCCATAATTTCATATTTTGAATTCGGGTATGTTCTTCGTTTCCAGTTTACTTTATCTATAATTCGGGGACGAATTATTCTTTTTAGGGGGGAAGAGTTGTAAAACCCGCATGCTTTTACCATGAATAGTACCCTTAAGATCGTACGTACTAGATTAAAACTTTCCTTTTATAGTATGTTTTCGTTCACGTATAGAATTTTAAGTATTACGTACGTGTTAGAACACAATAAGTATTTATTACGTATGAACACACTATACTTATTTAAATAATAATTATAATCCCGAACATGCGATCATGAAATCATGAACGTATATTAATCACGAGCTAATATTAATTACGTATATATATTTATTACGAACACGAATAAATATATTAAGTCACGATCAATAAATAATTAGAACACATAAAACACGAACACGATAAAACACGAACACACTAAAATATTTAGACTCGGAAAAGGTACGGGTTACCCCATGTGGGGCCCCCTATCCGCGGCTACACCGAGAGGATGGGCCAAGCCCATTTATTTTTTACTAAAATAAGGGAATTAGGAAATCTTGGTCATTATTCACAATACAGGAAAAATAACAAAACCCTAAAACTCTTTTCCTTCTTCCTTCTCTCCCTTGGCCACCGGATTTACAACACCAAAAGGGGGTGTTTGGTTGATTTTTGATCTTGAATTTTGTGCAAGCATTCGTCTGTGTTCATCCTTTATTGATCCATGCATTCGGTATAACCTTTTTAACTCTTTTCTTTTATGTATTGATTTAATGAATTACATAAAATCATGATGTGTTTACAAACTAATTTAAAACATTTATTAAAACATGTCTATGATTATGGGGTAAATCAAAACAAGGGTTTTTAGGGGTGTTTGTTCTAGCCGACGCCTAACCGAACCCCTAAGGGGTCTCGGTTTGGCTTATTACCCACCACCGAAACCTCATGGTCTCGCTATGGTGGTGTGGGTCCCATGGCAGCAGCAAACAAGGGGGAACCCCGACTTGGTTCGGGGTATGGTGTTGATTACGGGTCCGGTTCATGGTTTCTAGTCACGATCCGGTTCATTGATTATGTTAAGGTTTATGATTTTAATAGTTATATGTTAAAAATTATATTAATAAAACATGACATAACTAATTTAATTAACATGACTTAGGTTATAAATTTAATTATTAGATCATGAATTTTTAACCTAAGTATTTGTTTTTAATTAGACTTTATAATTAATTAATTATTAAAAACCATGACTATAATTAATTAATCAACATGACTTAGGTTATATTATTAGTAATTAATAAGACATGTTTTAACCTAAGTATTTTAACTTTATATAATTAAAAACATGATATATTTAATAAATACTTTTAACCTATAGTTTATTTAATTTACATGTAATAATTAATAAACTATACTTTAAAACAACATGACTTAGAATAATAATCAAAAAACACTTAAGCTTATATAATTAGCTTATTTAACCAGCTTATATCTAATTATGGAAACTTTCTATTTTTAGAAACTTATTTAATTAAGGCAGCTAATCTATTTATGGAAACTTTCTATTTTTAGAAACTTATCTATTTTAGGCAGCAATTTTTTTTGGAAACTTTCTATTTTTGGTAACTTTCTATTTTTGGAAACTTTCTATTTTAGGAAACCTGCTACTTTTAGAAAGTTACTTATTATTACACAACAAGTATAATAATACATGAAATACAAGTAATACTTAATCAGAATAGACAGAATGTAAGATAAATACAGTATAAAGCTTTAAACAGTAAAACATGACATGAACGTATAAAATAAGTTAAGACATGACATAAAACCAGTTACGTATTTAGTAATCAGATACTTATACACGTATGTATTTATGTAGCATTAGTAATATCGAAGTAGGACTCTCTTCCGTTCGTCTTCTTCGTTCACTGGACATAAGGTACGAATTCCCGTCCTTTCTGTACGGACATTCTTTCCTTATTAGGATTTCTCGTATGCAGCCAACTGTTTTCCCGTAGTATAAGTTTATATGTTTGATTGATTATGTTTAATTTAGAATACCTGAAGACCAATACATGCATGACCAGTTTCACCTAGTTATGGAGGTACCATAACCATAACACTAGAGGCACTGGTGTTATGACTTCCCCACGGCGGAGTGATTGCTCGTGGCGTCCCTTCAGCTTTTTGCCATATTATTCTATTTATCATGTGGGGCGTATGGGTGCATCCTAGTTACATGTTTTCAGCAGATTACTCAGTGTGAATGTGGTGTGTGCCTTGCATCCTTCACAAGGAGCTGATCCCTCCTACCTAAAACCAGTATATTAAATTAGAGGCATCCCCTCTATTTTGCATGATGAGGTCACCCCTCCAATTATTCATGCACGGTGGATTTTCATGACCTATATTGGCTAATGGTAGAATATGTTAAACAGTTTTTAAAAGATAAACATAAGGCTTTTCAAACTATAAAACCAGTTTTACTAAGACTTAACCGGGTTATTCGGGACTTAGTTTCTTCCGCTGTTATATGTTCCCAAAACGGCAGGTACTCAGGGACGCTCGTAGACTTTAAGCGTACGTGCATATGGACTGGAAGCTTTCTAGCCTTTTCTTTACTTTATGCATTATCTATACTTTGATACTCTTTCCATGGACATTTTTTAGTCCTTTCATTTACAGTACTTATGTTTGTGTGTGATGAGCTTTACTTTTGGACTACCGATGTTTGATTCTGGTATTTCCTTTTTATGGTCATGTAATGTTTTAGACATTTATCCTTGTATGTTTGATGACACGCCATAATTACGCGTGACATTCTATTATCAAAATGGGGTGTTACAAAATCATTCCCGCGTCAAGGAGTTTAAGGACTTCCTTTTTGACGACGTCGTGAATTTTGGGGGTCACCCTCCTTTGACATTGGATTGCGGGCTTGTAATCCTCCTCCATTAAGATTTTGTGGGTAAAAATTTTTGGATCGATCCCCTTAATGTCGGATAACTTCCACGCAATTTCCCCTTTGTGATCCTTTAGAACATCGACAAGTGCGGTTTTTTTATCATCCGAAAGATCTTTCGCAATAATAACCGGCAACTTGTCGTCCCCCTCCAAAAATACATATTCGAGATGAGGAGGTAAATCTTTCAACTCGAGGATAGGTGGTTCCTCAATCGAAGATTTGGGCTCGATACTCATAACCTCCTCGGGTGGAGGAAATGGGAAATCCTTAAGAAAATCCTTGATAATCGAGAAGTCCTCATCATTATCGAGGTCTTCGTCACAAGTACGTGGAACATCGAATTCTTCCAACGTAAAACCACCACCTTCAAATGGAGTGAAGGTTGGTGTCGAGTTATCAAGGATGGGATCTAACATAGTGGGATAGCCACTATTTTCATCATCACCAAAACCTAGAACTTCTTGTGAAAATTCCTCGCAAACAACGTCAATCATATCAACGAGGTTTATGGTTGCAACGGAATAAACATGAGAGATTTGAGAGTTCTGAGTTGCGTTTATAACAAGCTCCTCGTCATTGAAACGTAAGGTGATATTTCTAGCATGCTCATCGACCAAAGCCATAGACGTATCTAAAAACGAACGACCTAAAATGAGAGGAACTTGAGGATCCGTGGGAATATCGACAACGATAAAGTCTACCGGATAATATAACTTTCCCACCTTCACAAAAACGTCTTGCGCCAATCCACATGCGGGAATCGTGGAATGGTCGGCCAACTCGATAGACATTAGTGAAGGAGTAAGATTAGGAAGATTGAGCGACTTGAAGATTGCAAGTGGCATCAAGTTATTACTAGCACCAAGTTCGGCCAAGGCATAGCATTCTTCCATATCTTGGATTGCACAAGGGATCAAGAATTTACCGGGATCACCGACTTTTTGGGGTATGCGGTTAAGATAAACCGATGAATAACTAGACAATTGTTGCAATTTCTCCTTGTTGTTCAACATACTCTTAAAGTTAGCGGCAAATCGAGGCATCATGACCAAAGCATCAGCGAAACTCACATTAAAATGAACGTCACGAAACATTTTCATAAAAAGCTCAAATTGATAGTTATCGCGCTCTTGACGTTTCTCCTTTCTAAGTATCGATGGATAGGGCAAAGGTGGTGTGGGTTGAGTCATAGGCATAGCCTTTGGAATCTCGGGTTCCAAATGTGGTAATGGGTCAACCGTAGGTGTGGCATGAGCGGTACTTCGTGGGATTTGGACATGCTCCTTTTCGACCACCACCTCGGGTTCTTCCTCAATTACATCCTCCGTAGGAGCAATTGGTTGAGGAGTCGGTTCCTTAAGTGTCTTACCACTACGTGTGGTAATCACTTTCATCTCTCCCTTAGGGTTCGATATGGTGTTGCTAGGAAGACTACTCGAAGACGGTTTGCACATAATTGCCTCAAACATAGATGAAATTTTGTACTCAAACATGGATTGCCTCTTCTCGGCCTTAATCATTTCTTGCTTAATTTCATGTTGACCTTGTTCCATTGTTTGTGGGTTTTGTTGTAACCTAGTTACATTTCCTTCCATTTTGTTTGTATGGGTTTTAAGCTTATTTGCTAACTCATTTTTCAACTCTTTCTTCAAGTCGTTCTTATACTCGGATCTTAGGCTAATGATTTCTCTTTGAATGTTGTCAAACCTAGCATCGTTCCCATTAGCGTATTCAACAAATTCATTTGGAAGATCTTTCAAAGTTTGCAAACCCTTGTTGTTGTTTTGAAAATCACTTTGATTTTTGTTTGAAACTTGATTATTAGCCCCTTGACTCCCATTGTTTCCTTTGTAATTTTTTTTGAAACCAACTTGATTGTTTTGATAGTTGTTCTTAGCATTTTGATTTGAAGCAAAACCTGGTGGAGTCAATTGATTGGAGCAGGTAACTTGACCGTTTTGGTTGTAAGTTCCCGTGGCCGCGTAGGCACTCGAAGTGTTACCACCGTTGGTAATGCACTCGGAGAAATCATGACCTCCACCACAATACATACATGAAGCCTCAACCGCTTTAGCCGTAGCGGGAGCACTTTGTTCTCCAACTTTGAATTCAATTAAAAGTCCTTTAAGCTTATCAAAGATTTTGTTTTCCAAGTTCGCCTCAATTTGGCAAGCATCGATGGTATTAGACAAAGAAGGTGAAGCCGAAGACGAAGCCTTACGAACACTCGACGTGCTACGAGGACTATACACCTTAGATCTATTCTCAATTATCACCAAAGCTTCCTCAACCGTTTTACAAAAAAATTACCACCCGCGGCGGCATTTAGATAATCCCTTTCATGATCATTAAGTCCATTGTAAAACGTGTAAATTTGATGCAAATCGGAAAAACCATGATGAGGACACTCATGTAACATTTCCTTAAACCTATTCCAAGCCATTGAAAAATTCTCATTAAATTCTTGTGAAATTTTGAAATCTCGTTTTTCAAATGTGTAGTCTTAGAGGGCTGGAAAAATTGGTTCACAAACTTTGAAATGAGATCCTTCCACGTCAATATAGAATTGGGTGGCTCTTTCTCTAACCAAATTTTAGCGGGCACCGCTAAGGAATACGGAAAAAGCATCATCTTAATCGAGTCATTTACAACATCCTTAAATTTTCAAGTGGCTGTAAGACGATTGAATTGGCGGATATGGTTGTGCGGGTTGTCCTTTTCATCAACACGGAATTTGTGGTTTTGGATCATCGACAAAAAACCCGTTTTCACTTCAAAATTCTCCGCAAGGATAGCGGGAATTACAATAGCCTCTCCATAACACTCGGTGGGTGCTTGAAGTAACTCCATCATAGTTCGATTCTCCACGGTTGGTTCCTCTCTTACGATATGTTCGTCAATAGGAGACTCCTCACTAGAAAGATTAGGAGTAGGTGTTGACTCCTTTCGGTTTCTTCATTTACGCGCACGTCTTGCTTGGTTGCGGGTTTGCATAAACGTCACGTACAACGAGGGGATGAGCAAAGAAGATTACTTTTGGTGTTTTGTATTTTTCCAATTTTTTTGTGGTTTTTGATTGTTTTTACTTTTTTTGGATTTTTGTGATTGTATTAAGTAGACAAAAATCTACAAATCTCCTTCTTAATCAAATCTCTTGATTAAAGAAGGCTCAAGGAATGAAAACGATCACGTGAAGTGAACGCCTTCGATGACTTTAGAACGTTGGTGGAACACCAAAACGTTCAAGAGGGTTTATTCAAATGAAACCAAGAAAGTATATATGATACTTAATAATAGTTTGGCCGACAAAACCCTCGATTAGCTTTCAATCTCAAAATACTCACAAGCAAGTGGGGAAACGAGGCGGCGCGAAGCACTTAAGAGCCTTTTTCCTTGGGGTATATTTTATAATACCCGCCTTATACCCACCTTATAGTTTGTATTTTTCAAAATCGAGCTTCACGAAAGTATTTATCTATTTTTGCCTTTTCTTTCTTGTTTGAGATTCGAATACAATGATTGGGTAATGACCTCCCAAGTCAAGGTTGTGTTTTCACACTTTTGGAGTACTTGTGAATTTATTGTTCTACATATGCAATATATTAATAATATTCACACAAAAAATGAAAAACCGATAATACGTATTAGTAGAGTGCTACTAATACAATAGATATTATGGCTATATATAAAAACAACAATTACCAAATCAAAACACAACACGCCTCCCCGGCAGCGGCGCCAAAATGATATTGAAGTATTTTACAACCTTGTTTAGGAAAACAAAACGTAATTAGGGTAAGTACACAAGTAGTTTAGGAAAACCACAAGTTATGACCCAAAGTGGGGATCGTTCTCAAGGAGGCTTGGTGTGTGTGTTAAGAGATGATTAACTTTGTGATTATATTTATGAGAAAAGAAAATAGAAATGAGATAAAAGAGAATGACGGTTACGATGACGAATTAAACTAAGACGAAATGTCGTACACGTAAAACCTTAAAAAGTAGCAAAATTAAAAATTTACCCTAAAAATTCCTAGAAAATTGCAATAAATCCTAAATAATTTAATTAGAGTTTACAAAATATCAAAAATGACTCAAACCTTTTATTTAATTAAATAATAATTTTTTAATGCTAATTAAAGCCCAAAACATCAACTTAATTATCAAAAAGCCCAAAATAAGATTTTTTCAATTGTAAACCTCTAAAATGACTTAACTTAATTTAAACTATTTTTGACAATTTTAAAATTAATTAAAACTATTTAAAAACAATTAAAAACTATTAAAAATTAAAATAATTATAAAAGTTAATTTAATGACAATAAAAATATTCTAAAAATTGTAAAATTCCTAACTTAATGTATTTAACCTAAGAAAAATATAAAAACTTGAAAATTTTAAATTTTAATTTTTAATAATAAAATAATATTAAAAATCCAAAATTTATAAAAAATTCAAAAACTTGCAAACTAGCTTATTTTAACCTAATAACCACAGAAATGAAGTTGAAATTACCTAAATACCCCTAATGGGCCTAGAATGGGCCAAAAGTCCAAACAGTTAGCTTAATGGGCTTATTAAGGCCCAATAAGAAAAATGTTGTCCAAATAAGCCCAAAAACTCCTATCTGACTCAAAATTTGATTTTAAACACAAAACTCTGAAGGCCCAAAAGCTGAAAATGAGTATAAGCTAGCTTATTTCAAAGCAGCTTATTCTTAATGGGCTTCTTGGCCCATTAAGCTATAAGCTTATGCCATAAGCTCAAATTAGACACACAAGCTTCTTTTGAGTTACTTAAGAGTTCTGTAAAAAGAAATTTGAAATAAGCACAAGGAATAAGCCTGAAAAAGCAATAAGTTATCTTCACAAAACGACAAAATAGTCGTTTTCGAGTTCTAGGCCACCCCAAGAGCTGATTCAAGTTTCTAAAGCTTTTAAATGACTTAACTAAGCTTAATCAACAAAAAAGTTTTTCAATAAGCACACTCAATAAGCTGGAATAAGAAAATAAGCACTTAATTAAAAGTCAACTTTATGAGTTTTCTAGCAAAAAGTCAAAGTCAAGGGCTGATAAGCTCCAGTTCAAACAAATGGGTCAAATGAGGAAGATTGATCACAAAAAGTAAGTTGTTGCAGGTTAAGCCAGTATGGCTTATTAATAAGGTGCATCACAAATTACACTAGCAGGGGCTAGTTTTGGTGTCTGAGTAGTGGAAACCTTTACCACTGCTTGACTTTCTTGACTATCTGTCTTTAGTGACTTTTTTGTGGATTCAAGTTACACAAAGCCACCCAAATGATCAGTTAATCATAAGGAGTCAATAATAATCACAAAAACACAATCACAATCAGCCAATTAGTACAGTTAATTCAAAACATCACCAGATCTAGCCCAGACATGAACAAATAAGCAGTTATGGTTCAATAAGCACTTATAGCACAAATTAGCCAGCCAAACTTCACCAAATGCATACACAAGCTATAATTAATTCAAATGAACAAATCTAAACAGGTTTCATGCACTGATTCAAAGCCTAGGTCAAGATTCAAGCACAAAAAGTTACTGATGAACACTAACACAAGCAGATTTTTACTTTGCTGATGTACTTGACCAACAAGCTAATTTCAAACACTCAGATCTCTAAGATATGTTATGAAAACTTTGATTTAACAGCTTATATCCCTAAACATGCATATACTCTAAGTATTACCAAAATTTTAAATCAAAAACAGTCAAAATCAATAAGTTATAGCACAATCTTTGATTCAAGGTTTAAAAGCCAAATACTGGCAGAAACTAGTACACAACCAAGTCAATAACAGATAACAAGCATAAACAACAACTTTCAACAACACAATAGCAACCTATGATCTTAAACAGATAATCCCAAACACCCCTTATCTTTTTCAAATCAATTTAAAACAAGTATAAGTGTATTTCAAGACCACCCAAGCCCAATCAAACACATTAACAAGTATAATATGCAGTATTGAACAAGATTAAACCATAAATTCCACAAGAACACAAGTAACACACAAATTCACCAAAAATCAAGATTTTAAGCAGATTTTGGGTATAATGGTGCAAACCTCATGGATGTACATCCACACCCACGAATTTTGAGCTTATGTGCTAGCAAGAACAAGCACAAGCTTCCACACAAAGTCCTGCTAATATTCAACAAGGTTAGAAGCAATTATATAAAAACAGTAAAGTGACAAAGGCTTGATTAATGCAACTCTTGTACCCCATAATTGATTATCCCCAAGTTATAAGCTTCACAACACCTTGATATCACAATATCAGGATGCTATGATCAACTAGCCCAAGAATTCCAAGGTGTACCAAGAAACTTAGCAAAATATCAAGCTTATAGGAAGATGTGCAAACTTTTGCACAGTCCTTGTGAAAATGTTTTGAGATTCAGGTTTTAGCAAACAATAAACATAAACAAGCAGGAAATAACAATGGCACTTGACTTTTCTTCAAAGATTCAAACACATTTCTTTACTTAGAATATATGATTTACAGAACTTTGAACAAAGGAAAATTCAAGAGCAAAAAACAAATGTAGAGAGTCCTATGCCTTTTATAGGCTTACAATGAACTAGTGAAAGCTAAAAAACATAACCCTGATTGTTGGTGAAGTCCCAAAAATGCCCTTGAGGGTTTGAATACTTTGAAGATCATGTGACTTGTTCTTGTTTTGTTGTGGAGTTGGCAAGGTGAAAAGTGTATCCAAGGGCTTCAAATAAGCTTAGAAAGTAAGCTGAAATGTGGGCCGTTGGATCCTCCTGGCTTCTTTGTCTTCTTCCTCAAAAGTGTAGCAGGGGAGTCACAATGGAAAAATGTGGTGATGTGGCAAGTGATTTTAAGGTTGGGATGTGATTAAGGGACCATTAATCACTAATCTGAAGAATATTGGGGTTTAATTTTTGGTAAACATGAAATGCCCAATTGAGATTATGAACATGAAGAACACGTTTTTAATCTGTTTTTGGTTGGATTATTGTTTAAATAAGTGTTTAGGCGCCAAGATTATTTAACTAATAATCCGGATTAGTGGAGAGCTAAGGTGGATGGATGGTGTGTGGTGATTGGTTGGTTCAAGTTAGTGGGGCACGTGTCAAGCTCCCATAGGTCTAGGTTTCTTTTGTTGTCTACCACATTTAACCCCTTAACTACCATTCTCTGTTCACTTGGAAATAAATAAGAAAGAATCCGTTTTCCTTTGTAATTGAAGTTTCATTTTTCACACTTTTGCCCCAAATACTTTTCCAAAGTATTTTCACGGGTATTTCTTGCCAATTGTTGATTCTTGAAGGGCTGTTTTGGTATTTTCTTCATTGTTAATGGTCTTGACTTGTCTTGTTGACTTCTTGGAGGACTGAATTTGCCAAGTCATGATTAATGAGGGACCATTTTTTCCATTTCTTTAAAGTCAATGGTCCTTTTTGTAATTTTGACATTTTTAAAGGACCAAACTTGTAATTTCTTGTAACTTGAAGTCCTTCATGGTATGTTTGACTTTGAGGAGGATAATTATTGACAATTTAGTTTTGTTGAGGGACTAAAATTGCCAATTCTTCAAAGTGGAGGGCTCTTTTTGCAATTTTGACAAACTTTAGGGACCAATCTTGTAATTATGAAGATACAAGGGTTTAAAGTGTCAATTCTTCAATATTGGAGGACCCTTCTTGCATAATCTTCAAATTTTCAAGGGTTTGTCTTGGAAAATTCTTCATTAGGGCTTGGTTCAATATGCGGCTTCGTTTCCCATGTTCGTTTTTGTATGATTCTTGTTATCTTTTGTCAATTTCTCAATATCCGTACCTAAAATACACAAGCAAAAAACACAAGCATATATTTGGCTATTTTCATGATATTTAATGCATTTAAAGCCCTTTTTGGACGATGAGACTATGTATAAAAGCAGTCTCATCAGGGGAGCATTTTGTTTTCAAAAACGCTGAAGGTACAAAAACTCTTGATATTTATATCACAACTACCTTAGTGATTTTAAGGAATTTTCATGGAGACAAATACTTACCTAAAACACACTTAACTCACGACGGTTGTGGTGACAAAAGGGTGGTAGGATTAGGTACTAGTCCAATGATTCTTCCAGAACCGGAGGAATCTTCCCAAGGACAATTTCTTAGTAAGAAAATAGAAGTCCTTAGGAAAGATGGGGAATGGATTGTGAAAGTAGCTGAATGCCGACCAAGTACTGATGCTAGCACTGGAACCATTACAACAAGGTGCTAGTGATGATGTATTGGTAAGCCTTGAAGGGGTTAAAGAATGATAAAGAAATGTAAAGATAAAGGGTGTAAAGAAAGAAGCCCTACTTACAACTTAGGTAGAAACCGGGTCAACTCATCTTGAAGACGTAATACAAGGCTTTTAAACCAAGTATCAAAATTGTTCGTTGATTCCGATCTCTTCGAATTGATTACCGTTAATTAGTGCGACTCGATTGTCTTTTGGTGATCAAGAGGATGGTTTGTTTGATTATCTATTTTTAAACTAAAAGCAAATAATTGTCGTTGAGTAAAATAAGAAATTTTAAAACTTAAACTACAAATAAAAGCGTGCAATCTTTGGAAATTAAATGTAAATGATTAAAAACTTGAAAACATAGTAAAAAGTAAGCTAAGACAAAAGGCGGGAAAGATTAAATTTAAAATCTAAGGAAATTAATACAAAAACAACAGCAGATCGCAACGCGATCGTACCCAAATAGTAAAATGGATCGTGACCCCCGATCGCACTCAATGCGATCGTAACCTAGGAATCAGATCGCACTTAGCAGTGCGATGGGTACACGTGATCGTACTCCCAGATCTCAACCACGATCGCAACCAGTGGATCGTGGTCTTTAATTGTGGTTTGTGATCGCAACACAACTGATCGCACTCAATGCGATCGCAACCAGGAATCATGATACACAATCGCACTCACAGATCGTAATCAATGATCATGGTGTGGATTTGTATCGTAGCCAAAGAAAGAACACATGATCGCACTCAATGCCATCGTAGCCCAAGATCGTGACCAAGAAAAACCCTCCTAAGATAGAAATGGCGTCCAAGAAGTAACTAAACTTAAATGAATAAGCTGTTACCAATAAGCACTTTCAAACTTCTAGACAAAGATAAATAAGCACAAATTTGAAAACTTTTGAATCTAAACACATGAACTTAATAATACGAGCCTTAAAAAGATGAACTTTTTAAGAACGTTTAAAAGTTAATAAGCTAAAACATTCGAATAAGCCACTAAGCATAAAAAGCTTATAACTTATACGTATGAAAGCTTATGAAGGGATAAAAGATTAACTTTTTCTTGACTAAAACATCAAAATCAATCACGCATTAAGAACTAATCGGATCAAATATGAAGTTTCGGATCAAGGAATAAGTGAAATCAAGAAATATAGAAAGAGATTAAAGAACAAAAAGCTTAACCTGAACTTGAAATTAAAATGAAATCCAAATACAAGAATGATTCAAACCTTAAACGTGAAAGAAAAAGATGAAACTTAGTGAGAGAAAGTTGGGAACTTTCTCTCTCTAAAAACTAGAAAGGAAAATGAAAAACTAAAACTAGCTAACCACCCTCCTAATGTGATTAGGAGGGTATTTATAGGGAAATGGGGAGTGCATGTGTGGTGTGCTTCCTTCTTTCTTTTCTTCTCGACTCGATTTAAATCTTTGTCTTTTCTCGACGTCGTCTCGGGACTTGAACTTATCTTAATAATTGTCTTCTATAATTTAGACTTGAGTTCCTCGACTTCATTAAACTTCCGTCTTTAGACTTTTTCTTCGATAAATCTTCAGAATAGGTCTTGGACATCCGTTCTTTTAGCACTCTTGATCTTTTGACTTCGACTTTTCTCGTTTTCTTCGATAAAAGCACGTGAAAGCCCATGTTTTCTTCCTTTTTCATCTTTTGCTCCTAAAACACAATAAAAACACAAATCACGCATAATTCCGACTTTTATGACATAAATTACACATTTTGGTCTTGTTATTAATGGAAATAAGTGGTAAAAGGATAAGTGTTTTCACACTTATTAAATCCCCTACACTTGACCATTGCAATGCCCTCATGCAATGCATTAATTTTAAAGCACGGTTTACATTTTCCATCACAAATAACCCACCTTGGCCTTTATTAAATATTAAACTTTAAGGAAAATAAAAATAAATAAATTAAAGACTTACATTGGGTTTTGGCTGCCATGAAGGTTTATCATCCTCAAGTTTCACGTTCCCCATACCAAGCTTAAAAACGAGATCATTGTTATTATAAGTTAGCAAACTAACACGAATTCATGTGGGCCAATTATTTACTTAGACTCCCTTATTCCTAGGTGTATCTCTTATATTTTATTTTTGTCTTGAATGATCACGAGGATTCATTGTTTGACTTATTTCGATAGTTTATTAAGGCCGAAAATAAAGTGGACGATTTAATGAACAGTTAGCTAGAGGACAAAATCTTTTAAAACTGCTTCTCGGGACCTCTTAAAGTTCATATCTTGGCATAACTCGCTTCACGATTTGAGACTTTTCTCGGACCGATATTTGGCAGCGACTTCATACTTCAAATCTTGAGAGACGTTCTTGAAATTATGGTCTTCTCTTCATAATAGGAATTTCTTCACTTGAACTTTTTGAGAGATTCTTCATCTTTGGACCACGACTTCTTCATTTTTCTCCAATCTTTATTTTGGACTTTGATATACAACGATCCGCCTCATTTTAGGACTTGGATCTATTTATCCTCGTACCTTGTTAGGGCCTTTTTGGATAGACTTCTCCATGATCTTTAGGGGAGTTTTTGCTTTTTGTCGTGTGTCTCGATCCTTTATATTGATTCTCGATAAATGATTCTTCACATCACTTTTGGATCTTTAGCAACAAAATGTAGCCCTCATGCCTTGTTAGGGCCTTTTCGGACTCGCCAATCTTCGCATCCCGCTTCAATAATTTATGCCTTGACTATGAACTCTAATTAATACCGAGCAACTTTTAAACGATCTTGGGCTAGAAGCTAAGTAACGTTTCAAGTCGTACAACCTTATTTATTGCAGATAAATTTATTAACAAGCGATGGGAGAATAGGCTCATAATTAACTCACATAAATTCACGAAAGAATACCAAACTTATAATTGACTCTATCATCTCTCTTCCTCCACAGTTTAAAATCTCAAGGAATGAGACTCGTGGATGCTTAGCCAATTAAATCAAAGTTTTGGGTTTTCGAGCCGTCTATAGGATCTTGCAAACTCTTAGACTTTTTCAAGTTTAGAATTTGTATTTTAAAGTTCCCTTGATAAACGACTCTCTAGGATCAATTATAGGAACTTGCGAAAAGTTCTTGTTCTTAACCCGTAAGAGTTAAGACTTTCGCGTTTTAAAGTTCCCTATATAAAAGCCTAGCAAACCTTGACTTAAACACGTTAAGGATACTAGCTAGAGTAAACTTAGATAAGTAAACTCGGGTTGAGTCAAAATATTCACGACTTTGAAAAATTTAAAACCACTTTATTAAACTTTTATTTTTAGCAAGGAAAGTAAATAACGATAGCAAAGGAAAACTACAAGGCCAAAATAGATTTAAAATTTTGAAAAATGTCGAAAAATCAAGTTTTTCTGTTAAAATGAGGGCAAATTCATGGAAAAGACCACTTACTTCGATAGAAGTCCCCCTACACTTGATATAAACATTGTCCTCAATGTTTAAGCATGTGAGAGTAAACTCCCCTACACTTAGGACGTTGTGCATGTTGTTTAAATCTTGCTAAGGGAAGGACAACTAAAGTGATTTCAATGTGAACATATAAGATATGAAATATTGAATCACGATAGTTTAGGATAGAACCAGGAAGATGGGAGCACGGAATCACGGTTCGTCAAAAGTCATCGAGGTGCACTTTGAAGCTTGAATCCCTACAGAAAATAAGAAACAAGATAACAAACACATATGGGGCTCCCCTACACTTATTATGAAAGCGGTAAAGGATAGATCACTGGTTGCCTCCCGAGAAGCGCTTATTTTTGATAACCGAGTCACGAGTCTGACTCGACCCAAAACTAGTTCATGGGAAATGCGGTGAGGGATGGAATCATCTCATGAGAGATGTCCTCACCAAAGTACAACTTCACACGCTGGCCATTCACCTTAAAATTAGGCCCATTTGGCTGAGAAAGCTCAATGGTGCCATAGAGAAAGACTTTGGAGACGGTGAATGGACCAGACCAGCGGCTTTTCAACTTGCCAGAGAAGATCTTCAACCGAGAGTAAAAAAGTAAGACTTGATCACCAACGTGGAACTCTCGGTTCTTAATTCTAGCATCATGGATGATCTTGGTCTTCTCCTTGTAGATCCATGAGTTCTCATAAGCTTCATTCCTCAGTTCATTTAGCTCGTTGAGTTGAATCTTCCGAAGATCACTGGCTTTGTTGATGTCGAAGTTGGCCCACTTCAAAGCCCAGTATGCCTTATGTTCCAACTCGATAGGGAGGTGACATGCTTTCCCGTACACAAGACGATAAGGTGTACAACCAATCGGGGTCTTATATGCGGTACGGAAATCCCACAAAGCATCATCTAACTTATCGGCCTACGCGGCACGATGCTCTCCCACAGTATGTTCCAAAATTCGCTTTAATCCATGGTTGGAAATCTCGGCTTGCCCATTGGTTTGGGGATGATAGGCGGTAGAAAGACGGTGATTGACGCCATACTTAGCCATGAATCTTGCGAATTAATCATTGCAAAAATGAGTCCCGCGGTCACTAATGATAGCACGAGGAACACCGAATCGAGCAAAAAGCTGCTTCAAAAACTTCACAACCACCCTCGCATCGTTCGTAGGAAGAGCCTTAGCTTCAACCCATTTAGAAACGTAGTCAACGGCTACAAGGATGTACTTGTTCCCTTTGGATGATGGAAATGGCCCCATAAAGTCGATGCCCTATACGTCAAAGATTTCACATTCTTGTATGAAATTTTGAGGCATCTCATCTTTATGTGTGATCTTGCCTTGTCGTTGGCAAGCATCACAATGCTTAACCATTTCGTGAGCGTCACGATAAATGGTGGGCCAATAGAATCCAGAGTCAAACACTTTCTTTGCGGTGTAGTTGGGACCAAAGTGACCACCGGTGGATCCTTTATGGCAAGCATCAAGGATTTGTAAAGCTGTCGGCCCATCAACACATCGACGAATGATCAGATCAGCACATTGTTTGAAGAGATAAGGGTCATCGCAGAAGTAAGTCTTAACATCTTTAAAGAACTTCTTCTTTTGTTGGGATGTTAACCCTTTGATGAGAATACCACCCGCTAAGTAGTTTGCAATGTCCGTAAACCACGGGGTGTCCTCAAGATTGGAGTGAACAGACATTAAGGTCTCAAGGGGAAAAGAGTCATTAATCTCTTGATTTGGATGATCCCTTTGATAAGGATCCTCAAGTCTACTTAGATGATCCGCGGCTAGGTTTTCGGCTCCCTTCTTGTCACGAATTTCAATGTTGAATTCTTGAAGGAGCAAAATCCAACGAAGAAGTCTTGGCTTAGAATCTTGTTTAGTCAATAAGTACTTCAACGCGGAATGGTCGGTATAGACAATTGTGGTGGAAAGGACCAGATAGGGGCGGAACTTCTCAAAGGCATACACTACAGCTAAAAGTTCTTTTCCGGTAGTGGTATAATGCAATTGAGCCCCCGTCATTGTCTTGCTAGCATAATGGATTGGTTGGAATTGTTTATTCACTCTTTAGCCCAAAACCGCTCCAATAGCAAAGTCGCTAGCACCACACATCAATTCAAAAGGTAGCTCCCAATTAGGGGTAACCAAGACCGGTGCCTTAGTCAGCTTGTCCTTAAGAAGATTGAAGGATTCAAGACACTCTTTGGAAATGATGAAAGGAGTATCTTTTTCCAAGAGGTGGGTCATCGGGTGAGCGATTTTAGAAAAATCCTGAATAAAACGAAGATAGAAGCCCGCATGACCTAGGAAACTTCTCCCACCCTTCACGGTTGAAGGTGGAGGTAATTTGGATATGACATCCACTTTAGCACGATCCACTTCAAGACCGGCTTTAAAGATTTTATTTCTCAGCACAATGCCTTCTTTCACCATGAAATGGCATTTTTCCCAATTTAGAACAAGGCGAGTGTCTTCACACCGCTTAAGCATGCGTTCCAAATTGGCAAGGCAAGTAGAGAAGGAATCACCATAGATCGAGAAATCATCCATGAAGACTTCCATAGTTTCTTCAATCATGTCATGGAAGATAGCCATCATACACCTTTGGAATGTCCCAGGAGCATTGCATAAGCCGAAAGACATTCTTTTGTAAGCAAATGTTCCATAAGGATAAGTGAATGTGGTTTTCTCTTGGTCTTGGGGATCGATGGGTATTTGAAAATAACCCGAAAAACCGTCTAAGAAGCAGTAATAGTCATTACCCGCTAGACGTTCAAGCATTTGGTCCATGAAAGGAAGGGGAAAATGATCCTTTCTCGTAGCATCATTGAGTTTGCGATAGTCTATACAAACTCTCCACCCTGTAACGAGACGAGTAGGAATCAACTCGTTGTTTTCATTGGGAACAACGGTGATTCCGCCTTTCTTAGGCACACAATGGACCAGACTAACCCATGGTGAATCCGAGATAGGATATATCATGCCCGCATCAAGAAGTTTGATAACCTCTTTTTTGATAACGTCATGGATCTTGGGATTCACCCTTCTTTGGCTTTGAATAGTGGGTTTAAAGTCGTCCTCCATGAGAATTTTATGTGTGGCAAAGTAAGGATCAATTCCACGAATATCGGAGATTTTCCATGCAATAACTTTCTTATGATTTTTCAGCACGGCGATAAGTCGGGATTTTTCTTCTTCTTTCAGGTCCTTTGCGATGATAACGGGTGACTTCTTGTTGTCTTCAAGGAAAATGTACTCGAGATGAGACGGAAGATCCATAAGCTCTAAATCCAGAGGATTTTCGATGGACGGCGGAGTCAAAATCGGATCATCGATAGAGATATCCTTAGGAGATGCTGGAGAAATATGGTCCTCATTGAGAACTTTCTCAATGGTACGAATGTCTTCATCCTAATTGGAGGGAGAATCGTCATATTGCAAGTCCACATCTCCCAAAGTTGCTTTGAATTCCTTCAAGATGAAATCACTTTCTCCAAATGGAGTTAGTGATGGAGCAATATAGGCAACGGTATCAACATTGGGTAGAGAAGAAGAACCAGTTTTACAAGCGTCTTTGAAATGTTCTTCTCAAGCCTCATCAAGAACGTCAATGAAATTAACGCTCTCATTTTCAGAAGGCTGCTTAGAAAGTTTACCCATGTTGAAGACGATTTTATCGTCACCAACTCTCATGATTAATTCGCCAGCGGCTACATCAATGAGAGTGCGACCGATCCTCAGGAATGGACGTCCAACGATTAATGGAACACGGGGGTCCATCTCGTAGTCAACGACAACAAAATCCGCCGGAAAGGTAAATTTTTTGACACCAACGAAGACGTCTTCGGCTATCCCCACTGGATAAGCAACCGTACGGTTAGCTAATTCCAAATTCATTCGTGTGGGGACTAGCTCGGGTAGAGAAAATTGTTTCCAAATGCTTAAAGGCATTAAGTTGATACTAGTACCTAGATCGGCTAGGGCCATACAATTCTCTACCCCAAGGAAGTTGCAAGGAATCAAGAAACGACCCGGATCACCAAGTTTGGTTGGTAATTTCCTTAAGAGGACTGCAGAGCAATCTCATTAAGTTGGGTCTGAGCGATATCAAGGAGTTTCTCCTTATCACTGAGAAGATTTTAAACATTTTAGCATATTTTGGCATGTGAGCGAGAGCCTCAGCAAAGGAGATATTGAAATTCAGTTGTTTAAACATTTTGAGAAAGTTAGAAACCTGAATATCATCCTTGTTCTTCAATTTCTCTTTCCTCAACCTCGAAGGATAAGGTATATTGGGTTGAGATGAAGGCTTTGGTATGGAATTCTCACTCACATCCTTGGGTGGTGGAGGGGTGGAAGTATAAGGTGGTGGAATTGGAGAAGGGGGCTCGTTTTCCTGTGTCACAATCACCGGTGTAGGTGTAGCAATCTCGGGTCCCTTTAAACCTTTGCCACTGCGAGTGGTGATTGCTTTTATCTCCCCTCTGGGATTAGCAACGGTGTTACTCGGAAGAGTACCCGAACCAGAGGCTTGATTACTTGGGAAAAAACTAGCCATCATATCCCTTAAGTTATTCGTTTGATTGTTCATAGAGGTTCTCATGTCGGCTTGAAGAGCATTTCCTTTCTTCGCCATGTGATTCTTTAGATTGGCTCGAATATCGTTCCCTTGTTTTGCCATGTCACCTTTCAAGTTAATAAATTGGCTTTGAAGATTCGTCACCATCTCTCTGTTGGTCCTCATGTAAGCTTCGAGGTCTTGGTTCAATGTCGTGGGTTGATTGAGAGGTGGGGCTTCGTAAGCTGAATTATTTCCTTGAGGTGGATATGGGTTTCTTTGGGACAGATATTGATTGGTAGCTCGAGGTTGGCTTTGATTGTTGTGGTTGAAATTGTTTTGGTTTTGGTTTTGAGGAGAAAAACCGGGTGGAGATAGATAAATGTTGGAACGATAACTTAGCAAGTTACGATCGCCTTGAGGACGTGCTTGGTAGACAAAGTTACCATTAGCGGCGTACACATTTTCCGGATTGTCAAGAGTAGAAGGACAATCGGTGTACGAATGAGAACCCCCGCAAATCTCACAAGAAGTGGCTATAGTTTTAGCTTGTTGAAATTGGTTTGTAGCCATAGTTAAGAAGTTTTTGTTCATCTCAGCTATTTGGCGAATAAGTTTGGTGAGCTCTGGGTTAGATGATGTAGAAGAAACATTGGCCCTCTGGTTATTCCGTGAAGATGCAGATGAGTCCCAATTTTTGTGGTGAGTGGTCATGTTCTCTATCAGCTCTCTACACTCCTCACGTCTTCTCTTCATGAATGTACCACCAGTGGCAGCATTAATCGTATCACGATCGCGAAAAGTTAGACCATTATAGAAAGTATCAATCAAAGTAACGGGGAGCATGTTATGGTTCGGACAACGGTCGATCAAAACATTATAGCGTTCCCAAGCATCGAAAAGCGACTCATCGGGTTCTTGTGTGAATCCACTGATTTGGTTGCGAAGACTAGTGACCATGGATGGTGGAAAGTAGCGCGACAAAAATTTTTGAGTCATGTCAGCCCATGTTTGAATTGAGTTTTTGGGGAGACGATCAAACCATTTTTTGGCATGATCGGATAAAGTGTGTGGAAAAAGGTGAAGGCGAATAAAATCCATGGAAGCACCAGGTAGTTTCATGCCTTGAGTGACGGTAATGAACTTGTTTAGATGTTTGTTGGCATCATCATCCGGTAATCCACGAAACGGGCAAGCGTTTTGAACTTGCTGGATCATGTGATGCTTCAACGAAAATTCAGGAGCCGTGATTTGCATCGGCGCAATCGGTCCTCCGCGTCCGTTCATGGTGGGTTGACACAGTTCCTCCATTGTTCGTAAATTGGGTAGGGGAACATTGTTGTTGTTGTTATTCAAATTGGGAAGAGGTGGGTTGTTATTGTTGTTATGCACACCAGCCATATCTAAATCTTCACGAGACTCGGGCTCAGAATAATTTGAAGATCTAGTACGCATACACCTGCAGAATAGAAAAGTACCAAAGAAAATATATATGATCTTTTTGGTGCAAAACCTTTGGAAAATAAATACCTTATATGATTTTTTAATGTTTTTGTATTTTTGAAAAGTTTTTAATTTTTGTGGATTATTGAAATTTTTAGCAAGGAAAATAACGTTCCTAAAAGAACGGATCCTAAAATTCAATGCATCTCTCACTAAAAACCGTTAATCTTAACGAAAAGAGCCGGCAGCGGCGCCATTTAATACAAGGCTTTTAAACCAAGTATCAAAATTGTTCGTTGATTCCGATCTCTTCGAATTGATTACCGTTAATTAGTGCGACTCGATTGTATTTTGGTGATCAAGAGGATGGTTTGTTTGATTATCTATTTTTAAACTAAAAGCAAATAATTGTCGTTGAGTAAAATAAGAAATTTTAAAACTTAAACTACAAATAAAAGCGTGCAATCTTTGGAAATTAAATGTAAATGACTGAAAACTTGAAAACTTAGTAAAAAGTAAGCTAAGACAAAAGGCGCGAAAGATTAAATTTAAAATCTAAGGAAATTAAAACAAAAACAACAGCAGATCGCAACACGATCGTACCCAAATAGTAAAATGGATCGTGACCCTCGATCGCACTCAATGCGATCGCAACCTAGGCATCAGATCGCACTCAGCAGTACGATGGGTAAAAGTGATCGTACTCCCAGATCGCAACCACGATCGAAACAAGTGGATCGTGGTTTGTGATCGCAACACAACTGATCGCACTCAATGCGATCGCAACCAGGAATCGTGATACACCATCGCACTCACAGATTGTAATCAATGATCGTGGTGTGGATTTGTATCGTAGCCAAAGAAAGAACACAGGATCGCACTCAATGCGATCGTAGCCCAAGATCGTGACCAAGAAAAACCCTCCTAAGATAGAAATGGCGTCCAAGAAGTAACTAAGCTTAAATGAATAAGCTGTTACCAATAAGCACTTTCAAACTTCTAGACAAAGATAAATAAGCAAAAATTCGAAAACTTTTGAATCTAAACACATGAACTTAATAATACGAGCCTTAAAAAGATTAACTTTTTAAGAAAGTTTAAAAGTTAATAAGCTAAAACATTCGAATAAGCCACTAAGCATAAAAAGCTTATAACTTATACGTATGAAAGCTTATGAAGGGATAAAAGATTAAATTTTTCTTGACTAAAACATCAAAATCAATCACGCATTAAGAACTAATCGGATCAAATATGAAGTTTCAGATCAAGGAATAAGTGAAATCAAGAAATGTAGAAAGAGATTAAAGAACAAAAAGCTTAACTTGAACTTGAAATTAAAATGAAATCCAAATACAAAAATGATTCAAACCTTAAACTTGAAAGAAAAAGATGAAACTTAGTTAGAGAAATTTGGGAAATTTCTCTCTCTAAAAACTACAAAGGAAAATGAAAAACTAAAACTAGCCAACCACCCTCCTAATGTGATTAGGAGGGTATTTATAGGGAAATGGGGAGTGCATGTGTGGTGTGCTTCCTTCTTTCTTTTCTTATCGACTCGATTTAAATCTTTGTCTTTTCTCGACGTCGTCTCGGGACATGAACTTGTCTTAATAATTTTCTTCTATAATTTAGACTTGAGTTCCTCGACTTCATTAAACTTCCGTCTTTAGACTTTTTATTTGATAAATATTCAGAATAGGTCTTGGACATCCGTTCTTTTAGCACTCTTGATCTTTTGACTTCGTCTTTTCTCGTTTTCTTTGATAAAAGCCCGTGAAAGCCCGTGTTTTCTTCCTTTTTCATCTTTTGGTCCTAAAACACAATAAAAACACAAACCACGCATAATTCTGACTTTTACGACATAAATTACACGTTTTGGTCTTGTTATTATTGGAAATAAGCGGTAAAAGGATAAGTGTTTTCACACTTATTAAGACGAAAGTATCATGGACCCAGTGATGCGATGCACAACCCCTCCCAGCTAACTCAAATATCTCTCAAAAGATATTTGTTTTAATGTCATGGAGTTCAACATGTTATCTATTGGTTTATTCACTCCGAATAAATTGATATTGAAAAGGTGGCAATCCTCTCCAGCCTTCGCTCACCAAATCAAAATGCACTATTGAGTCTAGAGCCACGAGATCATCAAAAGTCTCATTAGGACACAATTTTATAAACAATTAAGATTTTTATGAGTCCTACGTAATATTCTTGTAATATTTCCAGAACATCTGAGTTATACGAAAGTGTTACAATGAAGGTGGAAATCCTGCTTGAGCCAACATCAAACAAGCTCATGGTAGGTGACACGTGCGGTTCTTTAAGAATAATCTTGTGATAACTGGAAAGAAACGATGGTTTGACTCTTAATTGAGATTAAACTTGTTCCAGGGCCTCTACGCAAAATCCAAGTGATCTTGCCAGAACACTCAGAGTGGCACTCTTTAGTGTTCACAGTGAAGAGTGGAAATCCTTCAAGTGTCAACATCAAACAACACTGTGGTAGGTGACAAGCAAGATTCTATTAGAATCAAGCTCGTGACAACTGGAAAGCAACGATAGTGAAAATCTTAACTGAAATTCACTTGTTCCAGGTTCATGAATTGACAACTTCAATCATAAGGATATTTCTTATCCAAATGATTCACTCTTTATGTTCGCAGTCAGCTTTAGACGGTCGAATAAAGAGAATGGGTTTACCCGCGAAATCTTGTCAAGGATATCTTTAATAAGAGCTACCTATCACAAGTAAGATATTTGTTATCGTCCAACGGTCTTTACCGACCGGAGGTAAAATGCTACCGAATCAGAATAAAATGTCAAAGCCATTTTATTTGTGTCTTATTATGTTGCTGCATTTGAAGACGGTGGCGTTGCGGTAAACCAGATGAAGTCGTCCTCACATACTTATTCCTTCTGCATAAAAAATTTCAAGAAAGTTTGACCTAAAAGTCTTCCGATGTATCAACTCTGAAACTTTCAAGAATTCAACAAAGGATAGGTATGTGGGACATGAAGCGAAAAGGCGAACATCAAAGAAGGCAAAGACTGCACGTGAAAGGCCAAAAGAACATGATCTAAGCCAAAGCCTGATGATAATCAACACATATTCGCAAGAATGAAGAAAATAAAATAAAGCAAAGATAAAGCGGACTACGAGCACGAGAAGTAAGATCTAACGTGCTAGATTAGGAACTTGTAATTTGGTGTGACCTCCCTTTAGGGGAAGATTGTTGGAAATACGTTTTGCGTATTTAGAAAGTCTCGGGCGCTCCAACAATATAGTTAAGGGCTTGTAGTATAGTTTAGTTACACTTTATGTTAGCCCGACCCATGGGCATGTTCATGGGCCAGAGGCCCAAGTCCACTAATGGACCTGGGTATATTAACCCCTTTCCTTCATGGAAAAGGGTGTTGGTTGTTTCATTTTATTAATAGATTTCACACATTTTCTTTCATCTTTCTCTCTTTACTTTCTCTCACTAGAAACAACAGCCTTCTTGTTAGATCATAGATTACCAAGGTTCTACATGTTTTATCCAAGAAACCTTACTCGAGATCATACTAGAGGCATCAACGTGTAACTAGGCGCAAACCGATGCGATCACACTATTTAAAATATGTCCAAGTGGTAGTTGAAAGTTTATGGACTATAATTTAATAGTTGTGTGTTAGGATCGAACTTGGGATTATGGAATTGCACACAATACGTGAAGAGTTAATTTATTTAATAAATATATTTATATGTTTATTAAATTAAATCGAGCAATAACTTTAACCGCCGTTAAGTTTAAGAGTTAAGGACTAAACGGTTAACGTGGAATAATAATAAAGAAGAGGAAAAGAAGATTCCAGAACACCCTTTGGGTGGTGGTTTCGATCAGTGGAGCTAAGGGGATAAAAAGGAAAAGATTTTTCTTTCCTATTTTGCAATAGCTTAGCTTGAAGGCTAAGTTTAATACCCTTATAAATACCTATGGGGTATCTCATAATTATCAATCCCACAATCTCTTTTTCCCCTCTCTCTTTTGCGATCGGTCGAAACCCCAAAGGGGATTTCGTTTGGTTTCTTTCTATTGCAATCAAATTCAAAGGAAAAACACCTTTTTAGGGTTCCTTTTATCCTTTGGTTTTGGTTTAGCAATAATCTAGTCCTAGCCCCTCCCTGGGGTTGTTGGGTAGATTTTCCACAAGGCATAGTAGCTCGGTTTACACGTACTAGACTTACGGTTAGCTCGCTGCATTACGTGTGTACAAGAACGTGATACAATCTCATTAGAGATTGAATCTGGGATCGATTAACAAAACGGTAAGGGTTAATAATTGATCCTCATAAACTCTAATTTGGTGAATCGTTCTTGTTCGTTGGAATTGCTTTGAAAAACGTACGTAACCCTAATTCGATTAATTATGAATGTGTTATTATTTTGATTTTGTTAAATCGCTTCCGCTATACGTGCTTTGATCTTTACTTATGATTGTGTAATTTTTATGAACTTCATAAACCTTCGGCTCAGCTTTCACCCTGATAGAATTTGATTTGACAAGACACTCGGGTGTGTTTCTTGGGATCACTATATTCATTCCATATGTTTTGGTGTCAATGCCAAGAGAAAGAGGGGTCACATCTAATAAGATCAAATCCTTTACAAATTCATTGCCATAATCACTTAAGTTTGCAGCCAAAATTGCGGCACCATATGCAACAACTTCATCCGCGTTAATGCTCTTGGAAAGTGGTTTGGAATCAAAGATATCTGTCAACATTTGTACCTTAGGAATTTGTGTTGACCCGCCAACAATAACCACCTCATCGACATCATTCTTGTGCATTTCCCATCTTTTACACTTTGTTCTCTAGTCTCACATTGAAAGGGAAGTGAAAGGAAAGTACAGAAAGCAAAAAATATTCATGTTCTCAAGATTTTGGGATAAGAGAAACTAAAAGAAAAGGGCTGCAAGTGAGGTAAAATAATGGAAAAAATCTCCCGTCCACTTTTGGGATGGTGGAGAAGGGAAGGATATGCTTGTTTAAAAAATTGACAAATTTACCCTTTTATTCTTTTTACATGACATAAGTTACAAGATTATAATTATAATAAACTCAGTTAATAAGTACTTTTTTCCTATGGAAATGGTCCCACTGTTGATCCCATACTCAGATCTTAAACCTTAGCTTGTTTAAGGATTGTGATAAAAAGAGTAAACTCAATCTAACACTAGAGAAACTTTGCAACACAAAGTAACCAAACAAGATGTGAAATATAATGTTTAGCACAAGAACAAATGTTTAAATCAAACATTGGACTTTAATATATTATAGATATACGAATACCCAATAGTGTTATTAGGGTTACAAAACCTTAAAGTGTGAAATGAAATGAACAAAGAAAGATGTATTTTACATGACAACCTAGTGAGTCCTTTTATAGTACAAGAACACACGTACAAGATCACTACTAACAAACTAGGAAACTATCTTTGAGTACTAACTGAAACGCGTCATAATATCTTCCAAGTTTATCTAGTAGCAGGGTCTTTGACTTCTAGTAGGGGCACCAATCCCCCTGCCTTTGTTATTTAGTAGGGGGAACTTACTCTAGCAGGGGAAACTCTAACCAACTAGCAGGGGGAACTTATACTCTTATATTTATTCCAAACAATCCTCCCCTAAACTTGTGCTTTAGCTTAAACACAAGTTTCTGAATAAATGATAGTTGATGAGGATGCTTACAAAGTTCCTCGCCAAAGTTGACTATACATTAACCTTACCAAATCATAAGCAACAGGTGCTTTAGCATCTACAATCAAATCAGCCTGTGCCAACTTCTTCAAGGTCTCTTGAGTGAAAGGATAATAATGATGATTAAGCAAATAAACACTTACACCTTCCATGGCCACCTCATAAACCCCAGAATTGGTAAACAACTTCCAATATAGCAGATTTCCCCTATTTACTGCATCAAAGATGGGATCAAACATCTCATGCTCATACATCCTATGCATGCATTCCCAAATCACCCAATCCTTCTCTACACCATCCACAGTAGGAGGGTTTGCAGCAAATGTCTTCTTCAAGAGCTTCCATAGATCATCTAAGTCCTCACTATCTAAAGTTTGAAACATCAAATCTAAACTCAAAAATGTCTATGCTGTATTGTCAGCTCTTGTAAGCTTCCACCAAGTCATCCACCTGTGTTCATAAACATCATATTCTACCGTGGCATATTTCTTCCCAAACTCACTGGGTGAGATTTCATCATTCTCTTGCGTATCAGCTGCTTATCTATTTCTTCATTGGAGGGATGCTGAGTCTCCTTAGTAACTATACCAACCTTTTCCATCCTTTTTAACCTTTTGGATGCTCTTTATGTATTCAGAACAGATCTCTCAATTGTTGGAAAAGTTGAACCTGCTTAGAATGATGCACCTGCTTGAGATGATGCACCTTCTTGAGTTGTTTCCACTGGTGTTCCTTCAGCCTTCCTTCTTCTGGACTCCCTAGCTCTCTCTATCATCTCCTTTTGCCTCCTGAGATACTCAACCTCTTCAGGAGTGTTTATACCAATGAAGTCATCCACATTTGTCTCTCTTAGAACGGGTTTGACTGCCTTATCTATATCCTAAAAGGTCATGTCTTTGAAGTGAGCATCAGTCCACCTCTTGTGTCTTTTGAGCATAACCTTGTAGTGTGCCAGCCTCCCCTTTTCAGACCTCAAATATTTTTCCTTTTGAATTTGACTCACCCTTCTTTCTAGATATTCCTTTTGATATTTGAACACTAAAAGAGTTAGTTCATACCTGTCTTCCAAAGCAGCATTCACCAACTCCTTTTCCCATTGATCTAGAAATTCTTGAACATGAGGAACTCTTTCATCTTGCTTTCTATGCATGATTTCAATCTCTTTAAGCATTTATTTGGGCCTCATCTGTTGCATTATATGATCTTGCATGTGTAGCTCTTCTTCTTGAAGTCTGAGAGCTACTTGTTCATCATATTCTTCTTGAGCCCTTAGTGGTTCAGGCGTTTTTTGTTTGTATTTTCTCTTGGGCTGTTAAATCATTATCCCCTTTCCCTTATCTTTTGGATCTACTGCTGGTTTTGCTTTTGGTGCAGGTTCTCTAATTTTTATTCCCTTCTGAGTTGGTTTCCTTCTATTCTTCCTAACAAATGTTTGAGTAATAGGTTTAGCAGGGGAAGGACTTACATCAGGGGGATCAACCTTAGAAGGGAAACTTTTGTAGAAGAAGGGGCTTCTCCTTGATTGCCCATATTCAGCAAGGCTTGGGCAACATCTTTTTTAGCACTCCCCTTATCACTTCCTTACTCATCACTAGCCATCTTTTCTTGTCCTAGATCCTGTCCACTAGGAAATTCATACCACTGAGTAGATTCATCTGTGTTAGGAACTTCCTCCCCTTTGGAAGCATCCTCATCTATGGATATAATAAGCTTAGTCTTTCTCCTCCCCTCCAGTGTAGCACGTCTGGTCTCCAGATTATTTATAACCAGACCTTGCTTTTTGACAGTTTGTACAAGTTGTGCATTTTGCTCTTGCAAGCTAATGCACAGATTCGTCAATTCCAAGATGGACAATGGTTGCATTCTACTCTCAACCCTAGAAGGGGATTTCTCCCCTCTTGGGGTATCACTGAGTGAGGGAGAGGACTTACTTATGGTGTCACTATCCTGCTCATCCCTTGAGGATGAGACAGTAGTGGTAGCCAAACCCTCAGTGTGCTCCAACCTTTTGGAGACTCTCCTCTCTGCTACTTTTGAAGATTCACCAGGCAAGGGAGACCTGGCAAACCTGGTTTTGGTTCTCCTTTCTTGTTGTGGATCAGCAGGGGTAGAAAGCTGGCAGGGGTATCATCAGGTTTGGCAGGAGAATCTGATGGTTTGTGTGTGGCTACTTTTGTTTTAGTTGCTTCTTGTCTGATTTGTTTCATCATGATGGGAGTGAGTGGAACAGCCCTGCCAGAAAATTGTGGAGATGGTGCAACAAGTGTGGTAAACAGTTTGGTAGTATGTTAGTGGCTGAAAAATGGCGTTTGTGTTTGATAGGACCATGTTCACTCATATTCAGCAAAAGTTGTGTAAACCTTGGATACATACAAAATTTAGAACTGCTTGTAACGTTTTTGACCATTCCTTTGAAAATCATTTGAGAAAAATAGTACTTCGCCCTGTTGCTAAGCATATCAGGGCAGAAGCAACCCCACTTCCAAATTCATTAAAAGCAGTAGTTTTAGGTGACAAACATTGTAAAATTGTATGAATCAAATATTTCCAATGTGAGGCAAACTGACCTTTAGCAAACTTACACTTCTAATTTTCAGCAAGAGTGTACCCTAGTTTTTGAAGACCCTAAAAAATTTCGACATCAGGTAGGTTAGCAATCCCATCCTCATCATTCAAAACAAGCTTGTATCTAATGGAGGCAAGTGTAATTACCTTGGCCATCTACTATGCTCTGAATTGTTACCTCTCCATCCACTGTTTTAGTCATTCAGTTAGACTAAAAATCTTGGATGTGTGAGGTGTAAATCCTGGGATTAATGAGAAGAGCTACTCTAAAGTATGATGATTTTAGAAAACCACTGCATCAGTAAATTCTGCTGTTTCATCATGTAAAAGAGCAATTTGATTGTGATTAGCAGCAATTTTGAGAGACATGATAAATTTTGAAAATGTTTGAAGGTTTATAGTTTTGAAAGTTTAGTGGGATTTGGTCGAAAGAGAGAGGAGGCCTCCTGGGAAAGGGAATTAAGTTTATATAGGCGAATTGAAGAGCTATGATTGGACCAAATTTTCAAATTGCAAAAATATCAGAAATAAATCGTGATAAGAAAGTAATTTATTTGAAATAATAAAGAAAAGATTACCAATCAGCGAAGAAAGAGCCTTAAATATCTTTTGAAAATAATAAAATATTCCCTAATCAAAAAGTTAGCTAGCAGGCCCAACGGCTACAAGCAGGTAACGGTATTGTCGGTCAACGGTTAAACAGGGGGATGTTGAACAAGCAGGGGTATCAAAATTAAACGCAGGGGAAAATTTCCTAAGGGTGTTAGACTAATCATTAATAGATCAATGCTAAATAGCTCTGCTCTAATGCACACCCTTGTAGACACAAGTTAGATACATTGAAACTCGAGAGTCCTCAGTTCAACAAATTTCTAAACAAAAAAAGTCAACACATAAGCAACCCTACACCTGGTCAACCCAAGAAAATAAGCATACCCCAGTCTCCATCCCTACCATTCCCTTCCTATGGTTAATTCGTCTTGGAAATATGTACTAAAAATCTTAATTTAGACAGCAAGCTGGTGAATCAAGAATTTTAAGTACACATTACAGTGCCTCAAGGTTTCAGAACTCTAACAAGCTTTGCAACAAGTCTTCATCATTCTGAACCCCTACTCACCAGTGGATATGATCTAGAATCATATATGAGTATCCTAAGGATACCCTAAATCCTAAAGGTGTTACCTAACCTCCCCTAAAACATAGAGCATATACCTGATCCTCCCATAGTGTAGTGTGCGCCATTTGGAACACTGCATTGTTAGTCTAAAAACCACATATAACCACTTTCAAAAGAACAAGACCAACTGAAGAGAAAATCTCTTAGCAGGGGACAATGCCCTAACAGGGGGATGAACCCCAGCAGGGGAATCTTTGTTCAAAAGCAGTGGAATGAAAAATAATGGAAAAGTGACTAACATATGTACAACAACAGCAATAAGGCAATCCTGAATATACAAGACAAATTAGACATTAATTTTTAGGGAGTGACCATTCGAATACTTGCAACCAAGTACTGAAACCTCCCCACAACAAAAGCTTTTGTCAAAAGATTAGCAACATTAAGTTCTGTATCAATTGCCTCTGGGACATTCAACCCTTTTTCAAAACAATCTCTAATAAAATGATGTCTGATTTCAATATGTTTGGTCTTGCTATGAAAAAACAGGATTTTTAATAGTGCAAATGATGCTGTTATTGTCAATAAATATCTTGGTTTTAAGAAAATTATACCCATAATCAAGCAGCTGGTTCTGAACCCAAAGAACTTGTCGACAGCATGCAGCAGTTGCTACATACTCAGCTTCAGTTGTGGATGTGGCCAAAATAGTCTGCTTTTTACACTGCCAAGATATAAGCCTGCTTCCCAAAAATTGACATCCACCTGTTGTAGACTTCCTATCATTGTTGTCACCAGCATAATCACTATCTTAATAGGATATCAGCTCAAATGGTGACTCCTTGGGATACCAAAGTCCTAAAGTTTGATGACACTTTAGATAATTAAAAATTCTCTTCATATCAAATAGATGGCACTTTGTGGGTGCCACTTGGTATCTTGTACATAAGCAGACTGCAAACATGATGTCAGGTCTTGAAGCTGTAAGGTACATGAGAGATCCAATCATGGACCTATAATTCCGGACATAAATAGGCTTTTAGGGCCATCTTTGCCCCAATGATGCTCCTTATCCATAGGAGTTGAAACTTTCTTTCCTTCATACATTCCAAACTTCTTCACAATTTCAGCCACATACTTGTCTTGTGAGATAAAGATCCTATCTTTCCTCTGCTGAACTTGTAATCCCAAAAAGAAGTTGAGTTCACCCATAGCACTCATTTGGAATTTATCCTGCATCAACTTAGCAAACTCTTTGCTAAGCACAGAGTTTGTGGATCCAAAGATGATGTCATCCACATATACTTGTACCAAAAGAAAGTCACCCTTTTATTTCTTGATAAACAAGGTCTGGTCAATTTTCCCCCTATTGAAGCCATAATCCAACAGGTATTTAGAAAGAGTTTGATAGGTGTGTAAACACCCATCTTTTCTACCACTTAATTACAATAATAACCGAGCCAAAACATGTATTTTATGTCTTTTATGTCGGAATTATGCGTGGTTTGTGTTTTTGTTGTGATTTAGGACGAAAAGGTGAAAAGTGGAGAAAACACGGGAATTCACGGGCATTTACGGACTTTTATTGAAGAAAAAGATGAAATACGAAGTCGAGAAATCAAAAGTGGAAAAGAAACGGAAGTCCACGACCAATTCTGAAGATTTATCGAAGAAAAAGTCAAAAGACAGAAGTTTATCAAAAGCCAAGAATTCAAGTCTATTTTATTGAAGAATTTAAAGACGAGTTCAAAAGAAATCCCAAGCCTCAAGTCATTATAGTCCAAGTTTAAAGAAGATTAGAAGAAAGGGACTAATGACGCAATTAATGAAGATTAAAGAAGGAAGGACCTAATCTTGTAATTAAGAGAAAAGGAAAGAGGGGAGGAAGCTTCCTAATCCTCCCCTATATATAGATTAGGACTAGCTAAGTTTATTTCTTGTTGGCTAAGTGTGACAATTAGTCTTCCACCATTTCATTACCTTGCACCTTTAATTACCTTGTCAATTTAAATACTTGTCAAATTTAATTACCTTGTCTTGCACTTAATTACAATTTAATTTCAAGTAAGTTTTTCTTTTAATTCTTGTTAATATTTATCTTTATCTTGTTAATCTCATCCTACCTTTCTTAATCTTTGATTGATTTGTTTATGTTCATGTTCTTAATTTTTGTTGATTTCTTTAAGTGGGTTTTGATTATTTTGATTAAGTTTTGTGAGTTTGATTGATTTGGATTGATTGTTTATGATCATTAGTTGTTTATTTGCTTGTTTGATTTAATCTTGTGTTTGGTTTAGCTTTGTTTTTGTTTAATTCGTGCTATTTTTATTCCCTTGTTCTTCGGTTTCTAGTTACTGTTCTTTCCCTGATTCGAGCCCAGATTTATTCCGAGTAAGCTTTTGTTTGGATGACTATTCGGAATACTGAACATTCCGAATAGGGGTTTTATTCCGAGTTGCAAGTTATTCCGAATAGAGGAGAATATTCCGAGTAAGAACTGACATTCCGAATAGGGTCTTGATTCCGCATAGAGCTGACATTCCGAATAGGCTAATCATTCCGAATAGGTGACAATATTCCGCTTAGGGCTTTTTCCGAATAGGCTTGATATTCCGGATAGACATTCCGAATAGGCTGAGTATTCCGAATAGGCCATTATTCCGAGTAGGGTATTATTCAGGATAGGTGACATATTCTGAATTGCCATATATTCCGAATAGGGTTTATTCCGGATAGAGCTTGTTTTCAGTCTCTTTAATTTAGTTTTAAAGTTTCTACCCTTTTATTTTTAAGCTTTATTTTTCCCGCCTTTTTCCTTAATCGCACTTTAAGTTTATTTGCCTTAGTTTAAGATTTAGTTTTAGCTGCGTTTTAGGTTTCCCTTAGTTAGACTTGAGTTTGCGTTATTTACTTTTAGTGCCCTTTAATTCTCGTTACGCTTTTAATACTTGCACTTTTTACTTTATTAGAGTTAGATTTACTTAAAAGTCATTTATTTTAATTGTTTTGCACCTTTTATTTTAAACACTACAACGACACATTTTTGTTTCCACCAAAGAACAACTGAGTCACACATTAAACACAAGTTTTTCAATTCGAAGAGAACACTAGAACAATAAATTTTTAAGTGGGAAAATCTTAGTTATCAAATGGCGCCGCTGCCGGCTCTTTTCGTAAAGATTAACGGTTTTCTGTGAGAGACACGTTGCTTTTTGGGATCCGCTCACTTGTGAACGTTATTTTTCTTGTCTAAAAAATTCAAAAAAAATCATAAAAATTAAAAATTGATAAAAATACATAAAAATTAAAAAAATTTCAAAAATACAAAAAGATTTTATCTTTATTGTGTATATATATTGTTTTTGTGTTTGGTTTTGTTTTCTTTTGCATTTCAGGTGTATGCGTACTAGATCTTCTAATTATCAAGAGCCCGAGCCTCAAGAAGATTTAAGTATGGCAGGTGTTAACAACAACAACATTCCACCGCACCTCAATAATAATAATAATAACAACAATGCTCTTCCACAGCCCGATCTTCGGACCATGGAGGAACTTTGTCAACCAATAATGTTTGGACGAGGAGGACCGATTGCGCCGATGCAAATCAACGCTCCAGAGTTTTCGTTGAAGCACCACATGATTCAGTAAGTACAAACAAACCCATTTAGAGGATTGCCTGATGATGATGCCAACAAACACCTCGACAAGTTCATTACAATCACCCAAAGCATGAAGTTGCCTGGGGCCACAATGGATGTACTCCGCCTACAACTCTTTCCACATACTTTATCGCATCATGCCGAGAAATGGTTTGATCGTCTCCCGAAGAATTCTATTCACACTTGGGATGACATGACTCAACGCTTTTTGTCGCGCTACTTTCCACCATCCATGGTCACAAGCCTTCGCAATCAGATCAACGGTTTCATGCAAGACCCTGATGAATCTCTTTTTGACGCTTGGGAGAGATATAATGTCTTGATCGACCGTTGTCCAAACCACAACATGCTCCCTGTGACCTTAATAGACACTTTTTACAATGGATTGACTTTTCGAGATCGTGATACGATTAATGCAGCCGCCGGTGGCACATTCATGAAAAGGAGACCCGAGGAGTGTAGAGAGTTAATTGAGAACATGACTACTCACCACAAGAACTGGGATTCCTCTGCTTCTTCAAGGAACAACCCGAGAGTCAATGTTTCCTCCACCTCAGCAAACCCTGAGATGACCGAGCTCACCCGCATGATGGCTGAAATGAGCAAAAGTATTACGCTTCTCGCTTCAAACCAACAACAACAACAAGTTAAAGCGGTTGCTAATCCTTGTGAAACATGTGGCGGTCCTCACTCATACACCGATTGTCCTTCGACACAAGGAAATCCGGAAAATGTGTATGCTGCTTACGGTAATTATTCACCAGAAAATTACCAAGCTAGACAACAAGGGGATAGAAATCTGCTGAGTTACCGTTCCAACAATTACCTTTCACCTGGTTTTTCTCCTCAAAACCAAAATCCCGCCAACAACTACAATAGAAGCAACCAAATCCCACCAAGAGCTTCTAACCCTTATCAACCACCCACCCAAGAACACCCACCCATAAACACCGATGTTGATGCCATCATGAGAACTCAAGGTGAGCAAATCAAGAATCTACAGAGCCAAATAATCAATTTGAAAGGAGATATCCTGAAGCAAGGTAATGACATCAGAACCGAGGTTCGTGATAATATCCAATCTTCCTTCAGCACTCAATCGACTGAATTAAAGAATCTATTGGCTAGTTTCTTGCCCGAAGCTCAACCTTCTTCTTCGAGTTCTCTACCTTCAAACACCGTCACTAATCCGCGAGCTAATGTGAGTGCTATAACTACGCGTAGTGGAATTACCATTGTCAATCCACCTACCCCACCACCATCATCTACACCTCCTCCACCACCATGTATCCCCACTCCTCCTACACCTAGTAGTAGTACACCATTACCGTCTCCGCCTCGTAATGACGATGTATCTCGGAAGGACCCTTCAACATCACAACCTTCACCAACTACACCTTCACCGTCTCCCTATCAACCTAGAATCCCATACCCTTCTCGCATAGGCAAGACCAATGATTTAACCAAGAATAACTGCCAAGTATCGAAATATGTGGATATGCTATCTAAAATGACCATCAACATTAGCCTTGTTGAAGCACTTTGCCACATGCCGAAATTTAACACCCCCAAATTTACACGCAGCGGAATACATCTTTGGGTGCTAAAAAAAATGATACAACAACACATAATTTATAAAGAACGACTCGAAAAGAGACGTTTTAGATTTATCGTTCCTAAAACATTTGTCAGAGTAGCGTAGTCCCACGACATCGTAACCAAAGTACAACCAAAACAAAAGATTTAAATTGTTTTGAACAAAAGGAACGACAAATATTCAAAGAGTTTATATTGCAAAGTAGTGCACAACATTCATTCCCGTGGCTTCCAAGCTTCACCCTTCCTGATTTCCTGAAATACATGTGAGTAAAACATCAGCAAAAATGCCGAGTGAATCTATAGGTTTATGTAATCAATTTGAACACAAGCAAAGATTATAAGTTTGTGGCATGCTTATAAGCATCAAATAATAATTTGCATCAACAATGATAATTGTATATAGCATAAATTGCAATAAGCTCATGGAACCGAGCCCTTAGACACTCCCTTAAGACGTCTGATAAGACAGGAGATTTATTAATTGTCGTTACCCCCAGATTAATGGTACATTGCCGTATACCTGACTTCTCAATACAATATGTCCAAACAGTGTGGAGGTCGGGCCTAAGCTTCTGTGACAAGTCCACACAAACTGAACCGGGGCGGCTTCCCCCATAGATCTATTAATTGTACTAGCGGTTAACCCATCATAGGTTAATTAACGGTCCATAATTGAGGCTTTAACAATGGCAATCACTTAATGCAATTTAAAGGCAACCACGGGTCCATTCATAGAGGGACAAAGCATACCATAAAAATCTTGTGTTCTAAGTTTATAAAACATGTATTCCCCCTCGCGGGTTTAAAATCATTTAATAACTAGTATAAAGCGAGGCTATAGACTCACCTTAGCCGATAGTGGTAATGAGACGATCGCCGACGATAGATGATGCCTTTCAAACACGAGAACCGCAACCTATCAAATATGGTGCGTTCATTAATAATAGACTCGAGAAATAAACCATACATAAGAATATAAAACTCGACTCATATAATCACGACGAACTCGAGAGAAAACGATACAAGTGGTACTATTACACTCTCCTATATATTCATTTTATTATTCAACGCCTTTAACAAAATCTGCCGGAACATACCGAATGTCCAAGCCGTTTTTCCATACTTAGACACATCAAAACTTCATGATACTACTCAGAGAACTTACTTACTATATGTATAAAGTCCTCCCAAGAGCCCATCAAAAGATTTTACTTTTAAAGTTCCCTGCCCGACTCATCTTTGACTTACAAAATTCGGACAGTTTTGCGACCTTGTCTTACGAAACCATTTTGACCATCCTAAACAACTCCATTTGTAAAACCGCCATTTGATTCTAAAAATAGACTCAAAATACTAAAATTGGGGCCTGAGAACAGCCCTTGACTCATTTTGAAACTCATTTTATAGTCCCCGAGATTCGATCCAAATATCGACAACAATTTTCGGATTGTGTCGACACTCGTCTCCCGGTACACGAAAATCAAACTAGTGTAACTTTTGACTCGTAATGAGTTGGAAGGCCTACTTTATATGAAATCGAAGCTCTCGAAATTCTCTACGACATAATCCCATAATATTAATCTATTTCCAGACTTAAGACCCTCGAAAATGGTCTCAAACCTACTGCCCAAAATTGACTATAAAAATCTCTTACAAAATCAAGTTTTTGATTAAAACCAATCATTTTTATCATCAACCTAACACCCTAATATCATCATAAACCAATCCTAACACTTGTAAATCACTTGCATGTACAAATCTAATAAATCAAACTAAAAAAAATCAAACATGCAAACACCCCACTATGTAATATAATAATATTAACACCTATTTATTCCATAAAAATGAATCAAACAAGCATAGTTCATCAAGAAAATAAATTTTTAAAAAAAATGTTAATGCATGTTGAAGAAAATCATACCAATGTGTAGCCCTTTGAAAATCTAGGATGGGACTTGTTTTAGATTTTGAAGATTCAATGTAGAAAATCAAAAATTTGGAGGGTTTTGTTGATGGGGGTACACGGCCAAGAGAGAAAGAAAGAGGTGGGTGGATTTGTTTTGTTTTAAAAATGATTATATGAAAGTTAGTGGAAGTAAAAATTATTTTATATGGTGGTGGGAGGGTTAATTTTGCCAAGTTGTAATAGTTTTGGCCCAAAATGAACTAAAATAGTTTAAAAGGGTAGAAAATGTAAATTGTAAATTTTGAAATATTTACGAGACTCGGGTTTCGTAAAAATACTAAAAAGTTTAAACGCACACGAAAAATAATAATATAACGACTCGATACGTAATTAAAACGATATCGTCGAAAATATTAAATATCAAAACGATCGATAATAAAATATAAAATTTTTGGCATCCGTCGGTATCGCGATCACTAGAAATCCTCGTTGCTCGTCAAAATATTAAAATATAATATTTAATATCGGTTTCAACTTAAATCGTTAAACATAATAATATTTAACGTTATAAAATACTTCAAAATAATTGAAAAATATAATTAAATTATGACCTTATTTTTACGGGTTTTACATCCTCACCACCTTAAGGGAGCGACGTCCCGGCGCTCAACCCGCCTCATACACGAGTTGTTCACTACTCGGAATGATGACGGCATTCTTTAATAAGAAGTCCTTACGTTCCCACGTGAATCTCGATCCACGATCTCCACTGGTTCTTTTACAAAACGCAACTTGTCGTCAAGTTGTATCTCACCAAAAAGGAATAAATAAATCCTTATCCACAAGTCACCCGTCAGGCTCGACACATGAAAATTTTGTGAATCACACGAAGCTCGTTCGATAACAATAATAGATGACAGGATTTTCGGGTAAGTCCAGTTAAAAAGAAAGGTTTCAATTTAAAGGATATCCATCGGCCGGACAGCCAGGGACAAACATAAAAAGAACTAACAAGAAAAACATTTTCGTCGTCGGAGGGTGCTCACACGCGGGTCCCTACTCAAAAGATAATACAAAGACACCATCTTACTTTCGCCAACGCACATTAAAGTCTCAATAAACATCGTCGTTGAAAGTAAAAAAAAAGATATTACATAATATGTGTTCTACATGATCGGACGTCATCGGATGATGTCGTCTCAAGTTCTCACAACTTACGACCAATTGACTAGTTCACACACCATTAAGTACATAAAAAAAAAGGTTGAACATAAACATCGATTATAGATCTCCACCGTTAATCATCGAGAAAACCTTGAACGAACCTTTGATAATAACCACTTGATCTCCGGAGTCTTCTATGATCCTTCGACAGTAGCAAGTAAGATTACAAAAACTTCATATCCATGATAAGTTGCCATTGATAACTCGGTCCTCAATCATTCCACAAGTACACACATAAATCCTGGTGACACTTATCGTTTCTCCTTATACACTGCTTCCCGAGATTCATTTAAAACTCAGAATAAAATAGTGATCTTCAATACGAGGAACAGAACGAGATAAAATGAATTCAATAAACGCATAAACGGACAAGATATGGTAAAATGATTTAAGGTTGACGATCGACGAGGGATATCGACTCACGTAACCGTAAAACATAACAATTCACAATACTAGAAAAAAAATGAGAGCGAAGAATGAATCAAATATTACCATTAAAATAACGTTTGTCACAATTATCCGCCCCGGATTTGGTATTACCTTAAGACTCAATTGAGGTACTTTCTTGATAAAGATGATATATTAAAAATAGAAGTTAAATAGCTTCATAATTTATTTTGGTTGTCTTAAGAAACTTTAAAAGAATAACATGAATTTTATAAATTAAACTCATATTGTTGGTTACAATTAGAAGATATAATTTCCAAATTAAATCATTATTAGGAATATAAATTAAACCGGTAATTTCATTACATTAAAAGTAAAGTATGATAAGTCGATTACTTCAAAAGATAGAACATAATTTCATTTTAAACATTAGTTTTAGTTATACAGAATATGATGTATAAATTTGAACTTTTTCTTATGGTAGTTATTTCGATAATTGAAAATCATTAGAAAATGTAGACAAGTTCCATAAAAGTTTTATAATACGTTGTAGAAATACATAAGGGTGTTTATTATTTCAAAATAAATATGGGATATATTCGGGTTTCGAAAGGTGACAAGATAACAACGAATACGAATGGAAATAATAGTCAACAATTAGTACGAAATCAACGGTACAAAAGAGAACGAAGCAAATGTCGTATGAATTCTTAAAGAGAATAATAAAATAAAGGCATTGATGGTATGACGATAAGAAATAATAGATTAATTGTTAGTGCGGTCGGTGGTTCACCAATATCAGTTCGTTAACTTAGCGGTGATCGTTACTCGATCGAGAATAAGATCCAAACAAAAATTTTAATCAAAGAAAATTCCTAATAATCACTTGTAATTAAAAACAACTCAAATGAACGATGTTAGTGTTTAAAGAGAGAAGTCAAAGCAAGGTTCACAAGAGTGGATCTCGAGACAAACGAGAGTGACGGACGTCATCCCGGATATACGGAAATCACTCTAGTGATAATTCATTATTCACGTGCGGAGACATTCCAAAGATCTACCCAGTCGCATAAAGAAGATTGAACAAGAAGGAAGGATAAAACATCGAGACTTTTAGGTCATTTATCAACAGTTAGTAATTAAACGAACGGTCAAAAGAAATCAGTTACAAGACAGAATGAAGTAACAAGTGGAAAAGAAATGATCGTTGAGTGAAAACGTACTTAAAATCACGTAATTTGTTTAACGAAAGGTAAGAAAACATATGAGGATACATAGAAATTGTGCTACTGGCATAAAATATAAAGGTTTTCAAAACTTCTTTTCACTTTATTTCATTTTATTTTATTCTATTATAAATTCAAGTACAAAGTTGATTATTATCAAAGATTTTATGGTGACTACTATTCAGCCTAGCATGGCTCCTTCTAAATTAGACATAGGTGATCAGGCCATGTATAATTTAGGAATAGCAATGCAGTGCTCAGTTTCGTCGAAAAGTATTACGTTTCTTATGTTTATATATAAACCATGCCATTTGTAAAATGGAATTTAAAAATAGTTCATAAATTTATAGGATACAAGTAATTTGTGAGATACTCAATAAGCAACTTTTAATGTTACAAAAAGTATTTTATAAGACCAAAGTAAAAACAGTTGGTGAAAATAATCGTAAAACAATATCAGATGTATTTATAAGGTGACATCAAGATGACAACGTATAAGGTAGCCAAAGGTTTGCAAAAAGTAGCAAATAGTAGCTCATAGGAAAACCAATGAAATGGTTACAAGTTGTTAAGGTTTCAAAAGGTTATAAGGTTAAGACGGAAACGCCATGAGACACGCGATAAAATATCGACGACGAAGGTGAAGGCAAAACTTCAAAACTCAATCCAAGTTAGTGGAATGTTAGAAGAAAACAAAAATAAAATAACATCGAATGACAAATGAGTCATACATATAAAAAGAATAAATCAGTCCATATGTGTATTCTATGTAAGATACTCGACACAACATGCTTTTAAGAAAATATATTATTCATTTTCAAATTACACCATTATTCCGGTAATTGCTAATCTTGTAAAGTTTCTATATTTAGAAAGTTTATATATTAGGCAGGTTTCCGATTTTGGAAAGTTTCGAAATCTAAGTCGTTAATATTGACTCATGAAAATAGTAACCTTTTTGAAAAAAATTAATTATCCACAATTTTTTTTTATTTTTTTTTCAAAAGCTCCATTTTATAAATTCATGATATAGTACACATGATTTGGACCCAAAAATTTTAGTTTTAAGTCTAATGTTTATAAGAACATTTTATAGACAACCTTAAGTATCATTAAAAATTTCTGCATAAAATGCATTTTCTGACACATCTGAAAGTTCAATCAAACTTTATTAAAATTTTAAATTATAACGCAATTTTTATTCTACGTCATCTAATATGTTTACCAACACTTTTTAATGACCCAAAAATTTACATACACACATGTATGGATCACATTGTAATAAAATATGATTTATATAAATGAGCATATAAAGAAAATATGGCATAAATATGCAAGAATACCAACAAGAAAGTAGAAAGTCAAAACGGTTCATGACGTTCATAATTTAAGTTTCAAGGTGCAAAGTAGGCAAATCTCCTTGGTGCCACGATTGTCAAAAACACAAAACATAACAAGAAAAGAATGGAACATTAACATGCTACACTCCGGGAGCGAGAAGGTTAATGAAAAACAAATGATACAATTTTATATAAGTAAAATCGTATCCCAATCTAGCGCCATAATCTAGACGATAATTTATAAAATAACGATGACGTTACCGAGATATAAGTGAAAAATACACCTCGGAGTCGATACATATAAATGTCAATAAATAGCGGTTAATCTATTACAAGGACACATTGAGCTACACAATGGTCTAGAGATTACGTTAAAAGACGTCCAAGCACAAATAGCCGGAAGACGATTTGAATATCTATATAGATATCTCAAGGGGTTAAACAATGAAAGTAACGCGCATAGATGAAGGTATGTAAGGTCATAATATAAAAATTTTGTAATAAAGCAATTTAAATACTTCAAAAATAAATACAGAAAGATCTTGAAAATTCAATGTATTTATTTAAATTAATCATTAATAAATGATAAACTTTTATCGAAAAGTTTAATGACATAAATATATATCAATAAAGGGATCCTAGATATAAATATATATCCATAAGTTGATCATAGTATTTATTTATAAATACTTAGCAATAAGGCATACATAATAATGTATACTAAAGTTGTAATCTCAGAAGTAGCTTGAACCTGAAGTCACGCGAAGTTATGTGCACCGACTCTTTGAAAAATAAAAACTGACAGTTATAGTTTAGGTTTTTAAAATAAAGACCTAGTTCTCTATAACTCATGGCTCTGGTACCAATCTTTAACACCCCCAAATTTACACGCAGCGGAATACATCTTTGGGTGCTAAAAAAAATGATACAACAACACATAATTTATAAAGAACGACTCGAAAAGAGACGTTTTAGATTTATCGTTCCTAAAACATTTGTCAGAGTAGCGTAGTCCCACGACATCGTAACCAAAGTACAACCAAAACAAAAGATTTAAATTGTTTTGAACAAAAGGAACGACAAATATTCAAAGAGTTTATATTGCAAAGTAGTGCACAACATTCATTCCCGTGGCTTCCAAGCTTCACCCTTCCTGATTTCCTGAAATACATGTGAGTAAAACATCAGCAAAAATGCCGAGTGAATCTATAGGTTTATGTAATCAATTTGAACACAAGCAAAGATTATAAGTTTGTGGCATGCTTATAAGCATCAAATAATAATTTGCATCAACAATGATAATTGTATATAGCATAAATTGCAATAAGCTCATGGAACCGAGCCCTTAGACACTCCCTTAAGACGTCTGATAAGACAGGAGATTTATTAATTGTCGTTACCCCCAGATTAATGGTACATTGCCGTATACCTGACTTCTCAATACAATATGTCCAAACAGTGTGGAGGTCGGGCCTAAGCTTCTGTGACAAGTCCACACAAACTGAACCGGGGCGGCTTCCCCCATAGATCTATTAATTGTACTAGCGGTTAACCCATCATAGGTTAATTAACGGTCCATAATTGAGGCTTTAACAATGGCAATCACTTAATGCAATTTAAAGGCAACCACGGGTCCATTCATAGAGGGACAAAGCATACCATAAAAATCTTGTGTTCTAAGTTTATAAAACATGTATTCCCCCTCGCGGGTTTAAAATCATTTAATAACTAGTATAAAGCGAGGCTATAGACTCACCTTAGCCGATAGTGGTAATGAGACGATCGCCGACGATAGATGATGCCTTTCAAACACGAGAACCGCAACCTATCAAATATGGTGCGTTCATTAATAATAGACTCGAGAAATAAACCATACATAAGAATATAAAACTCGACTCATATAATCACGACGAACTCGAGAGAAAACGATACAAGTGGTACTATTACACTCTCCTATATATTCATTTTATTATTCAACGCCTTTAACAAAATCTGCCGGAACATACCGAATGTCCAAGCCGTTTTTCCATACTTAGACACATCAAAACTTCATGATACTACTCAGAGAACTTACTTACTATATGTATAAAGTCCTCCCAAGAGCCCATCAAAAGATTTTACTTTTAAAGTTCCCTGCCCGACTCATCTTTGACTTACAAAATTCGGACAGTTTTGCGACCTTGTCTTACGAAACCATTTTGACCATCCTAAACAACTCCATTTGTAAAACCGCCATTTGATTCTAAAAATAGACTCAAAATACTAAAATTGGGGCCTGAGAACAGCCCTTGACTCATTTTGAAACTCATTTTATAGTCCCCGAGATTCGATCCAAATATCGACAACAATTTTCGGATTGTGTCGACACTCGTCTCCCGGTACACGAAAATCAAACTAGTGTAACTTTTGACTCGTAATGAGTTGGAAGGCCTACTTTATATGAAATCGAAGCTCTCGAAATTCTCTACGACATAATCCCATAATATTAATCTATTTCCAGACTTAAGACCCTCGAAAATGGTCTCAAACCTACTGCCCAAAATTGACTATAAAAATCTCTTACAAAATCAAGTTTTTGATTAAAACCAATCATTTTTATCATCAACCTAACACCCTAATATCATCATAAACCAATCCTAACACTTGTAAATCACTTGCATGTACAAATCTAATAAATCAAACTAAAAAAAATCAAACATGCAAACACCCCACTATGTAATATAATAATATTAACACCTATTTATTCCATAAAAATGAATCAAACAAGCATAGTTCATCAAGAAAATAAATTTTTAAAAAAAATGTTAATGCATGTTGAAGAAAATCATACCAATGTGTAGCCCTTTGAAAATCTAGGATGGGACTTGTTTTAGATTTTGAAGATTCAATGTAGAAAATCAAAAATTTGGAGGGTTTTGTTGATGGGGGTACACGGCCAAGAGAGAAAGAAAGAGGTGGGTGGATTTGTTTTGTTTTAAAAATGATTATATGAAAGTTAGTGGAAGTAAAAATTATTTTATATGGTGGTGGGAGGGTTAATTTTGCCAAGTTGTAATAGTTTTGGCCCAAAATGAACTAAAATAGTTTAAAAGGGTAGAAAATGTAAATTGTAAATTTTGAAATATTTACGAGACTCGGGTTTCGTAAAAATACTAAAAAGTTTAAACGCACACGAAAAATAATAATATAACGACTCGATACGTAATTAAAACGATATCGTCGAAAATATTAAATATCAAAACGATCGATAATAAAATATAAAATTTTTGGCATCCGTCGGTATCGCGATCACTAGAAATCCTCGTTGCTCGTCAAAATATTAAAATATAATATTTAATATCGGTTTCAACTTAAATCGTTAAACATAATAATATTTAACGTTATAAAATACTTCAAAATAATTGAAAAATATAATTAAATTATGACCTTATTTTTACGGGTTTTACACGAAATTTGTCAAAGCATTTAAGGAATTGCTTAGCAAGACAGAGAAGCTGACTGAACTCGCCAACACACGATTAAATGAAAACTGCTCTGCAGTTATTCTCAAAGAACTTCCGGAAAATCTTGGAGATCCCGGTCGTTTTGTGTTGCCTTGCGTGTTCAACAAAACTGAAGAATTTACTGCCCTTGATGATCTCGGGGCTAGTATAAATCTTATGCCTTTGAGTGTTTGGAAAACACTATCATTACCCGACCTCATTCCAACAAAGATGACTCTCGAACTTGCAAATCGCACTCTCGCTTACCCCGTTGGTATAGCCGAAGACATGTTTATCAAAGTTGGCACATTTACTTTCCCGGTCGATTTTGTCGTAGTTGATTATGAAATGGACCCTCGTATTCCTTTAATACTTGGTCGGCCATTCTTGAGAACCGGACGTGCTTTAGTAGATGTGGACGAAGGTGAGTTAATCTTACGAGTCGGGGATGATTCAAAAGTTTTTAAAATGGGGAAGCTTATAGGAAAATCCTTTGGAGGCCGAGAATCAGTGAATATGATTAATGTGCTTGATGACTTTACCGTCTATGACAATCCTCTATTCGATTCTTCCATCGATAATCCACTCTTTGACAATGATGAGGATGATTCTCGATCCACTTTGGAACCTTCTCCCATTTATGATTGTTCACCGATCTTCGATGCTTATGATGATGTTGATTCTAGCTCAGATTCGGATGATTTTGATTGTACTTCTGAGTATCCCGAGCTGCCCACTTTCGATGATTTTGATGAGGCCGATACTCTCTCGAGCGATTCTTCACATGCTGAAGATCCTCCGCCATCACTCGATCCTACTTTGGACGATTATTCATTTGAGGAAGACTTCTCTGAATTTCTCAACACTTACTTCCCTCATGAGAGTGATGCTCCTCCTTATGACTTTGAAGATTATCGTCTTGATCCTACTTTGGATTTGAAGAGCATTCTGTCAAAGGAGAAGAAACCGGTCGACACCGAAGTCCGTTGCACATATGATTTAACACCTCTTTGTCCCCTTTCTGAGGATGAGGTTGTGCTTCTTTGCGGATCTTCTTCACACTCGGCTGAGCCTGAGTGCTATTTTCCCTTAAAGGAAAAGGTGTTCGACCCTGGTATTGAAGTCTTTAAGCCATCTCAGTATCCACCTGATGAAATAAAAGGAAAAATCTTTGGAAATTTTGAAGACATGCTTGCACCGCTTCCTACTTGCTTCCACCGTGCTCCATCGCTGCTTAAGGGAACCCTGCCACTTCTTCTTTGGCTTGCCTTGTTCGCCTTAAGCTCTTGCTTATTGATGGATGAAAACTATGTCTTTGATCCTGGTGGATATGTTTCATGCTACTTCCGTTGATGATAAAGGTCGAGTCAGGCTCACGACTCGGTTAACAAAAATCAAGCGCTTCTTGGGAGGCAACCCATGCATCTATCTTTTCGCTTTCTTTACCATAAGTGTAGGGGGGACCCTTTGGTTTGTTTTCCTCTCCTCACTTCTTAATCAGGGATTCGAGCTTCAATGATCCACTCTTGATGATTCTTGACGCCCCGTGATTCCGTGTTCTACTTCTTCCCGGTTCTATCCTAAACTCTTTCTGATTCACTATTTTATATTTTCTCAATATTAAAACAGGAATCTCTTTAGTTGTCTTTTCCTTAGCAAGATTTAAACAACGTGCACAATGTCCTAAGTGTAGGGGAGTTTACTCCCACATGCTTAAACATTGAGGACAATGTTTATCTTAAGTGTAGGGGGGACTTCTATCGAAGTTAAGTGGTCTTTTCCTTGTATTTGTCCTCATTTTAACTGGAAATCAATTTTTCGACATTTTTCAAAATTTTTGATCTATTTTGGCCTATTAGTTTTTCCCTTTGTATAGTTATTTTCTTTCCTTACTAGAATAAATCTTTTAATAAAGTGGTTTTAATTTTCAAACGTTGTGAATCTTTTGACTCAACCCGAGTTTACTCTAGCTAGTATCCTTAACGTGTTTAAGTCAAGTTCTGCTAGGCTTTTATATAGGGAGCTATAAAACGCAAAAGTCTTAACTCTCACGGGTTAAGAACAAGAACTTTTCGCAAGTTCCTATAATTGATCCTAGAGAGTCGTTTATCAAGGGAACTTTAAGATGCGATTTCTAAACTTGAAAGAGTCTAAGAAATTGCAAGATCCTATAGGCGACTCGAAAACCCAAAACTTTGATTTAATAGGCTAAGTATCCACGAGTCTCATTACTTGAGATTTTAAATTGTGGAGAACGAGAGATGATAGAGTCAATTATAAGTTTGGTATTCTTTCGTGAATTTATGTGAGTTAATTATAAGCCTATTCTCCCATCGCTTGCTAATAAATTTATCTGCTAATAAATAAGGTTGTACGATTTGAAAAGTTACTTAGCTTCTAGCCCCAGATCGTTTAAAAGTTGCTCGGTATGGATTAGAGTTCATAGCCAAGGCATAACTTATTGAAGCGGGATGCGAAGATTGGCGAGTCCGAAAAGGCCCTAACAAGGCATGAGGGCTATATTTTGTTGCTAAAGATCCAAAGTGATGTGAAGAATCATTTATCGAAAATCAATATGAAGGATCGAGACACACGACGAAAAGCAAATACTCCCCAAAAAGTCATGGAGAAGTGTATCCGAAAAGACCCTAACAAGGTATGAGGATAAATAGATCCAAGTCATAAAAGGAGGCGGATCGTTGTATATCAAAGTCCAAAATAAAGATTGGAGAAAAATGAAGAAGTCATGGTCCAAGTATGAATCTCTCAAAAAGTTCAAGTGAAGAAATTCCAATTATGAAGAGAAGACCATTATTTCATGAACGTCTCTCAAGATTTGAAGTATGAAGTCGCTGCCAAATATGAGGTCCGAGAAAGGTCTCAAATCGCGAAGCGAGTTATGCCAAGATATGAACTTTATGAGGTCCCGAGAAGCAGTTTTAAAAGATTTGGTCCTTTAGCTAACTATTGATTAAATCGTTCACTTTATTTTCAGACTAAATAACTATCGAAATAAGTCAAACAATGCATCCTCGTGATCATTCAAGACAACAATAAAATATAAGAGATACACCTAGGAATAAGGGAGTCTAAGTGAGTAATTGGCCCACATGAGTTCGTGATAGTTTACTAACTTATAATAACAATGATCTCGTTTTTAAGCTTGGTTTGGAGAAAGTGAAAACTTGAGGATGATGATTATTCATAACACTTTCAAAACCCAAGGTATGCTTTTGATTTCTTTATTTTTTTATGTTTTATGTTTTTGATTTTCTATTTCTTTAATAAAGGCCAACGTGGATTGATTATGATGAAAAGTGTAATCTTGCTTTGTAACTAATGCATTGCATGAGGACATTGCAATGGTCAAGTGTAGGGGATTTGATAGGTGTGTAAACACCCATCTTTTCTACCACTTAATTACAATAATAACCGAGCCAAAACGTGTATTTTATGTCTTTTATGTCGGAATTATGCGTGGTTTGTGTTTTTGTTGTGATTTAGGACGAAAAGGTGAAAAGTGGAGAAAACACGGGAATTCACGGGCATTTACGGACTTTTATTGAAGAAAAAGATGAAAGACGAAGTCGAGAAATCAAAAGTGGAAAAGAAACGGAAGTCCACGACCAATTCTGAAGATTTATCGAAGAAAAAGTCAAAAGACGGAAGTTTATCAAAAGCCGAAGAATTCAAGTCTATTTTATTGAAGAATTTAAAGACGAGTTCAAAAGAAATCCCAAGCCTCGAGTCATTATAGTCCAAGTTTAAAGAAGATTAGAAGAAAAGGACTAATGACGCAATTAATGAAGATTAAAGAAGGAAGGACCTAATCTTGTAATTAAGAGAAAAGGAAAGAGGGGAGGAAGCTTCCTAATCCTCCCCTATATATAGATTAGGACTAGCTAAGTTTATTTCTTGTTGGCTAAGTGTGTAAATTAGTCTTCCACCATTTCATTACCTTGCACATTTAATTACCTTGTCAATTTAAATACTTGTCAAATTTAATTACCTTGTCTTGCACTTAATTACCATTTAATTTCAAGTAAGTTTTTCTTTTAATTCTTGTTAATCTTTATCTTTATCTTGTTAATCTCATCCTACCTTTCTTAATCTTTGATTGATTTGTTTATGTTCATGTTCTTAATTTTTGTTGATTTATTTAAGTGGGTTTTGATTATCTTGATTAAGTTTTGTGAGTTTGATTGATTTGGATTGATTGTTTATGATCATTAGTTGTTTATTTGCTTGTTTGATTTAATCTTGTGTTTGGTTTAGCTTTGTTTTTGTTTAATTCGTGCTATTTTTATTCCCTTGTTCTTCGGTTTCTAGTTACTGTTCTTTCCCAGATTCGAGCCCAGATTTATTCCGAGTAAGCTTTTGTTTGGATGACTATTTTGAATATTGAACATTCCGAATAGGGGTTTTATTCCGAGTTGCAAGTTATTCCGAATAGAGGAGAATATTCCGAGTAAGAACTGACATTCCGAATAGGGTCTTGATTCCGCATAGAGCTGACATTCCGAATAGGCTAATCATTCCGAATAGGTGACAATATTCCGCTTAGGGCTTTTTCCGAATAGGCTTGATATTCCGGATAGACATTCCGAATAGGCTGAGTATTCCGAATAGGCCATTATTCTGAGTAGGGTATTATTCAGGATAGGTGACATATTCTGAATTGCCATATATTCTGAATAGGGTTTATTCCGGATAGAGCTTGTTTTCAGTCTCTTTAATTTAGTTTTTAAGTTTTTGCCCTTTTATTTTTAAGCTTTATTTTTCCCGCCTTTTTCCTTAATCGCACTTTAAGTTTATTTGCCTTAGTTTAAGATTTAGTTTTAGCTGCGTTTTAGGTTTCCCTTAGTTAGACTTGAGTTTGCGTTATTTACTTTTAGTGCCCTTTAATTCTCGTTACGCTTTTAATACTTGCACCATTTACTTTATTAGAGTTAGATTTACTTAAAAGTCATTTATTTTAATTGTTTTGCACCTTTTATTTTAAACACTACAACGACACATTTTTGTTTCCACCAAAGAACAACTGAGTCACACATTAAACACAAGTTTTTCAATTCGAAGAGAACACTAGAACGATAAATTTTTAACTGGGAAAATCTTTGTTATCAGAGTTCCATACCAGGCCCTAGGAGCTTGGTGAAGTCCATACATAGCCTTCTTCACCTTGTACACTTTGTCTGGGTGTTTTGGGTCTTCAAACCCTGGAGGTTGCATAACATAAACTTCTTCAACAATGGTGCCATATAAAAAGGCACTCTTAACATCCATTTGGTATACTGTGAAGTCCATTAATGAAGCATAAGCCAGAAACAATCTAATGGCTTCAATCCTGGCTACTGAAGCAAAGACTTCCTCATAATCAATACCTTCTTCCTGAGTATATCCCTGTGCCACCAGTCTTGCTTTGTTTCTGACTATAATACCCCTCTCATCCTTTTTGTTTCTGAGCACCCACTTTGTCCCAATAGGCCTTGTCCATTTTGGACAATCTACCAGAATCCACACTTCTTGGATGTTAAACTGTAAGAGTTCTTCTTGCATAGCTTCAACCCAACTTGGATCATTGAAAGCCTGAAAAATCTTCTTTGTCTCTTCTTGTGACAAAAAGGGAGTAAACATACAACATTGCATGTTGTCATGATTAAACTTTGATAGTAGTAAAAACACGTCTTTTAGGAAAAAGAGCGTATAATGGGCAAGTATTAAACTAGACGATTTAGGAAAACCGACGAATCGAATAAGTGCGAGTTCGTTCTCGAAGGAGGTGTATGTGTTGTGTTGACAATTATATAAAATTAAGAGTTTAGATTAGTGTCGTTTTTTGGGTTAAGAGAGAAAAATTAAACACGAGCTACGACTACGATTAAACTACGACAAATTGACGTAAAACGCGAACGTAAATACGTCAAACGTGACAAAATTAAAATTTAAACCTAAAAATTAGTTAAAAATGAAAACTTAGTCTAAAATAATATAAATAAGAATAAAAATTCAATAAATATATTTTAAAACCTTTTATTAACTAAATATTCAATTTTAAATGCTAATTAAAGCCCTAAAATTAAATATAATTAAGACAAAGCCCAAAATATTATTTTATTGAACTAATAACTCACTTATATTATTTAAAGACTAAAAAGTATTTTTACTAAATTTTAAAGACTATTTTTCTATTTTTAAAACACTAAAAACAATTTTTAAACTAAAATAATGATTAAAAATAATAAAATAATGCTAAAATTAATTTGACTATTTAAAAAATTCAAAATTATCTTACTGAATAGTAGAAAAATGAAAAAGTTTGAAAAGAAGTTTTTACACTAAAAGACAAAACAGATTTAATTAAATCCTAATTAAACTAAAATTAATTCTAAAAAATACTTAAAAAGGTGTACAGTAAAAAAATTTAAACTAAAAATCTTAAAATCTTTTTCTTAAACTAGGAAAAATTTTAAAACTGAAAAATATAAAAGTTTTGCACTAAAAGACAAAAAACAGTTAAATAAAAACTAATTAAAATTGCAATTAATTCTAAAAATAGTAAAAGAATAATAACAAAAAAATAAATTAAATGAAAAATTCAGAAATAAAATAACAAAAATAAGAAAATTAAAATGGACTAAAAACACTTAAAAAAGGTCACTACAGACAAAAAACATCCTAACTGATGTTGACTTCTGACTGGGCTTTTGTCTTCTAGCCCAGCAGTGGTAACTTTAACACTAGCTGGGGGAACTTTGTTCCTACTGCTTTCAATAAAAAACGTATCTCGGCACTATGTTGCTTGTAAAAACCTTGTTACTTGGTTTCTTTGGGAGACAAGGGCACCCCCACAACCAGTTGGGTTGTGGGGAGTCAAATCAAGCACAAAAAACACAAGTTATATACAAGAAAATCACACAAGTTATATATAAAAAACACAAGCCTATGGGGTCATGCAATTGATTTTCTAATCTAATTGGCAATTGGGTGAGTTTTGGTTCACCAAATCTTCACCTATACTCAACCAAAACACTAAAAACTGAATTGCACCCCTAGATTACACTAAACCTTAACAGATTCCAAAATTTGGATTAATAATTTGCAAAATAATAGCTTAAACAGGCTTGCTGAATGAATGACTGGTTTTAACCAACTTTTAGCTTACAAAAGCCAATAAAAGTTAACGAAACTGACAACTAAACCCTGACTGCAACTTAAACTAGCCTATAGAGTATATTTAAGCATATTACAGGCCAAGAAGGTGTCAATTTTTTAGCTTATAACACAAAACAAAACACCCCTTCAATAATCAGTTAACAACATTTACAAACAATATGCTTACCAAATCAATTCTAACAAATTCTAATCACCTAAACAAGCATAACTGACTACAAATAAGCATAAACAACCTTTATATCTAGCATAAAAAACAAATCCACAAATCAAAAAGCATAGATTTATCAAATTAGGAGGGTTCAAGCCTTAAGTTTTGTTACCTTGTGGGAACCACAATCCATGCCCCACTATGGCTGAAATGCCATCTCCTTTTAGTCAAAATTGAGCTATTGGCTTAGGTGAAATGGCTGTATGTAGAGATGATGCTAGTTGGGACTACTACAATCCTAAACACCCCAATATATCTTGAGCAAATGTATCCTGCCAAATATAAAAGAGAACAAGTCCAAAAAGACTTCACCAAAAGCTGTTGTCAAGCAGCTTTTGGGTGAAGCTTTTTAAATAGTGAGCTAAAAATAAGATTTTAAAAATAAGATTTTTTTGAAACACAACTTTTGAAATCACACTTGTTGAAAAACTAATTTTGAAAACGTCCAATTTGAAATCACTTGAAATTACACAAAACCAATAAGGAGATTCTGAAATCCCAAACACAAATCCACTTTCACTTTAATGTGTTTGGGAATTTCAGAATATAAAGAAAAACAGATTCTTAGAAAACTTCTTGAAAAATTGAAAACTTTTGATTAATATTAAACTAAACTTGCATGAAAGTAATGGAATTATACTAAAACAATAATTTCAAATGGAACACAGCAATTGTAAGATTAAAAACTTATACTTTAACTATTCATAAAAATTTGGAAAAATTACAAAATGCTGGAACACAAATAAATAGGGTACAAGTCACCCTATTTATACTAATGAGTAGAATAATCTAGATGCTAGAATAAAATAATACAAGGATGAAAAACCCTAAACCCTAGTTCTCATGAAAATCCGAAAATGCCCTTGGTCTCTTGGTCAATTTGGTTCCATGTGATGTGCAGCTGTCTTGGACTGATCAGGGGCGTTTATTCAAGCTTTGGGAACACGAAATTCATCTTAGCTGTTGAATGGTATGCAAGATTCGTTATTTGCCCAAAAAAGTGAAGCAGGGGACATACGGGGGTCCACATGGGGGTCACGGGAAAGGGACAAGGTAAGTGGGATTAGTTTAGGGTGGGATGAATCAAAGATCTGGAAGGTTATACAAAAAACCCCTTTGATTTAAGGTTAATTGTGTCTGGGAAATTAGGGATTATGAGGTGGTTTAAGATATGTTTTAATCTGTTTGGGGGATTAGTGGGTTTTTAAAAAATGTTTAGGAGGGAAAAAATATTAAATTGATTTAATTAGTTATTAATTCTTGGTGGAGTGTGACGTGGAGAGGGGGAAGGTGGTGATTGGTGGATGTAGGTTTGTTTGTCTGGGTGCTTTTGGTCCCTAATCTTCCAAGCTATCTTTATTTCACGTTTTAATAAGCAAAATTAGATTTTCCTTTATCAAAAAGTTTTTGATTTCATAAATTGGCCACAAAACTTTCTTAAACATAAACCAAGGGCTTTTTATGCATTGTTTGCATTCTTCAAGGGCTAAACATCACATGTGTTCAAACTTCAAGGATATATCCTGTACAAATGAATAGTGGAGGGTCAATTGTGACAAGTCTTCTGATGAGATGGCATTTATACATGATCTCATCGTTCTTTTTGGGCTTTAAATGCATAAAAATGTCATTAAAATACCATATCTACGCTTGTGTTTGTTTACTTGTGTATTTTAGGTATGGATATCGTGAAAAAGACAAAAAAATCACAAGAAACAAGGAAAAACGGACACGAGAAACGAAGCCGTACAAAGAACCGGGCCCTAGATCATGATTTATCCAACAAATACCCTTGAAGGCTTGAAGATATGCAAGATTGATCCTCAATGAATGAAGAATTGACACTTAAGACCCTTGTGAAATCATAATTACAAGTTTGGTCCCTTAAGTTTGTCAAAATTACATAAATGGTCCTTCAACTTTGAAGAAATGGCAAGTTTAGTCCCTTAACAATTCTAAATTGCCAATTATGGTCCCTCATGAAGTCAAAGTTATATTGAAGACCTTTGAAGATCAACAATGTCCAAGATCAGCTTTTGAATTATGCAAAAGTTCCAAAAATAACCCTTGTAACCCTTTTTTCCAAAAGTTTGGTGCCAAAAATGTCAAGTTGTGAAAGTTATTAACAAAGGAAATTCGTTTTTGTTGGCTGAAAACTTGTTTTACATGTTTTACCAAAACACAACGGCCAAAAGTGAGCAAATGAAACTTTCAAACCCAAAAATGCGCCAAACACTTTGTTTCCCCCAATTTCGGATCAAACACATCACTGTTTACCTTTTTCACCACCCAAATTTTACACCACTTAAACTTAGGGTAATTTTCAATTACCTTTGCACACACTTGATTCACATGTACAGAAACACATCCCAACCTTAAAACCCTTAATCCCACTCACTATGGACCCCACCCCCAATTCCCGTTTAACCAATCACATGACTACTTGCCCTCCAAGTCATCCAACGTGGCAAAATCAACAGCTAAGAGTCCTTGCTTCATTCCAAAGCTAAAATAAACAGCCAAGATCACTTTGGACAACTCACACCAAGAAAACGTCTAGAAGGCTCAAGGATAGAATAGGAATTTCAGTTCTAGGGTTTGTGAATAGTGCTAGCCTTGGCATTTGCCTATAAATAGACTCCTCAACCTGTGAGAGAGCTTTTGTTCCAGTTTTAGGCTATTAATCTTTGTAGTTCCTTTTTAAATTAATAAAAGTTGATTTTCTGAATTTTGAAATCTCTTTGATATTTGTTAAAAGTTGGTGTTGGAATAGCCTAATTCTGAGTTCCACTTTAATATTTGAAGGTTTTTTAGGCAAGGTTTTAATCCATAAGGCTTGTGCTTCAAAAATCAGGAAAGTACTTGTTTATTGTGCATCACTTTGTTTGTTCATCTTAGCAGGTACTTGGAAGCTGGTACTTGTTTTGCTAGTACCTAAGCTCAAACAATCCAGGGCCTAGATGTAGGTCTTGGAGGTTTGCACCTTCTTCCCTTTTCATTTTCTCTCTTATTTTTCTGATTTTGGTGATTATTGCATGATAGTTGGTAAATCTGTGTTATTGTTGTTGATTATTGATCATTTGGCTTGGTTTGATGTTTATGAGGTGTTTGTAGTTTGATTTGTGGTTTGAAATTGGATAATCCTTTGAAAAATTGTGAAAACAGGTTTTTAAGGGGTGTTTGGGTCAACTGCATAGTTTGGATTTGTGGTGTTTTGAGTAGTTGTTTATTGTTGCTATCTGTTGGTACATGCTTATCTGATATACTTGGTCATATTGCTGCAATATTTGTGGTTTGAAACACCTAGATTCTTAAATAGGGTATAAAATCTTGTCTACTTGGTAAAATTGGCTAGGATTTTAAGGACACCTAGATCTAAGCTTAGGTTAGGGATAACAAGTGCTAAACCTTAGTTAATAACACCAGGAGAAGAGATTTGAGTGCTTGAAATTGGATCTAGTGTCAAATAGATCAGCAAATAGGTTTCTACATTTGCACTTTGTTCATCAGTAACTTTATCTGCTTTGATCTTGTTATTTACTTTGATTCCGTGTTTGATTTAAGTTTATTTGTGCTTAATCATAGTTTATATAGCTTGTGTATGCATCCTGTTGAGTTTGGTTGGCTTATTCAGGCTTAATCTACTTATTTGTGCATTACTGCTTATTTTCCATGTCTGTGCATGATCTGGTGACTGTTTGATTGATTCTGGCTTATTGTGTGAACCATATTTGGATTTTCTTGTTGCTATTGACTCCTTGTGATTCACTGATCACAAAGGTGCCCTTGTTTCCAAGTGAATCCAACTAAATCTCTCTAAAAAGCTTGGTCAAATAGTCAAAGCAGTGGGAACCAGTTCCTACTGAAAGTTACCACTGCTAGTGTTAATTGGGTTTCAGCTTATCAATAAGCTATAATAGCTTATTTTAACCAACAACAACTTGGATTTTGTAATAGTTGCTCATTATTTGACCCATTTGTTCATACTGGAGCATTTGGTAGGTTGACTTTAGGGTTTGACTAGAAAACCAACTTAATTGATTGTTTCATAAGTGTTTATTGGCTTATTCTGGCTTATTAGTTTTGCTTATTGGAATTTTGTTGATTGTTTTGGCTTATTGAGTCCATTTGTGACATTTTGCAAGTTGAATCAAGTCCTGAGGTGCCTTATTTCTCAAAAACGACTATTTTGTCTTTTAGTGAAATAATACTTTGCTTATTTCTGGCTTATTGAGTGTGCTTTTTCAAAATTTCTTTTTACATATCTCATATGCATCCCAAAAGAAGGTTGTGTGTCAAATTAGAGCTTATGGCATTAGCTTATTGCTTATTGGGCTAAAAAGCCCAATAAGAATAAGCTGTTTGCTTATTAAGCTGTGATAAGCTCACATTAAGCTTTTGGGCCTTTAGAGTTTTGTGTTTAGATTTAAATTTTGAGTCAGATAGGGCTTTTCCAAGTCAATTGGGCCAAGTTTGACTTTTTGGGCTAAAAAGCCCATTTAGGTTGACTGTTTTTGGTTTTGGCCCATTTGAGGGCCCAATAGGGGTATTCTGGTCATTTCACTTTGATTTTCTGTTTATTTAGGTTAAAATAAACTAGTTTGCAAATTTTTAGAATTTTTTATAATTTTTAGATTTTTAATAATATTTTAATATTATTTTATTATTATTTTTCAAATTTCACATTTTTCAACTTTTTACATTTTTCTTAGCTTAAATACATTAAAATAGGATTTTTACAACTTTTAGAATAATTTTATCACTTCTAGATTAATTTTTATAATTAATTTAAGTTTTAATAGTTTTTAAATCATTTTAAATAGTTTTTATTAGTTTAAAAATTTATAAAAATAGTTTTTAATCTTTTTAGGTCATTTTAAAGGTTTACCAATTAAAAAATCTTTATTTGGGCTTTTTGATAATTTATTTGATTTTTAGGGCTTTAATTAGCATTTAAAAATTGAATATTTAATTATTTAAAAGGTTTGAAAAAGTTTTTATTATTGGTAAACTCTGAGTTTATTTATTTTGATTTTTGGTGAATTTTTGGTAATTTTTAGAATTAATTTTTATTTTTGTAGTTTTTACGGTTTTACGTTTTATCGTCGTAGTAATAATTTTCATGTCTTCGTCATTCTCTTTTCTCACCCCCTTCTAAACCAATTGTTAATCACAAGCATTTAACAAGTTTTTCACACACATATACCTCCTTGGGAAACGAACTTTCATTTCACATCATAAGGGTCATTAGTGTTGATTTTCCTAAATCATCGCTTAATACTTACCGCTTTTACGCACCTTTTCCTAAAGGTCGTATTTTACCACAATCATTTTGGCGTCACTTCCGGGGAGGTGTGTCGTGATTAATTTGCATTGTTTTTTTTAATATTAACCATATAGTATTTGTATTAGTAGAACTCTACTAATACGTATTATCGGTTTTCTTGGTTTTTCTTGTGAAAATATTATTACTATATTGTATTCAGTATCACATCAAATAAACAATATCTCCAAAAGTGTGAAAACACAACCTTAATTGGGATTTGATCTCCTAATTATTGTATTCGAATCTCAAACAAAAACAAAAAGGCAAAAATAGATAAATACTTTCGTGAAGCTCGATTTTGAAAAATACGAACTATAAGGTGGGTATAAGGCGGGTATTATAAAATATACCCTAAGGAAAAAGGCTCTTAAGTGCTTCGCGCCGCCTCGTTTCCCCGCTTGCTTGTGAGTATTTTGAGATTGAAGGCTAATCGAGGGTTTTGCCGCCCAAAGTATTATTACGTATAATATATTTGCTTGGTTTCTTTGTGATTAAACCCTCTTGAACAATTTGATTTTCACCAAAGTTCTAAAGTCATTCGAAGGCGTTCACTCCACGTGATCGTTTTCATTCCTTTGAGGCTTCTTTAATCAAGAGTTTGATTCGAGGACAGCTTTTGTAGATTGTTATCTACGAAGATACACCAAAATCCAAAAAAATTAAAAACAATCAAAAACAAAAAAAAATTGAAAATCCACAAAACACCCAAAAAGAATCTTCTTTGCTCACCTCCCATTCTTCGTGAAGTTTATGATCACTCGTAATCAAGTAAAACGAGCTCGTAAACGTCTTCAAAAGCAAGCCAATCAAGAGACGTTGATTGTTGAACAACCTCCAATTGTTGAACCTATTGTAGAACAAGAAGTCGTCATGGCTAATCGTACTATGATGGAGTTGCTACAAGCACCCACCGAGGGTTTTGGAGAGGCCATTGTGATTCCCGCCATCCTTGCGGAGAATTTCAAAATTAAGACGGGTTTAATGTCGATGTTGCAAGCAAATAAGTTTAGAGGTCATGAGAAAGACAACCCGCATTATCACATTAGGAATTTTAACCGTCTCACCGCTACTAGCAAGTTTAAGGATGTTCCACATGACGCCATTAAGTTGATGTTGTTTCCATACTCGTTAGATGGACACGCAAAAATTTGGCTTGAGTAAGAACCGCCAAATTCGATTTTGACATGGGGTGATCTCGTTTCTAAGTTTGTAAACAAGTTTTTTCCACCATCTAAAACAACACATTTGAAAAATGAGATTTCACGATTTGTGCAAAGAAATAATGAAAGTTTTTCAATGGCATGGGAACGCTTTAAAGAAATGTTACATGAATGTCCACACCATGATTTTTCGGAATTGCATCAAATTGATACTTTTTATAATGGGCTTAATGATCATGAACGAGATTACTTGAATGCCGCCGCGGGTGGTAATTTTTTGTGCAAAACGACCGATGAGGCTTTACAAATCATTGAGAATAGATCTAAGGTTTATAGCCTTCGTAACACACCGAGTGTTGCCAATTTGGGTTCGTCATCGTCGTCATCGTCTCGTAGCATTAATGCCTTACATGATGAAGCTAATGAGGAAAATCGGTTTTTTGATAGATTTGCTAATCTTATTTCCCATTGGAAAGCTCAAGAAGCTTCAAGTTCCGCTTCGGTTAAAGCGGTTGCTAAGAGTTGTTTGTCTTGTGGTGGAGCTCATGATCTTTCCGAGTGCATTACCGCGGATGGTAACACTTCGAGTGCTTATGTAGCAACGGGAACTTACAACCAAAACGGTCAAGGTTCCCGCCCAAATCAAGATCCACCAAATCAAAATGCTAATAACTATCGAAACTACAACCAAGGTGGTAATTACCAAGGCAATTCACGTAACTACAACAAAGGGAATTATCAAAATGGGAATGGACAAGTAACAAATCAAAACCAAAACCGTGATTTTCATAACAATGCACAAGGTTTTCAAAATGCTCACACTAAAAATCTTCAAGGAGAATTTTTGGATTATGCTAAAGCAAATGATGCTAAATTTGATAACATGCAACGTGAGATGATTAGCTTAAGATCCGAGTTGAAAAACCAGCTTAAAAACGAACTTGATAATGAACTTAAAACTCATGCAAATAAAATGGAAGGAAATGTCCAACGTCTTCAACAAAATCAACAAAAGATGGAATTAGGACAACATGAGATTAAGCAAGAGTTGTTAAAAGCGGATGCTAGGCAATCAAAATTTAAGGACCGAATGGCTAAAATGTTTGAAGCAATCATGTGTAAACCCTCTTCATCGGGTGGTCTTCCTAGTGATACCATTGCAAACCCGAAGGGAGAAATGAAGGTTATTACTACACGAAGTGGTAAAACTCTCAAGGAACCAATCTCTCCTCCAAGTACTTCTACGGAGAAGGAAATCGAGAAAGAACCCGAGGTGATGGTCGAAAAGGAGCACATTACAATCCCACGAAGTACCGCTCAAACCACACCTACGGTTGAATCAATACCAATTGTGGAACCCGAGATTCCAAGGCCGTTGCCTAATGTCCAACCCACACCACCCTTACCCTACCCTTCGAGACGAAACAAAGAGAAATTGCAAGAATGTAACAAACAACAAATCGAGCTTTTTATAAAAATGTTTCAACAAGTGCATTTTGATGTGAGTTTAGCCGACGCGTTGTTGTATATGCCTCATTTCGCTTCCACTTTTAAAAGTATGATGAGCGATAAGGAAAAGCTTTCAAAGCTTGCTAATTGTTCTTCGGTTTATCTTAACCGCATACCCGAAAAAGTTGGTGACCCCGGAAAGTTTCTCATTCCTTGTGACATACAAGATATGAAAGAATTCCTCGCCTTGGCCGATCTTGGTACGAGCATTAATTTGATTCCATTTTCCATTTGGAAATCGCTTTCGCTTCCGGCTCTTATTCCTTCGAACATGTCTATCAAGATGGCCGATCATTCTAAGATTTTAGCATGTGGAGTAGACGAAGATGTTTTCGTGAAAGTGGGGAAGTTCTATAGTACTTGGTTTTTTAGGCCTTGTATCAAAATTCGTAGTCCCAAGTCTTTTCGAATTGAAAACCGGTCTAAAGTGTGACTCAATCGTCTTTTGGTGAATCAAGAGAATGGTTTGGTTTGTTTGTCTAATTTAAACTATTAGCAAGTAATTAAAGTGTCGTTGAGTAAAATGGAAGAATAAAGATTAAGACTAGAATGACGAGTAAAAATAAATGCTTGTAAACTTAAAGGTAACAATGGAAAAGTACTAGCACACTAAATAAAACTAACACTTGGAAAACTCTCTAAAAATAAGAACTTAGTTGAAAAGTACTAAAAGAAAGTAAGATCGGACTACACCAAAACAACTCAATCGAAATAAGCCAAAACAAACCCAGATCGGAATGTGTTCCGATCTGGTGATCGGAATATGTGAAAAGAGGTTGTCGGAATGTTGGAAAACGAAGGTCCCAATCGGAAAATACAAAGTCAACCCAATCGGAATAACAGGGACAAGGGGCAGTCGGAATAAATGGAAAAGGGGGTCAATCGGAATGTTGCTAAAAGTTCCCAATCGGAATATCAAACAAAGAGCCAAATCGGAAAGTGCAGAAACTTTACAATCGGAATATGTAACAATGGCCAGATCGGAATAACAGGGAATGGTGCCTATCGGAATACTTGTGGTGTGATCGGAAAGACAAAACCCTTTTCCGATTGGACTCAATCGGAAAGAGGGGTGGGCTCGGTCGGAATAGGCAGCAATCGGAAAGGGGTTTATCACCCTTTCCGAAAATGATGGGATTCGGTTATAAGCCAATGAATAAGCTATGTTAACAAGCTTAACACCAAACTAAAACGAATAAAGGATTAAACGGATCAAATAAGCACTTATCTCAACTTATCCAACCTCAAATTAAACAACTTTTTAGATCAAACAATAAAAACATAAACTTTTTAAGGAAAACTTTTATAAACAAATAAGCTAATCATAAAAATAAGCAAATAAGCACAAAAGTCTTAAAGCTTAATCAAATGAAAACTTATGAAATGATCAAAAGATTAACTTTTAAGCATGAAATCAATTAGAACAACACGGATCATATGATAATCGCACCAAAATCAATCTAAAATCACAGAAAAGTAGAATGAGATTAAGGATTAAAAGCTTAAAATAGAACTTTGATTAATGAAAAATAAGCAATACAAATGTTTAATCTTGAAAGATTAAGAAAGAAGATGAAATTTAGTGAGAGAAAGTTTAAGACTTTCTCTCTCTAAAACTAGAGAAAACTAAGAAAAAGTGAAAACTAGCTAAATTAACTAACTACTCTCCTAATGACTATTAGGAGGGTATTTATAGGGAAGGTGGAAGGAGTGCATGTGTTGCATCTTCTTTCTTGCTTTCTTCATGTTTTCTCGACTCGACTTTAATTCTTTTTCTTTGTCGTCTCGGGATTTGAACTTGTCTTTTTAATTTTCTTCTTCTATTAGACTTAAGTTCTTCGACTTCGTTAAACTTCCTCCTTTAGACTTTTTCTTCGATAAATCTTCAGAATAGGCCTTGGACTTCCGTTCTTTTTGCACTCTTGATCTTTTGACTTCGTCTTTTCCCGTTTTCTTCGATAAAAGCCCGTGAAAACCCGTGTTTTCTTCCATTTTCATATTTTGGTCCTAAAACACAATAAAAACACAAACCACGCATAATTCCGACTTTTACGACATAAATCACACGTTTTGGTCTTGTTATTATTGGAAATAAGTGGTAAAAGGATAAGTGTTTTCACACTTATTAAATCCCCTACACTTGACCATTGCAATGCCCTCATGCAATGCATTAATTTTAAAGCACGGTTTACATTTTCCATCATAAATAACCCACCTTGGCCTTTATTAAATACTAAACATGAAAAGATAGAACAAGTAAAGAAATTAAAAACTTACATTGGGTTTTGGCGGCCATGAACGTTTATCATCCTCAAGTTTCACGTTCTCCATACCAAGCTTAAAAACGAGATCATTGTTATTATAAGTTAGCAAACTATCACGAACTCATGTGGGCCAATTACTCACTTAGACTCCCTTATTCCTAGGTGTATCTCTTATATTTTATTTTTGTCTTGAATGATCATGAGGATGCATTGTTTGACTTATTTCGATAGTTATTTAGGCCGAAAATAAAGTGAACGATTTAATCAATAGTTAGCTAAAGGACCAAATCTTTTAAAACTGCTTCTCGGGACTTCATAAAGTTCATATCTTGGCATAACTCGCTTCACGATTTGAGACCTTTCTTGGACCGATATTTGGCAGCGACTTCATACTTCTAATCTTGAGATACGTTCATGAAATAATGGCCTTCTCTTCATAATAGGAATTTCTTCACTTGAAGTTTTGAGAGATTCTTCATCTTTGGACCACGACTTCTTCATTTTTCTCCAATCTTTACTTTGGACTTCGATATACAACGATCCGCCTCCTTTTAGGACTTGGATCTATTTATCCTCATACCTTGTTAGGGTCTTTTCGGATAGACTTCTCCATGACTTTTGGGGAGTTCTTGCTTTTCGTCGTGTGTCTCGATCCTTCATATTGATTTTCGATAAATGATTCTTCACATCACTTTTGGATCTTTAGCAACAAAATGTAGCCCTCATGCCTTGTTAGGGCCTTTTCGGACTCACCAATCTTTGCATCCCGCTTCAATAAGTTATGCCTTGGCTATGAACTCTAATCCGTACCGAGCAACTTTTAAACGATCTGGGGCTAGAAGCTAAGTAACCTTTTAAATCGTACAACCTTATTTATTGCAAATAAATTTATTAACAGGCGGAGGGAGAATAGGCTTATAATTAACTCACATAAATTCACGAAAGAATACCGAACTTATAATTGACTCTATCATCTCTCGTTCTCCACAGTTTAAAATCTCAAGGAATGAGACTCGTGGATGCTTAGCCTATTAAATCAAAGTTTTGGGTTTTCGAGTCGCCTATAGGATCTTGCAAATTCTTAGACTTTTTCAAGTTTAGACATCGCGTTTTAAAGTTCCCTTGATAAACGACTCTCTAGGATCAATTATAGGAACTTGCGAAAAGTTATTGTTCTTAACCCGTGAGAGTTAAGACTTTCGCGTGTTATAGCTCCCTATATAAAAGCCTAGCAAAACTTGACTTAAACACGTTAAGGATACTAGCTAGAGTAAACATAGGTAAGTAAACTCGGGTTGAGTCAAAATGTTCACGACTAAGAAAAATCTAAAACCACTTTATTGAAAATTTATTCTAGCAATGGAAAGAAACTAAACATGATAAAGGAAAATACAACTATACAACTAGGCCAAAATAGATTAAAAATTTTGAAAAATGTCAAAAAAATCAAATTTATCGGTTAAAATGAGGGCAAATTCATGGAAAAGACCACTTACTTCGATAGAAGTCCCCCTACACTTGAGATAAACATTGTCCTCAATGTTTAAGCATGTGGGAGTAAACTCCTCTACACTTATGACATTGTGCACTTTGTTTAAATCTTGCTAAGGAAAGGACAACTAAAGTGAATTCAATGTGAACATATAAAATATGAAATATTGAATCACAAGAGTTTAGGATAGAACCGGGAAGATGGGAAACACGGTATCACGGTTCGTCAAAAGTCATCAAGGTGGATCTTTGAAGCTTTAATCCCTGCACAGCACAAGAAACAAGACAACAAACATATGCGGGGCTCCCCCTACACTGATTATGAAAGCAGTATAGGATAGAACACGGGTTGCCTCCCGAGAAGCGCTTGTTTTTGTTCACCGAGTCACGAGCCTGACTCGACCAAATTTAGTTCATGGGGAACGTGGTGAGGGATGGAATCATTTCTTGAGAGATGTCCTCACCAAAGTACAGCTTCAAACGTTGGCCATTCACCTTGAAATTGGGCACATTTGGCTGAGAAAGCTCAATGGTCCCATATGGAAATACTTTGGCGACGGTGAATGGACCAGACCAGCGGCTCTTCAACTTGCCAGAGAAGATCTTCAACCGAGACTTAAAGAGTAAGACTTGATCACCAACGTGGAACTCTCGGTTCTTGATTTTAGTGTCATGAATGATCTTCGTCTTCTCCTTGTAGATCAGCGAGTTCTCATAAGCTTCATTCCTTAGTTCATTTAGCTCGTTGAGTTGAATCTTGCGATGATCACCGGCTTTGTTGATGTCGAAGTTAGCCCACTTCAAGGCCCAGTGCGCCTTATGTTCCAGCTCGATTGGGAGGTGGCAGGCTTTCCCGTACACAAGACGATAAGGTGTACAACCGATCGGGGTCTTGTAAGCAGTACGGAAAGCCCACAGAGCATCATCTAACTTATCGGCCCATGCGGCGCGATGCTCTCCCACAGTACGCTCTAAAATTCTCTTCAATCCACGGTTGGATATCTCGGCTTGCCCATTGGTTTGGGGATGATAGGCGGTGGAAAGACGGTGATTGACACCATACTTAGCCATGACTCTTGCAAATTGATTGTTGCAAAAATGAGTCCCGCGGTCACTGATGATAGCACGAGGAACGCCAAATCGAGCGAAAAGCTGCTTCAAAAAGTTCACAACCACCCTCGCATCATTCGTAGGAAGAGCCTTAGCTTCAACCCATTTAGAAACGTAGTCGACGGCGACGAGGATGTACTTGTTCCCTTTGGAGGATGGAAATGGCCCCATAAAGTCGATGCCCCATACATCAAAGATTTCACATTCTTGTATGAAATTTTGAGGCATCTCATCCTTATGTGTGATCTTGCCTTGGCGTTGGCAAGCATCACAATGCTTAACCATTTCGTGAGCGTCACGATAAATGGTGGGTCAATAGAATCCAGAATCAAACACTTTTTTAGCGGTGTAGTTGGGACCAAAGTGACCACCGGTGGGTCCTTTGTGGCAAGCTTGTAGGATGTCAAAAGCTGTCGGTCTGTCAACACATCGACGAATGATTAGATCAGCACATTGTTTGAATAGAAAAGGGTCATCCCAAAAGTAAGTCGTAACATCATTCAAGAACTTCTTCTTTTGTTGGGATGTTAACCCTTTGATGAGAAAACCACCCGCTAAGTAGTTTGCAATGTCCGCAAACCACAGGGTGCCATCAAGATTGAGATTTATAGACATTAAGGTCTCAAGGGGGAAAGAGTCATTGAACTCTTTGTTCGGATGATCCCCTTGATATGGATCCTCAAGTCTGCTCAGATGATCCGCGACCAGGTTTTTAGCTCCCTTCTTGTCGCGAATTTCAATGTTGAATTCTTGAAGGAGTAAAACCCAGCGAAGAAGTCTTAACTTAGAATCATGCTTTGTCATCAAGTACTTCAACGCGGAATGGTCCGTGTATACGATGGTGGGGGATAAAACAAGATAGGGGCGAAATTTCTCAAAAGCATAGACAACAGCTAAAAGCTCTTTTTCGGTTGTCGTATAATGCAATTGAGCCCCCGTCATTGTTTTGCTAGCGTAGTGGATTGGTTGGAAGTGTTTATTCACTCGTTGGCCCAAAACTGCACCAATAGCAAAGTCGCTAGCATCGCACATCAATTCAAAAGGCAGCTCCCAATTAAGAGTAACCAAGACCGGTGCCTTAGTTAGCTTATCCTTAAGAAGATTGAAGGCTTCGAGACACTCTTTAGAAAAGATAAAAGGAGTATCTTTTTCCAAGAGGTGGGTCATCGGGCGAGCGATTTTAGAGAAATCCTGAATGAATCGACGATAGAAGCCCGCATGACCCAGAAAACTTCTCACACCCTTCACGGTTGAAGGTAGAGGTAATTTGGCTATGACATCTACTTTAGCACGGTCGACTTCCAGACCGGCTTTAGAGATTTTGTGTCCTAGCACAATGCCTTCTTTTACCATAAAATGGCATTTTTCCCAATTCAGAACAAGGCGAGTGTCTTCGCACCGCTTAAGCATACGTTCCAAATTGGAAAGGCATGAAGAGAAGGAATCCCCAAAGACTGGGAAATCATCCATGAAGACTTCCATGGTTTGCTCAACCATGTCATGAAAGATAGCCAACATGCACCTTTGGAATGTCCCGGGGGCATTGCATAAGCCAAAAGGCATTCGTTTGTAAGAAAATGTGCCGTAGGGACAAGTGAATGTTGTCTTCTCTTGATCTTGGGGATCGATGGGTATTTGAAAATAACCCGAGAAACCATCAAGAAAGCAGTAATATTCATTACCCGCTAAACGTTCAAGCATTTGGTCCATAAAAGGTAGAGGGAAATGATCCTTTCTCGTAGCATCATTGAGTTTGCGGTAGTCTATACAAACTCTCCACCCAGTACAAGACGGGCAGGAATCAACTCGTTGTTTGCATTGGGCACAACGGTGATACCGCCCTTCTTAGGCACACAATGGACTGGACTAACCCATGGTGAATCCGAAATAGGGTAAATCATACCCGCATCAAGAAGTTTGATAACCTCTTTTTTGATGACTTCATGGATTTTGGGATTCACCCTTCGTTGGCTTTGAATTGTGGGCTTAAAGTCGTCCTCCATGAGAATTTTATGTGTGCAGAAGTGAGGATCAATTCCACGGATGTCGGAGATTTTCCAAGCGATAGCTCGTTTATGCTTCTTCAACACAGCGACAAGTCGGGCTTTTTCGTCTTCTTTCAGATCCTTTGCTATGATGACCGGTAACTTCTCGTTGTCTTCCAGGAAAACGTACTCAAGATGAGTAGGTAGGTCCTTAAGCTTAAGAGTGGGAGGATCCTCAATAGATGGTGAAACTAACGATGGATCATCATTAGTCACCTCTTTAGGAGCAGGAGGAGAAATGGGTCCTCATTGAGAAGTCTCTCAATAGTACGAATGTCTTCATCCCAATTAGTGGACAAATTATCATACTTAATATCGAGAGGACCCAAGCTAGCTTCGAAATCATCCAAGTCACTTTCTCCAAAAGGAGTCAATGCTGGAGCAATTGAGGCAACGGTCTCAACATTGGGTAGAGAAGAAAGAGTACTTTTGCAAGCATCATGAAAATGTTCTTCACAAGCCTCATCGAGAACATCAATAGCATTAACACTCTCATATGAATAAGGTTGCTTAGAAATCTTACCCATGTTGAAGACAATTTTATCGTCACCAACTCTCATGATTATTTCGCCCGCGGCTACATCAATGAGAGTGCGACCGGTCCTCAAGAATGGACGTCCAACGATTAATGGAACACGAGGATCCATCTCGTAGTCAACGACAACAAAATCCGTCGGGAAGGTGAATTTGTCAACGCCAACAAAGACATCTTCGGCTATCCCCACTGGATAAGCAACCGTACGGTTGGCTAATTCCAAAGTCATTTTGGTGGGGACTAGCTCGGGGAGAGATAATTGCTACCAAACACTAAAAGGCATTAAGTTTATACTGGCACCTAGATCGGCTAGGGCCATGCAATTCTCTACTCCAGGGAAGTTGCAAGGAATCAAAAAGCGACCCGGATCACCAAGTTTGGTGGGCAATTTCCTTAAGAGCACTGCAGAGCAGTTCTCATTAAGTTGGGTCTGAGCAATGTCAAGAAGCTTTTCCTTATCACTTAGAAGATCTTTAAACATCTTAGCGTATTTGGGCATGTGAGCGAGAGCCTCGGCAAAGGAGATGTTAAAATTCAATTGTTTAAACATTTTTAGAAAGTTTGAAACCTGAATATCATCCTTGCTCTTTTGCTTCTCTTTCCTCAACCTTGAAGGATAAGGTATATTGGATGAAGAAGAAGGCTTTAAGGGAATAGGGTCACTCACAACCACGGGTGGTGGGGAAATGGGGATAGAAGGTGAAGGAGGTGGGGAAAGTTGCTCTTTTTCCTTATTCATAATCACGGATGGAGGTGTAGGAAGCTCGGGTTCCATATAACCTTTTCCACTACGAGTGGTGATTGCTTTCATCTCCCCTCTTGGATTCGCAACGGTATTACTCGGAAGATTACCCGAAGAAGAGGGTTGATTACCTTGGATGAGCGAACCAATCATATCACGAAGGTGAACCGCTTGATTATTAAAAGAGTTTTGCATGTTTGCATTAATTTCATTGATGTGTTTGGCCATGTCATTCCTCAGCTCGGCTCGAATATCGTTCACTTGTTTTGCCATTTCACCCTTCAAGTTGATGACTTGACTCTGAAGATTCGTCACCAGCTCCCGTTTAGTCTTCATGAACGTCTCGACGTCTGGACTCACTGCAATCGGTTGATTGAGAGGTGGAGCTTGATAAGCTTGAGAATTTCCTTGAGTTGAGTATGGGTTTCTTTGGTATTGATATTGATTGTTATCACGAGGTTAAGATTGATTGTTTCGGTTATAGCTTTGTTGTTGGTTTTGGTTGGTAGGAGGGAAACCGGGAGGAGCAAGATAATTGTTGGAACGATAACTTAGCAAGCCACGGTCTCCTTGAGGGCGAGCTTGATAGCCTCCCGTGGGATAAGTGCCGTAAGTTGCGTTAACGTTTTCAGAAAAATTGCCTTGGGTAGAAGGATAATCATTATAAGAATGAGGACCACCACATGTGTCACAAGAAATAGCAACGGCTTTAGCTTGTTAAAAGTGGTTTGTGGCCATGGCCATGAAATTCTTGTTCATCTCAGCGAGTTGTCGAGAAATTTCAGTCATTTCAGGATTGGAGGTAGTAGAAGAAACATTGACTCTCGAGTTACATCTTGAGGATGCGGATGAATCCCAATTCTTGTGGTGAGTAGTCATGTTTTCAATCAACTCTCGACACTCCTCCGGTCTCCTTTTCATAAAAGTACCACCGGCGGCGGCATTGATCGTGTAACGATCACGAAAAGTGAGACCATTGTAGAAAGTGTCAATGAGAGTGACGGGGAGCATATTGTGATTAGGACAGCGGTCGATCAAATCATTGTACCGTTCCCAAGCATCAAAAAGTGATTCATCATTCTCTTGCATAAATCCACTGATTTGGTTACGAAGGCTAGTGACCATGGATGGGGGAAAGTAGCGCGATAAAAAGCGTTGAGTCATGTCATTCCACGTATGAATAGAATTCTTAGGAAGACGGTCAAACCATTTTTCGGCATGGTGAGAAAGCGAGTGGGGAAAAAGTTAGAGGCGAAGGTCATCCATAGAAACTCCGGGGCACTTCATGCTTTGGGTAATGGTAATAAATTTGTCGAGGTGTTTGTTGGCATCATCATCCGGAATTCCACGAAATGGGTTAGTTTGCACTTGCTGGATCATGTGATGCTTCAACGAAAACTCCTGAGCCGTGACGTGCATTGGCGCAATCGGGCCTCCGCGTCCGTTCATGGTGGGTTGGCACAATTCCTCCATGGTTCGTAAATCAGGTAGGTGGACATTGTTGTTATTGTTGTTATTATTCAAATTGGGTTGAGGTGGGTGATTATTGTTGTTATTAACACCAGCCATATCTAAATCTTCACGAGTCTCGGGCTCAGAATAGTTCGAAGATCTAGTACGCATACACATGCAGAAGAAAAATATACACAAAGAATATATCTATATAATCTTTTTGGTGCAAAACCCTTGAAAAAGAATTGCTTTTTAGTGATTTTTTAATGTTTTTGTATTTTTAAAGAGTTTTATATTTTTTAGGATTTTTTTTTTTGAAAATTTTTAAAGCAAGGAAAAAAACGTTCAAAGAACGGATCCCAAAATTCAATGCGTCTCTCACTAGAAACCGTTTATCGTAACGAAAAGAGCCGGCAGCGGCGCCATTAAATACTTGGTTTTTTAGGCCTTGTATCAAAATTCGTAGTCCCAAGTCTTTTCGAATTGAAAACCGGTCTAAAGTGTGACTCAATCGTCTTTTGGTGAATCAAGAGAATGGTTTGGTTTGTTTGTCTAATTTAAACTATTAGCAAGTAATTAAAGTGTCGTTGAGTAAAATGGAAGAATAAAGATTAAGACTAGAATGACGAGTAAAAATAAATGCTTGTAAACTTAAAGGTAACAATGGAAAAGTACTAGCACACTAAATAAAACTATCACTTGGAAAACTCTCTAAAAATAAGAACTTAGTTGAAAAGTACTAAAAGAAAGTAAGAACGGACTACACCAAAACAACTCAATCGAAATAAGCCAAAACAAACCCAGATCGGAATGTGTTCCGATCTGGTGATCGGAATATGTGAAAAGAGGTTGTCGGAATGTTAAACGAAGGTCCCAATCGGAATATCCAAAGTCAACCCAATCGGAATAACGGGGACAAGGGGCAATAGGAATAAATGGAAAAGGGGGTCAATCGGAATGTTGCTAAAAGTTCCAAATCGGAATATCAAACAAAGAGCCAAATCGGAAAGTGCAGAAACTTTACAATCGGAATATGTAACAATGGCCAGATCGGAATAACAGGGAATGGTGCCTATCGGAATACTTGTGGTGTGATCGGAAAGACAAAACCCTTTTCCGATTGGACTCAATCGGAAAGAGGGGTAGGCTCGGTCAGAATAGGCAGCAATCGGAAAGGGGTTTATCACCCTTTCCGAAAATGATGGGATTCGGTTATAAGCCAATGAATAAGCTATGTTAACAAGCTTAACACCAAACTAAAACGAATCAAGGATTAAACGTATCAAATAAGCACTTATCTCAACTTATCCAACCTCAAATTAAACAACTTTTTAGATCAAACAATAAAAACATAAACTTTTTAAGGAAAACTTTTATAAACAAATAAGCTAATCATAAAAATAAGCCAATAAGCACAAAAGTCTTAAAGCTTAATCAAATGAAAACTTATGAAATGATCAAAAGATTAACTTTTTAAGCACGAAATCAATTAGAACAACACGGATCATATGATAATCGCACCAAAATCAATCTAAAATCACAGAAAAGTAGAATGAGATTAAGGATTAAAAGCTTAAAATAGAAATTTGATTAATGAAAAATAAGCAATACAAATGTTTAATCTTGAAAGATTAAGAAAGAAGATGAAAGACTTTCTCTCTCTAAAACTAGAGAAAACTAAGAAAAAGTGAAAACTAGCTAAATTAACTAACTACTCTCCTAATGACTATTAGGAGGGTATTTATAGGGAAGGTGGAAGGAGTGCATGTGTTGCATCTTCTTTCTTGCTTTCTTCACGTTTTCTCGACTCGACTTTAATTCTTTGTCTTTGTCGTCTCGGGATTTGAACTTGTCTTTTTAATTTTCTTCTTCTATTAGACTTAAGTTCTTCGACTTCGTTAAACTTCCTCCTTTAGACTTTTTCTTTCATAAATCTTCAGAATAGGCCTTGGACTTCCGTTCTTTTTGCACTCTTGATCTTTTGACTTCGTCTTTTCCCGTTTTCTTCGATAAAAGCCCATGAAAACCCGTGTTTTCTTCCTTTTTCATATTTTGGTCCTAAAACACAATAAAAACACAAACCACGTATAATTCCGACTTTTACGACATAAATCACACGTTTTGGTCTTGTTATTATTGGAAATAAGTGGTAAAAGGATAAGTGTTTTCACACTTATTATTCTACTATCCCGTTGATTTTATAGTAGTTGACATCCCTACGGATCCTCAAGTTCCTCTAATTTTAGGTCGTTCATTTTTAGACACCTCGAGATCGCTTATCGATGTTCAGGCGAGAACTATTACTTTGAGATTCAACGAAGAGGAACTTGTTATAAACGCTACTCAAAACTTGAAACCTTCTCATGTTTATGCAATCGCTACCATCAATCACATTGACATCGTTGATGTGGTTTGCGATGAGTTTTCACAAGAAGTGTTAGGTTTTTCCGATAGCTCGTCAAGTGGCAATCCCACTATTTTGGATCCGATTCTTGCTAATTCTACACCAAATCTTACTCCATTCCAAGGAGGCGATCTCACTTCAAATGAAATCGACAATGAAGATGAGGTGTTGATTAGTGATGATACTTCTATTCCACCATTTCTTCCACCGATGGAAGTTATGAGTGTTGAACCAAAATCTTCAATCGAGGAACCACCTATCCTTGAATTGAAAGATCTTCCTTCTCACCTTGAATACGCATTCTTGGAAGGTGATGACAAGTTGCCGGTTATTATTGCAAAAGGTCTTGCTAATGATGAAAAAACCGAGCTCTTGAAAGTTCTTAAAGCTCATAAAGGGGCAATTGCATGGAAAATTTCCGACATTAAGGGTATTGACCCAAAATTTTGTACTCACAAGATTTTAATGGAGGAGTACTACAAACCTGCAATTCAAATTCAAAGAAGGGTGAATCCCAAAATTCACGATGTCATCAAAAAGGGGGTCTTAAAACTCCTTGACGCGAGAATGATTTATCCCATCTTCGATAGCCCATGGGTGAGCCCAATCCATTGTGTCCCTAAAAAGGGAGGAATGACCGTTGTGCCTAATGAAAACAACGAGTTAATTGCCACTCGTGTTGTGACCGGTTGGAGGGTGTGTATTGACTACCGGAAGTTAAACGACGCCACTCGTAAAGACCACTTTCCTTTGCTCTTCATGGATCAAATTTTGGAGCGACTCGCGGGAAATGAATTCTATTGCTTTTTAGATGGTTTTTCCGGTTACTTTCAAATCCCTATCGACCCTCATGATCAAGAGAAGACTACGTTTACGTGTCCTTATGGAACGTTCGCTTATCGTAGGATGCCTTTCGGATTTTGTAATGTACCGGGTACATTTCAACGGTGTATGATGGCAATTTTTCAGGATATGATCGAGAAGTCGATGGAAGTGTTTATGGATGACTTCTCGGTGTTTGGCAATTCGTTCACGTCGTGTTTATCTAATCTCGAGCAAATGTTAAAACGTTGTGAAGAAACCAATCTTGTGCTTAATTGGGAAAAATGTCATTTTATGTGTAAACAAGGAATCGTCTTAGGACATAAGGTGTCGAAAGCGGGGATCGAGGTCGATAAAGCTAAGGTAGACGTCATCGCCATGTTACCTCATCCCAAAACCGTTAAGGGAGTTAGGAGTTTCCTAGGCCACGCGGGCTTTTATCGTCGTTTCATCAAGGACTTTTTAAAAATCTCTCGACCGACACACCTTCTCGAGAAGGATGCACCTTTTAACTCCAATGAGGATTGTATTAGAGGTTTCTAAACTCTTAAAAGGAAACTTACCGAAGCTCCCTTTCTTGTTGCTCCTAATTAGGAATTACCCTTTGAAATCATGTGCGATGCAAGTGATTATGCTATAGGGGCCGTATTAGGGCAACGTTATGACAAGCATTTCTGTCCTATCCTTTATGCTAGTAAGACGATGACCGAGGCTCAATTAAAGTACACCACAATGGAAAAGGAATTCCTTGCCGTGGTCTATGCTTTTGAGAAATTCCGACCTTATCTCGTCTTGACTAAAAGCATCGTGTATACCGACCATTCGGCTATCAAGTATCTCTTAGCTAAGCAAGATACTAAGCCGAGATTGCTTCGTTGGATGATCCTCCTCCAAGAATTTGATGTCACCGTGCTTGACAAAAAAGGAGCCGAGAATCTAGCGGCTGATCATCTCTCTCGTCTAAAAGATCCTCACAAAGATGTTTTCGAGAACAAGGAAATCACCGAAACATTTCCTCTCGAGACTCTCGGTGTAGTGAATTCTAAAGACACCACCCCATGGTTTGCCGACATTGCAAATTACCATGCGGGCAATTTCATAATCCAGGGTATGACGACACAACAAAAACGAAAATTCTTTCGTGACGTCAAGTTCTATTTTTGGGACGACCCTTATCTCTTTCGGGTTTATGCAGATCAACTCGTTCGACGTTGTGTTTTTGGTGCCGAAGCTTCTAATATACTTAAAGCTTGTCACGAGGGACCAACGGGTGGTCACCATGGTGCTAATCTCACGGCTAAGAAAGTGTTCGATGTCGGCTTCTTTTGGCCTTCTATCTATCGTGATGCACACACACTTGTAAAGTCGTGTGATTCGTGCCAACGTCAAGGAAAATCGTCTCAACGTGATGAAATTCCGCAAAACATAATTCAATTGTGTGAGATTTTCGAAATATGGGGAATAGACTTTATGGGGCCGTTCCCATCGTCTCATGGCAACAAATATATCCTCGTCGCGGTAGACTAGCTTTCTAAGTGGGTGGAATGGCTTTGCCTACTAATGATGCTCGTGTGGTAATGAAGTTTTTGAAGCAATTATTTTCTCGGTTCGGAATCCCTCGTTCTATTATAAGCGATCGTGGAACCCATTTTTGTAATGACCAATTCGAGAAGGTTTAAAGAAATATGGAGTTACTCATCGTCTTTCTACGGCTTATCACCCGCAAACGAGTGGGCAAGTCGAGGTTTCGAACCGAGCTTTGAAGAGGATTTTAGAAAGGTCGATTGGAGAAAACCGTGCTTCATGGTCCGACAAACTCGATGACGCTTTATGGGCCTTTAGGACCGCTTATAAGACACCTATCGGTTGCACTCCTTATAAGTTAGTCTATGGGAATAATTGTCATTTGCCCATTGAATTGGAGCACAAGGCATATTGGGCCCTTAAGCATGCAAACTTTGACTTAAAGACCGCGGGAGATCACCGGAAAATACAATTGAATGAATTGGATGAATTAAGAGATAGTGCTTATGAAAATTCATTTATTTTTAAAGAAAAGACTAAAAAGTTTCATGATTCAAAGATTAAAAACCGGGTTTTTAACGTTGTTGATCAAGTGTTACTTTTTAACTCTAGACTTAAGATTTTTTCCGGGAAATTGAAATCTCGTTGGTCGGGTCCGTTCACCATTACACAAGTATTTCCTTATGGGACCATCGAGCTAGCTCAAGATGATGGTCCTAATTTCAAGGTGAATGGACATAGGCTTAAGCACTACTTTGGTGGGGAAATTCCTTCAATGGTTGACCTCGACCAAGTCACCTTCCCTAATGATAATTAGCATTGAGGGGATCGAGTCGAGCTCATGACTCGGTAATCAAAAACGAGGTGCCTCGTGGGGGAGATCCCATGCTTATCCTTTTATTGTTACTATTCACTAATAAGGGGACTTGTACCCTTCCAACTTGTTGTCTTGTGGTTGTTTGTGATTGTGTTATCTGGATCATCATCATCATCTACGATTGAAGACTCTCGTGTTCGTTTACGTGAGCCTCCATCGTTTGCTTGAAAAAGTTTTTCACGAATCCATGACATATCCTTTATTGTTCTAACAATTATCTTTTAGCATACTTCATAAAAGGCTTTAGATATATTGTTGATCACCCTTTCCATGCTAGATCCTAAGCATTCGATTCTTCGTCTCTAGTATGGGGGTGCTCCACCCTTAGACTCGAAACATTGAGGACAATGTTTACTTCTAGTATGGGGGGTGAATAGGTACTTGCTTTGCTACGCCCTCACGTTTTCCAACTTTCAATGTTTTGTTGCTAATAAGGCTAAAAATGGCCAAATTTTAAAAATTTGTTTAGTTTTCATAAGTGTTTTTGAGACACGAATGTATATTTTCCGATGGGAAGAATAAGAGCTAATTTTTGACTTGATGGGCATTTGGAGCCATTTACATTCCTTAACCCGCTCAATTCAAGTTTTGCTAGACTTTTATATAGGGAACATTAAAACGCGAAAGTCTTAGCTCATACGGGTTAAGAACAAGAACTTTTCGCAAGTTCCTATAATTGATCCTAGAAAGTCACTTATCAAGGGAACTATAAAATGCATTCTCTAAACTTGAAAAAGTCCAAGAAAGTGCAAGATCCTATAGGTGGCTTGAAAACTCAAAACTTTGGTTTGATATAGTCCTAATGAAAGCTAATCAAAATTTGGCTTAATTTTGACTTGCATGGCTAAGTATTCACGAGTCTCTTTAATTAGAGGTCTTTATATAGTGAAGAACGAGAGATGATAGAGTTAGACAAGTGATCTTGCTAAACGTAGAACATGAAAATGTTCTTTCAAAAACTCATATGTCTTTAATTGTGGCTTTTTCTTCCCATAAGATCAAGGCATTAGGAACAAAAATAATTGCAATAAGTAAGGTCGTACGATTTGAAAGGTTACTTAGCCTCTAGCGCAAGATCGTTTAAAAGTTGCTCGGGGTTGAATAGAGTTCATAGCCAAGGCATAACTTATTGAAGCGGGACGCGAAGATTGGCGATCATCCAAAAAGGCCCTAACAAGGCATGAGGAGCCCTATTTTGTTGCTAAAGATCCAAGATGATGTGAAGTATCATTATTCCTAAATCAATATGAAGGATCGAGAAACACGATGAAAAGCAATTACTCCCCTAAAGATCATGGAGAAAGTCTATCCAAAAAGACCCTAACAAGGTATGAGGATAAATATATCCAAGTCCTAAAAGGAGGCGGATCGTTGTATACCAAAATCCAAAGTAGAGATTGAAGAAAACTGATGAAGTCGTGGTCCAAATATGAAAAATCTCTCAAAAACGTCAAGTGAAGAAATTCCAAATATGTGAAGAGAAGACCATAATTTCAAGAACGTCTTCCCAAGATTTGAAGTATGAAGTACATGCAAAATATCGGTTCGAGAAAGGTCTCAAATCATGAAACAAGTTATGCCAAGATATGAACTTAAGGAGATACACGAGAAGCCGTTTTAAAAGATTTTGTCCTTCGGCTAACTATTGATTAAATCGTGCTATTTTGCTTTCGGACTAATAACTACTCAAATAAGTCAATATGAATCACTTGTGATCCATGACAAATAGTTAAAAAATGCTAGAAACCCATTTCCTTTTATAATAACTAGGATTGCGGGGATAAAAAGTATTACACAATTTGGACGTATGAGTAGTGTTAGCATTGTGTCTTGTACCAACAATGGTTTCGTTTTTGCACTTAGCATGGAATGTATGACAATCAAGGATGACGAAGTTTACTCTAAGGGACATTTGCTTGTCTCTATTCTTTGACCCTAAAAGTCACTTTTGTGATGAAGATCATACATTATGTCTTTACACATGTTCGTAGTATTATTGCAAGTCTTTTACTCTTCTATAAAGGTTAATAAAATTGAACTTTGGTGATGCTTAGATACTTTATTCTAGCATTGCGTGAGGGCACGGCAATGGCTTAGAATGGGGGAGTGATGAGATGGCATTTATACATGATCTCATCATTCTTTTCGGGCTTTAAATGCATAAAAATGTCATTAAAATACCATATATATGCTTGTGTTTGTTTACTTGTGTATTTTAGGTATGGATATCGTGAAAAAGACAAAAAAATCACAAGAGACAAGGAAAAACGGACACGAGAAACGAAGCCGTACAAAGAACCGGGCCCTAGATCATGATTTATCCAACAAATACCCTTGAAGACTTGAAGATATGCAAGATTGATCCTCAATGAATGAAGAATTGACACTTAAAACCCTTGTGAAATCATAATTACAAGTTTGGTCCCTTAAGTTTGTCAAAATTACACAAATGGTCCTTCAACTTTAAAGAAATGGCAAGTTTAGTCCCTCAACAATTCTAAATTGCCAATTATGGTCCCTCATGAAGTCAAAGTTATAATGAAGACCTTTGAAGATCAACAATGTACAAGATCAGCCCTTAAATTATGCAAAAGTTTCAAAAATAACCCTTGTAACCCTTTTTCCAAAAGTTTGGTGCCAAAAATGTCAAGTTGTGAAAGTTATTAACAAAGGAAATTCGTTTTTGTTGGCTGAAAAATTGTTTTACATGTTTTACCAAAACACAAGGGCCAAAAGTGAGCAAATGAAAATTTCAAACCCAAAAATGCGCCAAACACTTTGTTTTCCCCAATTTCGGATCAAACACATCACTGTTTACCTTTTTCACCACCCAGATTTTACACCACTTAAACTTAGGGTAATTTTCAATTACCTTTGCACACACTTGATTCACATGTGCAGAAACACATCCCAACCTTAAAACCCTTAATCCCACTCACTATGGACCCCACCCCCAATTCCCGTTTTAACAATTACATGACTACTTGCCCTCCAAGTCATCCAACGTGGCAAAATCAACAGCTAAGAGTCCTTGCTTCATTCCAAAGCTAAAATGAACAGCCAATATCACTTTGGACAACTCACACCAAGAAAACGTCTAGAAGGCTCAAGGATAGAATAGTAATTTCAGTTCTAGGGTTTGTGAATAGTGCTAGCCTTGGCATTTGCCTATAAATAGACTCCTCAACCTGTGAGAGAGCTTTTGTTCCAGTTTTAGGCTTGTTAGAAGTATTTAAAGTGATGGTCATATAATATACCGTTGCGAAGCTCGTGGAAAATGCTATTCAACGGAGTCGAGAGTTCTATGTTATTGTTATGTATGTAACGGGAATTAGTCCCGAACACACAAATGAGGAAGGCCTCCTAACCTTGTAAGCCTTAGTATAAAAGGCCCATCCTCCCTCATTTGTGTGTGTGTCTCCCATTGTATCTTTTCTCTTCTTCTTGTTTTAGAGAGAGAAACTCTCCTTAGTTTCTCTCACTAGAATCATCTACCTTGTATCTTTCTAGTTCTTCTTCATCTAATCTAATATTCCATTCTTAGTTTTAATCTTGATCTTATTCATCTATATTTCTTTGATATACGTCGTGTGAATCGTTCCAACAAGTGGTATCATTCGCCAAGGGATTCGTGGATAGCTCTTTGGTGTTGTCCTTGTTTCTTGTTAATTCCGTGGGTTTTTTGATTTTTTTACTAAAGATTCAAAAAAAAAAAAAAAAATTTCGTGTTTTTTTTGTTGTTCCATGTATTCGTGTTGTGGGTATTTTGGTTCGCTCAAAAACACGAATTTGTTGCCTTAAAGTTGCCAAAATGGTTGCCTAAAAAGTTGGAAGAAAGTTCTCTTATTGCGATAGCTACAATTTCGGGAAAGGTAAGTACGGTTTTGATCGCAATAACCCAAGGGTTTTACTTTGCGATCTAAAGATTTCGATACCTATTCCGATCTGGACATTCCGATCGTTCTTTGCGATCTGGGATTCCGACGGTTTTTAAGGAACTTTGAGACGCTACTCTGCCAAATTGATCTTAGCCACATTCCGATCTGAAGATTCCGATCTGAACATTCCGATCTAAGCTTTACGACAGGTCATCATTGCGATCTAGGATTCCGATAGTAGGACATTCCGATAGAAGCACATTCCGATCTAGGATTCCGATCTACACATTCCGATCTAGGATTTCGATCTACACATTCCGATCTAGGATTCCGATCTGCACATTCCGATAGAGGGACATTCCGATGGATTATTCCGATCAACATTCCGATGGAAATTTTGTTTGAGTAATTTTTTAGACTTAGCCACTATCTAGACTAGTCTCGGAACATACTTTACACGAAGATAAAAATTTTGTTTGAGTTTTTTGGCGGGAAAACCATAGTAAAATTTAATTTTTCCTAGACCATTTTTAGGCCATTTAAGCTTCAATTTCAAATTTTGGCTATGCGAAAAAATTTTCGACCAAAAATTCAAATTTTCGGACCAAAATTCAAATTTTTAGGCCAAATTTCAAATTTTTTAGGTTTTATTTTTCATTAAAAATTTTATTTTTTCAAACTTTTTCCCTACTAGTTATTGGCTATTTCTAACTCGATTTCAAAACTTAGTGTTTCAAAATTTTTTCGGATTACCGTTTTGTCGGACTGAGGAATTTTTTTGTCGGGCTGGAAAATTTTGGCAAACTTTGATTTTGTTGACACCCCAACACACGCTTTCTACGAATTGAGATCCTGTTTTTCACACGACTTCTACTATGAGTTATCAACAAGATAGTGATGCTGCGGGTTTTGAGCATCGTGATAGACATGTAAGAAAGAAGAGGAATCTTGCACATCTCCAGTCTCAGCTTCTTATAGCACAAAAGGAAGAAGCAGGAATTCCACTTCTAGCTGAAGAGTTTGATATCATGGCATATGCAGCAGCATATGATGAGGCAGAAGAGGTGACTCCCGACTCCATCTTGATGGCTAATTCGCAACAATCATCCACATCGGTAGTTCAACCTGACAGAGCTCCTGTGTATGATTCAGACGGTTCCTCTGAGGTACACCTACGTCTCAATGCTAATGAGTTATATAATATGTCTAATCAGGAGGAAGAGTATACTGAGTCACTTGAGCCTTCCACTGAGACACACGGGGTTCAAACGAATAATAGCAATATTATTTCTAATGCACCCAGTGTGAACCTTAGTGAGGATCAAGTTGCCCAACCTACAACCCTTCCTGACGAGACGCATGCGTATTATAAATCATTATTTGATAAGCTTGCCAAGGATGTTGCTCATGTGAATGTGGTTAATAATAAGTTCAGAGAAACTAATGCCAAATTGACCACTGAGCTTGCGGGATATAAGGAACGGGAGAAAAGTTTTGAGATTCATCATGCTAAAATCAAGGAACTTGAACAAGCTCATGCTACATCGGTTTATCAAGAAAAATGCACCACTAAGAAATTAAATGCCTTACATTTCAGTAGTGCAAAAAAGATAAGCGAATTGAATGATGAAATCACCTCTCTTAATAAACAGCTTTCAACTGAAAAATCTATCGTTTCTGATTTAAAAGGAGAAATAAAAAAGCTGAAACATGATTTCAAAATTCGAGAAGATGGGCTTCTTGAGGATTTTTGCAATGCTCAGGATAGGATTAGGGACTTAGACAACCTTTTGGTAAAACGTGGACAATCTATGCAGACGATAAATATGCTCGCACCTAAAGTGAATGAGATAAATTACACCCGTTACAAAATGGCTTTAGGTTGTCCTCTTCCTCCCAATCCAGAATATCTTAAGCAGGTTCAGGCCACAAATCAAACTCTATATAATGGTAGTGTGCTCCTGTCTGATGAGCATGATCCTCCTAGTGTGCATGATTCTGAGGAAACTACTGAACTTGCTGAAGAAACTCGTTTAAGAATGAAAAAGCTTGATAAAGAAGTGACACCTGTTTACTATCCAAAAGTTAATCCTCCAACGGTTTTTGTTCGATCTAAAACTAGTACCGAATTGCTTTTGCTACCTAGTGAGGAATTGACAGAGGATCCTCCTAAACCGAGTGTTGCACGACGATTTCTTAACGAGCTCAAAGATAATTTTGTCATTCTCAAACGGGTTGTTAACGCCAAAATGACTGGAGGAAACTTTACATCACCCGTTCATGTCGAGTTACAAAAAGTGCTTCATACTGAAATCAATCCGATTATTAATCAAGTTGATGCGAGGATAGGCAATCTTGAGAACGCTTTTCTAAAAGAACTAGCCAAATTTGTTGAAGACTTTAAATCTTTGGCGAAGGAGGCTGATGAATCTCTTGATAAAATTAAAGTTTTGGAAAGCGACCTTGCATGTCTCTCGAAAGCAAGTGACAGTGGTGATTGTGTTGATAGTAACCCCGTTGCGGTAAACATCTCTGTGTCAGACAATGAAACCCTCCAAAATGAGCTTGATCGTACGAAAGAGAAAATGGAGTCTTATGTCATCAAAAAGGACAACGAATTCACCGATATTTGGAATAAATATGTCAAAAAATGTGATGAATGTAAGGATGACAAACTCTCGTATGATAAAGCTTACAATGAACTGCAACAAACAATCGAACAGCTACGAGCTCAGTTAGGAGGTGAATGTCGCGACAGTGAGCCTTCAACAAATGTTAATCAAAAAGAGTTCACGATTCTTCAACACCGATATGATTTTCTTCAGAAACATTGTCATTCTCTTGAACTTGCTTTGCAAACCAAAGTTGGAAAAGTTCCTGATGACAATAATTTACAAGTAAAACTCTCTGAATCATTTCGTGAATTGAATGAAAAGAGTAAGGATATTTCTGATCTGAAAGCTCAGTTGCAAGACAAAGACATCGCGATTGCTGAGTTGCAGAAACTTGTTGGAAAGATGGGTGGGAAAACTGTGGAAGCTAAGGTTGTAAAATCAGTTGTTAGACAACCCAATGCGTACAAAGTACCAAAGCCATCTATCTTAGGAAAACCGCCTTCTAATGTTTCTAGGTTACCTCCTAATACCGATGTGCCATCGACTGTACCAAAACCAGCCATCTCACCCTATGTTCCTCCATTTAGAAAACCCACTCTTGCTAAACACAACTCTGTTAATGCACCCTGCACTACTCCTAAGAGTACTCCCAAGTGTGTGACTCTTACGCCCACAAAGGAATCTAATGGTTCAAATGACGTTGGTCAAACCAAAAACCTAGGGGATGGTAAGCAAAAAGGGAACATTCCGAAAGTAAACCATGTGTATTCAAAACCTAGTAAACCAACAACCACTAGAGTTCAACACACACTTAATGGTAATCAACCAAAACCTAGGACCCCTTCCCAACAACCTAGGAATTGGCAATCACCAATGAGTAGCCGTGTTTCGAACATAGTGCCTGAATGGTCAGCAAACCCTAGGTACACAAGACCTTTCGAGAATCCCAAACTCCCTGTATGCCCCACGTGCAAAAAGGGCATTCACCATGGAAATCATGCTCATTGCATTCTGCAATACCTCTATGAGGTAAACTCTCGTGCTTTCACACAGAGAAAGAATGCAGAATCCCATAAGCCAACAAGGAGATTCCCACCCGTCACAAAGAAAAGCAATGACAATAAATCCTCAAGGCGGATCAATGCAGGATCTAGTTTCTCTCCAAAGAAGTCTTCCGCTGTGCAAGAGAACACTAATCCTCGATCTAGTCTTCAGTGGAAACCCACGGGTAGGATCTTTAAGGAAGTCGGTCTTAAGTGGATTCCCATCAAGAAGAGTGATGACACCTGCTCCAGCACTAATGCGAGTGTCTTGAATGTAGAAAATGCATTTGTTACTCCTAACACTAGTATTTGTGCAAATTCTTCTTCTGTCATTGCAGGTACTTCAGCGGATTCTGAATCCATTTCTTCAAAGGGTTCCAATTCTGTACATACAACATCACCCTCTTCTGCTGTACAAAGGTCTATTTTGGATTATTTTAAAAAACATTGAAAATCAAAATTCAAAAATATAAAACCTATAAAAACAAAATAAAAAACGAAAAAATCTTTCAAAAATACCAAAAATATTCTTCTCGACATGTCTTTCAGTTTCGATAATATGGACGTACCTAGAAATGTCGCTCAATAACGACACGGGTGTGTACATAAAGCTCGAATGAAAGTTCAAATGTTTTTCAAAACATGTCATTTCCCATTTCTTCATATGATTTGCAGTTACCTCAGATTGTGACTCGTGCCTCAAAGAAAGGAAAGTTGATCACGGATGATAACTTATCCTTAACAACGAGAAAATAATACTTTCTCGGTCATGAGCTTCCGATAAAAACATTCAAAGTTTTAAGCTCATGAACACAATTTTTCTCGGACTTTTGAGCACACTTTTTCAAAGTATTTCAAAACAATGTGCTCATATACTCCCCTATTTAAATAGAATCTCTTTTCGAGGGGGAGTATAATGATTTCATAAACATTTTGTTCCAAAGTTTCATGACACATTATTCTCTCCATGTTTCATCACTAATTTCACAAAAATTTCAATTTCATGCAATTTTTGAGGGGGAGAATAGTGATTAAAATGTGTTGTCTTGGATAAGATCTTTGATGTAAGTGCTTTCTCTTCCTAATATGTGCAAAAACCTTTCCTTTTATGATGCACATATGTAGGGGGAGCGTTTTTTGTGATATAGAAAACATTTAAGGTGTAAACATTGATTTCATCAACACCTTGACTGCATTTTCAATTGATTTTTCTGGTTACGATATCTATACCCTTCAACACAATTAATCACGACGATATGGGTGTCAAAAGGTGGTTAGGTATTCGTCCTATGATCCAACCAGAACCGGAGGGATCTTCCCAGGGACAATCCATTAGAGAATAGAAGTCCTTAGGAAAGATGGAGTAGTTGAGTGTACGGGTATAATGCCGACTAATGACTTAAGCTAGCACTGGAACAATCACAACAAGGTGCTAGTTATGACGTCTTGGTAAGCATTGAAGGGGTTGAAGAATGAAAAAGAAATGTAAGGATAAAGGGTGTAAAGAAAGAAGCCCTCCATACAACTTAGGCAGAAACCGGGTCAATACATCTATTATCAGAATCACTTTGATGATTTCTGATACTGAAGACAAAGCATCATGGACCCATTGATGCAATGCACAACCCGTCCCAGCCTACTCAAGCTTCTCTCAAAAGAAGTTTGTTTTATTGTCACGGAGTTCAACTCATTTCTATCAACTTTCTCACTCCGAGATAGTAGATATTGAATAGGTGGCAGTCTGCTCCAGCCTCCGATCACCAAATAAACGTGCACTTATAGAGTCTAGAGCCAACGAGATTCATCAAAAATCTCATTAGGACACTTATTCCATAGATCAATTGTTGTTCATCATTAGAACACAAGCGATGATTTACAGAGTCCTACGCTCTATCCTTGTGGTATTGCTAGAACATTCAGAGTGATACTCTTTAGTATTCACAGTGATGAATGGAAATCCTTCCAGTGTTAACATCAAACAGCACTGCGGTAGGTCATATGTAAGATTCACTTGAATTAAACATATGTTAACTGGAAAGCAACAGTGGTTTGATTCTTAATTGATTCAAACTCGTTCCAGGTCTCGACGCAATATCTTTATGATCTTGCCAGAACATTCAGAGTAATACTTTTCAGTATTTACAGTGACGAATGGAAATCCTTCCAGTGTCATCATTAAACAGCACTGCGGTAGGTAACTTGTGTGATTCTATATGAATCAAACTTGTGTCAACTGGAAAGCAACGATGGTTTGATTCTTAATTGATTCAGACTTGTTCCAGGAAAGTGAATTGACGACCTAATCAGCAGAATGGAACTGCATGATTCACTCCTTACTTTGAATTATCTTTCGATATATTCAAGTATTGAGAACGGCTACCACAGCTGGAAATCCTGTCAAGGAAGTTCTTTGAACTTACCTGATCACAGGTACAGTATTCGTACTGTATAACGGGAAACCGGTGGAATGCAAACGGTGGCGTTATCTCAAGAGTCGCAATTCAAGGCCACATATTCAGGATTATTGAAGAAAGCTCAAGAACATCTAAAGACAAAGACTTCCGCTACTCTGATGATCAAGGGAGATTGTTAACAAGCTTTCATGTCAACTCAAAACATGTGTATGTGGGTAAAGACACAAGAACACAAGCTGGAAAAGTTACAAGATCAAGTCAAGGCAAAGATCAAAGATCCAAGATCACAAGTCATGAAAGGAACTACGAAAGAACTCTCAAGACAACGAGCTTCAAAGTCTGCAACACCAACGAAGTGAAGTCACATAATACATGACCACCACTTAGGGGGAGATTGTTAGAAGTATTTAAAGTGATGGTCAAAGAAGTGAAGTCACATATTATATGACCACCCCTTAGGGGGAGATTGTTAGAAGTATTTAAAGTGATGGTCATATAATATACCGTTGCGAAGCTCGTGGAAAATGCTATTCAACGGAGTCGAGAGTTCTATGTTATTGTTATGTATGTAACGGGAATTAGTCCCGAACACACAAATGAGGAAGGCCTCCTAACCTTGTAAGCCTTAGTATAAAAGGCCCATCCTCCCTCATTTGTGTGTGTGTCTCCCATTGTATCTTTTCTCTTCTTCTTGTTTTAGAGAGAGAAACTCTCCTTAGTTTCTCTCACTAGAATCATCTACCTTGTATCTTTCTAGTTCTTCTTCATCTAATCTAATATTCCATTCTTAGTTTTAATCTTGATCTTATTCATCTATATTTCTTTGATATACGTCGTGTGAATCGTTCCAACAAGGCTATTAATCTTTGTAATTCCTTTTTAAATTAATAAAAGTTGATTTTATGAATTTTGAAATCTCTTTGATATTTGTTAAAAGTTGGTGTTAGAATAGCCTAATTCTGAGTTCCACTTTGATATTTGAAGGTTTTTGAGGCAAGGTTTTAATCCATAAGGTTTGTGCTTCAAAAATCAGGAAAGTACTTGTTTATTGTGCATCACTTTGTTTGTTCATCTTAGCAGGTACTTGGAAGCTGGTACTTGTTTTGCTAGTACCTAAGCTCAAACAATCCAGTGCCTGGATGTAGGTCTTGGAGGTTTGCACCTTCTTCCCTTTTCATTTTCTCTCTTATTTTTCTGATTTTGGTGATTATTGCATGATAGTTGGTAAATCTATGTTATTGTTGTTGATTATTGAACATTTGGCTTGGTTTGATGTTTATGAGGTGTTTGTAGTTTGATTTGTGGTTTGAAACTGGATAATCCTTTGAAAATTGTGAAAACAGGTTTTTAAGGGGTGTTTGGGTCAACTGCATAGTTTGGATTTGTGGTGTTTTGAGTGGTTGTTTATTGTTGTTATCTGTTGGTACATGCTTATCTGATATACTTGGTCATATTGTTGCAATATTTGTGGTTTGAAACACCTAGATTCTTAAATAGGGTATAAAATCTTGTCTACTTGGTAAAATTGGCTAGGATTTTGAGGACACCTAGATCTAAGCTTAGGTTAGGGCTAACAAGTGCTAAAACTTAGTTAATAACACCAGGAGAAGAGATTTGAGTGCTTGAAATTGGATCTAGTGTCAAATAGATCAGCAAATAGGTTTCTGCATTTGCACTTTGTTCATCAGTAACTTTATCTGCTTTGATCTTGTCATTTACTTTGATTCAGTGTTTGATTTAAGTTTATTTGTGCTTATTCATAGTTTATATAGCTTGTGTATGCATCCTGTTGAGTTTGGTTGGCTTATTCAGGCTTAATCTGCTTATTTGTGCATTACTGCTTATTTTCCATGTCTGTGCATGATCTGTTGACTGTTTGATTGATTCTGGCTTATTGTGTGAACCATATTTGGATTTTCTTATTCCTATTGACTCCTTGGGATTCACTGATCACAAGGATGCCCTTGTTTCCAAGTGAATCCAACTAAATCTCTCTAAAAAGCTTGGCCAAATAGTCAAAGCAGTGGGAACCAGTTCCTACTGAAAGTTGCCACTGCTAGTGTTAATTGGGTTTCAGCTTACCAATAAGCTATAATAGCTTATTTTAACCAGCAAAAACTTGGATTTTGTAATAGGTGCTCATTATTTGACCCATTTGTTCATACTGGAGCATTTGGTGGGTTGACTTTAGGGTTTGACTAGAAAACCAACTTAATTGACTTTTTCATAAGTGCTTATTGGCTTATTCTGGCTTATTAGTTTTGCTTATTGGAATTTTGTTGATTGTTTTGGGTTATTGAGTCCATTTGTGACATTTTGCAAGTTGAATCAAGTCCTGGGGTGCCTTATTTCTCAAAAACGACTATTTTGTCTTTTAGTGAAATAATACTTTGCTTATTTTTGGCTTATTGAGTGAGCTTTTTCAAAATTTCTTTTTACAGATCTCATAAGCATCCCAAAAGAAGGTTGTGTGTCAAATTAGAGCTTATGGCATTAGCTTATTGCTTATTGGGCTAAAAAGCCCAATAAGAATAAGCTGTTTGCTTATTAAGCTGTAATAAGCTCACATTCAGCTTTTGGGCCTTTAGAGTTTTGTGTTTAGAATTAAATTTTGAGTCAGATAGGCTTTTTCCAAGTCAATTGGGCCAAGTTTGACTTTTTGGGCTAAAAAGCCCATTTAGGTTGACTGTTTTTGGTTTTGGCCCATTTGAGGGCCCAATAGGGGTATTCTGGTCATTTCACTTTAATTTTTTGTTTATTTAGGTTAAAATAAACTAGTTTGCAAGTTTTTAGAATTTTTTATAATTTTTAGATTTTTAATAATATTTTAATATTATATTATTATTATATTTCAAATTTCACATTTTTCAACTTTTTACATTTTTCTTAGCTTAAATACATTAAAATAGGATTTTTACAACTTTTAGAATAATTTTATCACTTCTAGATTAAATTTTATAATTAATTCAAGTTTTAATAGTTTTTAAATCATTTTAAATAGTTTTTATTAGTTTAAAAATTTCAAAAAATAGTTTTTAATCTTTTTAGGTCATTTTAGAGGTTTACCAATTAAAAAATCTTTATTTGGGCTTTTTGATAATTTATTTGATTTTTAGGGCTTTAATTAGCATTTAAAAATTGAATATTTAATTATTTAAAAGGTTTGAAAAAGTTTTGATTATTGGTAAACTCTTAGTTTATTTAGTTTGATTTTTGGTTAATTTTTGGTAATCTTTAGAATTAATTTTTATTTTTGTAGTTTTTACGGTTTTACGTTTTATCGTCGTAGTAATAATTTTCATGTCTTCGTCATTCTCTTTTCTCACCCCCTTCTAAACCAATTGTTAATAACAAAAATTTAACAAGTTTTTCACACACATATACCTCCTTGGGAAACAAACTTTCATTTCACATCATAAGGGTCATTAGTGTTGATTTTCTTAAATCATCGCTTAATACTTACCGCTTTTACGCACCTTTTCCTAAAGGTCGTATTTTACCACAATCATCTTCAAAGATGAGGGACCAAAGTTGACAATTTTTCAATCTTCAAGGGTATTTTTGGAAAATCATTGTTCGGGTCCGGTTCTTTGTGCGGCTTCGTTTCCCGTGTTCGTTTTTGCTTCATTCTTGTGATCTTTTGTTGATTTCACGATATCCGTACCTAAAATACACAATGAACAAACACAAGCATATTTTAGGGTATTTTGATGATATTTTTAGGATTTTAAGCCCGATTTGGACGATGAGACTATGTATAATTACAGTCTCATCACTACCCCATACTAAACCATTTCCGTGCCCTCACGCAATGCTAGAATTAAGTATCTTAGCACTTCCAAAATTCATTTTATGACGATATTTATTGAAGACATGAACTTAAATAAATTACTACACGTGTTTTAGACATAATGTATTGTTTTCATCACAATAAAGTGACTTTAAAGATCATAGAATAAGAACACGTGAATGCCTCGTTTAGAAATGATTTCGTCGTCCTCGATTTTCACCCAATTCCATGCTAAGCGTGTAACGAGATCATTGTTATTATAAGTTAGCAACACAATCATTACTCATGAGTGTTAATTACACACCTAAACTCCTTTATTCCTAATTGGTATCTCTTATATTTTATTTTGTCTTAATGATCACTAGGATACATCATTGACTTATGCGTGAATAGAGATTAGGTCTAAAAATAGAGTCTTAGCGGTGTAACCAAAATCATCGAATTAATAATCCACTTTAATAGAAAACGATGTCAAAAATTTAAGTCAACAAGAAGGATCGATAATCACGATTTTATAACGGTTTTGAACATGAGACTTATTACCAAGACTTTTATACGCCCCCTAACGGAAGGGCTTTATTATCATAGGTTTTCCTCCATCTTTTATTCAACTTTGCCATGAAACTTTTATTATGAATTCGGTCTTGCCTTGCCTTTTATTTAACCTTGCCATGAGGTGTTTATTATGGCCAAAGACGTATATCCTCACGCTAAAGCGAATTTTGGATCTTTAAAGCTTTAAAGATTAAGGCTGATTCACTTTCAATTTGGGCATAGATTTTTCGGCCTTGTGAGCTTCAAATTTTTGCTTAATTTAGGTGAGCACTTGAAATCTTATTATTAGGTGAAGCTTTCGATTATTCGGGTGCCAATACTTCGAAACCATGACGCTGGCGATACCTTAATGTTTTCCCAATTTAATTACATGGAAGCTACCAAAACAAATTAGAAACAAAAAATTGTGACTAAACCGCTAAATCAATATTTATTAACAATTTATTATCAAAAGCGTGGGGAGAATAAGCTAATAATTACTACACATGAGATCGTGAAAGATTATGAGACTTATAAATAACTCTATCATTTCTCGTCCTCATTAAAGAGACTTAGCCTAAAAAGTTAAGGTATCGAAGCTAAGTGCTCAACACGCACGCTCGAGTCAAAAATTACTCTTATTCTCACCATCGGAAAACCTAAATTCGTGTCTTAAACACTTATGAAAAATACGAAAATTTTTAAAATTTGGCCATTTTTAGCCTTATTTTACAACAAAACGATAACAAAAAGATGAAAATTGGATTGCGTGATGACATAAGCAAGGTGAAGTATCTACTCACCCCATACTAAAACTAAACATTGTCCTCAATGTTTCGAGTCTAGGGGTGTAAACACCCCCATACTAGAGACGAAGTCGAATGCTTAATCTCGAGCATGGAAAGGGTAAAACGAATAACCTAAAATCCGTTTATGATTTATGCTTATTAAGATAAACGTTAGAACATAAAAGGATATCATCGGATATCGGAATCTCCAAAGGCAACGATCAAAGCTCGAGTGATCCGTAAAACGAACACGAGAGGCTTCAACGATGACGATGAACCTAATGAATCACAATCACAAACAGGCACAGAACAAAGGTTGGAAGAGCACAAGTCCCCTCGTTACACTATTAGAAAAATGATAATATTTACAAGGATAAGCATGAGAATCCCCCACGAGGCACCTTGTTTTTGATATCTGAGTCAAAAGCTCGACTCGAATCCCCATACATGTGATCATTTAGGGATAATCATGGTATGGTCATTTTTTGGTGGGGCTTACATGATAAACAATGCCCAAAAGTACATGGAGTACTTTAAAAACCTGATACACGTATACTGGGGTCAAAGATAGCGTCTTCGTTTTCGGATGAAAGACGAAACAACGCTACTTCAACCGATAGCAAAACCCCAAAGGGGTAGAAGAAAAGAGATAAGAAGTAGAAGGGTGGGGCAATGGGTAAGTCAACATAATGAGCTACTCGAGGTAGACTCGCACCAAGCAAACGAAAAGATTTTCCATTTATTGCATCAGTGGAAGACCGAGATTTCCCTTTACAAGCAATTCCGGGATCGTAAATCTCGTCCTCGGTGTAGAAATGTGAGGGAACATAAGGGGCTTCCCCCACACTATATCCACACACACCATCGTCAAAAGGAGTGGACGAGGTGGTAGCACTCATAAAACGCGCTGATGACGGAGTTAAACTTGTAAAAAAATCTTTTAAAACATTTTTATAATCTTTTCCTTTTTCATCGTTTTTAAACTGTTTATGAAAACCCGATTTGATAATGTCGAAAATATTTGGCGTGTCAAATTCAAAATTAGTCGCGCTAAAAATACTCACATTTAAGTCGCGATTAGGGGGTGGTGGATTGTATAAGTTCTCAAAATGTTTGTCAACAAAGAACACAGCCCCCTCGGGGTCTACATACACGTCATCCTCATGAACGTCAATCTCATCGATTTCTTCATCAAAGATAGGCTTGTCAAACCAAGGTTTGTCATTCCCCTCCTTGAGTATCTTAGAAACTCTCTTAAAAAGATCACGATCAAGCACGAAACCATCATTCATTTGTGGGGATTATTGATAAGTTAAATCCTCACGAATGTGATAAACGTAATTCTCATTTGAGGAGTGTTGATTAGGTAACTCCTCGAGAATTGGATTTTTGGTGGTCACATGAGTTAGTTCGTCATCGAAAATAAGACGTTCCAACTCATTTAGTTCATCCTTGATTTTGGAAAGATCAACCTCACTCGTAGGTGGGAGTGGAGGCAAAAGAGCTAGCTCTCGTTCAATGATTTCCTCAATCTCGGGATCAAACTCGTAATCATCGTACTTCACATGAGAAGATGTCTTTTTAGGAGAATCCTCAAAAATGGCATGTGGATTTTAAAGTACGTGATCAATCTCGGTAAAATCGGCATCGTCATCGTCAAAGAAAGAGTCGATGTGAGCACTCACAACCATGGTCTTACAAGTCGAATGACTATGCTTAGGTGAATTTTCTAAGACGAGAGGATCGATATCGATAAAACCTTTCGCCTCAACGGGTGTTGGGCTAGGAAATGGAGGCACTTCGATGGAGTTAGAAGTTGAAGCCTCAAAGACGTGGTCCTTCGAAGGTGGTGAAGACGAGTCCATTTTCGTCATTGTCGTGATGGCACTAACGTCGCCCTTTGGAATTGGTTTTCACTTTTTTCATCGAATACATCCCAAAGTGATTTTTCATTCATAAATTTACACATACCCTTTTGAATTAGTTACACGTATTCTTTATCATTAAAATCATCATCTTTAAAACCGTTTTTCCTAATTCTTTCAAAACATGCATTAAGCCTCATACTTTCCGCTAAAGTGAACATTTTGAAATCATTAGGTTTAGAAACATTAGGTTTTGAAACCTAGGTTTTTTCATTATCATAAGACACTTGGGATTTACTCGTGAAAAAGTCCATTTTATCCTCCCAATATCTCATAGTAAGTCTCCCCTCGTGAACATCGATTACAGTTCGAGCCGTCGATAAAAATGGTCGACCTAAATGGGACATTTAGGGTCACACTCGTAATCGGATATGACGAAATCCGCGGGAAAAACAAACTTTCCAACTTTAACATAGACATCCTCGGCTATTCCAACTGGTATAAGTGGAGTACAATTTGCAAGCTCGATAGTCATGTTCGTGGGGTAGGATTAGGCAATCTCATCAATTTCCAAAGAATATGAGGCATTAGATTGATGCTAGCACCTAAATCGGCAAGGGCTAAACATCCCTCAATCTTGGAAAAATCACAAGGTAATAGAAATTGGCCCAGATCCTCTTCCTCTCTCGGCATATGCCTTTTGGGTTTTTTTAAGAAGGATCGATGCACAAGTTTCTTCAAGGGTTACTTTGGTAAGGTCAATAAAGCTCTCTTTTTTAACCGTGCATGGAATTTGTGGTACACGAGGGTGTGCACTCTTTTCCTTGGTCGCCACGTTCACCCCCATCGACTTTAGAACAAGAAGCTGTCTTAGAAGTCGAGGGTTGAGAAGAAGGAACAACTCGAAATCCATCAAGGGTAGGGGTAATCACACGACCTTTCTCACGAGACGAGGCGGCTTTATATTGTTCGTTCGGATTTGCAACGGTGTCACTAGGTAACGAACTCGACGAAACACCCGAGGCTTTGTTCATAATAGCCGAAAATATCTTTTTAATGTCAATTTGTCCTTGCTCAATCTTCGTGTTTTGAAGTTTCAAAGTCTTAGAAAAATCGTTTTTCAAAGTACCAATTTCTCCCTCTAATCGTCTCATATTACCCTCATTCGTTTTCATGTAATTTTTAAAATCGTTTGACGAACTATTTTGATTTGAATTAAAGTTCCCTTTGTTTTGATTACTTCTTTGAAAATTTCCTTGATTACCACTCGAAATTTTTTTTCCTTGATTAGCGTTGTTTTGAAAAATCGAGTTTTGCTTGTTGTTGTTATCTTGGTTTTGCCAATTCAAATTACGACCTTGATTATAACCTTGGTTTTGATTCTAAAAATTTCCTTGTTGATTATTTCCTTGAAAATTGTTACGATTTTTGTTAGAAATACGTTTTTACGTATTTATGAAGGATCGGTCGCTCCAACGATAATTATGTAACGGGCTCGTGATCTATTTAATTATTGTATAGTCCATATAGCCCACATGTAGGGTGGGCTATATATATCCCCTCCTAGCATGTTAGGAGGGGTTGTTGATTACCATTTTACACTTAATCATTTATTCATCTTTCACTTTCTCTCTCTAATTCTCTCCCTTCTCTCATTTCTCTCTCTAATCCCTCATCTCATTCCTTCATCTCTTTATGTTTATCATCTAAATCAACCAACCTAATCCATCAAATCCATGATATAGAATAGGCCAATAATCACGTAGACCTTCAATTGGTATCAAGAGCCATGGTTAGTTTGGTTTATTCTTGTTTTATTTCTTTTTGATTTTGGTGGGTTTTGATTTAATCATGCTTAAATTTTAAAAAGTTTGTATTTTTTATAAAAAGTTTGTGTTTTTATGTGTTAAATCCTATCAAATCTTCAAATTTATTTACTTTTTAGATAAACAATCACAAATTTTTATATAAAAATCAAAAATTTCTTTATCAAATCTTAAAAAGGTGTTGTGTTTTTATAAAAAGTTGATGTTTTTTATAAAAGTTTGTGTTTTTTCTTTTTTATTTTGTATTGTTTTTGATTAAATCCTTCTATTTTTGATTGCCTTTTTGTGTTTGAATCAATTTTTTATTATTTTTTATTTTTTTATTTCTTTTTAATCAATTTTACCAGTTATTATTTTTTATCAGATTATTACTTTAATCAGCTTCTATTTTTTATAAACAGTTTATATAGTTTTTTAATCAATATTTTTATAATCAATATTTTTTTCTTTATTTTTAATCTATTGGGTCTCAGTTTTTGTCCAGTTGTCCAGTTGTCCAGTTGTCCTACAGTCCTTCATTATCCAGGTTTTTCATAATCAAGGTTTTTGGTCTCAAGTTTCAGTCTGTCAGTTTTTGTCCTGTTCCGGGCGAACTGAAAATTTCTGAATAGAAAAGTTCCGAATCAACCTTTTAAGTTCCGAATCAAACTTTTAAGTTCCGAATCAAACCGAAAACTTCCGAACCACGAACTTCCGGATCAAGCCAAAAGTTCCGGATCAAGAAGTTCCGGATCAAGAAGTTCCGGATCAAGAACTTCCGAACCAAGAACTTCCGGATCAAGAAAAAGTTCCGATTCGGAACTCTTCCGAATGAAGCAACCATATTCAAACTGAACGGGCAAATCATCGTCTTTTGAATAGACTCATTCCCTCGAAACTGACACAAACACACCCATTTCGTCTCACTCAAAATAACGATTAAAGTTTCCATGTGATCTTTCGACTGACATCTAGACTCTATCAACCCCTTCACTCACAGACTCGAATCATTCAAAAACACCTAAGACTCGAATCATTCAAAAACGACTCACCCACAACCCTTAACTCACAGACTTAACAACAACCTATCCATCCAAACCCTCTCGTTCTCCCCCAAAAACCCCTCCCTCGTCATTCTGAAAACACAAACCCTCCCTCGTCACAAGACCCTGACACCCATCTCTGACCCTCGCACATCACTCTCAAATTATCTCTCACCCACTCACCCTCAATATTCGAACACACCCTCAATATTCTTTCACTCTAGACTCGATACCCAGACTCCCCCAGCACTCAACACAGACCCACACACTGACACTCAACAACCCAAACACCCCCCCCCCCCCCTCAATCTCACACCTCTCGAAATCTTTCATCCTAACCGCCACACACCCTCTCACACCCTCCCCTCACCAAAACACTCGACACCCATCACACCCTTACCTCGACAAAACAGACCTTACACTCGACTCACCACAACAGAAAGACGCTACAGAAGAAGAGAGAGACTAAAATCAAGATAAAATAAACCTACCCGAGACCTTATTTTCAAGATCTTGAAGCCATAATCTCATTGTGTTCTTCAAACGATTGTTGCATTCAAACCTAAAGATGATTTGAGTTAGGGGATTCGTATGATTTGTCTCGTGGGTTTGTTTCTGGTTATATAGATAAGAGCAAATTTTTCTTTTGTGAGATTAGGTCGGAGGAACCAAGCGAGAGAGATCACAGAAAGAAGATGTGGTTTCTCTGTGTTTGTGAGTTGTGAAAGAGAGAGCATAGATTGAAGAGAGGAGGCGGACAAAACAAGAGAAGAGAGATTTAAGTTTGTAACTTGTTTTGGTGAGAGAGAGAATAGGGTGAGGCAGGGTGAAGACGAGTGGTGAGAGAGAGAATAGAGACAGACTTATTTGACTAGGCGGATATAACAAGGAAAAGCAAGTGGGGCGGTGGTTTTATGTTATTGGGCCACGTGTTAGACGGAGAAAACAAGGAGTATATGTTTGAGGCCACGTGTGGTTTTATTTTTTATTTATCAGATCCTTTTATTTTTTTAATTTTCGAAAGTTTTTCATTTTAGAAAGTTTTTATTATTTTTTGAATATTTTCATCTTTGATATTAACTCTTATTTTTTTTATATAATCACTTGATATTTTTTATTTTTACTTAAAGTTTTTAGTTTGGAAAAATTTTGTGCTATTAAGTTATAATCGGGACAAGGTAACGTAACAAAAGTGACGTGATAAAGTGCCAACGTTTATTTTGCTGACGGATTTTTGATCGGGTTTATTTTATCAACGTTTGAGCAGCAAGCAATTCTTTTTGAACCGAAAAAAGATTTATATCATCCATCGTTGATTTTTTAAAAGTTATTTACGGATCCTTCGAAGTTCCTTCACGACTTGGTAAATTCCGAAAACAAATACAATCACGATCATTTTTTAAATGGAGTCTTTGAATTCAACATTTAAAGAGGGAGAATCGCATCAAGTGCCAGCCAACACTAGGGAAAGTGGTATAACTTCATTTCGAATGCTTCAATATCATCTAGTTAATCTTTCACGGCTTCAAGGAGGGAGCGAATTTATGACAATCTTTGGTCAAGATCGTCATATATTCTTCGACTCAATTTTTACCACTTTGACCCAACTCACCGAGCAACTCAACCATGGAAACTTTAATCACTCTGCATCGGCACTTGCCTATAAGGATCTTGTGACACAACTCACGCCTTTCCTCCAATTCAATATCATTAAGCCTGAAAGTTCTGTGATTTGCCAATCATTTCTTCGAGATACACATACCGAGCTTCGTGTTTTCTGTGATACAATATTGAAACTCATGACATCGGTCTCGTCTTCGATTTATCAACAATCACAACTTCAGCAAACGTATGATAATGGAGTGCAAGAATCAATGCCGCAGATGCAAGAGGAGAATGGTCATACGGTTGACAACTTGGAGCCTATCGATGCCAAGCGCACGGATTCAGAAGGACAACATGATGCCAGTGGCACGTCAGGGAACGTTCACGAGATTTCTCTTGATGACACCTTACCCAGTTATGACGCAGAGCCTACAAACATGGTACAATGTAATGTTGTTTATGATGTATATGCTGATGATATGCCGCATATTGAGAATTCTGAACCTAATTATGACAAACATGGGATGGAAAAGAGTGATAGCAATACCACTTCTGATTCATCCGATGTAAGTCATAATGGGGGAGAGATTATTCAGAATGCTATAGTACATCATGAAAATTGTATTATAACTGCTTCATTGTCTGCTTCTGATTCCAAGATTAAAGAGCTCGAAACGATCGTAGCTCGGCAATCAAAAGATCTTGAGGATGCCAAACTTGAATTTTCTAAGAAAACGGACAAATTTGAAACATACTTTGAAAAACTTGACGTCAAACGTTGTTCTTGAAAGAAAATTGGATCAAACTGTTCTAGATTCTAAAGCTGAAAAGGATAATCTTTTGAAACAAATTCAACTGCTTGAATCTAAGTTGGCATCCCAAGATAACGTCCTCAAAGAAAATGAAACGTTAAAAGCCCAAGTACAGGAAAAGGTTTTTGCTATAGCTGCGTTGAAAAACGAGTTAAGGAAAAGTAAAGGACCTAGTGTGGACACTAAGCTTGAAAAACCATCAATCTTGGGGAAACCGCCTACAAATCAGTTCGTCAGACAACCGATTGTCAGACAACCTACTGCATTTAGATCCGAGCGACCACAATCCTCGAGACCGCGGTTTGCCTCCCAAGTTGATTTGGTTCATCTTATTAGACCAGTCACTCCAGCAACTAGGCCCAATGTGTTCACTCCAGCTTTAGCAAGACCAAATCATATGATTGCCTCTAGTTTCCCTAAAAATACCAAGACCACGTCTAGAACTAGTTCAAATGACGTTTGCCATGAATCTGATCTTAGGGAAGCTAAGCAAAAGACACATGTAAGAGATAGGAATTTCAAACCTAGTCAGATGCCTTCTAGTTTACCCAACACTACTAACCATAGCATGTCCATTCCTAGGAGCATCAATCAATCATCTAGGGATTCTAGATCTTACTCGGACATTAAATATGCTACTTGTAAAACATGTAGAAAATGTGTCTTTACGGCAAATCATGACTCCTGTATTAAAAAATTGCTTAATGAGGTGAACTCCCGTGCTAGACTTAAATCCCAGTGGGTCGCTAAAATCAAACCCTTTGGTAAAATGTGGCGCCCCACTGGTAGAACTTTCACTCTTGTAGGAAACGAGTGCCCTTTAACTAGGATAGTCTCCGATTCTACTAAGTCTACTAGGGAGGAAACTGATAAAGATGATACTTCACTTACGCCTAAACTTAAGGTTTTCTATAAAAGGAAACGTTTGCCAGCCAAGACTAGTGAATCATCTACTCAGGTCGCCTCTGACACAAGTAAAGCCAACTGTGAACCCCCACGTGCTTCACAAATAGATATCTCTAACCCATGCAAAAGTATACAAACTCCTAATGAGAATGCAGGTACCAAAGTTGATGTTCCAAAAGAACGAAGCGGTCCAATCGTTGTATACCGTTCAACTAAGGATACTCTCAGAGTTTGGTTGCTGAAGAAGCAGATATCAGAGAAACAAATGTCTCAGGGGATTCATGGTTAAGCTGCACAAGGACTTACAGTCACATAACAGACTGTAACTCGATCTCCAAAGACAGGAAAGTTCATCCCGATGATGACTTATCCTAAAAACGAGAAATTCATTTTTCTCGGGCATGAGCTTATGTTAAAAAACATTCCACGTTTTTAAGCTCATGCACTAGGACTTATAGTCATATCACAGACTATAACTCGCTCTTCAAATAAAGGAAAGTTTATCGCCGATGATAAACTTATCCTAACAACGAGAAATTAAGTTTTCTCGGGCATGAGCTAAAATTAAAAACATTCGAGGTTTTTAAGCTCATGCACAATGACTTACAGTTAAATGTCAGACTGTAACTCGAACTTCAAATAAAGGAAAGTTTATCATTAATGATAAACTTATCCTCATAACGAGAAATTCAATTTTCTCGGTCATGAGCTTGTCTTAAAACATTCGAAGTTTTAAGCTCAGAAAGGAAAGTGGATCTTTTAAATAAGAGAACTTTTCCTCATAACGAGAAATTAACCTTTCTCGGTCATGAGCTTTCCGTTAAAACAGTCGAAGTTTTCAAGCTCATGAAAACGACTTCTAAGTAAATGTCAGCTTAGGACTCGTTCTTCAGATAAAAGGAAAGTTTATCGCCGATGATAAACTTATCCTTAACAACGAGAAGTTTACAACTTCTCGGACTTGAGCTCGTTCCTAAGATATTCCAAATCTTAAGCTCAAGTAATTGGTTTTCAAAACTTTGAACACAATTTTTCAATAATTTTTCAAAGATTTTTCTAAATCTTTCAAAATTGTGTGTTCAAAAAATGTTTTGATAAAAAGGGCATGTCTTCTGGAATCAATAATATTTACGAACCTAGAAATGTCATTCAATAATGACACGGGGTGTAAATAAAGTTCGAGCAGAAGTTCAAATTTTTAAAACATGCTCAAAATGGTTTGCTATTATTTCAGATAGCAACCCGCTTTTCATAATCAAGTCAAGCATTTCACCGGAAAGCTTTGACTCAACAACGGGAATTCATTTTCTCGGGGACGTGACGAGGTGACCAGCATTCGTGAACAAGAACCATGTGAATCTCTCATATGATGTTCTCCATCATTCAGGTCCAACCTCGTATATTGCTAATCTTGTGAATTCATATCATATATGATCTTTGCACGTAATAAATACCTTACACTTGTGTTTAAAAGGTATTTATTTTACGTTTCAGCACACCCTCATTAATTTGAGGGGGAGCTTGTGTAATTCATGAAGATAATTGGACTTGCATTTTTCTTCCCAAAGTTTCTTAAAATGCTATTAAATCAATTGATATTAAAAACATCGATTGAGTTAATATTTTTAATATGGGGGAGAAAATGTGATTTAATATGGGATATGATCAATCATAAATGGTTTGACTTAACGTGATAGCTCATCCCGACATGTGCAAAATGTTTTCGAATATCGTAGCATATGTTAAGGGGGAGCAAAATGGATTTGCACTTCAAAGTGGATTTCATGGTGACATACACTTACCCAAAAACATCTCTATTCACGACGGTGACGATTGTGGTGACATAAGGATGGTAGGATAGGTTAAAGTCCAATGATTTCTCTAGAACCGGAGGAATCTTCCCAAGGACATTCCATAGCTAGAAATAGTAGTCCTTAGGAAAGATGGAGAAAGATTGTGAACGTAGCTGAATGCCGACCAAGTACTTAAGTTAGCACTGGAACAATCACAACAAGGTGCTAGTTATGACGTATTGGTAAGCATTGAAGGGGTTGAAGAATGAAAAAGAATTGTAAAGATAATGGGTGTAAAGAAAGAAGCCCTCCTTACAACTTTAGGCAGAAACCGGGTCAATACATATGCTATTGAGATCATTTTTGTTAATGATTCTCGATATTGAAGAAAGACGTCATGGACCCAGTGATGCAATGCACAACCCTTCCCAGCTAACTCAAATATCTCTCAAAAGGTATTTGTTTTAATCACACGGAGATCAACACATTATCTATTGATTTATTCACTCCGAATAAATTGGTATTGAAAAGGTGGCACTCCTCTCCAGCCTCCGATCACTAAAAATCCAAAATGCACGATCGAGTCTAGAGCCATTTGAGATCATCAAATATCTCCTTAGGACACACTTTCATATTTCCTTGCTTCTTCACACACTGTGAAAAGTAAGAAAGTTCTTAAGAGTCCTACGCAAAATCTTCATGATCTTGCCTGAACATCCGAGTAATACGAAAGTATTTACAATGAAGATGGAAATCCTTCTTGAGCGAATATCAAAAAGCTCATGGTAGGTGACTTGTGCGGTTCTTTATGAATCAAACTTGTGATAACTGGAAAGCAACAGTGGTTTAATTCTTAAATGAATTTAAACACGTTCCAGGCCTCTACGCATTATCATATGATCTTGCCAGAACACTCAGAGTGACTCTTTATTGATCACAGTGACGAGTGGAAATCCTTCTAGTGTTAACATCAAACAGCACTTGGTAGGTAACTTGCAAGATTCTATATGAATCAAGCTAGTGACAACTGGAAAGCAACGATGGTGCGGTTCTTAATTGAACTTCACTTGTTCCAGGAACATGAATTGACGGCTTCAAATCATGCGGATAATATTATCCAAATGATTCACTCTTTACGTTCGCAGTCTGCTTTGGACGGTCGAGTAAAGAGAACGGGTTTACCCGCGAAATCTTGTCAAGGAGGTTCTTTATTGAAACTACCTGCCACAAGTACGATATTTAATATCGTCCAACGGTCTTCACCGACCGGAGGTAAAATGCTACCGAATTAGAATGAAATGTTCAAAGCCATTTCATCCGTGTATATTGTTTGTTGCTAACTGTCTTATGCAGCGTAACAAGAAGGTGGCATTGCGGTGTACAATCCAGAAGAAGTCGTCACCACATGCTTATACTACATACAATTAGTACTTCAAAAAATTCAAGAAAGCCTGAAGGTCAAGTCTTCCGCTGTATCAAACTCTGAAGCTTTCAAGAATTTAAAAGTATAAGTATGTGGAACATGAAGTCACAAAGAGGCAAATATCACAAGTGAAGAATGCACAAGGTCAAGGCAAGGAAACATGCTCAAGACTAAAGTCAAAGATCACATCAAGCATATTCACAAGAACAAGATCGAAGACTCAAGCATAGATGCTAGGTTTAAGATTTTGTAAAAAGATGTGACCTCCCTTAGGGGGAGATTGTTGGAAATACGTTTTTCCCAATAAAGTCTCGGTCACATCTTAGTTAGCATAGATCACGAGTTATAGACTATTTAGAACTTTGTTTCTTGGAGCGACCTCCCTTAGGGGGAGATTGTTAGAAATACGTTTTTACGTATTTATGAAGGATCGGTCGCTCCAACGATAATTATGTAACGGGCTCGTGATCTATTTAATTATTGTATAGTCCATATAGCCCACATGTAGGGTGGGCTATATATATCCCCTCCTAGCATGTTAGGAGGGGTTGTTGATTACCATTTTACACTTAATCATTTATTCATCTTTCACTTTCTCTCTCTAATTCTCTCCCTTCTCTCATTTCTCTCTCTAATCCCTCATCTCATTCCTTCATCTCTTTATGTTTATCATCTAAATCAACCAACCTAATCCATCAAATCCATGATATAGAATAGGCCAATAATCACGTAGACATTCAATTTTGATTAAAATTGTTGCGTTGATTGAAATTTCCTTGTGATGGACCCGCGTTGTTTTGATTTTGAAAATTGTTGTTCAACGCACTCACATTCGATGTTTGGCCATCCGTAGCCGCACACTCGTAATAATTATGAGGTCCACCACAAAACGTACACGATGTCTCAACTGCTTTCATCGTAGCGGGAGCGTCTTTCTTTTGCATCTCAACGAGAAAAGAAGTAAACACATTCATTAGCTTGTCGACTTTCGCATCAACTCTCTCAATATCGCGATTAGAATTACTAACATTGGCGACATTTACAACACTCGGTGCGTTGCGGAGTTGGTAAACCTTGGATCAATTCTCGATAATCATCAATGCATCTTTCGGAGTCTTACACAAAAAGTTGCCACCGGCGGCGGAATTCAACGAATCTTGTTCTTGAAAACTAAGACCGTTGTAAAACGTATCGATTTGGTGCAACTCGGAAAATCCATGGTGAGGACATTGCCTAAGAAATTACATAAAACGATCCCACGCGTCTCTAAAAGATTCATTCGGTTTTTGCTCAAATCTCGTAATTTCATTTTTGAAAAACGTCGTCTTAGACGGTGGGAAAAAATGATTAACGAATTTGGAGACGAGATCCTTCCACGTAATTATGGAATTAGGTGGCTCTTTCTCGTACAAATCCTTGGCGGCACCATCGAGCGAGTAAGGAAAAAGCATAAGCTTGACGACATCGGTGTCGACGTTCTTAAACTTGCTCGTGGCTAAAAGACGATCAAAATTCCGAATATGATCGTGAGGATTATCGGCTTCACGACTTCGAAACTTCGTAGCTTGTATCAACGAAAGCATTCCGCTCTTAATCTCAAAATTCTCCGCTTCAATAGCGGGAATTACGATCGCGTCTCCATAACCCTCGGTGGGCGCTTGGAGCAATTCCATCATCGAACGATTGTCGGCCATCTCGTCTACGGTCTCTTCAACAACGATATTAGGAACGTCGGTTTCTAAATCTCGTCTACGTCGTCGATTCCTTCGATTACGATTGCGTCGATTCGAAGCGTCGCTAGAATTAGAATATTCATTCGATTGAGTGCGCATGCACTAAGCGTAGAATGGGAGGTAGCAAAGAAGATTCTTTTTGCGGTTTTTCATTTTTCCAATTTTTTTGGTTTTTGATTGTTTTATAATTTTTTTGGGATTTTTTGTGTATTACGTAGACTCAAATCTACAAATCTCTCCTCGAATCTATTTCTCGATTAAAGGAGCCTCAAATAATGAAAATGATCACGTGGAGGGAACGCCTTCGATGACTTTAGAACGTTGGTGGAACACCAAAACGTTCAAGAGGGTTTAATCTTGAAAACACAAGCAAATATATATGATACGTAGATAATACTTGGGCAGCAAACCCTCGATTAGCCTTCTTTCTCAAAACACGCACAAGCAAGCGAGGGAAACGAGGCGGCGCTAAGCACTTAAGAGCCTTTTTCCCTTAGGTCGTGAAATACAACCGCCTTATACCCACCTTATAGTTTGTGTTAATTAAAATTAAGCCTCACGTAAGTATTTATCTATTATGCCTTTAAACTTTTGCTTTGGATTCAAATACAATGATCGAGAGATGAAATCCCGAATCAAGGTTGCGTTTTCACGCTTTTGGAGTACTTGTATATTTATCGTTCTACGTAGATATAATATAGTAATATATTCACAAGAAAAACGAAAACGATAATGGGATATCTACAATATAGTAAAATGATTGTTGTGTGTTTAATTTAGGAAAATTAAACACAATTTATTTGGATATTATAATATATTAAGAAAAAAAAATAACAAAAATGAGTATGTACGTTATATACACTTTCCAAAAATGAAAAGCAAAAACGCAATACTCACACAAACATGATAATAATAATGGCACACTAAAAACACCTTCCCGGCAGCGGCACCAAAATGATAGTAATAAAAACACGTCTTTTAGGAAAAAGAGCGTATAATGGGCAAGTATTAAACTCGACGATATAGGAAAACCGACGAATCGAATAAGTGCGAGTTCGTTCTCGAAGGAGGTGTATGTGTTGTGTTTCCAATTATATAAAATCAATAGTTTAGATTAGTGTCGTTTTTTAGGTTAAGAGAGAAAAATTAAAGACGAGCTACGACTACTATTAAACTACGACGAATTGACGTAAAATGCGGACGTAAATACGTCAAATGTGACAAAATTAAAATTTAAACCTAAAAGTTAATTAAAAATGAAAACTAAGTCTAAAATAATATAAATAAGAATAAAAATTCAATAAATATATTTTAAAACGTTTAATTAATTAAATATTTAATTTTAAATGTTAATTAAAGCCCTAAAACTAAATATAATTAAGAAAAAGCCCAAAATATTATTTAATTGAACTGATAACTCACTTATATTAGTTAATGACTAAAAAGTATTTTTCCTAAATTTTAAAGACTATTTTTCTATTTTTAAAACACTAAAAATAATTTTTAAACTAAAATAATGATTAAAAATAATAAAATAATGTTAAAATTAATTTGACTATTTGAAAAATCCTAAATTATCTTACTGAATAATAGAAAAATGAAAGAGTTTGAAAAAATAAGTTTTTTACACTAAAAGAAAAAACAGATTTAATTAAATCATAATTAAACTAAAATTAATTATTAAAATACTTAAAAAGGTGAACAGTAAAACTTTTTTAAACTAAAAATCTTAAAATCTTTTTCTTAAACTAGGAAAAATTTTAAAACTGAAAAATATAAAAGTTTTGCACTAAAAGACAAAAAACAGTTAAATAAAAACTAATTAAAAATGCAATTAATTCTAAAAATAGTAAATGAACAGTAACAGAAAAATAAATTAAATGAAAAATTCAGAAATAAAATAACAAAAATAAGAAAATTAAATTGGACTAAAAACACTTAAAAAAGTTCACTACAAACAAAAAACATCCTAACTGATGTTGACTGCTGACTAGGCTTTTGTCTTAATACAAAGATTTTCACTAAGTATCAAAGTTCGTTGTTCCAATCTTTTCGAATTGATTACCAGTTTAAAGTGCGACTCAATTGTCTTTTGGTGAACAAGAGGATGGTTTGGTTTGATTATCTAATTCTAAACTTAAAAGCAAATGTTTGTCGTTGAGTAAAGTAGAAGCTTTTAGAAAATTAAACTAAAAGTTATTTAGAAAAAGACTTAAAATATAAAACTTGTAAAACTTAATTAATCGGAATGTACCAAGTCCTTTATATCGGAATGCACCAAAAGTAGAACCATCGGAATGTTATTAAAACAAGTCATCGGAATAATATAAGTGAAAAGCCATCGGAATGTTCATCTGAATACCCATCGGAATAACAAAGTCAAATCAGTCGCAATATGATTCTATCACAAAGTCCAAATCGGAATAAGGGAAAAATACTTCTGTCGCAATATGTCAGATCGGAATACAAGCTATCGGAATGTTATAAACTAAAATTGGGCAGAGTTTCGACTTAAAATGACCTTAAGTCCCGTCGGAATATGCGATCGCAATCCCATATCGGAATAAGGTGAAGACCAAAGCTATCGCAAAGTAAAACCCTCAATGGGTTATTGCGATAGAAACCAACAACCAATCGGAATGCGTAATACCCAATATTGCGATGAACACAAGCAGTAATCCGAAAATGAAGTTAAGCTGAAATTTCAATAAGCACGTTCAATAAGCTACCTTAACCAAACTTTTAAACAACTCAATAAGCATAAATTTGGCAACTTTCAAAACTCCAAATAAGCAAACTTAATAAATCGAATCTTTTAAAACACTAGACTTTTTAAATAATCTGAAAATGCAATAAGCTATAAATAAGAAATAAACCAATAAGCACAAAGAGCTTATAGCTTATATCGTATGAAAGCTTAGAAAGGACTAAAAAGACTAAATTTTTAATCACTAAAACTTCAAAATCAAACACAAATAAAGGACTATTTAGATCAAAGATGAAGTTTTGGATCAAGGAAAATAGCAAAATCAAGAAAGGTAGAAAGAGATAAAAGATTAAAAGCTTAAACTTGAACTTTTGATTAATGAAACTCTAATACAAAGATTAAGCAAAGCTTAATTTGAAAGAAAAGATGAAGTTTTAGTGACAGAAAGTTAAACACTTTCTCTCTCTAAAATGAAAACTAAAACAAAGAAAATTAAAACTAGCGAATGACTAACACCCTCCTAATGTGTCATTAGGAGGGTTTATATAGGGAGTGGGAATGCATGTATGCTTTCTTCTTTCTTTCTTTTCTTCTCGACTCGATCTAAATTCTTTGTCTTTCTCGATGTCGTCTCGGGATTTGAACTCGTCTTTTAATTTTTCTTCTATAATTTAGACTTGAGTTCTTCGGCTTCATTAAACTTCCGTCTTTAGACTTTTTCTTCGATAAATCTTCAGAATAGGCCTTGGACTTCCGTTCTTTTTGCACTCTTGATCTTTTGACTTCGTCTTTTCTCGTTTTCTTCGATAAAAGCCCGTGAAAGCCCGTGTTTTCTTCCTTTTTCATCTTTTGGTCCTAAAACACAATAAAAACACAAACCACGCATAATTCCGACTTTTACGACATAAAATACACGTTTTGGTCTTGTTATTATTGGAAATAAGTGGTAAAAGGATAAGTGTTTTCACACTTATTAAATCCCCTACACTTGACCATTGCAATGCCCTCATGCAATGCATTAATTTTAAAGCATGGTTTACATTTTCCATCATAAATAACCCACCTTGGCCTTTATTAAATACTAAAAATTTAAGTAAAATGAAAAGATAGAAACAAGTAAAGAAATCAAAGACTTACATTGGGTTTTGGCTGCCATGAACGTTTATCATCCTCAAGTTTCACGTTCCCCATACCAAGCTTAAAAACGAGATCATTGTTATTATAAGTTAGCAGACTAACACGAATTCATGTGGGCCAATTATTCACTTAGACTCCCTTATTCCTAGGTGTATCTCTTATATTTTAAGATTGTCTTGAATGATCACGAGGATGCATTGTTTGACTTATTTCGATAGTTTATTTAGGCCGAAAATAAAGTGGGACGATTTAATCAATAGTTAGCTAAAGGATAAAATCTTTTAAAACTGCTTCTCGGGACCTCATAAAGTTCATATCTTGGCATAACTCGCTTCACGATTTGAGACCTTTCTCGGACCGATATTTGGCAGTGACTTCATACTTCAAATCTTTGAGAGACGTTCTCGAAATTATGGTCTTCTCTTCATAATAGGAATTTCTTCACTTGAAGTTTTGAGAGATTCTTCATCTCTGGACCACGACTTCTTCATTTTTTTCTCCAATCTTTATTTTGGACTTTGATATACAACGATCCGCCTCCTTTTAGGACTTGGATCTATTTATCCTCATACCTTGTTAGGGTCTTTTCAGATAGACTTCTCCATGATCTTTAGGGGAGTTTTTGCTTTTCGTCGTGTGTCTCTATCCTTCATATTAATTTTTGATAAATGATTCTTCACATCACTTTTGGATCTTTAGCAACAAAATGTAGCCCTCATGCCTTGTTAGGGCCTTTTCGGACTCGCCAATCTTCGCATCCCGCTTCAATAAGTTATGCCTTGGTTATGAACTCTACTTAATACCGAGCAACTTTTAAACGATCTTGGGCTAGAAGCTAAGTAACTTTTCAAATCGTACAACCTTATTTATTGCAGATAAATTTTTAACAAGCGGTGGGAGAATAGGCTTATAATCAACTCACATAAATTCATGAAAGAATATCAAACTTATAATTGACTCTATCATCTCTCGTTCTCCACGATTTAAACTCTTAGACTTTTTCAAGTTTAGGATTCACATTTTAAAGTTCCCTTGATAAACGACTCTCTCGGATCAATTATAGGAACTTGCGAAAAGTTCTTGTTCTTAACCCGTGAGAGTTAAGACTTTCGCGTTTTAAAGTTCCTTATATAAAAGCCTAGCAAAACTTGACTGAAACACGTTAAGGATACTAGCTAGAGTAAACTTAGATAAGTAAACTCGGGTTGAGTCAAAATATTCACGACTTTGAAAAATTTAAAACCACTTTATTAAACTTTTATTTTTAGCAAGGAAAGTAAATAACGATAGCAAAGGAAGACTACAAGGCCAAAATAGATTAAAAAATTTGAAAAATATCGAAAAATCAAATTTTCCGGTTAAAATGAGGGCAAATTCATGGAAAAGACCACTTACTTCGTTAGAAGTCCCCCTACACTTGATATAAACATTGTCCTCAATGTTTAAGCATGTGAGAGTAAACTCCCCTACACTTAGGACATTGTGCACTTTGTTTAAATCTTGCTAAGGAAAGGACAACTAAAGTGATTTCAATGTGAACATATAAGATATGAAATATTGAATCACGACAGTTTTAGGATAGAACCAGGAAGATGGGAAAACGGGATCACAGTTCGTCAAAAGTCATCGAGGTTCTCTTTGAAGCTAGAATCCCTGCAGAGAATAAGAAACAAGACAATAACACATACGGGGCTCCCCCCTACACTTATTATGAAAATGGTAAAGGATAGATTACGGGTTGCCTCCCGAGAAGCGCTTGTTTTTTATAACCGAGTCACGAGCCTGACTCGACCCAAAACTAGTTCATGGGAAATGTGGTAAGGGATGGAATCATCTCATGAGAGATGTCCTCACCAAAGTACAACTTCAAACGCTGGCCATTCACCTTAAAATTAGGCCCATTTAACTGAGAAAGCTCAATGGTGCCATAGGGAAAGACTTTGGCGACGGTGAATGGACCAGACCAGGGGCTTTTCAACTTGCCCGAGAAGATCTTCAACCGAGACTTAAAAAGTAAGACTTGATCACCAACGTGGAACTCTCGGTTCTTAATCCTTGCATCATGGATGATCTTGGTCTTCTGCTTGTAGATCAATGAATTCTCGTAAGCTTCATTCCTCAATTCATTAAGCTCGTTGAGTTCAATCTTGCGAAGATCGCCGGCTTTGTTGATGTCGAAGTTAACCCACTTCAAAGCCCAGTATGCCTTATATTCCAGCTTGATAAGGAGGTGGCATGCTTTCCCGTACACAAGACGATAAGGTGTACAACCAATCGGCGTCTTATAGGCGGTACGGAAAGCCCACAGAGCATCATCTAACTTATCGGCCCACGCGGCACGATGCTCTCCCACAGTACGTTCCAGAATTCGCTTCAATCCACGGTTGGAAATCTCGGCTTGACCATTGGTTTGAGGATGATAAGTGGTGGAAAGACGGTGATTGACACCATACTTAGCCATGACTCTTGCAAATTGATAATTGCAAAAATGAGTCCCGCGGTCACTGATTATAGCACGAGGAACACCGAATCGAGCAAAAAGCTGCTTCAAAAAGTTCACAACCACCCTCGCATCGTTCGTAGGGAGAGCCTTAGCTTCAAACCATTTAGAAACGTAGTCAACGGCTACGAGGATGTACTTGTTCCCTTTAGATGATGGAAATGGCCCCATAAAGTCGATACCCCATACATCAAAGATTTCACATTCTTGTATGAAATTTTGAGGCATCTCGTCTTTATGTGTGATCTTGCCTTGTCTTTGGCAAGCATCACAATGTTTAACCATTTCGTAAGCGTTACGATAAATGGTGGGCCAATAAAATCCAGAGTGGAATACTTTCTTCGCGGTGTAATTGGGACCAAAGTGACCACCGGTGGGTCCTTTATGGCAAGCATCAAGGATTTGTACCGCTGCCGGCCCATCAACACATTGACGAATGACAAGATCCGCACATTGTTTGAAGAGGTAAGGGTCATCCCAGAAATAATTGTTGAAACTAGAAGGGGGGGTTGAATAGTTTCTCTTCGATTGGTGACCAAATTAAAATTACTTTTAATTTGGTTTGTATCATAACTATCTTTTGTTTGAAGCTAAGTTGCATAATGATTAGGTTCAATTCAAATGCACTAGCAAAGATAATAGGTAACTGTAATGATAATGAAATAAGTAAAGAGTAAGGAAGGAGACAACCTAGTGGGAAGACACCAAGATTTATAGTGGTTCGACAACGAGGCTCTATCCTTGTTTCTACTCCACTCCTCGCGTACACCTACTCGAGATTTCCACTATATCCACAAGCTCCCTTCTTGGCGAAGAAAACCTTACATCGTTGCTTACATTATTTTCCGACACTAAGCTAAATGTCGAGACCTAATCTTTAGCTAGGACGAATCTACACAACGTTGCCTACTTCACAATTTAACGACACAAGGCTAGATGTCGAGTTCTAATCTCAAGGTAGAACCACTCTTCACGACGTTGCCTACTTCACCATTTTACGACACACGGCTAGAAGTCGAGTTCTAATCTAAAGCTAGAACCAATCTTCACGACTCTTTACTTTGAAGCTAAGTGAGAACTTCACACAACACAACTACTAATCACTTTCAAGTTTAGTGAGAACTCACAAGACACAACCACATCACTTTATAGTTTAGTGAGAACTACTAATCAAATCTATTACAACTCAACTAGACTTATCCAAGTACACACATGTAGCTTGGATTTACACAACACAAATCCAAGCAAACACATATGCAATGGATGTACATAACAAATCCAAGTATCCACAAATAACTTGGATGAACACAACTAGTCCAAGTATTCATAAATACTATGGATTGACCTAAAACAAAAAAGGGTATCATGATGAATATGACTAGCTCATAGATTCATCTTTATCACAACACTAGTGAGTGAGTGATCTTCTCATTGGACAAGGTAAAGGAGGGGATCAAGAGGATAATCATATGTAAACATCCTTAGCACTTTAAGTGGTCATTTACTAATGATTATGCTATAGAAAATAGAAAGGGGGCTGAGAAAAACGTCCAAGAGGCTTGCTGGAAAATGAGATTTGACCCACTATTTAAAGGAGACAAAGTATAACGGATATATAACGGCTATCTGTGCGAGGTACCTTATCTAGCCCGGCGGTTCCATATCGCTAAGGAACCGCGTAGCTACTTAAGGTACCGCCACTAGAGTACGCTCCGTTTTTTTGTCTTTTAGTGGGGTAGGAATATCTGAGGTATTTGAAGCCTTCAAAGGATATTCTAACAGCATTTTGAATATGCTATTTTCAAATTTTCATTTTACATTTTAATAATACATTTTCTAAAAAAGAAAGTTTATTAAAAAGTCTTTTATCATATTAAAAAAAGTGAGTTTTAAGAATAATCTTTTTGATGATCACTAAGTATGATTAAGAAAGGTTAGTGATATGATTATTACCTTGATGATAGTGTTAGTTAAATAATTCATTTTGCGTTTTACACTAAATGTGTTGTATGGTTTGTTGTGATCAAAACTAAGAAAGATTAGTTAACACTAATAATGTTTTTAGGCATTACTTGCATTAACAATCTCCCCCTTTTTGATTACGACAAACGATAAACTCATTTACGTAGAAACACAAAATATCGAATTATTAACTAGTTTATCACTATCATTTCTCCCCCTTTGTCGTAGCAGAAAGGTTAACAAAAGTCTTTGAAGAACATCGAACTTCGCTAGTAGCTCCCCCTTGGTGGTTGCTCCCCCTTGCTTGGGGCACCAAGTATATGAGCTAAGGTGACATGCTACACAAAGGTTAGTAGAAAGGAAAGAAACACCAATGTATATATGATCACTACCTACTAAGTAACTTGAGAGGGAGAGAGAGAAGAAATCTCAAATAGAAGCAAGTATTTTGCTAAATATGTCCAAAGAGGTAATTGACAAAATCAAGCTTCAATCCAATGAAGATGATAAGCTTGTCAATGGGTTAAAGTTTAGAATTGATGGAATCATCCATAAGTAATTGTAAAAATTAACCATGATCAACTCAAAATAGAACTAAGGAAATATCACATAAAGGTTACATAATAGAAAAGACACAACAAAGTAGATAGTCATACACACAATATGAGTATCTAAAGCAAAAGATATGGAAAATAAACCACTAAGCATAAGCTAGTCTAATAGTGATAATTTTCCAAGATTGCCAAAAAAAATAAAAAAAATAAAAGACTTTAAAAAGACGACGATGCATCATTCGAAGTTTTGTCCACCGAAACGAAAACTTGAATAGGAGATCGAGTGTGGAGGAATTCAAGAAAATTTAACTTCTCATACACATGAGCAAGTTCAATTTGTGAAATCGACAACAAGCACACGAGGATCCATGATGCAACACAAAATCAGTTGATGGGGGTATGGCATCAAACCTAGGGTTTGGTGGTGGAGGGGTAATGGGTTGCGAAATGTTTTCACAATGCCTTGTGAGGTTTGGGAAGGTTGAAAGGTCATTGAGTTAAGGAGTTTTAAAGGATTGAGGTGGTGGAGGAACATTTTCTTTAGCTCCGGTGATGGGGTTAATGATATAAGTCTCATTCCAATACTTGATTGGAGAGAAGGTAGGGTTTTTGGGTGGTTTGGAGGAAGATGGTTCATTCTTCTTAACCCAAATAGGTTGAACCGAGATTTTTGGTTTCTTTGAAAGCTTGGATGAGGAAGCTTTGGGTGAGTGGGGTTGTGACAAAGAAATGTCAAGGTTAGGAATGTAGGAGTTAGGCATTGTGAGAGTGTGAGAATGAAATCTCAAAGTTGTGTTAGAATGAATTCTCAAGGTTGGGAAGGTGTGAGAATGAAATCTCAAGGTTGGGGTATAAGTAAAATGTAATCAAGGTAAGAATTTGAATACAAAATGTGAAGTGTCAAGGAATGTTTAGCCAAAAAGAGCAAACAAGGAATCTTGACAGGGTATAGGGTTTAAAGAATTTTGACCAAAAACGTGTCAAAAGTCACTTACTGTCCGCGGTACCTTATACGGACCGGCGGTTTTATATCGCTAGGGAACCGCGGGACTTTAAGGATCCGCGTCCAGTGGACTTGAAACCATGTTTTTCCAGGGTTTTGGGAAAAACTAAGACTTTTTCAAAAAGTTGCAAATCTTGGAATTTTACCTCTATTAGCACCAAATTATGCTAGGGTTGCATAAAGCAACACATTCACAAAGAATGTCTTGACAAAGGGTGACAAAATAATTGAATATCATTTTGAACCAATTTTAGTCAAGTTTTAGAGGTTGTGATAGATTTAGGTTCAATTTTAATTTCAAATTAAAGTTGATTAATGTGCACATAAGAGTAGAAACACATAAAGCTAAATCCATAGAACAACTTCTTGAAACACTCATGAAGGAAGCAAGTACAATGACAAATAAAACTAACTAATACATAGCTAGCTTAACATTAAATCTAGATGAGTAGTCTTCTTTGGCTTGGTTTTGTTGAAAACCATTTATTTAGAAAACTTCATCATTCATTTCCTAGGAGGAGGCATGGAGAACAAGGCAACCAAGAACTCTTGCAACCTCCTATGTAGTCCAAACATATCAATCCTAAGGTTGTGGATGATGTAGTGGTTATAAAGACAACATGGACAACTAGGACCATGTGTTTGTTGAAACCCATAGTATGGATCACCCAAAAGGAGGGAAAGAGGAACACCCAAAATTGGAATGTTTGAGTTGGGTGGAGGTGGAGGAGGCATGTTCTCCAAGGGTGATGTGGGTGAGAGTGGAGGCATGTTCCCTAAAGGGGAAATGGGTGAGTGTGGAGGTATGTTCTCCAAGGTTGGTGAAATAGGTGAGTTAGGAGGGGTAAATGGTGAAGTCACCAAAGTGTCATCAAAGTCATTCACAAAAGGAATGCTTTGGATTGGTTGGGGTTGTGTGGTCACATCCAAGGGTGCACTTGGAGTGAAGGGTGAAGAGAGCTCATTCATTCTTGAGTTGAATGAAGAGGAGGTAGAACCAATGGAGTGGTTAGTACCATGGGTGGATGATGTCTTGCATAGAGCAAGAGGTGGGGATGGTGATGAAGAAATGAGGATAGGAACCATATCATTCTTAGGTGTGTGGAAGGGTGAGAAGTTAGGCTTGGCTACCTTAATCCTTATTTTGAGTGTTTTCCTTGGGGTGGAGGTATTGGAAGTGTTTGAGGTTTTGGTACAAACCACGGTTGACAAGGGTGGTTTAAGGGTTAGGGAAGGATGTTTTGATGTGTGAAGAACATGAATAACAAGGTGGGTTAAAATGGGTGAGGGGATGATCCAAACTAGTAATGGGTTAAAATCATTTTAGGTGAATAATGAATTTAGGTAAGCTAGTTTAGGAAATGTGCAGTTTATTACAGAAAATCATGCAGTGTTTACACAGAATTAAGAAAAACATTTAAAGCAAAATATGCTGTCGGGCACAGTGGCCGGCGGTTCCTTAGCTAGGACCAGCGGTTCCTTATAGATAAGGAGCCGCGGGTTGATATGGAACCGCGACCAGAGAGCTTTCAAAAATTTCCCATCCCAAATTTTGGTTAACCCAGATTTTTACCAAAGGATTCACAAGCTAAAGTTAACTACAGATCATAATCTAATAAGCTAACTATCATAAGGCATGCACAAAGCTATGTGAATCACAAACATAATGGCATAAACAATATTAAGGATCAAAATAGATAACAATCCAAACATGTAGCATAAGTTAATAAACATTCAAGATAATAAAAAATATTGTTCAACATTACATGTTTACCAACATGTATTCTTTGAAAAACTTCAAAGCTTTCACCTTCTCTTTTTGCCCAATCCCTTGATCATATTCCCCAAGAACTTGAAACCCTTTCTTGATTCAACCCGGTGTTCATGCAATTCCCCTCGAGTTCTAAGATTTTCACGGTAAAGATGCTCCATATTGAGATCTTCTGGTACTTCACTAGAATGATGAGGCGGAGGAGCTAAGTCTTCAAATTCATCCTCGAATGGGTTTGAGGATGGGTGTGAATTACTCGAAGAGTTAAAGTGAGAACTAGTACCTATGCCATCTCCATCACTTGTTGGCATGTCCATGTCCTCATCATCCATCTCTTGATGATCAGATTTTCGCGATCGTCGATCACTTCTTGTTTTTCTTGCATATGCCTCTTGAATAGGAAACATAACCTGATGAACCGGGTAGAAGCGAGAAAGATCGAGGTGGGGAAAATCATGAGCAACCCTTTTGAAAAGGCGAGTAAGAAGCATAGCATAGGGAAGGTTTGTTTTAGGCTTTGAAAGGGCATAATTGATTCGTCGAGCGATATAGAATGCCAAATTGTATTTGGTGGATGTAAAGATGCAACTCAACATATGCACCATACAAGCCGGGATATGATCTCGGTTTCCACCAAGACAAAAGACATTCTCCCTAAGGATATTTTCCCATTGGACCATAAATCCTTAAGGTCGCTAGAGAGCACTTCATATCGATTCACATTTCGTACATTTGAATGAAGGCTTCTCACAACGTTTCCATCACGCTCTTTCGAAATAATGTCAAGGATGAACTCTAGATCAATTTCGGTGAGGTCATTTGGAGGTTTATCGTAGGATTCTAATAGAGCATCAAGTCTCCATTTATCCGTAAAACGACAAGTGCCTTCATATGGCACACCGAGAATTTCACCAAAGTTTTCAAGGGAGTATTGTATCAATTGATCATTCAACACGAAACGAATGAAAATTTCTCCATTGTATTCAAGCATGGAGTAGGTGCTAAAGAATTCAAGAAGGAATAAGGGGTAAATATCTTCTTCTATGGTGAGCAAGCAATCAAACCCCGAAAGCTCAAACATAGATTGGATATAGTCATAACCCGTTATTTCCTTGTCAACGACTCTAACCTCATGGAAACAACGAGTAGAAAGGGATGGAAAAGAGTTTTGAAGTTGGGGGGAAGCATAGGTTTGGGAAAGGTTTGGCATGTATTGTCTAGTGTATTGATGATCCTTTTGAAATTGAGAAGGCATGATTAGTACCTAAATAAACATAAGACAATATTTTTCCAATCACTCATATGAAAAATAAAATCAAAGATAAAAAATATGAGAATGTGTTATATCAATTTCTTGACTAACAAAGGATTGAATCCATATCATTCTCATCTTCACAATGTAGCTATTCCATTATTTACCAAGAACATATGAACTATGTTGGATCAATAATGGACTTAGAACATTGGTTTTTCAAAACAAGGTATTTAGGTAAGCATTAACAATGTTATTACCTATTTGTTCATGGGTTCATCTTAAATCCATCTTTTAACCAAAATCATTTAGCCTAAATTCGGATCTGTTCTACAAGTGGGTTTTAGTGAAATCTTAATGAATATGAACCTAAGGAATCATAGTAAAATAACCATGTCAACCCACATTCCTATTAAGGTTTTATTCAATTTCAATTTTAAAAATCCCCAATTATGAAAGGATGAACCCTAGAACAAAATAGATGAAATTGAAATGAAATACTTACTATTAATTGATGTTAGATGAAGGATGAGTGAAACCCACAACTTGGAATCAATTAATTTGAATGATTGAAGGTTTTGGAAGCTTCAACAATGGTGGAAAAAGGGTAAACCGTCGGTTGTGTGTTTTTGGGAGAGAGAGGGTTTGGTTTGAAAAAGAATAAAATAATCAAACTGGCGCTCTGACAACGATTACTGCCCGCGGTTCCTTATCGATAAGGAACCGCGGGTTTAAGCCGCCTAGATAAAGAACAGCCTATAGAGGCAGGTTTTTATCAATGAAAAACGCCAAATTTTTAAAAACCAAGTTTTTCAAAAATACTTAAAATTATATCATGAGCCTTTTAGAATATCATTGGATCATCACAACACTAAGCAATATGCCTTAACGAAGGATTACGAGTTAAATCGAGATCGAAAAGAACTGAAACAGACAAACGACTACTCGTAGCAAAACAAAAAAGTGGAGAGAAGTCAAGGGAAGTTAATCAAGACTAGGACCAACGCTCAAGGGATTAATGACAATCTTAAAATAGTGGTAACGAAGAGCTTGTGTCATATATAGTGGTTTAAGACGTGCCTTTCCGGCGAAATGCTAAACGGCTTTGGTAATGAATAAACACAAAGCAATTATTCAAGTATAGACTAAGATCACTTTCAATAATAGTCTTAGTCTAAACCAAAATATGAGCAAGTTATTAATTCACTTTCTCTCCCACAAAGGTCCTACTAACCGTATGGGTTCAAACCATGGAAATCATGCTTGATACTTTAAGCTACTACTAACTCACTCTACATCACCATAGTGAGTCAAGTATCCAAGCAATGAAGGTTTTAGAGGACAAAAGGAAAGAATCACAAACCACAAACAAATGTCAAGGCAAGGATGCCAAGAAAAAGCACATAGTCAAGTAATGATCAAATGAATGATCAAAGGGCGTGTGTAAGAACGAAAGCGTACCTTGTCCACAAAGAGCAATCCATCAAGGAGTCAATGCTATGCCCAATCAATGACTATGATGAGTACTAAGTCTTCAAGGACTAGTATCATTCCCAATCATCTTGGTATCATCATTCAAAGATGTTAAAGATCAATGAAGATGAGTCTTCTACAAGTGTAAGTAGCTCATTCCACAACCAATTAAGTGATTGATCTTCATGAGTACCTACACAAAGCAAGATGCAAACTAGTAGATACATTTCAAGAGTAGATCTAAAATGCATAAAGACTACTAATCTTAAGTGGGATGCAATATTATCAATTAAAAGACCTATTTTTCAAAAGCAAAATAGTTTTAACCAAAGAGAAACTTTATACAACTTGACCTTCTAATTTGAGGAGACAATGGATCGATCCAAGTTTCAAAGTACAATATACTTCAAAGATCTTGAGTGACCATCGCTCTGATACCAATTGTAGAAACTAGAAGGGGGGGGGGGGGGGGTTGAATAGTTTCTCTTCGATTGGTGACCAAATTAAAATTACTTTCAATTTGGTTTGTATCATAATTATCTTTTGTTTGAAGATAAGTTGCATAATGATTAGGTTCAACTCAAATGCACTAGCAAAGATAATAGGTAAGTGTAATGATAATGAAATAAGCAAAGAGTAAGGAAGGAGACAACCTAGTGGGAAGACAACAAAATTTATAGTGGTTTGACAACGAGGCTCTATCCTCGATTCTACTCCCTCCTCGAGTACACCTACTCGAGATTTCCACAATATCCACAAGCTCCCTTCTTGGCGGAGAAAACCTTACATCGTTGCTTACATTATTTTCCGACACTAAGCTAAATGTCGAGACCTAATCTTTAGCTAGGACCAATCTACACAACGTTGCCTACTTCACAATTTAACGACACAAGGCTAGATGTCGAGTTCTAATCTCAAGGTAGAACCAATCTTCACGACGTTGCTTACTTCACCATTTTACGACACAAGGCTAGATGTCGAGTTCTAATCTAAAGCTAGAACCAATCTTCACGACTCTTCACTTTGAAGCTAAGTGAGAACTTCACACAACACAACTACTAATCACTTTCAAGTTTAGTGAGAACTCACAAGACACAACCACATCACTTTATTGTTTAGTGAGAACTACTAATAAAATCTATTACAACTCAACTAGACTTATCCAAGTACACACATGTAGCTTGGATTTACACAACACAAATCCAAGCAAACACACATGCAATGGATGTACACAACAAATCCAAGTATCCACAAATAACTTGGATGAACATAACTAGTCCAAGTATTCATAAATACTATGGGTTGACCTAAAACAAAAAAGGGTATCATGATGAAGATGACTAGCTCATAGATTCATCTTTATCACAACACTAGTGAGTGATTGATCTTCTCATTGGACAAGGTAAAGGAGGGGATCAAGAGGATAATCATATGTAAACATCCTTAACACTTTAAGTGATCATTTACTAATGATTATGCTATAGAAAATAGAAAGGGGGCTGAGAAAAACGTCCAAGAGGCTTGCTGGAAAATGAGATTTGACCCACTATTTAAAGGAGACAAAGTATAACGGATATATAACGGCTATATGTGCGCGGTACCTTATCTAGCCTGGCGGTTCCATATCGCTAAGGAACCGCGTATCTACTTAAGGTACCGCTACTAGAGTACGCTCCGTTTTTTTGTCTTTTAGTGGGGTAGGAATATCTGAGGTATTTGAAGCCTTCAAAGGATATTCTAACAGCATTTGGAATATGCTATTTTCAAATTTTCATTTTCCATTCTTTTGTCATATTAACAAAAGTGAGTTTTAAAAATAATCATTTTGATGATCACTAAGTATGATTAAGAAAGGTTAGTGATATGATTATTACCTTGATGACAGTGTTAGTTAATAACTCATTTTGTGTTTTACACTAAATGTGTTGTATGGTTTGTTGTGATCAAAACTAAGAAATATTAGTTAACACTAATAATGTTTTTAGGTATTACTTGCATTAACAATAATGTTCAATATCTTTAAAGAACTTTTTCTTTTGTTGGGACGTTAACCCTTCCTTGAGAATTCCACCCACTAAGTAGTTTGCAATGTCCGCAAACCACGGGGTGTCATCAAGATTTGGATTGATAGACATTAAGGCTTCAAGGGGAAAAGAGTCATTGATCTCTTGATTCGGATGATCCCCTTGATAAGGATCCTCAAGTCTACTTAGATGATCCACGGCTAGGTTTTCGGCTCCCTTCTTGTCACGAATTTCAATGTTGAATTCTTGAAGGAGCAAAACCCAACGAAGAAGTCTTGGCTTAGAATCTTGCTTAGTCAACAAGTACTTCAACACGGAATGATCGGTATACACGATGGTGGTGGAAAGGACGAGATAGGGGCGGAATTTTTCAAAAGCATACACTACAGCTAAAAGCTCTTTTTCGGTAGTGGTATAATGTAATTGAGTCCCTGTCATTGTCTTGCTAGCGTAATGGATTGGTTGGAAGTGTTTAATAACTCTTTGACCCAAAACCGCTCCAATAGCAAAGTCGCTAGCATCACACATCAATTCAAAAGGTAGCTCCCAATCAGGGGTAACCAAGACCGGTTCCTTAGTTAGCTTATCCTTAAGAAGATTGAAGGATTCAAGACACTCTTTGGTAAGGATGAAAGAAGTATCTTTTTCCAAAAGGTGGGTCATCGGGCGAGTGATTTTAGAAAAATCTTGAATGAATCAACGATAGAAGCCCGCATGACCCAGAAAACTTCTCACACCCTTCACGGTTGAAGGTGGAGGTAATTTGGCTATGACATCCACTTTAGCACGGCCCACTTCAAGACCGGCATTAGAGATTTTATGTGAAAGAAAAATGCCTTCTTTTACCATGAAATGGCATTTTTCCCAATTTAGAACAAGGCGAGTGTCTTCACACCGCTTAAGCATGCGTTCCAAATTGGCAAGGCAAGATGAGAAAGAACCACCATAGACCGATAAATCATCCATGAAGACTTACATAGTTTCTTCAACCACGTCATGGAAGATAGCCATCATATACCTTTGGAATGTCCAGGTTGGGAATAAAAAATAGCCAGTCTACTTGGGCGCTGACAAGAGTAAAACAAGCGTTGACAGGAAGAAAACAAGCGCTGACAGATCAAGCGTTGACAAGAAGAAGTCAAGCGCTGACAGATCAAGCGTTGACAAGAAGAAGTCAATCGTTGATACACTGAAGACAAGCACTGATGGAAGGATATGATCTACGCGTTTATTATATTCTAGATTACTTCTAGTAAAGATAGGAACAACAATGTATTTTCTATATTTATCTTTACCTAGAATAGTTGATACGTAGATTATTGTACAAGGCTTCTTATGTCTATAAAAGAAGACCTTTAGGTTATTGTTCAATATATGTTTTCATACGTTAAACACTTTCATTGTATGCAAGTTTGTTATCATTAATCAAAGTGAAAGTCTGTTTACATCTTGTGTGTTCTTGTTTAAGTGTTAATTCTGCATAAGACTTAGATTATCATATACATATACAAAGGTTTCTCTAAGTGTATAACTTGATCTAATCTCGTATACACAAAGCTAAATCGATCTAAGTTAGGGATCAACAAGTGGTATCAGAGCTTGTTGAGGAACTTTTGATCTTAAAGAACACAAGAACCCTAAAATCACCAAAACCCTAGTTTTCTCAAAACCCTAAAAACATCATGTCAAATCCAGAAGTAACCTCCTCCTCATCACATTTACCAAACATCAAGATTCCTATGCTTGATGCAACCAACTTTGAATTGTGGAAATTTAACTTTGAGCAATATCTGGGGATCTATGACTACACTCTCTGGGAAATTATTGAATATGGAAACACATTCAATAAAGCTCAAAAGATTGCTGATGCCATTGCTAGAAGAGCAGCTGTTGCTGGATGTTCAAAAGCATATAAGAAAGAAAAGCCTGATGATGGTAGAGCTGTGTCTGCTGAAGACATAGCAAAGAAAAGGGTTGATATGAAAACCCTAAATATTCTAAAAATCTCTTTGGGACAAGAGAACCAGCATAATACAGAGGTTATGAATCTGCAAAGGACCTTTGGGCAGCTCTTGAAGTTGCATAAGGTGGCAATGATGATACTAAGGAAGAGAAGAAGAAGCAACTCATGCATGATTATGCTGTCTTCAAGGCTCAACCTAATGAGAAGCTTAGCAGTGTGAGAAGCAGATTGCTTGACATTACAAGCAAGTTGTCCTTCATGGGGATACAACTCGGTGATGTTGACATTAATGCCACTTTTCTTAAAAGTCTTGGTGAAGCGTGGAAGATTGAGGCAAGATCTATACTTGCCAATAACACTCACAAAAGTTCTACTTTGGATGATATCTACAACAAACTAAGGCTGTTGGAGAATGAAACTCTTTTAGAGCATGGAAGTAAGTCTACCAATAGTAATATGTCCTTCTTCTCACATAGTGAAGGTCAATTTAATCAGAAGGACTCTTACATGCATCCAGTTACTAGATCATCATGTGTCAACGCTGGAACATGTCCTGTCAACGCCTCATATTCAGACGCTGACACATACAAAAGTGACTCACCAAGAGTTAAACCTGCTGGTTTGGATCTTGATACTGTATGTGCTTACATTGCTTATTTGCCCAATGGTTCAGTGATTACATATGAGGACCTTGAGCAAATAAGTGATGAGCACTTGGAAGAGATGGACATTAAGTGGAACATGGCTCTTGCTAGTATAAGAGCAAACATGTGGAATAGAAGGTTTAAGAAGAAGATGACCTTTATTGCAAAGGACACTGCTGGATTTGATAAATCCAAGGTTGAATGCTACAATTGTCATTGTATGGGACACTTCATGAGGGAATGCAGATCTTCTAGAAGATTTGATGCTGGCAAACCCTCAAGCAAAATTGTTAAGGCTCAGGATCCTAAGGCCATGGTTGCAATGCAAGAAATTGATGGTATGGGATGGGACTAGAGCTATTTGGCTAAGGATGTGGAAGAGGATAAAGCTTTGGTTGCTGAAATTGAAGAAGAAGAGCATGTTCAATATGCTCTCATGGCACACTCCTCCTCTTCATCAGATAATGAGGTATACGATGATGCTTTTTGTAGTAAGGGTTGTAGGTTATATACTGAGAAACTTAACAAAGAGGTGTTAAGATTATTAGATGATGTGAGTACTGAAAGATGCAAACTGTCTAATTACCAACTAGCTCTCACTCAAACTGAGAAGACAGTTTCTGAATACAAGAAAATGGAATTTGACTTAAAAGATAAAATAAATATCTTAAAACATGAGTTAAATGCTAGTAATGATATAAGGAGCATCATGGAAAGGGTTAATGGTGAGTTACAGGCTAAGTTAGATGAGGCCATTAAGAATAAGGATAATGTTGGCCTTAAAATTCAGAGATTTCATAAGGCCACACAAACCCTAGGAGAATGTGTTAATAAACAAAGGGATCCTAAGGACATGACTGGGATTGGGATGAAAGACTATATTGTGGTTCCACCACCAGCTGGTGACTTCTATGGTGTCCAAAGAAAGGACCTATCTTGGACTGGTCTACCAGAACTCCAAGAGGAGGAATTCATTCCTCCACCTAGAGTCATTACCCTAGTTGAAGAGTATCAACAGAAGTTGACTGACTTAAATGAATGGAAGAAAGCCAATCCTACCTTATTTGTTAAGGGTGGCGTGTTATGTGAAAGTCCAAATGAGTCAACCCCTATTAAGGTAACAAACCCAATCACTGGTAAGGCTGTTGACCTTGGCTCAAACACTGTTAGAAAGCCTAGTGTCAAGTATGCATAAATGTATAAGAATACTAGGTCACCTAAAAGCCAAGTTAGTAATGATGGAACGGGCTTCTTCTCTTCTAGACCTACGGTTGTGTCTAGAAAAGCCTGTTACACTTGTGGTAGCTTTTCACATTTAGCATATAAGTGTGTCAACGCTTCCAAGGTCAACGCTGTTAAAAAGTCAAAAGTTATCAGACCCAAACCTTGTGTGCAGCAAAGTCCACAAGTTGTTAGACCTGCCCCATTCTTTACTAGAGGGTCTAACACTCATGGACAAAGACGATTTCAAAAGACAAATACTTGGTCCAATAGGCAATGGGTTTCTGTAGCAAACCCTAGGTTCAACACTGACAAGAGTAATTGCAGCATTGACAAGACCAAATCCAACGCTGACAGAAACGTTACCAGACCTAAATATTTGCAACCACAGGGTAAGGGGTCTAAAGCTTCTTCAAGCTTGACATGGAGACCAAAAAAAGATCAAAACCCTAATGAAAATGGGATTTTAATGACCTGCAACAGATTTAATTACATTTCAAAGGTCATTACAAAACCTATTGGGGTTAACTGGGTATTTCATCCAAAGAGGGATGAAAATGGGGTTGTTATGAGAACTAAGTCTGTTCTTGTTGAACAACCAGATGAATCCAAGTCTGCTAAGGCTTGGGTTCCAAAAGAAAACTAACTTGTTTTCTTTATGTGCAGGGCATTCAAAAACAGGTCAATGATTATGGATATTGGGACAGTGGATGCTCAAGGCACATGACAGGGAAGGAAGATTATCTCACTAACTTCACTCCCATTAAGGATGGTGATAAGGTTTACTTTGGAGGTGGATATGGAACTATCACAGGCAAAGGAACACTTCTCACCAAGATCTTGCGTTTTGAAAACGTGTTTCTGGTAAAGGAACTTGATTACAATCTTTTTAGTGTATCACAAGTTTGTGATAACAAAAATAAAGTTTTGTTTACTGATACTGAATGTTTGGTGTTAAGCAAGGATTATAAGATCCCAGATGAGAAATATATTGACTATAGAACACCTAGACATAAAGACATATATAATGTGAATCTGAATGGGATTAGGATGAATAACAATATGTCATGTTTTTATGCTAAAGCTTCAGTAGATGAGAGTAATCTATGGCACAAGAGACTAGGGCACATAAACTTTAAGAATATAAACAGGCTGGTGAGACTTGGTTTGGTTGATGGCTTGCCTAAAAAGGCTTTTCACAATGACCACTCTTGTATTGCATGTCTTAACGGCAAGCAGCACAAGGTCTCATTCAAGTCTAAACAGGTACACTCTAGTACTAGACCACTTCACTTGCTTCATATGGACCTATTTGGTCCAACCAATATAGAGAGTTTGAATGGTAAATCATACTGCTTTGTCATCACAGATGACTTTTCAAGGTTTACTTGGACTTTCTTTTTAGCTATGAAGAGTGATACTGCAGACACTTTAATTGATTTTATTACTCAGATTGAGAAGAAAACTGGTAATGAAGTTAAAATGCTTAGAAGTGACAATGGTGGTGAGTTTAGGAATAAACTTTTAGATGATTTTTGTGCCAAGAAAGGGATTACTAGGTAGTTTAGTGTTACCAGAACCCCACAGCAAAATGGGGTTGCTGAGAGGATGAATAGAACCCTAATTGAAGCAGCCAGGACTATGTTGGTTGATGCTCACTTCCCCATAGCTTTTTGGACTGAGCCTGTGAATACAGCATGCTATGTTCAAAATAGAGCATTGGTCAACAAGATACAGAACAAAACACCTTATGAATTACTTTGGGGAAGGAAACCTAATATTGGTTTTCTTAAACCTTTGGTTGTCATGTAGTTGTACTTGATACTAGTGATGCCTTAGGTAAATTTAGTGCAAAAGGTGATGAAGGTTATTTCATGGGGTATTCAGTGCAGAGAAAGGGATATAGGGTTTACCTTAAGAAGGAAAAACATATTCTTGAGAGAGTACATGTTAGGTTTTTAGAGAGTAAACCTAGTGATCCTGAAAGTGGTCCAAATTGGTTGTTTGACTAAGAACCTCTATCTAGAACTTTAAATTATATGCCTGTCACTAATGCAGACATTGTGAAGGTAACTTCAAATGTTGTGGAAGAACAAGTTGTTGATGTTTCAGGTACACAGATTAATGAAGAGGTTGGATCACAAGGAGAAAAGTCTTCTCCTATACAAGAGTATGTCATAATTCCCATATGGACAGATGCTTTTGCTGCTGCTGGAAAGGATAATGGTGGTTCCCACGTACCACCAGCTAACAACATGCATGGTCCTTCAGGCGCTGACAAAGGAAAATCTAGCGCTGACAGGACAAATTCAGACGTTGATGGCTCAAACGTTGACAACACCAATTCAGGCGTTGACAACCCAAACACTGACAACCAAGGTTCAGGCGTTGACAACACTTTTGCGCATCTTTTTTCTTCTACTTTTGAACAGGGTGAACCTTCCAATTTCTATGAAGAGGTTCATCCTCATATTGATGAAAGAGAGTCTGAAGAAGAAGATATTGGCAACTTGGAGAATGAGATTGAGGACAACAGACTTTTTGAAGGAGGAGTTCTCACTTCTACTATGAAGAATCATCCTCCATCACAGATTATTGGAGATGTTATGACTCCTATTTAGACTAGAAGATCTCATCAGAATCTTGGTGGATTCATTGCCAATATGCTTGTTTGCCTGTTTTCTCTCACAACAGGAACCCAAGAAGATATTTGATGCTCTCAAAGAACCAAGTTAGGTGGAAGCAATGCAGGATGAGCTTCACCAATTTGCAATTCAGGATGTTTGGGAGCTGGTTGATTGTCCCAGGTATGTCAGACCTATTGGGACAAGATGGGTTCTAAGGAACAAGAGACATGAAAGAGGCATTGTGGTCAGAAACAAGGCACGTTTGGTGGCTCAGGGATATACACAAGAGGAAGGGATACACTATGAGGAGGTCTTTGCACCAGTTGCAAGGATTGAAGCTATAAGAATATTTCTGGCCTGTGCTTCCTGTATGGGCTTCACTGTCTATCAAAAGGATGTGAAGAGTGCCTTCCTCTATGGAACAATTGTTGAGGAGGTGTATGTTATGCAGCCTCCTGGTTTTGAAGATCCAGAGAATCCAGACAAGGTGTATAGAGTCAAGAAGGCTATGTATGGACTTCATCAAGCCCCAAGAGCATGGTATGGCACATTATCCACTTATTTGGTGTACAATGGATTCAAGAGGGGAACCATAGATCAGACATTGTTTACAAAGAAGAATGGTAAGGATGTTCTACTTGTTCAGGTCTATGTTGATGATATCATCTTTGGATCCACCAATCCAAAGATGAGTGAGGATTTCTCCAAGCTTATGACAGACAAATTCAAGATGAGTGCTATGGGGGAGATGAACTTCTTTCTTGGGTTACAGGTTCAACAGAAAGAAGATGGTATCTTCATCTCCCAGGATAAATATGTGGTAGAGATCTTGAAGAAGTTTGGCTTTTCTCCACATGAAAAGAGGGCTCCTACTTCTATGGATAGAGAACACCCTTGGGGAAAAATTGGAGATGGAAAGGATGTGGATGTCAGGCACTATAGATCAATGATTGGTTCATTGATGTATCTCACAGCCTCTAGACCTGACATCACGTTTGTTGTGTGTGCTTATGCACGCCATCAAGTGACTCCCAAAGAATGTCACCTATATGCTGTCAAGAGAATATTTAGGTACCTAAGATGTTATCCTAGTCTTGGCTTGTGGTACCCAAAGGATTCCCCATTGGAGCTTATCGCATATTCAGACAGTGACTATGGAGGTGATAAGTTTGATAGAAAGTCCACAACTGGTGGATGTCAGTTTCTTGGGAGCAGGTTGATATCTTGGCAATGCAAGAAACAAACAGTGGTGGCCAATTCTACAACTAAAGCAGAGTATGTAGCTGCAGCTGCTTGTTGTGGACAAGTCTTATGGATTCAGAACCAGCTGTTGGACTATGGGTATAATTTCATGCATACCAAGATATTTGTTGACAATAACAACACTTTATGCATTATTAAGAATCCTGTACATCATTCTAAAACAAAACACATAGAAATTAGACACCATTTTATAAGAGATTGTTTTGAAAAGGGTTTAATACAACCAGATAGGGTTGACACAGAAGAAAATGTGTCAGATTTACTAACTAAACCTGTTGATGCTAGAAGGTTTCAATACTTGGTAACAAGTATTAGAATGATCAATCTTACATAATATGTGTTTTGGAGTCTTTTTGTACAAGTATGTACAGGATAATGCATTGTTATTGGTCTTTTTGAGAATTTAGATTTTCCACTATATTTTTCTAACACTGACAAAGGTTGCTTTAACGCTGATAAGTGTTATTGTGATGTTGTCAGCAATATATTTGTCTAACGCTGACAAATGTTTCCTTAACGCTGACAAGTGTTATCGTGGCGTTGTCAGCAACAATGTTAGTTTTGTGGTTTTCAATCTGAATGTGCAGGTGGTGTTAGCATTATACCATTGGATACATAGTTGCTTATGGATCATTGGAGAAGCATTTGAGCATGTTTTTATTTATGGATGATGGTTGGAATTTTCTATTCCTATCTTGACATAAATTTTTTTTATGTTCATGCATATTTTTGGCAACATATGTATCATAGTTTAACGGGAGGTTTTAGGAACCTTTAGGACTTTGGGTATCCTTATGATACTCTTATCACAATTCTAGATTGTGTCCACAGGTGAGTATGAGTTAGTTTTACTAAATCATGAGGCACTGTAGCATGAAAAGTTGATATACTATGCATGCTGCCAAGACATTTTTGGACTAGAATTGGTTGTGGTCTGTTGGGAGACTTGGGAATGATTTTATCATGGGTTTTACGTGGGAGTAACAAGGAGTTTTATGAGTTAACTTAGTTGTTAAGAGTTTTGGTTAGCAAGGGACACTAGAGGACTATTATGTCTATCTTGCATAAGCAAGTGTGCATAATTATCAACTTATAGGTTATCTTCTCTAGGATAAATTACTTTGTTCAGGTCATTTTTCATTTTTATAAATTTTTATTTTTGGACGCTGACAAATATTTTTCCAAGCGTTGTTGTGACCAATTTAGACGCTGACATGGCTTTGGCAAACGTTGACAAGAATATAGCCGTTGGGCGTTGATGGGTTATTTTTGACAGTTGACACTCAATGGGACCTACCCAGTTGTTACTTTTTGACATATTTTTGGGCCGTAATTTTGGGAGCAGATAACTTTCATTTAATGCATGAGATAAACTTATTTCTTTTCAATATTTTCATGATTGTATTTTGAAAATAGTTGCCTCATTTTTGACCAGTCACATGCTTGTTTCTCTCCTATATATTTGGCTCCTATTTTAAACAGGGTACCTATCATTCTTGTCTAACAAAATTTTATCCTATACTTCATCTTTATCAATCATTCAAACAGCTTTCAACAATGGCACCAAAATTTAAACCAAGTGATTTGGAATTGGGGTTCAGGAGTCAACACAACATGGTAGCATATCTGGATGCTGATGACACTCTGTTTCCCCAATACACACAAATGGTGGCGTATTTGAACGCATCCCCTATTAGGTATGCTCTTTCTCACGCTCCACTCATTCCTGTCACACATATTAAACAGTTTTGGAACAATGTTAGTTCCTCAACAGTTAATAGAGTGACTACATTATCATCTATTGTTCATGGGCGCACATGGGTGGTTACTGAAGCTTTGGTTCGCCAAGCTTTGCATCTTGATGATGCAGATGGTATAACCACCCTCCGCATTCATGAAATAGAACAAGGACTAAGGGCTTTGGGTTATCCTTTCCCTGATGATGGAACTTTAAAAAATATCATAAGCAGGAGTTTCCCCCAGCCTGGAAGTACCTAATACTTTTCCTCTTGCAATGTTTGAGTCCCAAGTGTACTGCACACAATGAGATCAATAGATCTATTGCAAGTGCTATTGTGTGCATTGCTACTGGGCAAAAGTGTAATTATTCCAAAATGAATTTTAAGGGCATGTGTAAAAATAAAGGGAGCAAAATGACTTTAGCTTATCCCATATTTTTACAAATGGTTTTTGAGGTGCAAAATTACTGCACAAGGGATCATGATGATTTTTATGAGATCCCTGTGCAAAAGAAAGCAATTTTTACAAAGATGAATTCACCCCCACATCATGACTTACCCCTAACCCCAGCTATGATTGCTGTCACTGAAGCAGCACAACCCCAACCTCAACTTGACCCAATACCTGAACCTTTACCTTCAACACAACACATGCAAATTGACCAAGAACCCTTCGACGCTGACATATTAAATGTTGGCGTTGACATGCCTATTCCAAACGTTGACACCAATCATTCACAGACCCAAACACCCCTTAACCAACCCACATCCACCCAATCCACGTCATCTTCTCCCCCAACACAATATAGGTTGCAAAAACGCCAAAGGACTACTGGGATGTTCTCCTCTAGTGGTCCTAGCCATGTAGCAGAGAGAACCACCACCACAAGTGTGGTTGGTGCTATGGATGAGGCTGGGACTATTGGTTCTGGCTTAGAAGCTGACCAAGACAGTCCTACTATCATTAAGACATCCTCCATGCCCAATGAATCTAACTTGGGAGGTCAAATACCCATTTTAGAGGAGGGTAGATTGGAACCAATGACTTTAATAGAATTGACGGTTGTCTGCATAAGCTTGCAAAAACAAAATGCAGACTTGGTATAAGTTGTTAGTACACAAGGCCTTGAACTCAAGCAATTGAGGGAGAGGATTGTTGTTTTGGAAAATGCTAGCACAAGGAGGGGGATGGAGGAATCTTCCAAAAGGGAGGATGAACAGATAAATGTGAGTGATAAGGGCTCCCATGATGGTGAATCTTTGGGTATTGCTGAGGCCCTAACAAGTTTGAAGAAACAGACAGGTTTTGATACGTCTCTAGTCTCTCCTACAAACTTAAATTTGTCATTTACAGCCATGTTGGAGGAAATTACAAGAGGCGCTGAGACAGGTACTTTGGGCGTTGACAAGCAAGATTTGAACGCTGACATGAGTATCTTGGGCGCTGACAAAGCAAAATTGAGCGTTGACAGACCTACAGATGAGGTTGATGTATTCCAGTCATCATCCATCATCAAAGATGTTTCTTCACAGGTATTACCATCTTCCTTACCCACCTTGGATCCATTAGATAAGGGTAAGGGTATTATGGTAGAGGTAGATGTTCCAAGGAATGCAGCACAGATTGAGTTTGATAGAAGGTTGGCTGCATAAATTGTGGAACAAGAAAGAAAGAAGGTGGGTGAATCACCTTTTGTTGTAACTTCAGAAGAGCAAGAAGGAAGTGATGAAGCCAGTTCAGACTCAAGTGTAATGATCATAGAACAACCAGAAAGACTTGAGTATGGTGATGAGTTGGCAAAAGAGAAGTTGAATGAGTTAAAATTGCAGGTTGATTTTGATATGCCAGAAGTTGTTGAGATGTACCATGCTTGGGAAGATAGGTGTATGGAGAATCCACATTTGACCATTTCAGATCAGATATGGGGTTTGGAGATTCTTCTAAGAGTACAAAAGGATTGCAAGGTAATTTTGAGACACAGGGCTAGCAATATTCTCTCATTGTTTAGAAGGGATAGAAGGGAGTTGTACTACATGCTTCTCAGATGTCATGGAACAGGATGGACTTATAAGAAATTGATTGCTTTGACATTTGAAGAGTTGGAGTTCAAAGCTTAACCCATTTGGGTTAGAGTGCGGGAAGAAAACACTCTAAGACCTCTTTCTGATGAAAGAAAAGAAGAACTTGCAGAGGAAATGGAGCTTAAGAAGGCAATGTTTGTTCCCAGACCTGTGAAGAAGGGAGTCCCTCTTGAATTTCCCAAAGATATGGATAGTTACATCCAAGTGAAGCTGTTATAAGAAAGAGCCTCAAGCTCTCACCGTTGGAAGCTTCAGATATGGTACAAGTGTTACCACTTGATTCCAGAAACCCTATTATAAGCTATGAAGAAGATGAATGTGGGTTTTGGAAGATTGGCAGGTATGGAAAAGAGGTTCACACTTTTACCACTCTTATATCTTTGTTTGAAAGTTTTGATAGAGAAGACTTGTTAGACCTATGGAGGTTGTTAGAGGCCAAGTATGAGACTGAAGCTCCCACTTCAGTCAATGCAATAAAACTATGGTCAACATTTCAAAGAATGTGTGGACCAAGAGATGAAGATCCTACTATTTGGAAGGATCTTGAAGATGACCTCAGTGGTCTTCAATGGAGATTGTATTCAGCTGCTGGAGTATATTATTTGAGTTCTACAAAGTTTGCTGAGTATCTTCTTGTAGATGCTCAGTATTCCATGTCCAAGGAAGTCTTGGAGAAGATGAAGACTACACAGCTGGAAATTAATTATTCAAGTGACGTGGCCAAAGATTTGATCAGATTTATTTATTACCAATATGATAAGTGTTGTAAGATTCCTCCTAGTTCTTAATGTTTATTCAGAAACTTGATTACTAGAGTAGATATCAAGTTTAGGGGAGGATTGTTGGGAATAAAATATAGCCAGTCTACTTGGGCGCTGACAAGAGTAAAACAAGCGTTGACAGGAAGAAAACAAGCGCTGACAGATCAAGCGTTGACAAGAAGAAGTCAAGCGCTGACAGATCAAGCGTTGACAAGAAGAAGTCAAGCGTTGATACATTGAAGACAAGCACTTATGGAAGGATATGATCTACGCGTTTATTATATTCTAGATTATTTCTAGTAAAGATAGGAACAACAATGTATTTTCTATATTTACCTTAACCTAGAATAGTTCATACGTAGATTATTGTACAAGGCTTCTTATGTCTATAAATGAAGACCTTTAGGTTATTGCTCAATATAAGTTTTCATACGTTAAACACTTTCATTGTAAGCAAGTTTGTTATCATTAATCAAAGTGAAAGTTTGTTTACATCTTGTGTGTTCTTGTTTAAGTGTTAATTCCGCATAACACTTAGATTATAATATACATATACAAAGGTTTCTCTAAGTGTATAACTTGATCTAATCTCGTATACATAAAGCTAAATCGATCTAAGTTAGGGATCAACAGTCCCAGGAGCATTGCATAAGCCGAAGGGCATTCTTTTATAGGCAAATGTTACATAACGACAAGTGAATGTGGTTTTCTCTTGGCCTTTGGGATCAATGGGAATTTGAAAATATCCCGAGAAACCGTCTAAAAAGCAGTAATAGTCATTACTCGCTAGACGTTCAATCATTTGGTCCATGAAAGGAAGGGGAAAATGATCCTTTCTCGTAGCATCATTGAGTTTGTGATACTCTAACAAACTCTCCACCCTGTAACGAGACGAGTAGGAATCAACTCGTTGTTTTCATTGGGCACAATGGTGATTCCGCCTTTCTTAGGCACACAATGGACGAGACTAACCCATAACGAATCCGAGATAGGGTAGATCATGCCCGCATCAAGAAGTTTGATAACCTTTTTTTTGATAACGTCATGGATCTTAAGATTCACCCTTATTTGGCTTTGAATAGTGGGTTTAAATTCGTCCTCCATGAGAATTTTATGTGTGCAAAAGTGAGGATCAATTCCACGAATAACGGAAATCTTCCAAGCAATCACTTTCTTATGATTTTTCAACACGGTGATAAGTCGGGATTTTTCTTCTTCTTTCAAGTCCTTTACGATGATGACCGGTGATTTCTTGTTGTCGTCAAGGAACACATACTCGAGGTGAGATGGCAGATCCTTAAGCTCTAAATGCGGAGGATTTTCGATGGCAGGCATAGTCAAATTCCGATCTTCGGTAGAGATAGCCGTAGGAGACTGTGGAGAAATATGGTCCTCATTGAGAAGTTTCTCAATGGTACGAATGTCTTCATCCTAATTGGAGGGAGAATCGTCATATTGCAAGTCCACATCTCCCAAAGTTGCTTCAAATTCTTTCAAGATGAAATCACTTTCTCCAAATGGAGTTAGTGATAGAGCAATAGAGGCAATGGTCTCAACAGTGGGTAGAGAAGAAGAACCACTTTTACAAGCGTCTTTGAAATGTTCTTCACAAGCCCCATCAAGAACGTCAATGAAATTAACGCTCTCATTTTCAGAAGGCTGCTTAGAAAGTTTACCCATGTTGAAGACGATTTTATCGTCACCAACTCTCATGATTAATTCGCCAGCAGCTACATCAATGAGAGTGCGACCGGTCCTCAGGAATGTACTTCCAACGATTAATGGAACACGGGGGTCCATCTCGTAGTCAACGACAACAAAATCCACCGGAATGGTGAATTTGTCGACACCGACGAAGACATCTTCGGCTATCCCCACTGGATAAGCAACCGTACGGTTAGCTAATTCCAAGGTCATTCGGGTGGGGACTAGCTCGGGTAGAGACAATTGTTTCCAAAACTTGGAGGCATTAGGTTGATACTAGCACCTAGATCGGCTAGGGCCATACAATTCTCTACCCCTTGGAAGTTGCAAGGAATGAGAAAACGACCCGGATCTCCTAACTTAACTGAAAGTTTTCTTAAAAGAACGGTATAAAATTCTCATTTAATTGGGTATTGGCGATGTCGAGCAATTTTTCCTTATCACTTAAAAGATCCTTAAACATCTAAGCATATTTAGGCATGTGAGCGAGAGCCTCAGCAAAGGAGATATTAAAATTCAGTTGTTTAAACATTTTGGGAAAGTTAGAAACCTTAATATCATCCTTATTCTTCAACTTCTCTTTCCTCAACCTTGAGGGATAAGGTATATTGGGTTGAGATGATGTCTTCGGTATATAATTCGCACTCACATCCATGGGTGGTGGAGGGGTGGAAGTAGGAGGTAGTGGAATTGGAGAAGGGGACTCGTTTTCCTTTGTCACAATCATCGGTGTAGGTGTAGGAATCTCGGGTTCCTTTAAACCTTTGCCACTGCGAGTGGTGATTGCTTTCATCTCTCCTCTGGGATTAGAAACGGTGTTACTCAGAAGAGTACCCGAACCAGAGGCTTGATTACTTGGGAAAAAACCAGCCATCATATCCCTTAAGTTATTCGTTTGATTGTTCATAGAGTTTCTCATGTCGGCTTGTAGAGCAGTCCCTTGTTTGGCCATGTCATTCCTCAGCTCGGCTCGAATATCGTTCCCTTGTTTTGACATGTCACCTTTCAAGTTAATGAAATGGCTTTGAAGATTTGTCACCATCTCTCTATTGGTCCTCATGTAAGTTTCGAGGTCTTGGTTCAATGCCATGGGTGGATTGAGAGGTGGAGCTTGGTAAGCTGAATTATTTCCTTGAGGTGGATATGGGTTTCTTTGGGATTGATATTGATTGGTAGCTCGAGGTTGGCTTTGATTGTTGCGGTTGAAATTGTTTTGGTTTTGGTTTTGAGGGGAAAAACCGGGTGGAGATAGATAGTTATTTGAACGATAACTTAGCAAGTTACGGTCTCCCTGAAGACGTGCTTGGTAGCCAAAGTTACCGTTAGCGGTGTACACATTTTCCGGATTGTCAAGAGTAGAAGGACAATCGGTGTACGAATGAGAACCTCCGTAAATCTCACAAGAAGGTGCAATAGCTTTGGCTTGTTGAAATTGGTTTGTAGCCATGGTTAAGAAGTTTTTGTTCATCTCAGCTATTTGGCGAGTAAGTTCGGTGAGCTCTGGGTTAGATGATGTAGAAGAAACATTGGCCCTCTGATTATTTCTTGAAGATACAGATGAATCCCAATTTTTGTGGTGAGTGGTCATGTTCTCTATTAGCTCTCTACACTACTCAGGTCGTCTCTTCAGGAATGTACCACCGGCGGCAGCATTAATCGTATCACGATCACGAAAAGTTAGACCATTATAGAAAGTATCAATTAAAGTAATGGGGAGCATGTTATGGTTCGGACAACGGTCGATCAAGACATTATAGCGTTCCCAAGCATCGAAAAGTGACTCATCAGGTTCTTGTGTGAATCTACTGATTTGGTTGCGAAGACTAGTGACCATGGATGGTGGAAAATAGCGCGACAAAAATTTTTGAGTCATGTCATCCCATGTTTAAATTTAGTTTTTGGGGAGACGATCAAACCATTTTTCGGCATGCTGGGATAAAGTATGTGGAAAGAGGTGAAGGCGAAGAAAATCCCTGGAACCACCGGGTAGTTTCATGCTTTGAGTGACGGTAATGAAATTTTCTAGATGTTTGTTGGCATCATCATCCGGTAATCCGCTAAATGGGCAAGCGTTTTGAACTTGCTGGATCATGTGGTGCTTAAACGAAAATTCAGGAGCCGTGATTTACATCGGCGCAATCGGTCCTCCGCGTCCGTTCATGGTGGGTTGACACAGTTCCTCCATTGTTCGTAGATCAGGTAGGGGAACATTGTTGTTGTTATTCAAATTGGGAAGAGGTGGGTTGTTATTATTGTTATGCACACCAACCATATCTAAATCTTCACGAGTCTCGGGCTCAGAATAATTTGAAGATCTAGTACGCATACACCTACAGAAGAAAAAGAAACCAAAGAAACAGAGAATATATATATATATATCTTTTTGGTGCAAAACCTTTGGAAAAGAAATGCTTTTTATGATTTTTTAATGTTTTTGTATTTTTGAAATTTTTATAATTTTAATGGATTTTTGAATATTTTTAGCAAGGAAAATAACGTTCCTAAAAGAACGGATCCCAAATTTGAAGATCTAGTACGCATACACCTACAGAAGAAAAAGAAACCAAAGAAACAGAGAATATATATATATATATATATATATATATATATATATATATATATATATATATATATATATATATATATATATATATATATATATATATATATATATATATATATATATATCTTTTTGGTGCAAAACCTTTGGAAAAGAAATGCTTTTTATGATTTTTTTATGTTTTTGTATTTTTGAAATATTTATAATTTTAATGGATTTTTGAATATTTTTAGCAAGGAAAATAACGTTCCTAAAAGAACGGATCCCAAAATTCAACGCGTCTCTCACTAAAGAGCGTTAATCTTAACGAAAAGAGTCGGCAGCGGCGCCATTTACTACAAGGTTTTTAGCCAAGTATAAAATAATTTCGTTGTTCGGATCTTTTCGAATTGATTACCAGTTTAAAGTGCGACTCAATTGTCTTTTGGTGAACAAGAGGATGGTTTGGTTTGATTATATAACTCTAAACTTAAAAGCAAATGAGTGTCGTTGAGTAAAGTAGAAGCTTTTAGAAAATTAAACTAAAAGTTATTTAGAAAAAGACTTAAAATATAAAACTTGTAAAACTTAATTAATCGGAATGTAACAAGTCCTTTCTATCGGAATGCACCAAAAGTAGAACCATCGGAATGTTATTAAAACAAGTCATCGGAATAATATAAGTGAAAAGCCATCGGAATGTTCATCGGAATACCCATCGGAATAACAAAGTAAAATCTGTCGCAATATGATTCTATCGAAAAGTCCAAATCGAAATAAGGGAGAAATACTTCTGTCGCAATATGTCAGATCGGAATACAAGCTATCGGAATGTTATAAACTAAAATTGGGCAGAGTTTCGACTTAAAATGACCTTAAGTCCCGTCGGAATATGCGATCGCAATGAGCAATCGCAATCCCAGATCGGAATAAGGTGAAGACCCAAGCTATCGCAAAGTAAAACCCTCAATGGGTTATTGCGATAGAAACCAACAACCAATCGGAATGCGTAATACCCAATATTGCGATGAACACAAGCAGTAATCAGAAAATGAAGTTAAGCTGAAATTTCAATAAGCACGTTCAATAAGCTACCTTAACCGAACTTTTAAACAACTCAATAAGCATAAATTTGGCAACTTTCAAAACTCCAAATAAGCAAACTTAATAAATCGAATCTTTTAAAAACACTAGACTTTTTAAATAAACCGAAAATGCAATAAGTTATAAATAAGAAATAAACCAATAAGCACAAAGAGCTTATAGCTTATATCGTATGAAAGCTTAGAAAGGACTAAAAAGACTAACTTTTTAATCACTAAAACATCAAAATCAAACACGAATAAAGGATTATTCGGATCAAAGATGAAGTTTTGGATCAAGGACAATAGCAAAATCAAGAAAGGTAGAAAGAGATAAAAGATTAAAAGCTTAAACTTGAACTTTTGATTAATGAAACTCTAATACAAAGATCAAACAAAGCTTAATTTGAAAGAAAAGATGAAGTTTTAGTGAGAGAAAGTTAAACACTTTCTCTCTCTAAAATGAAAACTAAAACAAAGAAAATTAAAACTAGCTAATGACTAACACCCTCCTAATGTGTCATTAGGAGGGTTTATATAGGGAGTGGGGAATGCATGTATGCTTTCTTCTTTCTTTCTTTTCTTCTCGACTCGATCTAAATTCTTTGTCTTTCTCGATGTCGTCTCGGGATTTGAACTCGTCTTTTAATTTTTCTTCTATAATTTAGACTTGAGTTCTTCGGCTTCATTAAACTTCCGTCTTTATACTTTTTCATCGATAAATCTTCAGAATAGGCCTTGGACTTCCGTTCTTTTTGCACTCTTAATCTTTTGACTTCGTCTTTTCTCGTTTTCTTCGATAAAAGCCCGTGAAAGCCCGTGTTTTCTTCATTTTTCATCTTTTGGTCCTAAAACACAATAAAAACACAAACCACGCATAATCTCGACTTTTACGACATAAAATACACGTTTTGGTCTTGTTATCATTGGAAATAAGTGGTAAAAGGATAAGTGTTTTCACACTTATTATGTCTTCAAGCCCAACAGTGGTAACTTTAACACTAGCAGGGGGAACTTTGGTCCCACTGCTTTCAATAAAAAATGTATATGGGCACTATTTTGCTTGTAAAAACCTTGTTACTTGGTTTCTTTGGGAGAAAAGGGCACCCCCAAACCAGTTGGGTTGTGGGGAGTCAAATCAAGCATAAAAAACACCAGTTATCTACAAGAAAAACACACAAAGGACCTAATTTCAGTTACTGATGAGCCTAATGGGGTCATGCAATTGATTTGCTGATCTAATTGACAATTGGGTGAGTTTTGGCTCATCAAATCTTCACCTATACTCAACCAAAACACTAAAAACTGAATTGCAACCCTAGATTACACTAAACCTTAACAGATTCCAAAATTTGGATTAATAATTTGCAAAATAAAAGCTTAAACAAGCCTACTGAATGAATGACTGGTTTTAACCAACTTTTAGCATACAAAAGCCAATAAAAGTTACTAAACTGACAACTAAACCCTGACTGCAACTAAAACTAGCCTATAGAGTATATTCAAGCAGATTACAGGCCAAGAAGGTGTCAATTTCTTAGCTTATAACACAAACCCAAACACCCCTTCAATAATCAGTTAACAAGATTTACAAACAATATGCTTACCAAATCAATTCTAACAAATTCTAATTACCTAAACAAGCATAACTGACTACAAATAAGCATAAACAACCTTTATATCTAGCATACAAAACAAATCCACAAATCAAAAAGCATAGATTTATCAGATTATGAGGGTTCAAGCCATAAGGTTTATTACCTTGTGAGACCCATAATCCAGGCCCCACTATGGCTGCAATGCCATCTCTTTTCAGTCAAAACTGAGCTATCTGGATTCTGTTGGTATCTGCTTGTAAGGTTCTGAGAGAACGCTACATCATGTCTAGTGCATCTCACAGCATACATGATGGATCCTACAGCCGAAGCATAAGGCACTACTTTCATTCGCTTCACCTCTTTAGGTGTGGAGGGACCTTGAGTCTTACTAAATTCTACACGGGATTGCATTGGTAGACTCCCACGTTTGGAGGCATCCATCTTAAACCGCTTTAAGATTTTATCAATGTATGCAATTTGACTCAAACCGATTAATCGCCTTGATCTATATCTGTAGATCTTGATTCCTAGAATGAACGCCGCCTCACCCAAGTCTTTCATGGCAAAACATTTTCCAAGCCAACATTTTACATCTTGTAGCATTGGAGTATTGTTTCCCATGAGTAATATGTCATCGACATATAAGACTAGGAAAACGACGATACTTCCACTAGCTCTTTCATATACACATGGATCATCGGGATTTTGAGTGAAACCAAACTTTTTGATCTCCTGATCAAATCTCTTGTTCCATGTTCTAGATGCTTACTTTAACCTATAAATGGATCTTTGAAGCTTACATACACGTCTGGGATTTAGGTGAAATGGCTGTATGTAGAGATGATGCTAGGTCGGACTACTGCAGTCCTAAACACCCTAATATATCTTGAGCAAATGTAACCTGCCAAAAATAAAAGAGAACAAGTCCAAAAAGACATCACCAAAAGCTGTTGTCAAGCAGCTTTTGGGTGAAGCTTTTTAAACAGTGAGCTAAAAATAAGATTTTAAAAATAAGATTTTTTTGAAACACAACTTTTGAAATCATACTTGTTGAAAAACCACTTTTGAAAACGTCCATTTTGAAATCACTTGAAATTATACAAAACCAATAAGGAGATTCTGAAATCCCAAACACAAATCCACTTTCACTTCAATGTGTTTGGGGATTTTAGAATATAAAGAAAAACAGATTCTTGTAAAACTTCTTGAAAAACTAAAAACTTTTGTTTAATATTAAACTAAACTTGCATGAAAGTAATAGAATTATACTAAAACAATAATTTAAAATGGAGCACAACAATTGTAAGATAAAAAACCTTATACTTTAACTATTCATAAAAATTTAGAAAAATTACAAAATGCTGGAACAAAAATAAACAGGGTACAAGTCACCCTATTTATACTAATGAGTAGAATAATCTAGATGCTTTGAAAATCCGAAAATGCCCTTGGTCTCTTGGTCAATTTGGTTCCATGTGATGTGCAGCTGTCTTGGACTGATCAGGGGCGTTCATTCAAGCTTTGGGAAAACAAAATTCATCTGAGCTGTTGAATGGTATGCAAGATTCGTTATTTGCCCAAAAAAGTGAAGCATGGGACATACGAGGGTCCACATGGCGGTCATGAGAAAAGGGACAGGGTAAGTAGGATTAGTTTAGGGTGGGATGAATCAAAGATCTGGAAGGTTATACAAAAAAACCCCTTTGATTTAAGGTTAATTGGGTCTGGGAAATTAGGGTTTATGAGGTGGTTTAAGATAGGTTTTAATCCGTTTGGGGGATTAGTGGGTTTTTAAAAATGTTAAGGAGGGAAAAAAATATTAAACTGATTTAATCAGTTATTAATTCTTGGTGGAGTGTGACGTGGAGAGGGGGACGTGGTGATTGGTGGATGGAGGTTTGTTTATCTGGGCGCTTTTGGTCCCTAATCTTCCAAGCTATCTTCATTTCACGTTTATTAAGCAAAATCAGATTTTCTTTTATAAAAAAGTTTTTGTTTTCATAAATTGGCCACAAAAACTTTCTTAAACATGAACCAAGGGCTTTTATGCATTGTTTGCATTCTTCAAGGGCTAAACATGACATGTCTTCAAACTTCAAGGATAAATCTTGTACAAATGAATAGTTGAGGATCAATTGTGACAAGTCTTCAAAGATGAGGGACCAAAGTTGATAATTCTTCAATATTCAAGGGCATTTTTGGAAATTCATTACTCGAGTCCGATTCTTTGTACGGCTTCGTTTCCCGTGTTCGTTTTTGCTTCATTCTTGTGATCTTTTGTTGATTTCACGATATCCGTACCTAAAATACACAACGAACAAACACAAGCATATTTTGGGGTATTTTGATGATATTTTTAGCATTTTAAGCCCGATTTGGACGATGAGACTATGTACAATTATAGTCTCATCAAATTTCATAGTGATGTTTGCAATGAAGCTGTGTTCCTTTGCTTTATACCTTGTTTTTCTGGGAGCTTCAGGATCACCTATGATTTGTGATCGGGGGTGATCTTTATTGATTTTGTAGGTATGCTGCATGCTCATGATTACTTTTGTTTCATCCTCTTCCAAATCAAGATTTATGGGACTATCTTGATTGGGAAAGAACTCCTCAAAAGAGCTTCCAAATGATACTGCATGACCGAGGGATGGATGCTGATGAGCTGAATGCAGCTCTAAATAACTTGGACCTCCATTCCTAATTATTCTGCTTCTACTTTTGGATATGAGTAGACCACCAGAGATAGGTGAAGATGAGTGAGTGGGGATTCTCTTTCTTCATCATTAACATCATTGATAGATGGTTCTTTGTTAGGAGGGGAAGCATTTGGTCTCGCAGGGGAATTCTGGATTCCACTGGTTTCAGGCATTCCACTGCTTTCAGAAGGTGACTTAGCAGGGGAAGGGATTGGCTGCTTGTTGAACACGTAATTATTCATGTTCTTAGTGCAAATATCCCTTCATTTTTAGCATAATAAATAGCAAAAATGTATTTTTAGTGCATATATCATTTATATTTGCTATTTATTATTGTAGGTACGGATATAAAAGAAAAAGGAGCTAAAGCGAGGAAAAAGAGCAAAGACGAGCACAAGAAATGGGTAGAGCGCGAAAAATCGAGTTTGACGGTGCGTGCGTGTTTTATTGGGTCGGCCCGACACCATTTAAATGGGTCGGACTAACCCATTAATACAACAAAACCATTACCCACACAAGCCCAGTTGGCCCATTATGTGACGCAACATGTAGCAGCTAAAGGCCCATAAAATGAAAAGAAAAAAAAGGATGACATGGGGCGTACAAAATAAGCAAACCACATTCCAATTAAAAAATCTTAGCCTCATTTTGATAATATTTTTCCAAGCGTCTTTTTTTTCTTATGGTAGGATTCGTTTTTTTTTTCTTAATTTTTTATGCTTTTGTTAATTGCTAAATATCACAACATTCCATATATATACTTTTTCTGCTATTTGTTTTAGGCAATATATGAATTCCCTGTTTCTTTTTTTTAGCTTCTGATCTACGCAATTTATATTTGATAGCTGTCTTCATTTATTTATTTTTGGTAGCTGGTAGAGACGCAGAGATGAAACGCAGGCGACACACAAGGAATTATTCCTTTTTTGTTTTTTTAGAATAATTAGATTAGGATAGTTTTAATTTGGCACTTTCCTTTCAAAAAAAAAAATTTGATGCACAGCCCTTTTCTTTTGATTGGAATAGATCTGTGTTTTATCGTGCGCAGACTTCTATCTTTTTATTCTATTCATTTTTTTATTTTTTATTTTTAGAAAATAGGGAGATAGATAGCTTAATGAAGAAACACATCCTCACTTACTTCATTTTCCTGCGTTTTAAATAGATATAAGATAGATTTATTTTTTTTTAATTTTTTTTTTACTCTCTTTATTGTTTAGATAATTCTGGCAGATTTCATTCCATTTAATTTTCATTGTTTTTCTTTAAGATTAGTATTGATTATCATATTTTTTTTATATAGACTTATTGCATTTATTAGTTAACTATAATTCTCATTTAGTGATAATTAAGTTACGTTTTATATTAAAAAAATAGTTTTATGATTGGTGTTTAGATTAGTTTATAAAATTTATTTTCCAAATTAGTTTTTATGATTTTTTTTAGTACGTCATTTAGCTTAATTGTCGTTAACGTTTTATGTTTTATGTTAGCTTGGTGTATCTGGCTCGTCAATACGGGTTCGTTTCCGTTATCTTTATTTCATTAGCTCAAATATATAGTTTTAATTATGCTTGTGTAGTTTAGCATTTTTATTGGCATTATTCTTATTTTAGATATCTCGCTTTATAATTGTAGTTTAATTTTCATCCTTATCGTTTTTATATTTAATCGGTTAAATTAGTAGTTTTTAATTTCAAAATTAAAATTTTCTTTTATTCGAGCATCAAAATTTAGACATAAACGCGGATTTCCATTCACACTTCGCCGGAACTACGATAACCTTCGGGTGTACGAAAACGACTCTATCAAATGGCGCCGCTGCCGGCTCTGTGTGTAGCGATGTCTGCGTTGTGCTTTTAGTTGGTGACTTGGAGATCCTTTCTTTTTGTAAGTTTATTTTCGTATTTGTATATATATATAATAAATTTTTTTTAAAAAAAAAAATTATAATAAACAAAAAATATAAAAAATATAAAAAAAATATAAAATTTATAAAAATAAAAAATAGTTTCTTATTTTATTTTATTTTCTTTATTACTATATATATAATAAAAAAAGTTTTAAAAAATATTCTTCTTTATCCTCTATTGTGTTTAATTCTTTTCTCTACCCCTCTTATTTATAATTCTTCATGGATTCGTCTTGCGTTCGGTGTGGGAGACCATGGCTTGGTTTTCCAATATGTCCATGGTGTACTTGTGCGAAGTGTGGTTCTGATATCGACAATACACAATTTGGATTTTTTCCATTGTGCAATTCAAGAAATTCGTACTTCTCCTCTTACACAAATTTCTCCCCCCCTCCCGTCTATGACAATCCCTATCCTCAACAAGCACCGGATTTTTCTCAATACCCGTGTTGCAATCATTGTGGTGGCCCTGACGATACTTCTTATTGTCAGCCAATGATTTATTATGAGCCAAATCCGTGTTCTCATTTTTCTTCACCGGTGGATTATTATGAACCAAATCCATGTTCTAATTCTTCTCAACCGATGAATTATGAGCCACATCCGTGCAATAATTCCGGTTTTCATAATTTTGAACCCCCACAAAACTCCGTCGTTCATCAACCTTCTTTTTAGGAACAAATCACTAGTTTGGATGAAATTCTAGAAAGCTTAAAACAACTCGAAATTAGCTTGCATGACGAAAGACAACAAGAGCAAGTATCTACTCTTAGTGTTTCTACTCCTCCTCTTGTGCGTTCTTACTATTATGATGATGATGACGATGAGAATACTATTTCTTGGAATGATCTTTGTGCTCAATGTCCTAGTGCAATTGTAATTCCTTCTCTCGACTTGCCGGCTCTCGAGCCTAAGGATTCAACCACTCCTATTCTCGATTCTTCTACTAGGAGACCGATGCCTCTCTCATCATGAGGGATGAGGGTCTTATCACTATTCCTTGTGATGAGATTCTTATTCCAATCCAAAGTGAGCCTACGGTTGCTTCCGATAGTGACGATGAGTGTGAATCTCTTTCTAGTGATGATTCATTACCTCCCACCGACATCTTGGGAGACGATTCTTTGGCTTTCTCTAATCCCCTTTTTGATCTCAATGATGATTTTACTTCTAGTGATGACGAGTCACTATCCGATGAAGAAGTTCAGAAGGAAAATTTCAAGATTTATTCGAACCCTTTATTTGATTTTGATGACGCCTACATCTCTAGTGAGGTGAATCCTCTCTTTGAAGAGGGGATTGAGGACATTGATAGCTCCGACTCTATTGCTATTGATGAGCATTCTTTGTTAGCCATGCCACCTCCCATCGTAGAGGAGCTGGAGAGATTTGACCGTACCTTCCGTTTGATTCGGTCTGGTGAGGTGACGCGGGTGGTAGATATGTCTTCTGATATTTCTCATATTATGTTGCCACCCCGTCCTACCGCGTGCACACCCAAGCGGGTGATGTATCGCTTTTACTCTCCTCATTTCATACCGGGAAATGAGGATGAGTGCTTTGACCCGGGAGGTGACATTGACCATTCTATGATTGATACCTTTACGGCTTTGCCGAATAGTGACCATCCATTATCTTTGAGGGATGACAATTTGTCTCCTTTACCCACCCCACCTCCCATGGATCACGACCTCACATACTTTTCGTATGTTGAGAGGACTTTTCTACCTTTCATGACTTATCCTCATGCCTCTCATTTATTATGTTCCTCCGGGACCGAGGATAAGATTTTTGATCCCGGTATTACTTTAGAGGCTTCCCCATGGACCATTTAATTCGGGGTCGAGTCAGGCTCGTGACTCGGTTAACAAAAACAAGCGCTTCTCGGGTGGCAACCCGATGATCTATCATTTTTATCTTTTTCTAACATAAGTGTAAGGGCGTGCTTCTCTCCATGTGTGCTTGTTGGTGTTTGTTTTTGTGTACAGGGTTCCCTTGGATCGAGAAGACTTTCAGAGGGTTGATGTTGTTATTTTCCATCATCTTCTTCATTCAGTCTCCGATCGATCTTCATGCCTATATCAGGGGAGTACTCAGTTCTCATCTTTATCCATACATATCTGATTGTGTTCTCCTTTTTACACTTGGAATTCTAGCATTAGCCTTTTGTGTTCTTAAGTGTAGGGGTAGCACCTTATCACTTTTGAACATTGAGGCCAATGTTTGGTTCTAAGTGTAGGGGGGTTTATATCATATGGATCATATTCATGCCTACTTGTTTTCCCTCTAGCATCCTATTTTGAGCAAATGTGTGTTTGTTTTATTTTATTTTATTAATCATAATAAAACGTTTTTGACCGTGCGTGATTGACTTGTCCCGTAGGCTAGAACAAAGGGGATCCCGACTCTGCCTGAGTGTTGATCTGGCTGCTCACTTAACTTTTAGACTAAGCTTTTAGGAATCGTGCAAATAAAAATGCTAAACGTGGAGTAGTTGGTTCTCTTTAGAGCTTATATGAGTAACCTATGGCTTTTCCTCCTAGATTATAACTTGATTAAATAAGTGTGTTTTTTTTCAAGCCTTTGAACGTTAAAAATTGTGTTGTTATGCAAAAAATAAATTCTTATGCCATTTTGATATAGAGTCCTAGTTCAACTTTTTATTTAAATTTGAGTGAAAGCATACTTTCTTAAATTTGAAATAATGTTGCGTGAATAAATATGTTGAAGAAAAAAAAAGAAAAAAAAAGAAGAAAAGAAAAAAAAAGCAAGAAAAAAAAAGAAAAAAAAAGCAAGAAAAAAAAAGAATAAGAAAAAAATATGAATAAGAGTTTTATGTTTTGTTGCTTTAATTATAATTGTGAGAAACTTGCTTTTTCTCAAATTTAAATCCGAAGTTGAACTAGAATTCGTCAATTTTTTATAAGAGTTTAGACGGTAATTGAGAATGTAGAAGTCAAAGGTCCCGTGAGCTCCGATACTATTCTCGAGGGTGTAAAAACCTAGCCTCCTAAGCTTTGCTAAAGGACAAGCTGAGAAGAAAGTCGCTACATGGAGTGATCTCTCCTTTGAATCTTCATTTTCTAATTACCGTCGTTGTTTTCATCTAAGTGTGTTTTATTAGCTTAGCGGTAATTTCAAGATCTTTGATTTCAAAATCCCGCCGATCCCGGTACTATTCTCCGTGTGGTGTCAAAAGCCCGGGCACTTAACCGATGAGGTTGAGACGTTCCGAGAAGAAAGCCGCTACATGGGAAAGGCCATTTTTTAAACTTAAATCTCGTCATTTTCGGTGAGTCTAATATTACACTTAGATGATTAGCAACCATAACTAATGTCTATTTGAACGATCAAAAATTTGAAAATGAACACACTTGCTAGTCTTTTATAATTATAGGAGTGATAAGTTTTATTTACATAGGTTATTAGTATAAGTAGTGTTAGCATTTTGCCAAAACGTTTGCACAAGGAATTTTATCTTAGTTGGGAGTAATAAAAAGAGGATGACGATATTTATTCCCTGGAGACACCCAGTTTGCGTGTTTCCCGTTCTATGATCCTTATACCTTGAATAAAAAGTCGAGCATGGCGAGTCACTATGGATTTTTATTTTTATTTTATTTTAGCAATTTCGAATAAAGTAGTTTTTAATTGATTTTGGATTTAACGTTTGTGATAATAGTTGCTTGGGGGCAAGCAACGTGCTTAAGTGTAGGGGTGTGTTGAACACGTAATTATTCATGTTCTTAGTGCTAATATCCCTTCATTTTTAGCATAATAAATAGCAAAAATGTATTTTTAGTGCATATATCATTTATATCTGCTATTTATTATTGTAGGTACGGATATAAAATAAAAAAGAGCTAAAGCGAGGAAAAAGAGCAAAGACGAGCACAAGAAATGGGTAGAGCGCGAAAAATCGAGTTTGACGGTGCATGCGTGTTTTATTGGGTCGGCCCGACACCATTTAAATGGGTCGGACCAACCCATTAATACAACAAAACCACAACCCACACAAGCCCAGCTGGCCCATTATGTGACGCAACATGTAGCAGCTAAAGGCCCATAAAATGAAAAGAAAAAAAGGATGATATGGGGCGTACAAAAGAAGCAGACCATATTCCAATTAAAAAATCTTAGCCTCATTTTGATAGTATTTTTCTAAACGTCTTCTTATGGTATGATTCGTTTTTTTTTTGTTCTTAATTTTTTATGCTTTTGTTAATTGCTAAATATCACAACATTCCATATATATACTTTTTCTGCTATTTGTTTTAGGCAATATATTAATTCCCTGTTTCTTTTTTTAGCTTCTAATCTACGCAATTTATATTTGATAGCTGTCTTCATTTATTTATTTTTGGTAGCTGGTAGAGACGCAGGGATGAAACGCAGGCGACACACAAGGAATTATTCCTTTTTTGTTTTTTTGGAATAATTAGATTAGGATAGTTTTAATTTGGCACTTTCCTTTCAAAAAATTTTTTTTATGCGCAGCCCTTTTCTTTTAATTAGAATAGATCTGTGTTTTATCGTGCGCAGACTTCTATCTTTTTATTGTATTCATTTTTTTTTAGAAAATAGGGAGATAGATAGCTTAATGAAGAAACACATCCTCACTTTATTGTTTAGATAATTCTGGCAGATTTCATTCCATTAAATTTCCATTGTTTTTCTTTAAGATTAGTATTGATTATCATATTTTTTTATATAGACTTATTGCATTTATTAGTTAACTATAATTCTCATTTAGTGATAATTAAGTTACGTTTTATATTAAAAAAATAGTTTTATGATTGGTGTTTAGATTAGTTTATAAAATTTATTTTCCAAATTAGTTTTTATGATTTTTTTAATATGTCATTTAGCTTAATTGTCGTTAACGTTTTATGTTTTATGTTAGCTTGGCGTATCCGGCTCGTCAGTACGGGTTCGTTTCCGTTATCTTTATTTCATTAGCTCAAATATATAGTTTTAATTATGCTTGTGTAGTTTAGCATTTTTATTGGCATTATTCTTATTTTAGATATCTCGCTTTATAATTGTAGTTTAATTTTCATCCTTATCGTTTTTATATTTAATCGGTTAAATTAGTATTTTTTAATTTCAAAATTAAAATTTTCTTTTATTCGAGCATCAAACTTTAGACATAAACGCGGATTTCCATTCACACTTCGCCAGAACTACGATAACCTTCGGGTGTACGAAAACGACTCTATCACTGCTCCTTTATTTGAGATGTATCATCTTCTTCACCTGTTTTTGTAGCAGCATCATCAATGGGAAACATTGAGGGTACAATCATGTACCTCAATGGTGGCTTCTCCACAGTTGTTGGTTCTTTTGTACCTGAAATGTTAGTATTCTACAAAGCAACAGGCACATAATTCATGGATTTTGAAAGAACTTCAATGTCAAATAACCAATCAGGACCTGTTTGTATATCTTCAGACTTGTCTTCAAGAAAATCTACATGGATATTTTCTGTCACTTTGCTTGTCTTCTTGTTGAAGACCCTATATCCCTTGCTGTTTAATGAATAACCAATAAAGTACCCATCGTCCCCTTTTTCATTGAACTTGCCTAAATTGCCAATTGTGTTCAGAATGATCACAGGACATCCAAATGGTATAAAGAAGTCAATCAAAGGGGGTCTTCCATTGAATAGCTGATAAGGGGTCTTGTTGTGTGCCTTAACCACCAAGGCCCTGTTTTGAACATAACAAGCAGTGGCTACAGCCTCAGCCTAAAACATAACTGGAAGCTTGGAATCATATAGCATAGTTCTTGCAGCCTCAATAAGTGTCCTATTTCTTCTTTCTGCAACTCCATTTTGTTGAGGTGTTCTTGCTATACTGTACACCCTCTTCATTCCTTTGTTTGTGCAAAAAGTGTCTAGTTTCTTGTTTCTGAATTCACCATCATTGTCTGATCTCATGGTCACTACCCTCATACTTTTGGAAAGTTCAATCTGATTGATGAACCCTATGAGTACATCTGATGTGTCAATCTTTTCAAACAGAAAGAATGTCCATGTGAACCTTGAAAAATCATCAGTAATCACCAGGCAGTACCATTTCTTCATTATGCTTGCCACAGAAGTAGGACCAAAAAGATCCATGTGCAATAATTTCAATGGCTTGGTAGTGGACAGGCTTGTTTTTTACTTGCAAGATGCTCTACGTTGCTTCCCTTTCAGGCAAGCAACACAAGTATGATCATTGGCAAAGGACTTGGAAGGAAGACCATGAACCAGATTATATTTGACCAGTTTGTTCATGTTCTTGAAGTTGAGATGACCAAGTCTTCTATGCCATTTCTTGCATTCATCAACTGAATCTTTGGCAATGAACCAGATTATATTTGACCAGTTTGTTCATGTTCTTGAAGAGAGATGTCCTTGAGATCAATTGTGTACATATTCTTTTGTCTTGGTGTTCTGAGCATAATAGGAGTGTTTGGTGGTAAAACAAACTCCTTCCCTAACACAAGACATTCAGTATCTGTAAACATGACAAAGTTCTTGTTATCAGTCATCTGGGACACACTGAAGAGATTGTACTTAAGCTCTTTCACCAAGTAAACATTGTCAAATGTCATGCCATTGGTGATAGTAGTTCCTTTTCCTGTGATTGTTCCATGCCCATCTCCAAAAGAAACACCATCATTGTCATGCAGGAGAACAAAGTTAGTATAATACCCCGAACTTAACGTCATTATTTTACCCTAACTATGTACTTGATTTTTAAATTCTAGGTGATGATAAATATTGTAATATTTGACGGTTTACATTGAAAACTGTAATGTGTGAATATAATTAATCGTTGTGACGATTTAAGAGTACTAATAGTGATCGCGATGTCAATGGATGCCCAAATATTATATTTTAGTATTGATTATTTCGATATTTGATATTTATGAAATTTTTATTTCATAACATGTTAAGTCGAGTCAGAACTTTATTATTTCGATTTGTGTGCGTTTAATTATTAAAACGATCGATTTAACAAACGAGATTTATATTTTATGAACCCGGGACGAAATCCGACTCTCGTAAATATTTTTAAATTTGACTGGGAGTCATTTTACGCTTTTTAACTAATATTTACACTTTGGTCCACAAGAATGCATAAATTTCAATTTATACCCTCACCCACCATATAAAAGGAAATTTCCTTTCATTTTTACACACACATATAATCATCAACCACCAAAAACTCTCTCTCTTCCTTTCCTCTTTCTTTTACCGTGAACCAAGAACCCACAAACACCCCTTGATCTTGATTTCTAGCTTAAATTTGCAAAATCTAACAAAAGACCCATGTTGCAAATCTTCTTGTGATCATTTGATCTAAGAAAATCCCACATGCAAGAACTTTTATTCTTTTAAAGATTATGATGATGCACAAGTGTTTGATCCATTTCTAAGGTAGTGGTATTGTGTTATTATTGTTTTATTCAAAGTTTTAATGGTTGCATGTTTAATTTTTGATGTAGGTTTTGTAAAGAATGACCATGCAAGTGAATCTATGGTGTTAGGTGTTGCTAGGGATGATGGGTATAGCTTATTTGGATTGATGATGATGTTAAAAATGGGTCAAAATGAGTGTTGAAGTGATTTTTAAAGTGTCAATTTACATCTGTGAGTTTAAGGCAGATTTTCGTGGGTTAAAGTTTGATAAAGTGTTGGTATTATGGGATAGTGTTGTAGTAGTCGTCGAGACGCTCGTTTGAATATAAGATAGAGCTTTTAACTCCAAACGAGTCAAAAGTTTTGCTATTTTGATTATTCGTGTACCGGGAGACGAGTATTGACACAATACGAAATTGTTGTCAATATTTGGATCGAATCTCGGGGACTATAAGTTGAGTTTTAAAACTGATTAAAGGCTGTTGTTAGGTTCTAAACTTATCATTGGGAGTCTATTTCCAAATTCTAGTGGCGATTTTGTAAATGGAAATGTTTAACAAGGTCAAAATGGTTTTACGAGACAAGTGTGTAAAACAGTCCGATTTTTAAGGTCTAAAGATGTGACGAGCAGGTGGGTCTAAAATGTGAATCATTGAATGAAATTTTAACTGAGTCTTCTACAGATATTAAGTGAGTTTTTCACCAAGTTTCGTCTAAAACAGAATTTTTTAGGTAGGAGAAAACAGCGTGTACGTTTGGTAAGTACCAGCTGAGTACTATTTGGGAGGTACTTAACCTCGCGTCATAGTTTGAGGCGAGAGGCTAAACTATTAGCTTCTCAAATTCCTAAGAGGATATAAGTCTTGTGTGTGAGTGTATATTCTGAGATTGGAGACCCATTTAGGGTACTTGAACCACGTTGATTTGGCATCTTGAGATGGATCAACATAGAAGGTACTAGTTTTGGAAAGCTAGTATGTGTTGTGGGGTTTAGAAGGGAATCACTTCTATTGGTTGGTCATGTCTATGTACATACTATTTTGAGTCGATGGTTTTATTATATTAAGTATGTTTGAGACACTTAAGTATGTTGCTAAGCACGCACCTTATTTGTTAGGTGGCGGCTTTTGATGTGTGTATTTGGGAGGCATCTTCACTTCGGCGATCACTACTACTACTAGCTTCGTGTATTATCTAAGGTGATTCTATAGCCTCGCTTTTTACTATGTTGTAAATGATTTTAACCCGCGAGGGGAATACATGCTATTTGAAATGAAATGGAACACAAGTCATGATTGATTGTTTGGACCCGAATGTTGTTGAATAATTGTCGTGATTGTAGAAGTACCTAAATTGCAGAAGTCCGTAAATTCATGAGCCGTTAACTATGTCCTGACTTGATGTTGTAAGTTGGGAATAGCCGCTTATTCTAATGATAGTACTATTGGGCTGACGACCCTATCTTAGACCAGGGCTTTACGCTGAGTAACCTCTGGGAAGGATAATTTTACGAGAATAAGAATGTGGTATACTTGCAATTGATACCCTAGTAGGGGCACTGGAATTCATATAGTCATGCCGGTTTTAGGCGTGGGTGACTAAATTAAGGGATCGGTGGCATGAGCTTAATACAATCACATAGCATTTGCTATTTATACGAGATGCCTTAATTGTTGATTGACAATCATGATTGGTTTTCTACTTGTGTTCAACTGATGATTTGTAAAACCTATAGACTCACTCAACCTTTATGTTGATGATATTAAGCATGTATTTCAGGTAATCAAGATGGATAGCAGCGGAGCATGCGAGGAGGGAGTTGGTGCTTACTTGTCTAATGTTTCATATTAATTTTTCCATCCTTTGAAATGAATAAATGACTTTTAAAGTCTTTGATGAATGTATTGTGATTCGTAACGGTTTTTGGGACCAACGCTACTCTGATTTTATATATATTGGGATGGGAAACTTTTTAGACAAGATTATGAAATATTTCAACGTCTCTTTTGAGGTTGTTTTCTATGATTGTGTGTGATGTGCTATTAGTAGCGCCCCAATGTGGTATTACACTGCGTGATAATTTGGGAGTGTTACAAAATGGTAATCAAAGCCACAAGTTATAGAGAACTAGGTTGATTTTGAAAAACCTAAACTAGAAATTTGGTGTGTTATAAAAACTTTTAAGCACGCAACTACTCCGCATGGCTCCGGTAAGGCTATTCTTGCATTACATTATGTTTGGTTGTAATTATGTGAACCTATGTGTATATAGGAATGGTAGTATGTATATTTATGAATATACTATGGTATTTAAAGGCATTGTACGCGAAGCAATAGTCCTTGAATGATTGTCGTACCTTTTATAATACGGTTTTGTATCAGATTTGGCCTCACCGTAAATCACCGATCTTGATAATTTTGCATTATCTGAATACGAGTGTGAAACTTGTTTGATACCTTGAGTATGTATATATTGTTTTTGCAATCTATCGCATATCGACTTGTTTAAGTTCGATTAGTATCATCGTATTGTATCGTATCGTATCGTATCGTACCGTGATGTGCCTTTTTAGGACATCTCCTTTTGAAACGTAGTTGATTGATGTGATATTCGTGTTCTGAATATTTCTTATGATTTTGAAGAATCATTTATCTGAGGCGACATCTCCTATGTAATGTGACATGTGACTTGATTTTATATGACTACGTTTTATTGGCGAAAAGGAGGATGCCAATGTTGGGCTTAAGATATATATATCCTAATCAAAAATATATAGTTTGGGTACAACAAAGATATGCTCGTAGTATTTATTCGGTTGAGTGACTTAATGCCTTGTATCTAAATGGAATGGGACATTTAGATATAGAGATTTTAACTCGCCCAACTATGAGTTGTTTAAGGTTGTCTTATTTAAATGGATTGGGACATTTGAATAAGAAAGTTTTAAACTACTATACCCTAGATTGTTTGTGTTTTCCTTATTCAGATGGAATGGAACGTTTGAATACGGAAATCATGAAGTAAGTTTATTAACACCTTGTACTTATTATGCTATTTAATTTGGATTTGACATCGTGTTGAGAGGTAGTAATACTTGAGTAGGATGACTTACAATCGTCTCGTTGAAATGGATTGGGACACCTTTTCATTTGAACAAGAAAGTTATAAATTCCCGAACCGTAAATTTATAAACTCTTGTATACATGAAAGGGGACGCCTTTTGATGTAGACAAGGAGATATAAATGAGTGGACACAAGTATGTCTGGCTTGATTTGTGGATGTTTGGCGTGCGTACGTCTTCCTTCGAATCGTGTTTCGTTGGTAAGAATCGTTTGATGACGTTGTCATTATGATGATCGTTGATTATCATTTATGTACGAGTAACCCGTTCTACGTCCCTCGAGTTATGATTTGTTTTGATAGACCATTTCTAACGTGTCCCGATGATCGTGAGCTTTATAATCAGATTTCAAAAGAACCGATTGACCGTTCTGAGAATAGGCGACTTGTTAAAGCGTCACCAGGATTTATGCGTGTATTTCTGGATTGACTAAGGATCAAGTTATCAACGGCAACTTATCATGGGTATGAAGCTCTTGTAATTTTACTTGCTACTACCGAAGGGTCATCGAAGAGTTTTCTTTATAACGAAACTCTTGGGGGCTGGTATGATGAACTAAACGAGGAATATAATGCATCGCCTTGAGCACTAAAGTAGAAATTACTGGGACACCTTTGTATGTCGAATGATGATACAGAAGTTATTGGAACACTTTTGCTTGATGAATACTGGAGTAGAAACTATTGGGAAGCTTTTGCTTGATGAATACTGAAGTAGAAACTATTGGGACGCTTTTGTATGATGAATGCCGAAGTAGAAATTATTGGAACGCCTTCGCATAATGAATGCTGAAGTAGAAGCTAGTGGGACACTTTTGCATGTTGAAACTTGGAGCAGAAGATAATGGTACACCTGATATGTTGTGAATTTTCGCCGATGGACCGAACTTCTTAATGACTGGAGTTAATAAGTTCTTTATCACTTTGAGGAGTATGTTGTAGCTGACACCGCAAGTCGAAAGACTTTGGAGATCGAGTGGTATTATCAAGGGTTCGTTCAAGGTTTTCTCAATGATCAACGGTGGATTTCTAAATATTTGATGTTTATGTTCGACCTTTGCTTTTAGGTACTTATGTGGTATATGATCTAGTTGAGTGATCGTAATTTGTGAGAACTTAAGGCGGCATTGTCCAATGACTTCCGATCACGGAGAACGTGTACCAAGTAATATCTTTTTGACTTTCAACGACGATGCTTATTGAGACCTTGAATACGCGTGGGCGAAAGTGAGATGGTGTCTTTGTATTATATTTTGGTATGGATCCGCGTGTGAGAGCACCCTCTGATGGCAAAATATTTTCTTGTTATTTCCTTTGATATGCGTCCATGGCTATCCGACCAGTGGATGTCCTTTTACTTGCAATTTTCAGATTGACTGGACTTACCCAAAGGTCTTCTCAAGTGTTTTTATTTATCATGGTTTGGCTATTTAGCAGGCATGAGATAACCCGATTGAATTTATTTATTTGGCATGGTTTGGCTTTTGGCACACATGTCGTGACTTGATTTTACGTCCCTGGTGTTGTGTTTCGTGTTTGAGTTAGCTCGTAATGCGTCCGATAGCATAATGTATACGCCGAATGATTCCCGTATCGACGAACAAGCGTTTGACGAAGTAGGTTGGCATGTTCAAGATTACGCAATAAGGTGATTTTGTACGACTAGTACTAATTCACTCGTCTTAATTTTTCTGGAATGTTTTTGATGGAGTTTTATGCGACCCATGCGACTTTGTTTCATGAGTAATTGTTTTTGTGAGGATCGTGGACGATGGTCTAGGTCGCCAGACTGTTAGAATCAAGTAGAGGAAGGACAAATGATTGGAACTGAGACGATTTGGAAGACTACGAAAAGATCGTACGGATTGAAAATTGCTTGTAAACCGCGAGGAGCCGTCAGAAGAATTGTGCATATAACCGTAGGGAGCCGTTGGAAATCTGAAGTTGGATACATGGAAATTAATAAGGTATCACCTTGGAAAGGTGTAATCCGTTTTGGAAATGGAGAAAAATTAAGTCCAAGGTACGTTAGACCGTTTAAGATCACCCAGCGGCTGGGACCGGTTGTTTATAAATTAGAATCGTCGGATGAGTTCGTGCAATACGTGTGATTTTAGTGTGTCGAGATTGAATAAGTGATGAGCTTAAACACAATTGTATAAGAACCAGTGAAGATCGTGGATCGAGAGGATAAGCGTTTGAAGCAGCGAAAGATTCCCATTACTAAGGTACGATGAAATGCGAGAGGTTAAGTGTTTCAAAACGAGTAAGTTTTCCTTTACGAACGTGCGATGTAATCCGAGGCGTGGATCGAGAGTCACGTGGGGACGTGAGGACTTCGTTGGGAAGAAGTACCCTCGTTCTTCTTGTAGTACGCAATACGCATATGAGGCGTGGCGAGCGCCGGGACGTCGCTCCTTAAAAGGAGGTGGTAATATAATACCCCGAACTTAACGTCATTATTTTACCCTAACTATGTACTTGATTTTTAAATTCTATGTGATGATAAATATTGTAATGTTTGACAGTTTACTTTGAAACCGGTAATGTGTGAATCGCGATGCCAATGGATGCCCAAATATTATATTTTAGTATCGATTATTTCGATATTTGATATTTATGAAATTTTTACTTCATAACGTGTTAAGTCGAGTTAGAACTTTATTATTTTGTTTTGTGTGCGTTTAATTATTAAAACAATTGATTTAACAAACGAGATTTATATTTTTATGAACCCGGGATAAAACCCGACTCTCGTAAATATTTTTAAATTTGATTGGAAGTCATTTCCCGCTTTTTAACTAATATTTACACTTTGGTCCACAAGAATGCACAAATAGCAATTTCTACCCTCACCCACCATATAAAAGGAAATTTCCTTTCATTTTTACACACACATATAATCATCAACCACCAAAAACTCTCTCTCTTTATTTCCTCTTTCTTTTACCGTGAACCAAGAACCCACAAACACCCCTTGATCTTGATTTCTAGCTTGAATTTGCAAAATCTAACAAAAGACCGATGTTGCAAATCTTCTTGTGACCATTTTGATCTAAGAAAATCCCACATGCAAGAACTTTTATTCTTTTAAAGATTTTGATGAAGAACAAGTGTTTGATCCATTCCTAATGTAGTGGTATTGTGTTATTATTATTTTATTCAAAGTTTTAATGGTTGCATGTTTAATTTTTGATGTTGGTTTTGTAAATAATGACCATGTAAGTGAATCTATGGTGTTAGGTGTTGCTAGGGATGATGGGTATAGCTTATTTGGATTGTTGATGATGTCAAAATGGGTCAAAATGAGTGTTGAAGTGATTTTTAAAGTGTCAATTTACATCAGTGAGTTTAATGGATATTTTTGTGGGTTAAAGTTTGTTAAAGTGTTTGTAATATATGATATTGTTGTAGTAGTCATCAAGACGCTCGTTTCGATATAAGATCGAGCTTTTAACTCCAAACGAGTCAAAAGTTATGCTAGTTTGATTATTCGTGTACCGGGAGACGAGTATTAACACAATACGAAATTGTTGTCAATATTTGGATCGAATCTCGGGGACTATAAGTTGAGTTTTAAAACTGATCAAAGGCTGTTGTTAGGTTTTAAACTTAGCATTGGGAGTCTATTTTCAAAGTCAAGTGACGATTTTGTAAATGGAAATGTTTAACAAGGTCAAAATGGTTTTACAAGACAAGTGTGTAAAACAGTCCTATTTTTAAGGTCTAAAGATGTGACGAGCAGGTGGGTCTAAAATGTGAATCATTGAATGAAATTTTAACTGAGTCTTTGAAAGATATTAAGTGAGTTTTTCACCAAGTTTCGTCGAAAACGGAGTTATTTAGGTAGGGTAAAACAGCGTGTACTTTTGGTAAGTACCGGCTGAGTACTATTTGGGAGGTACTTAACCTCGCGTCATAGTTTGAGGCGAGAGGCTAAACTATTAGCTTCTCAAAATCCTAAGAGGATATATGTATAGTGTGTGAGTGTATATTTTGAGAATGGAGACCCATTTAGGTTACTTGAACCGTGTTGATTTGGCATCTTGAGATGGATCAACATCGAAGGTACTAGTTTTGGAAAGCTACTATGTGTTGTGGGGTTTAGAAGGGAATCACTTGTATTGGTTGGTCATGTTTATGTACATACTATTTTGAGTCGATGGTTTTATTATATTAAGTATGTTTGATACACTTAAGTATGTTCTAAGCACGCACCTTATTTGTTATGTGGCGGCTTTTGATGTGTATATTTGGGAGGCATCTTCACTTCGACGATCACTACTACTACTAGCTTCGTGTATTATCTAAGGTGAGTCTATAGCCTCGCTTTTTACTTTGTTGTAAATGATTTTAACCCGCGAGGGGAATACATGCTATTTGAAATGAAATGGAACACAAGTCATGATTGATTGTTTGGACCCGAAAGTTGTTAAATGATTGTCGTGATTGTATAAGTACCTAAATTGCAGAAGTCCCTAAATTCATGAGCCGTTAACTATGTCCTGACTTGATGTTGTGAGTTGGGATTAGCCGCTTATTCTAATGATATTACTATTGGGCTGACGACCCTATCTAAGACCAGGGCTTTACGCCGAGTAACCTATGGGAAGGATAATTGTTGGGTCCACTAGATGTGGATCTTGCAGCCTGTCAGGAACGATGAACGACTACTGTAATCACAAGTCTATTCACAGAGAGACTCTATACACAATATAAGTGCGAAATACAAATACTTTAAAGAAGAACAGAATAACTATAATGACTTGATCCTTTTCTAAGGATTTCTAATATTAATGATAACTAGAATTACGTTTGATGAAGGTGTGTCTAACCCTTCTGCCTAAGGTTCCTTTTATACTACAAGGAAACCCTAATACATCATTAAACAAAACGTGTAAAACTGATATGCATATCCTTTCCTAACATATCTCATGCATATCCTAACAGAATAATAACTAAATAATAAAGTTTGACTTTAACTAAGACCAGGAGCACGACTTGCTCCTACTACTACTATGACCAGGAGGAACTACATACCTCCTAGTCTACCTATTACAATTAACTATTCCAATGGTCTTAACAATCCTCCCCTAAACTTGAATTTGACCTGTTGAGTTCAAGTTTCCTGGTAAAACGTGCAATAAAACTTGAGGATTGAAACAACAAAAGAAACAGCAGCATCAGCAAGATAAGAAACATAAGAACCGCCGCAACATGGAACACTAGAAGCTTCTCCAAAGCTTGAAACAAATCAACATCGTGTTGAATCTTTGCAGCAACATGAGCAGATTTGATGAGCCTTTACCAAGTAGCTGCTCGCTCTTGGGCTAGCCAGTCTTTTTGGTGGAATAAGTATCACCCTGGGAGACCAGAACCCAACCCAACTCTTAGAACGTGAATCAATGGTGAGTGGGGGTACCCTGATGATTTTAGGCAAACCATCCCAGCCGTCAACGGATTTGATATGTCTTTACCAGAAGCCGTACCCTTCTGGACTTGCCAACTCTTAGCAATGAAGCATCGGTGAGTTGAAAACCCTATAGCTTTAAGCAAGCTATTATAGCTATCAACAGATTTGATAAAATCTTTACCAAGAGCCGTACCCCCTCGGATTAGCCACTTTTCAGTCTAGGACCATGGCAAGTGAAAACCATCCAGTTTTGGGTAACCTGGCAACCATCAACGGATTTGAGAATCACACCAGGAGCCGTACCCTCAAGGTGAATCAACTCTTTCTTGTCAGTTAGACATGGTGAGTTGAGGACCATTTGTTGTGAGGACCAAGTCCAACACCAGATGAAACAACCAACCAGCACAAGTGTGAAACACCAACGGGAACCCAATTTGTTGAAACAGTATAAGCAGATGGTATATTATTCACAAGTGTAAAATCCGTGACTTGGTTAAAGTCTAAGCAGATATTATATAAAAAGTTTTTTTAACTATAATGAATGAAAGTCACCAATCACTTTACATATTGGTGAAAAGAATTGCAGTATTAACAGATGAACATAAAACACAAAACAGAAAAACATACAAACCAACCACATCACATACCAGACGCAGCCACCTTCTCAACTTGCAGGCGATCTTGGATCCCTTCCACCAGTGTAGTTGCCATAGAAGACTCATTCCCGGAAGGGGCAATGGAAATCTGCAAGTGACAAGCAAGCATGGCCTCCATCGAAGCAATAGTCAACGGATAGTCCAAATCCGTGAGCATGAATACCATAGCACCAGACTCCAAATCCAAGACATGCACACCACAGCCAGCATATAACTTCCATCTCGTGATAACCCATGTTGGCTGGTCCTTCCAGACACCAGAAAGGGGAGCATGTGGAGGGGAATCAAGCATCATTTTAAATCATCCCACATTCTCAGACCAGGCCAGGAGGGCACTTCACTAGGATGAACAGGCATACCAACATCCACAAACCCATACAATGCCATAAGATCTTTACGATCCGCCCAAGACAAAATACCTTGCAAACCCGAAGCATACCAAACATAACCATCGCTAATGGTAATCCTATGGGAGACAGTACCAGGTAGAGTCGTGGAAGGCTTAACTGTCCAACCAGTAAGAGATCCATTACCCATTGGCAATTCTGAGTCACTATCGGAAGCTGCATCAATAAGATTTTCAGGAGCACGCTTCTCATAGGGAACAGACTTGCCACGTCTAGCACGTCTAGCCAACTGCTTGCGGATGAAACGGCGAGGACTGAGAGCACCAGACAAGGGTTCAACCTTTACCTTAGCAGCAGGAGTAGGATCAGCAGAAGTAGAATCAATACCTTACCCAAACAAAGGATTAGCTGCACCAGAAGAAGGAATAGGTTGAGGACCAGTCACGGGTGATGATGGTGGTGCCATAGCCGGAGTAGCAGTGGTGGTGGTAGTGGTAGCAAAGGTAGTGGTGGTGGTAGGACCTGGAGATGAAACAGGAGGATCAACCGAGGGTGTAGGTGTAGTACCAGCAGTAGTAACATCAACAACCGATGGAATACCAGCAGAACCAAGAGGAGCAGCAGATGTAGATCCAGGAGCAACAGCAGGTTGAGAAGTAGGAACCACTCGTGGAGGAGGACGATAGATGAAACGCTCCGGAACAGGTGTGCTCTAACGCTTGATCATTCGTTCATAAAGAGCCTTAAGCTCATCAAATAACAATGCCCGAACCCGTTCCCATGTCCAACCAACAGTGAAATGAGCAGCCGACTGATACTTGACATACCTCTGCATCAACGTTTTCTCCTTGGTTTTTGTCAAAGGCCTGTTCTTACGTTTTTCACGCAGTTGAGCAGCAAGCGCTAATTGTTGCTTACACATTAACACCATAGCTCGAGGAATACAATCCTGCTCATTCACATCAGAACCCAATAGATCAGTAAACTGTGCATAATCCAAGGTAAGAATAGTAAGCACCCTCATCCAATCGTTATCGTCCCAATGTATAGCATCATGATGCAACTGTTCACGCCTTTGTTTCTGAAGAGCTTCCTCTCCAGCCCGAGCAGCTTGGTCAATCTCCGCTTGCATCCTTTGTGCAGCCTCCTCACCCAACCTATCCTCCTCAAGTTGTCTGCGAGTACGCTTGCGAGGGGGTGAGGGAGCAGCATGCATGGGGGCTTTCCCCTTAGGATCAGAAGATGGTCTAGCAGTAGAACCAGCAGTAGTACCAGCAACATCTTCCTTTGGTGTAGAGGTAGCAGCAGCAGGAGGGATGCTTGAAGAAGTAGGAGGAATCGGTAGATCATCATATAACTTATCAGCAAACGCAGCCTTCGCCAACAAATTCAAGCCATCCTCTACAAGATCTTCAACCTCCTCATCAGAATCAGACTGAACCACATGCTTCTTCCTTCGCCTCTGCTGTGTCTCCAAGGCTTTAATCCGGTCAGCCATGGGAAGAACAAATTCCCTGGTAAGCTTACGATGTTGATTCAAATCCGCCTCCAAAGAAAGAATCCTTTCATGGTACTTGTGCATGAGAGAAAGCAAAGAAATAAGTGTAATAGGCTCCTCCTCTTTCCGACCAAGAGGACTTGGGTCTGGGAAGGCTTCATTGGAACCAGAAGCAATAAAGGGGTCATCATTATGAGCATGAGAACCAGAAGGATTATTAGAAGAGTGAGGAACAGGACTAGGAGGGGGGGTATCCATAAATGGAGACGAATGTGGCATCGAAGAGGGGGCAGCCGTGGAGGTGGATGGCCTTTCAACCACCACTTCCTCAACCGGCTCTTCCACAACCACATTCGGTGCACAACCAGCAGGATGCTCCGACCTCCATTGGGTCATCACCTAATTGAGGTTCCTCCTCGGCTTGGACAACCGGAGGAACAACATCAGGAGGACCTTGGGCAAGGCCCAACATCGCATCAGTAAAGGGCCTCCAAACCCCACTAATCCCATAAGCCATATTGTAGTAAACCTTAGTAGTAATCTTGGGGGTCTAATACTCCTCCCTATCACGATTTAAACACACAAGTATCTGCTGTAAAAACCTAGGATACATTAAAAACTTCTTCCTAGAACTGGTAATAGACAGATTGCTAACCATCCCATCAAACAAATAGCGAGAGAAATTAAACACCCTACCCTATGCTATGCAGATTAGACCAGTAGCCAAAGGAGTGGGAAAAGCATCCCAACTCCCAGACTTGGGGCTTAAAAATGAATCAAAAAGTTCACTAGAAGCTTCCATTGGGGGGGGAAAACCTATTCTTTTGGAAGTCAAACTTCCTCCCATGATTATACCCAATAGCAGCCATCCCCTCCAAAACCTCAGCATTGGGGATGGAAACAACACCACCTTCATCTTGAAGATGAAGGGAACTCCTAATAGAAGCTTCAGTAACCACATAAGAACGTCCATCAATGGTAGCATGGAGTTCACGTGGACGACCAACCACAACCACAAGTGTAGCAGAATCCCAAAACTGACGGATCACACTATCATAAACAATGGGGCACACAGTAAAAGCATACCTAAGGTTAGAAGCCTCAATAAACTCCAGAATGTCTGTGAATTCATCATGTTTAGGACCATCTCCTAGATAAGCGACCTTGTTGTGAGCAGGTTGGTATACCAAAGCAGCCATTGATGTTGATTAGAAGTGATGGAAGTTGATTTGTTAGGGTTTGAGAGAGTAGGAGCGTGTGTGTGTGTGTTATGATTGTGATGAATGAGTCAAGGGGGGTAATTGACCATAAATAATGGTCTAGTAACTATTCATTGACCCCTAATAATGTGGGTTGCCCTTTCAAATTAGGCAGTTAATGCAAAGTAACCACTTGCCCCTTATAACATTATTTGCAAATCCCAATTTACCAAAGTTAAATAAGAGGATATATACCAGAATTTGCATGCGTTGACTGAAAGTCAACACGCATAACGGTCAACACTAGAAGCAGAATGTAGTCAACAGAAGTCAACGAAGTGAACAGTGACCCATACCCAGACTAGAAGCCAACCAGCACTTGACAAAGAAGGATTTTTATCCACTAGAAGCCAACAATGAATGACTAGAAGCTAACCGATAATGACTAAAAGCCAACCATTAATGAAGACAACCATCAGAAGTGAGCAAAATCCTCCACTAGGAGTAACACACACCACAAGAACCCATTCAATCTGTTGTTAAAATCTACCAATATGTTAGTCTGTGCAAGTAAATATGTACACTAAGCCTCCCCTTAGGCTTAGCCTCCCCTCAATCCTAGGTCTCAAGGATTGACCATCCCAATGTGAACCACCAAGTGGTTGAACCGAGGACCATCAAATGCTTTAGTCAACAGATCAGCAACATTATCATCCGTATGAACCTTAAGAACCTGTATCAACTTTTTCTCATTGGCATCCCGTATAAAATGGTGCCGAATTTCAATATGTTTTGTACGTTGATGTAAAACAGGATTCTTCACAATGTAGATAGTACTTTGGTTGTCAATGAAAATTTTGGTGTTCATAAAATTGAACCCATAATCCAGCATCTGATTTTGGATCCACAAAACTTGTCCACAACAGCTAGCAGCAGCAACGTATTCAGCCTCTGTTGAAGAAGTAGCTACATTCGTCTGTTTCTTGCATTGCCATGAAATAAGTCTTCGACCTAAAAACTGACAACCACCAGTAGTAGATTTTTTTGTCATTATTAGCACCTGCATAGTCACTGTCACTATATGCTTCAAGAACAAAAGGTGATTCTCTAGGATACCACAAGCCTATCTTGGGTTGAGCCTTAATGTACTTGAAAAGCTTCTTGACTACATTCAAGTTAGAAACCGTTGGAGCCACCTGATGTCTAGAACAATCACTTACTACAAACACGATATCCGGAGGTCATGCAGTCAAATACATGAGTGAGCCAATCATAGACCTGTACATGTGAACATTTACCGGAGGATCTGGCTCATTCTTGAGTTTGACTTTAGCAACTTCATAAGGTGTTGCTGCTGGTCTAAGAGGATCCATATCAAACTTCTGAAGGATCTCATGAACATACTTATCTTGACTTATGAAGATTCCATCCGACTGTTGCTTGACTTGAAGACCAAGGAAAAATGTAAGTTCTCCCATAGCACTCATCTGAAATTCGCCCTTCATCAGTTGTTCAAACTCATCACACCATTCCTTTTTAGTAGAACCAAAAATAATATCGTTCACATACACCTGAACAAAGATAATGTCCTTGGTGTTCCTTTTAAGGAATAGTGTTTTGTCAATGGTACCTCTTCTATAGCCATGTTTCAACAAGAAAGTTGAGAGACGCTCATACCAAGCTCTAGGAGCCTGATGAAGTCCATAAAGAGCTTTGACCACCTTGTAAACTTTCTTGGGATGAAGTGGATCTACAAAGCGGTTGAGTGACATAAACTTCCTCATAAATCTTACTGTAGAGAAATGCACTCTTGACATCCATCTGAAAAACTGTAAAGCCCATATAGAAAGCAAAAGCCAAAAACAGACGAATGGCCTCAATCCTAGCAACAGGAGCAAAAACTTCAGTGTAGTCAATGCCTTCAAGTTGTGTATGACCCTGTGCAACCAACCTCACCTTATTCCTCACCACAATACCCCGTGCATCCTTCTTGTTTTTGAGAATCCATTTGGTACCAATTGCTGTCTTTCCATCCGGTAAGTCAACTAGGATCCAAACATTCTGAAACAAGAATTGCTGCATTTCCTCCTTCATAGCCTCCACCCAACTTTGATCCTCAAGAGCATGAGAGACAGATCTAGGTTCCACCTGTGAAAGAAAACAAACAAACAAACAATGTTGAAAGTCCGTATGATTATTACGCTTTTGATCTTCAATATAGCTCATAAGAGCATGATGATCAGACGAGGCCTTCTTATGCATTCTGCGAGTCTTGACAGTAGAACCAGGATCTCCAATGATTTGAGTAGTAGGGTGATCTTTGTGTGACTACAACACTGGATTGGAAGCTACTTCCACTTCTGGTGCCAAGTTAGTAAGATCCCCAACAAAGTCAGCATCATATGAAGCAGAGTTGAAAATGCCATCTATTGGTTGCTTATGAATATCATCCAGCTTGGTAGAGGACTTCTTGTGATGGTTCCCCATGTCAGAAGGACTTGAGAATCTAGTATGGGAAGTAGAATCACTAGCCGGACTACCAATAGGTGTTAAACTAGCACTAGGAGTAACAGTTGGAGTACTAGGAGCAGCTTTGTCAGCAGGCGTATTCAAGGGAAACTCAAAGCCACCTTGAGCAGCTGCTGTAGTAGCTTCTTGTTGTTGTTTGAGTAATGTGTCAAGAGCTACTTGTGAATCTAATACATCCAATGGAGTTTCATCACTAGGAGGAGTAGGAGAGACTATGGTGGAATAGGATGGAACAACAAAAATATCATCCTCGTCATCTGAGTCAGAAAGACTAGAATGAGCACCTGTACTAGAAGTTGCAAACACTTGTGGACCTGCATCATGGTTAGTTTTGAAACAAAAATATCCTAATGAATCACTAAGATAATCAAGATCAAAATACCATTCAGGACCATTGCCTTGGATGTTTGACTTCTCCTCAAAATACCTGAGATTTATAGTTTCAATTACTCGCTTGGCTTGGAGATTGTAGACACGATAAGCCCGAGAGTGAGCTGAATATCCCACAATGTATCCTTCATCTGCCTTGCCATCAAATTTCCCCAAATAGTCACTAGTATTCAGAATGGTGACATGACACCCAAATGGCTTCAAATGAGCAATATTTGGTACTTTGGCTGTTAGTAGCTCATATGGAGTCTTCTTGTGAGGATTTGTAATAGAAACTCTGTTCAAAACATAGCTTGCAGTATTAACAGCTTCTATCCAGAACATGGTTGGAAGCTTAGAATCAGCAAGCATTGTTCTTGCTGCTTCTATTAGAGTCCTGTTCTTTCTTTTTGCCACACCGTTGAGGATTTCTTGCTGCACTATAATCTCTTTTGATGCCATTAGAATTACAAAGTGCTATGAGGTCGGCATTTTTTAATTCGGTTCAATTATCACATCGAATACCTTTAACCTTCTTGGACAACTGATTCTCTATAAGTGTAATAAAATCTTTTAGAATTGAGTAGGTCTCACTCTTGGCAGCCATGAAGAAAACCCACGTAAATCTACTATATCCATCAGTTACCACCAGACAGAATTGTTTGTGGTCAATGCTCCTAATAGAGGTAGGACCAAATAAATCCATGTGTAGTAGCTGCAATGGTTCAGTTATAAGGCTGAGAGTAGTAATGGCCTTGAAGGATGCTTTATGTTGTTTGCCTTTGCTGCAAGCAAGACAATTAATATCATTTGTAAATGACTTGGGAGGTAAACCAGAGACCAGGTTTATATTTGCTAGTTTGTGAATGGTCTTGAAGTTCACATGTCCCATCCTTCTGTGCCATTGAGTGGCTTCATCTTCTGAGGCTTTAGCAACCAAACATGCTAGTTGACCAGTAGGGTTGACTTCATTCAGCTTGATACTATAGAGATTGTGTCTTCTAGGGATTCTGAGTAGAACCTGTGAGTCATTCGGAAGTTTAAAGTCTTTGGATAGCACAAGTGCATCAGTATCCGTAAAGAGGACAAACTGCTTCTTGTCACAAATCTGAGAGACAGATATCAAATTGAAGTGTTGAAGTGCTTCCACATAGTAGACCTGCTCAAAATTAAGATTGGGCGTCTGAATCGTTCCTTTGCCAGTGATCCTGCCTTCACCTCCTCCAAAATAAACCTTTCCACCTTGAAATGGTACAAAGTTAGATAGAAGACTTTTATTTCCTATCATGCTCCTAGAGCATCCACTATCAACAATTCCTAGAGTAGGATCTTGGTATGGAGTAACCTACAACAACAAGATAATAAAGATGCAAAAGTTAGTGTCTTAAGGGGACCCAAACCTTTTCAGGTTTGAGCCTGCCTTGTGGATCTTTAGTAGATAGCCAAGAAGATTGATGAGATCCATTGTTGTTCTTTGGTTGCCTATTCATCATATTGGTATTATTGTTTGACCAAGAACAACCTGCTGAGGGCTTAACAGCAGTTCCCAAATTTCCCAATCCAAAATACATGTGGTCAAAATTATGTGCATAATTTGGATTAAAATTTTGAAAATAGTTACTGGTTGGTCTATTTGATGTTAATCCAATGTTTCTCCAATGATCAGAAGTTAATGGAGAGGTCCTTCTAGAAGAAGAAAACGATTGAGCACTTGGGTTTAGTCTTCTAGTAGAATATGGAACAACTCCTGGTGGTCCAGGAGTAGGAAATGCTTGATGAACAGAAGAATGTTTGTCATAAAAATCACAATCTTTAATCAAATGAAATGCACTCCCACAAACAAAACATGTTTTAAACGAACTTTTTTTAGAATGACATTGTTTCATACTGCTAACTTTATTACACACAATTCTAGGAGAATCAATCTTCCTAGGACTCAATAAACCAGGACTAGACACTGTTGAATTAAAAGCAACTCTCTCTTCACACTTCCTAGCACAAGTAGCAGCATGATCATTCGACTTGTAACTTGTAGGTCTCGACTCTTCACTTGAACCACTTGATGCAGAGTCATTGGCTTTGTCACTGAAAGTACACGAGACAAAGTCATTAGAATTAGTAGAACTTTTTGGGGACTCATGCATCTGTGATCCATCCAAGTCATTATGCCTAGAAGTAGGCATGAAAGTTCCAGTAAGAGGTGGAGGGACAGCATGCATTTCTGCTGCTGGTTTAAACCTATTGTAACTAGGTTCTCCCTCTTCCTCTTTGTCGAGATCAAAGACACTCGAAAAAGATAAATCAAACACATCTTCTGAATCAATATATTTATCAAATCCTAACCCTCTTTTAGTCATACCAGACATGCTACTATTGATTAATTTTAAAAGATTTTTAGGTGCCTTTTGCCATTTTTCAAATCTCAAAAGAGTAGCATCTAATCTTTCTTTCATCTCTTGTTTTTCTTTGATACTGTCATCTTTTACCTTTTCTGTGTATTTAAGCATATTTGTTGTGTTTTCTAAATCAATGTTCAGTATCCTAATTTTATCCTCATACTCACGTTGAGTATCTTGAAGCCACCTCTTTTGTTGTTCCAATGTTTTTAAAGAAGCATTATAGGCTTGAACCTCTAAAAAATACTTATCATTTTGATCATTTAAGTCATTATAATAGGACAACAATTCTGAATATTTATCGTGACAACCAAGAGGACAATGTTGTACCTGTGGTGAGATGCCCATAAGAGCAAACTCTTCTGCTTCTTCTGCATCATATAGATTCCCAGCAATCATTGCAAACACGTCAGTAGGGGACTCAGATGTTTCCAGTATAGTAGTCTAATGATCATTCCAGTTGACCATAGAGTCAACAGACACCAATGCCTTCTTTTCATCCTTCACCTCCTGAATCTTAAAAGCTGAGTATCTGCTCTTCTCCTGGTCAATTTTGTTAGGGAATTCCCTTGCAAAGTGACCTTGCTGCTGGCAGTTATAGCATCAAACCTTGCTGGATCTCTTGGGTTGTAATTAAATTTTTGACCGGCTTTCTTCTCAAACTTGTGAACCCTACGAGTGAGCATGGCCATCTGCCATTTGAGATCCATTTCATCCAGATCAAGTTTATCAACCTGTTTGAAGTCATCAAAAGCAAGTTGCTGTTGAGCATCAACGTCAGCAACAAAATAGTGAAGAACAGCTTCTACCATGCTTCCAGACTTGACTGTTGGTTCAGGAGTAGAAGTATGCTGAAAAGTATGTTGAGAAGACATAGTATTGCTTGGGCTACTAGCATAAGACATTGGACTGGATCCCATAGAACTCACAAAGGCAGAGTTAGTAGGAGTGGGAAAAGAATCACTTGAATATCCCCTCACATGAGGCTCAAAAGTTTTTTGCTTATGAAATAAATCATCAAAATTAAGATAGTCAAGCCCACCTTTTGCTTTGAGAGAGATTACCACCTGATTCCATGAGTAGGGTAAGGCTCTTTGAAATCTTGCATTGATATCACCATCGTCAGGTTTCGACCGAAGTTTATTTAATTGGCTCAATATCTTTTGGAACCTGTCATAGCCTTGATGAATACCTTTAGTATCTGAGATCTTAAATTCTGTGAATTCATCTCTCAGCATGGATCTTCGCATTTTCTTTGACTCCTCATTCCCACCAAACCTTGCTTTTATGCCATTCCAGATCTCTCTAGCATCATCCAAATGGTAGAAGTCACCCCATGTGATCATCAGGAAGAGATTGAAGCAAAATAGTTTTTGCTTTTCTAACACCCCCACAAATGCTATGCGCAGCGGAACTACAACATTTGGGTGCTAGGCAGTTATCATCACACACAAGCTATATCAAACGACTCAAAGAGACGTAAAAGTTTTAGCATAAATTAAACATTGTTAAAAAAACTACAAGTCTACGGTTTTCCAAATCCCAAGATGATACAACACAGAGTTTGCATATGGTCCCCACGAATCTCAACCCCAAAAGATACATTTTCGTTCACATGATAGAAAAATAAAAGTGTTCAAGTTAAATAATGGGTGGAAAAACAAGTAGACCGCCAAGCCACACACAACTCCCATCCTTTGCATGCTCCGTGCTATACTTCATCGATTACCTGAAACACATACTAAATTGGGTCAACAAATAATGTTGAGTGGAATTCATACATATGTGTTATAAAAATCATTCACGATCATTCATAGAATTGTCGATCAAACAGTCTATTATCAAGGTTATTACAATTGTGTTTAAGCTCATGACACTAATCCGTTAACTCAATCACCCGCGTATAATTACCGGCGTGATTAAGATGAAACCATTGCCCCTTCTAAAGGCATCAATTGCAATTATACCTTATCTCTTATAACAAGTTATTCGTCCGCAGGGGGTACTCAACGTACTAGCCCTCGTCTCGGATAGGGTCGTCAACCCCATAGTACTATCAATTGATTAAGCGGCTATTTTCAATCCACACAAGGATTAAACAATAGTTAATAGTTCATGAATATAGGGTCTTTTGCAACTAGGTACTCAACACAATTTAAGGCAACATTCGGGTCCAATAATCATTCATGACATATGTTCATTTTATAAAAACTAGCATGCATCTCCCTCGCGGGTAAAAACAATTTAAAACAGTAGTAAGCGAGGATACAAATTCACACCTTATGTATACAGAAGTAGTCGACGATACGAATGACGATCACTGACGATGATGAGGATGCCCGGGAAATTCAACACCTAACAAACAATAACGCGTAATGAGTAAATCTCATTTATAAACTTTAAGTACTGTATAATATGTACATATTAGTCAATTGTAATAATTACAAACTCACGCCAAAACCAAACAAATAATTGTTATTAGTTTTATACGATTCATCTACGTTATTAACGTTATTACCCTTTTTACGTTTTTCGCCGATACTTACCAAAAGTAGGGGCTATTTTCTAAGACTTAAACCCTTTTAGAAAATTTAGGAAAATTCTCAAAAATACCTCAGGACCTGTAGAAAACCCATTTTTAATCCCATTAAAAGTTCTCACTTTTATGACCCGTTACTCAACACATTACTAGACATACGTTTTTCGGACTGATTTTGCACATTGACCATGTTGGACTTGTTTGACCCATTTAAAATACACCATTGACCCGTTCAACACCTAATCATAATAATAGACTCAAAATTGCAGGTTTGAGACCAAAAATCAACTTTTAATCAATTACCAAACTATATCTATGGTCCCCGGGATTTGACCCAAAACAAAACATAATTTCGGATTATGTAGGTTCTCATCTCCCGGTACACGTAATTTCAAAACATCATAACTTTTGACTCGTTAGGAGTCGTAAGCTCTTTCTTATACCAAATCGAAGCTAAGAAGACGCTCTACGACTATATCCTAGTCTCATGACCTGTTTACAAAGTCAAACCCATGAAAACAAGCCTAAACAATCTGCCTAAAATTACCCTTCTCAAAATCAACCCAACACTTGTTTCCAAACCATTTTAACGAAACCTAGCCTTAATTTAATCATTCCTAACCATTTCTAAACACCCTAATCAGTCCTTAACACTAAAAACATCAAATCCATCCTAAAACCCATTCACCAAATCAAACATGCAACAAGCTTAACCCTTTTAAAAACACTTAAAAAAACAACTTAAATATAACCCACAAGCAAAAACCATCAAACACCATGGTCCACCAAACACCCCCATTTGGCCGTGGGGTGTTGGTGACCAAAACACCCAACCCAAACCAATTTTTGTTACTTTAATTGTTGAATTAACATAATCTAAACACAAATTAAACATGCATCAAGTTTAATTACATCAAATCAAACTTTTGAAAAATCTTTAAATTTTTGGAAGATCAAGTTAATGCATGTTGGATTAAACCTTGGATTAGTACTTACAAAAGGTTTTGAAAGTGTGGTCTTTAATTAGAATTGATCAAAAACAAGAAAATTTGAATGTGGTGGTGGTGGTGGTGTGGTATGGCCGACGGCCTAGAGAGAAAAGAAAGAGAGGGAGTAAATTTTTGAGTGTGAAATGTGTTGTGTGTTTTCCTCCTTTTCCTTTTTGTAAAATTGTAGGGTCCTTGTGTGCAATTTTTGGATTCTTTTGGCCTTGTTTAAAAACGACCTCAAATATTTGCGGGAATGACTTACTAGTCGACTTGAAAAATTTTGCGGGAGTCGGGGGTCATCCCGAACACTCCAAAATACTTTTAGGACAATTTAAATGCACCCGGAAAGAAATAAAACGCACCTGACTCGACTTAACACGAACCGAAAGTAAAATCCTCGAAAAATTATAATATCGATAAAGCGACAATAAACATAGAAATTTGGGCATCCGTCGGGATCATAGTCATCATCGTTCTTCTTAAATCATCAATTGTCAAGATTACGACCTCAAACATTGGTTTCAACCAAAACGATAAAATATATAATAAATATAATTTCTTAAAAATTTAAAAAATAGGAGTAATTTAGGGTAAGATAAGTGACATCGGTCTCTGGGTATTACATCCACCCCTCCTTAAAGAGAGCGAAGTCCCGGCGCTCGCCTCTTCTTATACTCACATTTCGTGCCGCTGGAACAAATGAGGATATCTCTCCTTGAAGAAGTCCTCACGTTCCCAAGTGTATTCTGGTCTACGCCTAGAATTCCATCGTACCTTCACAATGGGAATTCTACTATGTTTCATCCTCTTAACCTCTCGGTCCATAATTTCCACTGGTTCCTCCACGAAATGCATTTTATCGTCAAGCTAAATCTCGTCCAAAGGAATCACCAATTCCTTATCCGCCAAACTCTTCTTCAAATTTGATACGTGAAACGTGTCGTGAATAGCACTAAGTTCATTCGGCAATTCTAACTTATATGCTACCGGTCCAATTCGTTTAACAATCTTGAATGGTCCAATATACCTTGGACTCAGCTTTCATTTCTTCCCAAAACGAATCACACCCTTCCATGGCGAAACCTTAAGCATGACCATATCTTCGATCTCAAATTCCAACGGTTTCCTTTTATTATCGGCATAACTCTTCTGTCGGATTCTTGCAGCAAGTAAACGGTTCTTAATCTGCACAATCTTCTCTGTCGTCTCCAAAACCATCTCGGGCCCAGTCAACTGACTCTCTCCTACTTCGCTCCAACACACAGGAGATCTACACTTCCTTCCATATAACGCTTCGAATGGTGAAACCTTGATGCTCGCATGATAACTATTATTATACGAAAACTCCACTAAAGGTAAGTGACGTTACCAACTTCCCCCGAAATCAATCACGCATGCTCGGAGCATGTCCTCCATCGTCTGAATAGTTCGTTCGCTTTGGCCATCAGTCTTAGGGTGATAGGCCGTGCTCAAACTCAATTCGGTGCCCATCGCACGTTGAAGAGATTTCCAAAATTCCGAAGTAAACTTACTATCGCGATCTGAAATGATCGATAAAGGTACACCATGTCTGCAAACAATCTCCTTCACGTACACACTGGCAAGTTTCTCCATGCTGTCCGTCTTCTTCATAGGTAAAAAGTGAGCAGATTTTGTCAATCTATCCACTATTACCCAAATCATATAACATCCACTAGGATTTCTAGGTAAACCCGTCACGAAATCCATAGCGATCTTTTCCCATTTCAATTCTGGGATCTCAGGTTGTACCAACAACCCAGACGGTTTCTTATGTTCAGCTTTTAACCTTCGCGCAAGTCAAACACTTACTGACGTACCGAGCAATCTCCGCCTTCATATTCGGCCACCAGTAGACTTTCTTCAGATCATGATACATCTTATCCGCTCCAGGATGTATCGAGTACTTCGACTTATGAGACTCGTTCATAACCAAATCTCGTACTCTAGGAATTCCTTCCTCGGATGGACACAACGGTAACACAATCTGGTTCTCAAAATATCTCAGCCCGTCTGACCTAACCACAAAAAGAGGTTTCAGCAGTCTTCCCAGATTCTCAGCACCAACATTTTCTTTCGTTAACCCCTTCTCTTGAGCCTTCAATATTGTTTCGGTCAAATCAACACCCTCAGTCATCACTAATGCTCTGACTCTCAAAGGTTTCTCTCTATCCTTCCTACTAAGTGCATCCGCTACAACGTTCGCCTTGCCAGGATGGTAGCGAATCTCGCAGTCATAATCACTCAGTAGTTCCACCCATCGCCTTTGTCTCATATTCAACTCCTTTTGGTCTAAAATGTGTTGCAAACTCTTGTGGTCAGTGAATACAACACACTTAGTCCCATACAAGTAGTGTCTCCACAACTTAAGCGTAAAAAGTACAGCTCCCAATTCCAAATCATGTGTAGTGTAGTTTTCTTCATTCTTCCTCAATTGTCTCAACGCATAAGCAATCACCTTCTCACGCTGCATCAACACAGCTCCATAACCCTTACGAGACGCGTCACAATACACCATGAGGTCTTCGATTCCTTCTGGCAATGACAAAATCGGAGCAGAACATAATTTGTCCTTAAGTGTTTTGAAAGCGATTTCTTCATCATTTCCCCATTCAAACACCCGATGCTTCTCAGTAAGCTTAGTCAACGGCTTTGCAATCAACGAAAACCCTTCGATGAATCTCCGATAATAACCAGCTAAACCAAGAAATTGTCGAACTTCAGTCGGCGTTGTCGGTGCTGACCATTCCTTAATTGCCTCAACGTTGGCAGGATCCACACGAACTCCTTTGCTATCAATTACGTGCCCAAGGAATTGTACAGATTCTAACCAAAACTCACACTTTGAGAACTTCGCGTACAACTTCTCTTTCTTCAGCAGATCCAACATCTTCCTCAGGTGCTTCTCGTGTTCATCCTGGCTCTTGGAGTAAATAAGAATATCATCGATGAATACAATGACAAATTTATCCAAATACGGCTTGCACACTCGATTCATAAGATCCATGAATACTACAGGCGCATTTGTTAGCCCAAAAGGCATCACTCGGAATTCAAAATGTCCATACCGCGTACGAAAGGCAGTTATAGGAATATCCTCCTCTCTAACTCGCAGTTGATGATACCCTGATCTCAAGTCGATCTTTGAGTACACACAGGAACCTTGCAATTGATCAAACAAATCGTCAATCCTTGGCAATGGATACCGATTCTTAACCGTCAACTTGTTGAGCTCTCTATAGTCGATACACATCCGAAACGACCCATCCTTCTTCTTTACAAACAACACCGGCGCTCCCCATGGTGATGAACTCGGTCGAATAAACACCTTATCCATCAACTCTTTCAATTGATCCAATAACTCCTTCAACTCTGACGGTGCTAATCGATAGGGTGCACGAGTAACTGGTGCAGCTCCTGGCATCAAATCGATTCGAAATTCGACTTCGCGGGAGGGCGGTAAACCCGGCAACTCATCAGGAAAAACTTCCGGATATTCTCGAATTACAGGCACCTCTTCCATCTTTGCCTCTATTTCACCATCACTAGAAACTTGTGCCAGAAACACATCACATCCTTCTTCTACATACCTCATCATTTTCAAGCAAGATATTAGTTTCAAACAAGAAGTACATTCATCTCCTTTCACAGTCAAAACCTTATTCCTCAACGGGATTTGAACTAATCTTTCTCCACAAACGATCACGACACTATGCGCCATTAACCAATCCATCCCAACGATCACGTCAAAAGATCCTAGCTCTATAGGCATTAAGTCAATATCAAAGGAATAATTCCCTAACTTCAAGGTACACCCTCTTAGTATAGAATTTGTACTAACAATCTTCCCATCGGCTAATTCCATGTTATAATTAGTCGTTAGCATTACTGGTTCTCTATTGATATGACGACTAAATTTTATATCTACAAAGCTCTTGTCGGAACCAGAATCAAAAAATATACTAGCATAACGAGCGTCAAGTAGAAACGTACCGGTAACCACATTCGGGCCTTGCGGTTTATCAGCGGTACCTACTCGATACACAACAGCAGCATTATTTCCTCCTTGCCTATTTCCAGTTTTCGGGCAGTTCCCTTGTTTATGCCCCCTTTCTCCACACCCAAAGCAAACCATTACCTTCGTGGCATTTGCCCTAGTAGCCACCCCTTTAGCTCGACAATCTGTAATTCTATGACCCGCTTTTCCACACTTGCTACACGCAGGTGGGCAATTCCCTATATGGTACAAATTACATCGACCACAATGAGGATTCACCTTAGCTCCTCTAGGGGTAGTGACAGCCCTCATCCCATCATTTCTTCTCTGGTTGAACTGCTGGTTGCGGTTCTGACCTTGGTTGTTACGGTTTCCCCCATGATTTTGACCTTGGGATTGATTCCCCTGAGCTGCTTCCCACTTTCTCTTGTTCCCCTCAGCAATGTAGTCCTTCTTATCTTGCAGCTTGACATCCATTAGTGCGTGAGCCATTTGGACTGCTTCATCGAATGACCTAGGCTTGGATGAAGTTGTCTCACCCTTGATATTGCTTGACAAACCCTTGATGTACTGCTTCATTTTCTTGTGATCATCAGCAAAGGCATCGGGACACAAAAGGCTCAACTCATTAAACCTCCTTGTATACGCGGTGACGTCATTGTTCCTCAAGGAAAAATGCCTTAACTCATCTTCTAGCTGACCCAGCTCTTCTTCGGGACAAAACTTTTTGGTCAAGAGTGCCTTGGTAGCAGTCCAAGTCCTCGCATTTGCTACCGCTAATCCGATAGTGGCCACTTGATTGTTCCACCAACTTAAGGCGTCATCGAGAAAAGTGGTAGCTGCTAACTTGACTTTATTTACCTTTGAACATCCGCTAATTTCAAAAGTGCTTTCAATCTTCTCCAACCATCTTCGGAGTTATAAGGCTCCGCCAGTACCACGAAACTGCATGGGACCGCATTTCATAAAACCAACATAAGAACACTCCCTTGGGGCTTGCTGTCTTCCTGCATTTCCACCTTGATATGGATTTCGGTTTGCACGATTCGCTTCGAGTGCATTTGCAATTGCTTCTTGAATCATTGTGTTCACACGGTTAGCTGTCAGCTTTGGAGGCATGGTGAATTCTCAAGTACACCTCTCTGCAAAGACAAGGAAAATAGAAAACAAGGTAAGTATACACATCAAGATTAAGATGGATTTCTCTTTCAAGACATAATATAAGTACAACAACACATCACTACTAGGTTACTAATATTCATCAATCACATCACAAAAGAGCAAATTAAAGACATATCATATATTATGAAAGGTAAACATGGATTGCATTGATAAATCAACCAAAATCTGTGACAAGTAATGCCACTACAACCATACACCAACAAACTTAAAGTCATCAAGTTTTCATCACAATACAATCATACAGGAGTCTAAAATAGTTTGATTACAACGATCAAAAGATAGAATAAAATACAAGTAACTAGTCATGTGGTGATCCACACGACCTCTTGGATGGTGGTTCTTCTTCATCCTCCTCGGGCTCTTCGTCACTGTCTTCTTCTTCCTCGTCCATCTTCCTCTTTCCCTTATCACTCGGCTCACACTCAGTTACCTTCTTCATTCCAGAAGTAGATCCACACTCCAATGCTACCTGATTCCCTAAAGTGATACACACACCCCTGGCGGGTGGCTAGACCATGAAATCATTAGCCTCCAGCTCCGAGTCATCTACAAATCTCCAATCTTGTGGCAGGAATGCTCTAACACGGTGCTCCCAACTTCGCATCCTAGCCAACCTCGCCTGATCTTCCTTAACTTGCTCAAGACTAGTACTCAGGTTTGCTATCTTCGATCTCAAACAATTAATATCACTCTTATTCGCTACTCCATCGAACTCAGCCCTTGCAGTTCTTGCCAATAATTTCTGATGTGCCCTCTCATTCTCGTCAAACCTTTTGATTACTCTAGTTTCCACCACGTACCGTTCGTACATCAATCTATCCATTCTTCTCAAGACAAGCGGAACGTCACGATAAGCTCTTGGCCCGGGGCAGATAACTCTTATGATGTCCTGATGAAGAGAATTAGTGCTTGCTGCAGCGTCGGAACTTCTAGGGATACCTGGCATAACAATCAGATGAGAAATATGAGTAGGCCTGGGGAAGGTAGTACTCCTTTGATCGGGGTCCTGAGCTTGCACATTGTCCGTCTCGGCTTGTCCTTCAACAGCTGTTCCAACATTTCCCCCTTCGTGTCCTACGACGTATTCGTCTCCATTTCCGTTAGGCGGTACCTCGGCCATTTCTGCAATAACAGAGAATTTTGGAGGGTACGTAAGATTATTATTCAATATTTATAAATACATGCATGCAAATGTAATGCAAAGGTGGTACACATGCCCAAAATGCGATAATATGATGCTCATGCATATGTAATACAAGAATTACGGTATCGAGTACTCCACGTACAATTCCACTGTTTACATATAGTAGTTCAATATCTACGTAATAAATACTCACATATATTACTTCAACTCAAAGGTATACATCTATACCATCAATACTAAAAATAAACCTTACCGGAGCCATGCAGGATAGTTGTGTGCTTGGACAATTTCTTACGACACCAAAAGTTATAGTTTAGGATTTTTCAAAACGACCTAGTTCTCTATAACTCGTGGCTCTGATTACCAATCACTAACACCCCCACAAATGCTATGCGCAGCGGAACTACAACATTTGGGTGCTAGGCAGTTATCATCACACACAAGCTATAGCAAATGACTCAAAGAGACGTAAAAGTTTTAGCATAAATTAAACATTGTTAAAAAACATACAAGTCTACGGTTTTCCAAATCCCAAGATGATACAACACAGAGTTTGCGTTAGGTCCCCACGAATCTCAACCCCAAAAGATACATTTTCATTCACATGACATAAAAATAAAAGTGTTCAAGTTAAATAATGGGTGGAAAAACAAGTAGACCGCCAAGCCACACACAACTTCCATCCTTTGCATGCTCCGTGCTATACTTCATCGATTACCTGAAACACATGCTAAATTAGGTCAACAAATAATGTTGAGTGGAATTCATAGGTTTTACAATCTCATTTTGAAAATATGTGTTATAAAAATCATTCACGATCATTAATAGAATTGTCGATCAAACAATCTATTATCAAGGTTATGAAAATTGTGTTTAAGCTCATGACACTAATCCGTTAACTCAATCACCCGCGTATAATTACCGGCGTGATTAAGATGAAACCATTGCCCCTTCTAAAGACATCAGTTGCAATTATACCTTATCTCTTATCACAAGTTATCCGTCCGTAGGGGGTACTCAACGTACTAGCCCTCGTCTCAGATAGGGTCGTCAACCCCATGGTACTATCAATTGTATAAGCGGCTATTTTCAATCCACACAAGGATTAAACAATAGTTAATAGTTCATGAATATAGGGTCTTTTGCAACTAGGTACTCAACACAATTTAAGGCAACATTTGGGTCCAATAATCATTCATGACATATGTTCATTTTATAAAAACTAGCATGCATCTCCCTCGCGGGTAAAAACAATTTAAAACAGTAGTAAGTGAGGCTACAAATTCACACCTTATGTATATAGAAGTAGTCGACGATACGAATGACGATCACTGACGATGATGAGGATGCCCGGGAAATTCAACACCTAACAAACAATAACGCGTAATGAGTAAATCTCATTTATAAACTTTAAGTACTGTATAATATGTACATATTAGTCAATTGTGATAATTACAAACTCACGCCAAAACCAAACAAATAATTGTTATTAGTTTTATACGATTCATCTACGTTATTAACGTTAATACCCTTTTTACGTTTTTCGCCGATACTTACCAAAAGTAGGGGCTATTTTCTAAGACTTAAACCCTTTTATAAAATTTAGGAAAATTATCAAAAATACCTCAAGACCTGTAGAAAACCCATTTTTAATCCCATTAAAAGTTCTCACTTTTATGACCCGTTACTCAACACATTACTAGACATACGTTTTTCGGACTGATTTTGCACATTGACCATGTTGGACTTGTTTGACCCATTTAAAATACACCATTGACCTGTTCAACACCTAAGCCTAATAATAGACTCACAATTGCAGGTTTGAGACCAAAAATCAACTTTTAATCAATTACCAAACTATATCTATGGTCCCCGGGATTTGACCCAAAACCAAACATAATTTCGGATTATGTAGGTTCTCATCTCCCAGTACACGTAATTTCAAAACATCATAACTTTTGACTCGTTAGGAGTCGTAAGCTCTTTCTTATACCAAATCGAATCTAAGACGACGCTCTACAACTATATCCTAGTCTCATGACCTGTTTACAAAGTCAAACTCATGAAAACATGCCTAAACAATCTGCCTAAAATTACCCTTCTCAAAATCAACCCAACACTTGTTTCCAAACCATTTTAACGACACCTAGCCTTAATTTAATCACTCCTAACCATTTCTAAACACCCTAATCAGTACTTAACACTAAAAACATCAAATCCCTTCTAAAACCTATTCACCAAATCAAACATGCAACAAGCTTAACCCTTTTAAAAACACTTAAAACAACAACTTAAACATAACCCACAAGACAAAACCATCAAACACCATGGTCCACCAAACACCCCCATTTGGCCGTGGGGTGTTGGTGACCAAAACACCCAACCCAAACCAATTTTGGTTACTTTAATTGTTGAATTAACATAATCTAAACCCAAATTAAACATGCATCAAGTTTAACTACATCAAATCAAACTTTTGAAAAATCTTTAAATTTTTGGAAAATCAAGTTAATGCATGTTAGATTAAACCTTGGATTAGTACTTACAAAAGGTTTTGAAAGTGTGGTCTTTAATTAGAGTTGATCAAAAACAAGAAAATTTGAATGTGGTGGTGGTGGTGGTGTGGTATGGCCGGCGGCCTAGAGAGAAAAGAAAGAGAGGGAGTAAAATTTTGAGTGTGAAATGTGTTGTGTGTTTCCCCCTTTTCCTATTTGTAAAATTGTAGGGTCCTTGTGTGCAATTTTTTTGATTCTTTTGGCCTTGTTTAAAAACGACCTCAAATGTTTGCGGGAATGACTTACTAGTCGACTTGGAAAGTTTTGCAGGAGTCGAGGGTCATCCCGAACACTCCAAAATACTTTTAGGACAATTTAAATGCACCCGGAAAGAAATAAAACGCACCCGACTCGACTTAACACGAACCGAAAGTAAAATCCTCGAAAAATTATAATATCGATAAAGTGACAATAAACATAGAAATTTGGGCATCCGTCGGGATCGTATTCGTCATCGTTCTTCTTAAATCGTCAATTGTCAAGATTACGACCTCAAACATTGGTTTCAACCAAAACGATAAAATATATAATAAATAGAATTTCTTAAAAATTTCAAAGATAGGCGTAATTTAGGGTAAGATAAGTGACCTCGGTTTCTGGGTATTATAGCTTTGACCTCCTTCTGAATGGCTGTGATTTCTTCATGAGTTTTGGGGTTAAGAAGAGTAATATTACCATTCTTGTCTCTTCTAGTCAACTTCCTGCTGTTCCCATTCAGAATGATCTTCCAAAGGTCTTGGTCAGTGTTGGTGATCCACCATTCCATCTTCATTGCCCAGCTATCATACTCGTCCTTTTTCAGAAGAGGAAACTTACCATTGGTGTTGGAAACCGTAGCAACGATTTGCTGAGGTTGCAGAGTTTTAGGAGTACTATCTTCTCCTGTTTGAGTAGAACTTGAGGCAGACATGATTAAACAAAAATGTTAGTAATGAGAAAAATTGATTCTTCTTGTACAGAGACTCTCCCAGGCTCTGATACCACTTGTTGGGTCCACTAGATGTGGATCTTGCAGCCTGTCAGGAACGATGAACGACTTCTGTAATCACAAGTCTATTCACAGAGAGACTCTATACACAATATAAGTGCGGAATACAAATACTATAAAGAAGAACAGAATAACTATAATGACTTGATCCTTTTCTAAGGATTTCTAATATTAATGATAACTAGAATTACGTTTGATGAAGGTGTGTCTAACCCTTCTTCCTAAGGTTCCTTTTATACTACAAGGAAACCCTAATACATCATTAAACAAAACGTGTAAAACTGATATGCATATCCTTTCCTAACATATCTCATGCATATCCTAACAGAATAATAACTAAATAATAAAGTTTGACTTTAACTAAGACCAGGAGCACGACTTGCTCCTACTACTACTATGACCAGGAGGAACTACATACCTCCTAGTCTACCTATTATAATTAACTATTCCAATGGTCCTAACAATAATTTTACGAGAATAAGAATGTGGTATACTTGTAATTGATACCCTAGTAGGGGCACTAGAATTCATATAGTCATGCCGGCTTTAGGCGTGGGTCAGTAAGTTAAGGGGTCAGTGGCTTGAGCTTAATACAATCACATAGCATTTGCTATTTATACGAGATGCCTTAATTGTTGATTGACAATCATGATTGGTTTTCTACTTGTGTTCAACTGATGATTTGTAAAACCTATAGACTCGCTCAACCTTTGTGTTGATGATTTTAAGCATGTATTTCAGGTAATCAAGATTGATAGCAGCGGAGCATGCGAGGAGGGAGTTGGTGCTTACTTATCTAATGTTTCATATTATTTTTCCATCCTTTGAAATGAATAAATGACTTTTATAGTCTTTGATGAATGTATTGTGATTGGTAACGGTTTTTGGGACCAACATTAATCTGATTTTATATATATTGGGATCGGAAACTTTTTAGACAAGATTATGAAATATTTCAACGTCTCTTTTGAGGTCGTTTTCTATGATTATGTGTGATGTGCTATTAGTAGCGCCCCAATGTGGTATTTCGCTGCGTGGTAATTTGGGGGTGTTACAGTTAGACAGATAGGATTTATGTCCAGTCATGCTCCTTGAGCATCCACTATCCCAATATGCTTTATCATTCCTGGTCTGTTTTGTCACCTACAAAATGAAAAACAATTTAGTTTCTCTTGGGGACCCAAGCCATTATACACTTGGATCTACCTCGTGTATCAATATAAGATAGCTTGTCAAAGACTAGAGATACACCATTGTATTGAGTACCCCTTTTAGGTACCCAAACCCAATGAGTTGAGGCTTTCACAGCTTTTCCCCATCTGCCCATGTTTCGATATTGTAAAACTTTGCTAGCAGGGGATACCCTAGACTTAGCAGGGGAATCCCTATGCTTAGCAGAGGGAATCCATCTTTTGTTTTGGCCTCTATTGGTGTGCTGGTAGGGTCTATAGACAGATTTATATGCAGTATGAGGTGCTGGTTTGGTCATATAAGAGCTAGACTTGGGACATGCATCATTCACCTTTCTTAGAGCAGGAACTACATACTTATCAGATACCTTGTTTCTAAAAGCAGGGGCAACATACTTAGCAGGGGAAAAGGATTTTGCCCCTACATTCAGAAGAATGTCTTTTGGTTTCATGTCCTTTAAAGGATTTACACCCACCACTTCCATTGGTGCCTGACTGTCTTGATAAGTGTGATCAAAACTGCCACAGGTGAAACAAGGTTTGGTGTTTATCACAAAGTCCTCTCCTAATTGATGAGACTTTTGGTCATTCCAATTTCTCTAATTACCTCTAATAGACCTATACATACCAGCATATTTAACAGTAGACTTAGAGGGCTTTGATCCTAATTTAGATTTGGGTGAACTACTCTTAGAAGTTGAATCACTTTCAAAGAGTCCTTCTCTTCAAAAGAGAACAGGGTTATCTATTTTCCACTATTTTAAAGAAATTTGTTCCTTTTCAAAGTCCCTAACAGCACTGGTTTTCACTAGTGGTTCTTCTGTTTCTAGATTGTTAGGTATGTATGGATTTAAGTCAAATTCAATATCTTCCTGCTTTTTGAAACAAGATATATCAGTCCAAGACAAATCTTTTCTAGGAAATGGTGCATGTATATTGGCAGGTGGTGGTGGTATGGTAGCATGCTCATTTTTGACACCAAAACCTGTTTTGTCCCTAGGAGACTGCCCAATTTCAACTGCTTTTGTTAAATCTTTAGAAGCTTTTCTAAATTTTTTGACAGTTTGTTCATCTATCTTCTTATTAGATCTAAAAACTTCTAATTCAGCAGTTAATTCCTTAATGGAATCATTATTTTTTTTAGCATCTCTCTCTAATACGACAATATGATCTCTGTAATCATTTTCTCTTTGTTTATACTCTCTTATGGTGGACTCTAGCTGTTCTAAAGCACGTTTGTAGTTATCAAGGTCATTATCACAATTAATATAATCAACTTTTATATTTATTATTTGATCATTCAATGACTCAGTATTTTTTTCTACAAGCTTTAGTACAATATGAATCATCATATACCTCATTGTCTGAACTAGAGCTTGACATGGCCATAAGAGAAAAATCTTCCTCTTTTTCCTCAGCAACTAATGCTTGATTTTTTTCAACACTCTCTGTCATAGCACTCCAGTCACATCCACCTGCTCCATCTATCCCCTGCATGGCTACCATATCCTTAACACCAGAATCATCATCCTTGCTTTCCTTCCTATAGCTGCTTCCATTCTTTGGCCCTCTTCATTCCCTAGCAAAATGGCCTTTCTTGCCACTGTTGTAGCATTCTACCTTTGTTTTGTCAAATCCAGCTACATTAGAAGGATTGATGGAAATCTTCTTCCCATACTTCTTGTAAAATCTGTTGGCTCTCATGCTGAGTAAAGCCATGTTCCATTTAATGTCCATCTCCTCCAGTCCTTGCTTGCTAATTTTACTTAGATCTCATGTAACACAGTAGATCCTTGAGATCCTTGAGATGCTATGAAAGCACAAGCAGTATCAAGACTGAATGTTGCAGGCCTTTCTTCATCATAAGATGGTCCAGACCTTGTAGTAGGGGAATGGTTAGCAGGGGAATGGTTAGTAGGGAAAACTTCAATCCTACTTCTTTTAAAGATCCCACTGTTGTGGGATATAAATGCCATGTTGGCAGGGGAATCAGCAATTCCACTTAAATTAGTGGGAATAGTTCCTGATGTCTTCATCTCATTAAACACAGGCTCAAAAACCTTCAGGTTGTTGTAGATGTCATCAATGTTCTTGTCATCAATGTCATCTCTGTTTTGCCAAATGTCTTTGTAGACAAACCATTCTTTCTGAAGACTGTAGAGGAATCTTGCATTCACCTGTTCTCTTGACACCTCTATGTCAAAGAATTCAATTTGAGCAACCAGATCTTGGAACCTATTGTAAATGGAACCTATTGCTTCATCACCATTTGCCTTAAATGAAGCAAACTGGTCTATCATTTGATTCTTTTTCTTCTTCTTAATAGCTTCATTCCCTCCAAATGTTTTGCTATTCGCTTCCCAAAGCTCTTTAGCAGTTTTGTATTTTCTGAATCTTAACTGATGTCTACTAGGTAAAGCCAACATCAAATAGTTGTGAGCCCTGACATCATGCCTTCTTTCCTGAATCTCTTTGTCTGCAACAGCAGTAGACTTGGTTTTATCACCTTTGGAGCTTTCACCAATTTCTGTCTTGTCTTTGTTCTTATCTTCAACTGGTACTGTTTTGGTGAATTGATCACCAAATTCTATGACCTCCCATAGGACATAGTGTTCCATCTTGAGATATTGCTAAATTATGAATTCCTATATTTCAAAGTTTTCAGGATCCAAAATGGGAAGTTTGAGAGCATTGTTGTTTGAGGATGGCTGAGAATCTGAATACATGGTTGGTGTTGGTTGTGAGAGATATTTTGTTCTTAGTTTAATCAAAGTTTCTCAACAAGCTCTGATACCACTTGTTGATTCCAAACTCAGATCTTAAACCTTAGCTTGTTTAAGGGTTGTGATAGAAAGAGTAAACTCAATCTAACACTAGAGAAACTTTGCAACATAAAGTAACCAAACAAGATGCGGAATATAATGTTTAGTACAAGAACAAATGTTTAAATCAAACGTTGAACTTTAATATATCATAGATATACAAATACCCAATAGTGGTATTAGGGTTACAAAACCTAAGAGTGTGAAATGAAATGAACAGAGAAAGATGTATCTTACATGACAACCTAGTGAGTCCTTTTATAGTACAAGAACCAACGTACAAGATCACTACTAACAAACTAGGAAACTATCTTGGAGTAGTAACTAAAATGCGTCATAATCTCTTCCAAGTTTATCTAGTAGCAGGGTCTTTGACTTCCAGCAGGGGCACCAATCCCCCTGCCTTTGTTATTTAGCAGGGGGGAACTTACTCTAGCATCAGAAACTCTGACCAACTAGCAGGGGGAACTTATACTCTTATATTTATTCCCAACACCCACTATTTTTCCTTTCGTATGTTTCCATTTTGACTAAAGAACATGTATCTAATATAATACGTCCGTCCCCCTCTCCTTTACTTTACCATCTTCACCTTTTCTTCCCCATCTTTTCATAAAAATTATAAAGAACATAGCGTTAAACATTTCTCGACATATGCTTAATGCATTTCTCAAACAACCCACAATTCAACTGCTCAAATTTGGCCCTAGTGAATTTCATCGTAAAGTCAATTCCCTCAAATAACAATCAATTTCAACTAATGTTCGAGTTGTTGACGACAAATCTCTTTTTGCTTTCTCATACGCAACTTTCAACCTCATGATTGCTCTTGCATTTTGACTCACATCCTTGTTTTGTCGCTTTTTTAATTCTTAAACACAATGATCCACCATCGCCTTATCAAAATTTTCCCCACCCAAATGAGTGTCACCACCAACTGCTTTAACGGTGATCGTACCAGACTTGCTAACATTCAAAAGAGAGACGTCAAAAGTTCCTCCACCCATATCAAAAACAAAAACAGTTTTTTTGTCAGCACTCTTATCAAAACTGTAAGCAATTGCGGCTGCTGTTGGCTCGTTAATCAAACGTGTGACATTATAACCAGCCAATATACCAACATCCTTAGTAGCCTTTTGTTGCTTGTCACTAAAATATGTAGGAACTGTTACGATTCAGCAGCCTCTTTCAAATTCCTTAGAATCATGGAAGATATTTCTTCGGGTGAAAACATGTTGTCTTGAGACTCGATTTCAAACACAACCATTGGCTTATCCAAAGACCCTCCGATTACCTTATAAGGCCATAACTTTATGTCCTTTTGCACCCTACTATCGCCAAATATGTTTTGAAAACATCTACATACAAATATACGGAAAAAAAATTTAGTAATAATAAATGCTAATAGCAGTTTCATCATTTATGTTGTCTGTAGATTAAGAAGAAAAGTTGTTAATAAAATCAACTTACCAAAAATGGTGTCTTTCGTGTTCCTGTTGATTTGATTTCTTGCAGCTTCGCCTACCAACAGTTCATTGTCACTCCAAGCAATGCATGACGGTGTAGTCTTGTTACCTTGCTCGTTAGGAATGATCTCAACATGGTTGTGCTTATCAAACCATGAAACAACACACGAGTAAGTTGTTCTGAGATCAATACCAATTGCAGTTCTTTTGGACCTTTTGAAACAAATTAAAAAATGAATCATGAGGAAATTATGGGGAATAAAGTATGATTGTAATCAAGGATTATGGGTTATATATAACTTTCAAATGATGAGAAGTACTATCTTAAGAGAAACTACATGAACTCAAAGGGTACCTAGGGAAACTAAGAAAAACGTTCCAAACTTCCAAGATTGTTTTGCTTAAAGCAATAAATATTAAGAAAAATTACCAAAAAGGTCCGTTGCCTATTATTCTCTTCCTAAAAAACTCCTAAAATTACCAATTGGGTGCAGAATGCGCCACGTGTCCTCTGTTGCCCTATATCTTGGGGCAATCTGTTAGACTTGCCCTATTTCTTTGGACACTTGTCAAAATCTGAATGGTTATTGCCTTATATTATTTGTTGCCCTGCACCGTATCAGGAAAAACATGTTTTTTAGACTCAATCACGAATTAATCAAAATTGAAGGACTCTTTTGATAATTATCCCTAAATATTATTCACATACTATAATAATGTAACACAGTTCTCAACGTCCAAAAAAGCTTCCGTATTCTATGTAAGAATTTTACTTTTAAGAGCAGGAGGAGTCCTGGCTGATGGCTAGGCGCCATGGCCACCACGCAGTAAAAACTCACTACGCAGAGCTCTGTGGTGCTACGCCATGGCTCCTGCGCCATGCCCACCAGCTCTCGCGGTGGAGACTTTTACTCTTTTTCTTATCTGTTTGGGGAGCGGATTTAAAAAAAACCCTAAATTCCATTTTTATCCTTTTAAAAAACCTATAAATACCCCCCTTATATTACCAAACTTCACACACACTTTCATATATATATTTCTAACACTCATTTCTCTCAAAAAAATAAAAAAAATAGATCCAAATAATGCTAACGATTTCGACAGAATCGATACTTACGATCATTACTTTCTTTCAACCCGAGTATGAATTTTAATTAAGTTTTAAAATGTTTATTAATATTATTTTTTTAAAAAATTCCCACGACACCAATTTTCCCATGGCTCAGGATTACCAGTGAAAACTGATGCCGTGGGAAAAACTGGTGTCGTGGAAAAAAAGCTGACGTGACAACATTTTTTGTGCCATGGCACCAGGACTCCCTGTGCTCGAAGTATTTGTTTTATGTAAATTCTTATACATATTCATGAATTCCATCCATCTATTGTAGGCAAAAACTGATACAAATATATATCATTTTTATCTTTCCCTACAACATTTTCTACTTATATCCTGTCGTCAAGTTTGTCGTGGTAAATGTTTTAGGGACTACATGTTTTCTTAATAAATTCCGTCTCGGTAGAAAGTCGCTCTAGGTTATAGCGGAAATATCATGTTTTTGAAATACTTTTCTTTTCCGACTACTCGAGAATACGACTTTTTTTTCCTTTTCCTTTTCATTCTTTTCCTTCAATAAGTGATATTTATATTTTATTTTAGCTAATTGCACGAAAATGTAACTTATTGGGTTTTATTTTGGTCCACATATTCTTCTTATTTTCCTCTGCTATTCTTTACTCTATATTTTGTTTCATTGTTTAGTTAATTTGTTATCTTTAGTATTCGTAATAACGATAACAATCAAGGGAAATAGTATTAAGCTCCGTGAAATAAGTATAACATAGTTAAGATGAAATAAGATGCATTCTTTGTATGTTAATTATGTAGGAAATATAGTTCAATTGTCGGTTCATTTCAATTGTGGGTTCTTTTCATACTGGTGAATGGGTCAGTAGATACGAAATGTACACCCATAAGTCCCTGAACACTCTGACTCTAGTAGTGGTTAATGTTGTTTAGCATCATTGATGATCTCCAGTAAGTTAATTCTTCAGGGAGAGTAACTTTAGACTAGAGGTATACATCAGGGAGTAATATCACTGAAGACTTATCTTTAGCGTTTACTCATCAGTTTGTCTCTTCAATACTAAAAGCTTCAACAGGAATACCCTTCAGGGTTAGCTGATGCTTCAGTGATACTGAAGGATAGACAAATACTGGAGTTGAACATGTAAACTTGTAACGGTCTTTACCTATTCAAATGAAATTGATGACCACATTTAATTGGTCATGTAACCACTGCTCCTGGTATTATGGAGCATATTAAGAGGAGTTAATGGGCCGTTAAAACCTCTTAATACCATTGACCAGATGTTGAGTACTCCACCTATATAATGGTGATCACAGCTGCATGAGAAAAACTAGAAAAACAAGAAACACATAGCAACGAAAGGGTTAGAGATTTGTGTCTAAATCCCTAACAAGCATTTGGTCTTATCTCAAGTAAATATTTGTGATACCAATACATTAGGATCGAATAGTTTACTTTGGAAAGTGATCACATAATTCCAAGTGATATCCGGTAACCATTCATTGGTATGTAGCTAAGATTGAGTATCTATACCCTGGTTGGGACGAATACACTCCAACAATCAAAGTAAAGTATTTTGTGATAATCAATGACAGCTGCTATGAAGGGGTGGATTTCAGGAGATGGAAAAAGAAGATGCACTTTCTTCTTTCTACCATGAGTGTGGTGTATGTTCTGACTACTCCTATTCTTGATGGTGGTGATGATGCTACTTTGGAGGAGATGAGGAAAAGGAAAAAATGAGAGAATGATGACTATGTATGCCGTGGTATTATTCTTAATGGTATGTCTGATTCCTTATTTGATATTTACAAAAACTTTGAATATGGTAAAGATCTATCGGATTCCTTGGAAGCAAAATATATGCCTGATGATCCATCAAGTAAGATGTTCCTTGTGAGTGATTTCACAAATTACAAAATGACTGATTCAAGACCATTCATGGAACAATACAATGAACTTCTTGGATTACTTGGTAGATTTGTACAACATAAAATGAACATAGATGAGATCATTCAGGTCTCTTATTTCATTGAAAAACTGCCGCCTTCTTGGAAAGATTTCAAACACACCTTGAAACATAAGAAGGAGGAGTTAACTCTTGTTGAGTTGGGCAGTGACTTGCACATTGAGGAATCCCTAAGGGTGCATGATGGTGACAAGCCAAAGAGCAACAATGTTGTTGGTTCATCAGTTGTCAATATGGTGGAGCATAACAACTCCTCCAGGTATAATGACAATAAGGGCAAATGTAAGCATCATGATAACACCCAAGCAAATCCTAACAAGAAGTCATCGGTGACTTGTTGGAAGTGTGGGAAACCTTGACACTTAAAAAGGGATTGCAAAGGTGTTGGTACTAGCATCAAAGCTAGTGGATCAGGCACAAATGGTTTAGTGATTGGTTCTAACAAAACACTGAAAAGTTAGAATATGTTTAATGAATCTCTCCAGATTTATTATGTTACATATGTATCTTAAGCTTATTTTGTGTAGGATGATGATGTGGTGTGGTGGGTTGACTCTCGAGCAACAGTACATGTGTGTAAAGATAGATGTTGGTTCAAGACATACGAGTCAATGAATGATGGATATATTCTTCACATGGGAAATGAGTCAACAGCCCTAGTGCATGGACGTGGTTGTATAGATCTTAAGTTTAGTTCTGGAAAGATTGTTTCTGTTGGAGTATGCTGGTCTCATAACAACTAATTATACGGCTAGACACATATGGGTCTATGAGGTCACACACATATACACTGAGGTACCATTTCATATATCATGTCTATCATATTTATGGTATATAAACAACCTTCGTAGCTCGAGATCAGTGTTGGGCTTCCAGTGATTAAGTAGTGCACATTGTTATTGGACTTGGAAAAACTTCTAGAGAGGCCCATAAGAGCCCATTATAAGGATGACATAATAAGGATTAAAAAGTGAGATTCTATGGTGATAAATACACATTTATTTGGCATTTATTCTTATTAATGGGTATTAACAATTTACCGAAAAAACTTCCTCTCCTCTCTTGGGTTTTTGCACGGGAATAAACACACATACACTTAGTGTTTGTGTTTTCTTGATCTACATCTTTGAATCTTGTTTATTCAAAGGATGTTACAAGGTTACGGGGCTTAAGACTAGCATCTATTGGTATACAAGGATGTGTAGTGTGGATACATCATAGAGGTCCTTTGATCACTTGGTTTCATATTTGATTGGTGTTCTTGGTGATTGTCATGTGTTCATTCAACCGGTCACGCTACAAAGGTATATATATGGTATATATATTGCTTGTTTTGTTTGATTGATCATATGACTCTATGGATCTGTTCATAGGTGCTTGTTCCGCTGCGTTAAATTATTTTCTATATGATATTGATTATATTCATCACCTATATCGGTATCACGAGCCATCATATGATGTTATATGATCAACTTATATGCGTAAAAATGGCTATAAACGTGTGTTTTTTATGGATTCAAAAGTATACTTTTCAAACAGCCCTTAGGGACTATTTTTTGGAAATAGCACGACCAATAAGGGTCCTTATGATCTGTTATTTTTTATCCTATAGCCATTTGTTATGCATATGTTAACTGGTTTTGTTACCGGTACGTGTAAAATAACCTAAAAATGCGTGTTTTGGCTCGATTTGTGAATCGATTTTAGAACAGACCTATGGACATGATTTCTGTAATGATATGATAATTATATGGTGTTTAAAATGTGGTTTTAATATCCTAAGGTCATTGTTTACACGTACCAGTCGGAGGTTTAGTTAATTATTGATTATTTCTTCGATTTCGTTGGCTAACAAGTGTCTCTTGTTGTTTTAGTTTGTTTCCATGGCAAATACATGCCTGTTTGGCCATAGACTTAGCCAACAACTTGTTATATTCATAATATTATGGTATGTATATGTTTTGTATGCAAATCCGATGAAAACCTAGACCAATTGTGACATGTTGTGTGTTGATTTTCATTTAATTTCAGTATTGGGGATTTGCCATTGTTTCAGCTTCATTAATATGTTTTTTATGTTGGTTACAGCCATTGTTTGAGCATTTTATAGTAGTTTAATGATAGGTTTAATGTACTTAATTACAAAATTATTCTAACCGATGCTTGGAATTGAATGACTAAAGAACTAAAGACATATTGTGAAATTCGGAGCTGCTGAGTGACCTACACTAAAACATGATTTCCTGGAGTTCTACAAGGAGTTCGAAGCTCAATTTTGGTTTTCTGACTCACAACTCATGGGGTTCAAAAGTCTCAACTGGACCCCAGGAAAGGGAAGAATCATTCTATGGGTTTTGGGCCCTAGAAGTCGACTGAAATTTTATGGCAGGTATGGACTTCATGTTCACTTTGGGTTCTACTTGCTCTTGATGGTCTTGGAGTAAGTGGGAGCCCACTTTGGGGTTATGTTTACTTACACTTAGTTGTCTTGTTGGTCCTCGTGATGGCTCACGGGATCAAGCATAGGTTTGTCATCGGTTTGAGGCTTTGCATACTTGTGGTTGTGTTGTTGCTTGTTTGCTTTATATATTGATATAACTTGCAAATATTTTTTAGAGGGACATGCAGAACTGCTCCATGTGGTATACTCAAAATGCAGGCGGCCTCACCATATTGGCAAAAGTGCATCTAACCTCCCCAACATTTGGTATAAGTAGGCAGGCGGCCTCCTCAACCTCTACATTGTTATCTTTGACTCGTTTTCTTTGTTTGACTAAGGGTATGACCGTCATTTTAGTATTAAAAAATTAATAAACCTATTTCTTTTTACCCAAAATCCACTTTAACCAGGCCTATTACCCGATTGGGTAAAAATACCATCTACCCTTTTTCTTCCCCATTAATAAAAACGGTTCATTAAACAAGTTACCCACCCACCTCTCTCTTCCTCATTGATAAAACCTTGATTAAAGATAATGTCTAATCCAGATAATCATTTGCCAAGGAATGAAGCGTTCCAAGAGTTTTCAATTAGCGCAGAAGGAGTGGATTTCGATATTGAATTATATGGTAATTTATATACTTCATTATCGAATTCTATTGTTTTAGTTTTATCTCAATTGATTAATTCGAGGTTTGTATTACATTTCATATACATACAAGAGTTTATTTTCTTTGAAGGTGCATTACTATGGTAAGTTCACTTATTCGCGTCAAAAGAATTATGTTGATGGTAAGGTATGCTTTGTCGACATGATCGAGGTTTCTACGTTTAAGATTGATATTTTGCATTCCATATTGAATATTCTTGTGTATGAAATGCAAAGTGAGGTGCGTTTTTTACAAGCTACCACTAAAAACCTTAGATATAGGCATAAAACCTTTGGTCAATGTTAAATACTTTAGAATCCTTTTAAGTTATGTAAGAATGCATCAGTTAACGATGTGTATGTTGAGATTGTTGAAAGGGAAGATAGTAACTCCGAGGATGATACCAAGTCTGAAAATGATAGTGCAAATGAGCTAGAATATGAGGATCATATAGTTGAACTTAATATGGATAATTTTAAGTTTCAAATAGAAGATTATGTAAATGAGACTATTGATCCTATTCAAATTAATGTCAATGTCATAGAGGAGGATTTAGAAGTGTTAGACTTTGATTCACTAGAGAGTGATTTACAAGATGATGTTCCAGAAAATGCAATTAGTCTAGGACTTAGAAAGTTATAAAAGAAACACAAGTCCTCTGGTTCAAAGCTTAACTTTTATGTTGGGAATGAATATCCAAATAGGGATATAGCAAAAGACATGATCAGAACACATGTTGTTGAGACAAGGAGGAATCTCCATTTCCTTAGGAATGATAAGAGAAGAATTAGAGTGATTTGCAATGATGTTGTGCCAACTTTGAACAACTCCAATATACAAGGACCAGAAAATGACAATTGTGAAAAGAAAAATAAAGTTGTTGGTAGTGCAGAAGAAAACAAAAATTGCTACCCATGGTTATTATATTTATTAGTTGGTCATAAAGGAAAGTGGGTGGTAAAAACTTTCCATGAATAACACAAATTTCTTCAATCCAGAAAGATTAAATATTGCACATTCATTTTCCTTTTCAAACATATCATATATCTACTATCCATGAATCCAAAAATGCTTGTAAAATCCATTCAAGAACAAATGCAAAAGAAATTTCATGTTACTATTTCAAAAGATAAGGCTTTTAGAGCAAAGTCAAAGGCACAAGTTTATTTGAAAGGATATGTCCAGGTTCAATACTCTTTGTTGAGAGATTATTGTAAAGAGCTACAAAGATGTAACCCAGATACCACAGTCAAAATAGATGTTTATGGAGAGGAAGATCCTGAGGTTAGCACTAGAATGTTAGTAGAATATATGTCTACTTGGCGCCACTAAAAAGGGGTTTTAGAGAAAGTGGTAGGGAATTGCTTGGACTAGATGGAGCTTTTATGAGGGGGCATTATCCTGGACAATTGCTAACAACTATTGGGGTGGATGCCAATAATGGTATTTACCCTTTGGTATATGGGATTGTAGAATCAGAAAACTAATACACCTGGACTTGGTTTTTAAAGTGTTTGGGTGATGATTTGGAACTCTAAAGCAATTCAAATTTCACTTTCATTTCAGTCAGGCAAAAGGTAACCTATAAATTACATTCACTGTATTTATTCTGTACAATTTAGTAGTTATAATCCAATGTATGTATTCTGTATGTAGGGACTATTACCAGCACTTGCTAAGTGTTTTCTAGATGTTGAGAACAGATATTGTGTGAGGCACATCAATGAGAACATGAACCAAACCTGGAAAGAAGTTGAGTACAAAGAAATGCTTTAGAAGTGTGCAACATCAACAACAGTTGTTAGGTTTAAAAAGTATATGCTTGAGTTGAAAAAATACAACAGAACTGTTATGAATGGTTAAATAAGATAGCACATGAACATTGGTGCAGAGCATACTTTTCAGGTATTTACATCTATAATTATTTACACTATACATTTTTTCGATTAACTGATTTCTTATACTCATCATATGAAAATTTGTTTAGGAAGAGCATACTGTGATGTCTTAATAAACAATGTATGTGAAGTCTTCAGTAGATAATTGTTAGATTCTAGGAATAGTCCCATCATAACTGCCATAGATTATGTAAGAGAATACCTAATGAATAGAATTGTCATTGTCCAAAAGGTGATTGAGAAGTCTGATGGTCCACTTACTCCAACTATAAGTAAGATTTTGATAGGATTAAGTTGGCTGCCACACAATGTTCTGTTGATTGGAATGGATCAGAACTGTATCAGGTTAAGGTTCTAGTCACAGGTCCAAATCAAGAGAAGTGTGTAGTTAACTTAGTCCAAAAGACTTGTAGTTGTAGGAGGTGGGAAATTTCTGGAATCCCTTGCAAGCATGCCATTGCTTCCATTCATGATATGGCAGATACTGGTATGGAAGTTGGTATATGATGTAGCCTTTTTACTACCCTTTATGAAAAGAGAGCAAAATAGTGGAAAGTATTAAGTGTCGGTTTAGGAAAACCAAGCACTAATGACCAATGGTGAAAGTTCGTTTCCCAAGGAGGCTAGTGTATTGTGTAGAGAGATGATTAACTTTGTGATTATATGATTATGAGAAAAGAAAATAGAAATGAGATAAGAAGAGAATGACGGTTACGATTACGGATTAAACTAAGACGAAAAGGTCGTACACGTAAAACCGTAAAAAGCACCAAATTTAAAAATTTACCCTAAAAATTCCTAAAAAATTGAAATAAATCCTAAATAATGTAATTAGAGTTTACAAAAAATCAAAAATCACCCAAACCTTTTATTTAATTAAATAATGATTTTTAATGCTAATTAAAGCCCTAAAAATCAATTTAATTAACAAAAAGCCCAAAATGAGATTTTTTCAATCGTAAACCTCTAAAAAAAACTAACTTAATTTAAAACTATTTTTGAAAATTTTAAAATTAATAAAAACTATTTAAAAACAATTAAAAACTATTAAAACTTAAAATAATTATAAAAATTAATCTAAGGACAATAAAAATATTCTAAAAGTTGTAAAATTCCTAACTTTATGTATTTAACCTAAGAAAAATGTGAAAACTTGAAAAAAACTAAATTTTAATTTTTATTAATAAAATAATAATAAAATAATATTAAAAATCCAAAAATTATAAAAAATTCTAAAAAATTCTAAGAAGTTGCAAACTAGTTTATTTTAACCTAATTAAACAGAAAATGAACTTGAAATACCAAAAAGCCCCTATTAGGCCTTCAAATGGGCCAAATACCCAAACAGATCCTTAATGGGCTTAATATTGGGCCCAATAAGAAAAAGTCCTCAGAATTGGCCCAAAAGCTCCAGTGAAGCTTAAAATTTTATTTTTAACACAATTTTCCAAAGGCCCAAAAGCTGAAAATGAGCTTAAGCTAGCTTATTTCAAAACAGCTTTTCTTAATGGGCTTTTTGGCCCAAGCTATAAGTTGATGCCATAAGCTAAGATTTTACCCACATCCTTCTCTTGACCTAGTTAAGCTATTTGAAAAAAGAAACTTGAAATAAGCTCAAGGAATAAGCCTGAAATAAGCCAAAGCCCTCTTTATAAAACGACAAAATAGTCGTTTTTGAGTTCTAGACTATTTCAAGAGCTGATTCAAGTTGCAATAAGTCACAAATGGCTTAACTAAGCTTAATCAACAAAAAGATTTTCAATAAGCACACTTAAAAAGCTGAAATAAGCAATAAGCTAATTTTGAAAAAGAAAAATAGTCATTTTCTAGTAAAAACTTAAAACCAAAAGCTGTAAACTTCCAGATTCACTTATAAGCTCAAAAGATTAAGACCTATTACAAAAAATAAGTTGTTGCACATTGGAATAAGCTAGAATGACTTGTTAATAACCTGAACACAAATTATAACTAGCAGTGGCTAGAAGCAGGGGAAAGGAGTTCCCACTGCCTTGACTTTTTGACTTGGGTTTTTAGAGAGCTTCACTTGGTATTTTTGGACAATCAAGGCACCCTTGTGATCAGTGAATCACAATGAGTCAATAACAAGCAAATAATCACAAAATTACCCAGCCAATCAGTGCAGTTAATTCAATCTTTGCCCAGATGTGTTCCAGACAAGTAATAAGCAGGTCTGATGACTATAAGCTACTTTTAAGCTATTAAAAGCTAACCACAAGCCACCAAATACATACACAAGCTCAAAACAACTTATAGTAACACAGATTAACACATTTCATGCAACAAATCCAACAAATGAATAAGATTCAAGCATATGCAGTTACTAATGAACAATGAAGAACAAAAGAACTAAGTTTGCTGATGTACTTGACACAAAATCCAAATTCAAGGCCTCAGATCTATCACATATGTTGCATTAACAATGATTCAACACTTGTTAGCCCTAGGTTAACATAAAAACTAGGTGTACACAAGATTTCAGAGCAAAACAACAAATATTCAAGATTTTATAGCCAATTGTTTGATTTGGTGTTTCAAGGGACAAAACTTGCTTATATCAGAATACAATAGCCTCAATATCAGATACACACTCAAACAATACCACAATTCCAACTCAAAATCACATAAACTAGAACAAACAGTCAATCCCAAACACCCTTTTAACTTTTTAAACTCAATTTTAAACAAGTAAAAGTCTTCTCAAGATTGACTTAAGCCCAGTTTAGCATCATATCATACCACAAGTGAATCAAGAACCAATTTGCAGGCACAAAAACACACTTATACCAACAAAATCACAAAATCACATAAATACCAAAGATTAATCAGAAAGATGAGTTTTGAAAATTCAAACCTCCAAGATGTACATCCACACCTTGGAATCAAAGAGCTGAGGTGCTAGCAAGAACAAGCACCAGCTTCCCCCTGCTAAGATCAACAAACAGGCCTAGCTAAAGGCTTGAGCCTAGATTATCACAAAATAAGGTAAAATAGGTGACAAAAGGTCAAGTCTTTACAAGACTTAGGTCTGCACAAGGCCTGAATCTTCCCTTAAGGCCTCACCACCCCTTAATCAACTAAGATTAGGAGGCTATGATCACCCTTAAGCTCAAATAAGCAGGCTGTTAAACCAAAAGTACTTAGCAAACCACTTGACTAAATTATGAATCAAAAACGTATAACCAAACTCCAATATTGTTCAAGCTAATTGATTTGTGACTTATGTCACTTAAAGAAACACCTCAATGAACAATCCTCACCCAAGCACATGCCAAATTCTTGAACTCAGTCAAGAAAAAAGGGACTCAAAGGCTTATAGGCTATCTTGGACTTGTTCAAGGTTTTGTTTAAGTACAAAAACGTGACAATACAACTACTTAACACAATAAATATCAATGGAACTCAGTTTCAATCACAACACAATACCAAATTTTATTAATTTCTGAAAAATGGCTTTACAAGGCATGATAAAGTAAAACTGAGAACAAGGCTAAAAGTTGTAAACTAATGCCTTTATATAGGCTACATGTGAACTAGAAATGCAAGAAAAAACTTAAAAACCCTAGTGGTAAACTTCTAGAATTGCCCTTGAGGTGTTTCAATATTTTGTGAATCATGTGACTGCATTTGGCATTTTGTATGAGTTGGCAAGGTGAAAAGTTGATCTAAGGCTCAAGATGAAGCTTAGATATGAAGCTAAATTGTGGTGTGTTGATTTCCTGGCACTTTTTGGCATTATCCTCAAAAACGTGTGTAGGGCATCTTTCATGTGACCATTTGGGTGATGTGGTGGAAGGTTTGTGAGTTCGGTTATGTTAACTAAACCCTTAATCATAAATCTGGACAAGATTAGGGTTTAATTCTAAGTGTTTAAGGAATACCCAATTTATGTATGAACATGAAGAACAAGGGGTTTTGATCTGTTTAGTTATTTAAACATGTGTTAAGGCGCGAGTTTTAACTTAATTAATTATTAAGTTTAAACCGGTGGTGAATGGGAAGTGAGGTGTTAAAAGGCTGGGTTCTGATTGGTTGAGGGGATTTGGTGGGTGAGGTGGCAGCACATGGTTGGTTAAGGTAAGTTTGGCTGTCTGCCAAGAATAACTCTTCACTTCTCTTTTCTTTGTCACTTTAGTCAAAACATGCTATCAACGCCCACTCCTTTGTTAACAACTTTTCTTTTTCATACTTTTGCCCAAAAAAGTTTTGCAAAGTATTTCCAAGGGTATTTCTTGCCAATTTGTGATTCTTGAAGGGTTGTTTTGGCATTTTCTTCATAGTTAATGGTCTTGACTTGTTTTGTTGACTTCTTGGAGGACTTAAATTGACAAGTCATAATTGTTGAGGGACCATTTTTGCCATTTCTTCAAAGTCAAGGGTCCTTTTTGTAAAATTGAAATTTTCAAAAGACTAAACTTGTAATTTCTTCTCACTTGAAGTCCTTCATGGTTTGTTTGACTTTGAGGAGGATTAATATTGACATTTTAGTTTTGTTGAGTGACTAAAATTGCTAATTCTTCAAAGTAGAGGGCCCTTTTTGCAATTTTGACTAACTTTAGGGACCAATCTTGTAATTATGAGGATACAAGGGTATAAATCGTCAATTCTTCAGTATTGGAGGACCCTTCTTGTTCAATCTTTAAATCTTCAAGGTTATTTCTTCGAAAATCATCACTTGGGTCCGGCTCATTGTGCGGCTTCTTTTCCCGTGTTCGTTTTTGCATGTTCTTTGTGATCTTTTGTCATTTTCTCAATATCCATACCTAAAATACACAAGCAACAAACACAAGCATATATTTGGCATTTTTAATGATATTTTTTCATTTTAAGCCAAATTTGGACGATGAGACTATGTATAAAAGTAGTCTCATAACTCCGCCATACTAAACCATTGGCGTGCCCTCACGCAATGCTAGAATAAAGTATCGTAGCTCCTCCAAAATTCATTTTTATTCACTTTATTGAATGATAAACTAGCTACACTACTACTATTACTACTACTTGCGTTTTAAACAGAATGTATGATTTTCATCGCAAAATGGGACGTTTAGGTTCATAGAATAAGAACATGTGAATGCTTCGTTAGAAATAATTTCGTCGTCCTCGATTTTCACCCCAATTCCATGCCAAGCGTGCAACGAGATCATTGTCATTATAAGTTAGTAATGCTAACACTACTCATATGCCCTAATCACGTACTTATCCTCCCATTTTCCTAAGTCGTATCTCTTATATTTTATTTTGTCTTGAATGTTTCACGAGGATACATTGTTTGACTTATGCGATAATAGAGATTTAGGTCTAAAAATAGAGTCCTAACGGCGTAACCAAGACCATCAAATCAATAACCCCTCCTAATAGACAACGATGTCAAAAATTTAAGTCAACAAGAAGGATCGATAAACATGGTTTTATAACGGTTTTGAACATGAGACTTATTGCCAAGACTTTTTTACGCCCCCTAACGGAAGGGCCTTATTATCTTTGGTTTACCTCCATCTTTTATTCAACTTCGCCATGAAGCTTTTATTATGACTTCGGTCTTGCCTTGCCTTTTATTATCCACCTCTTCGGTGGTTTTATTAGCCAAAGACGTATATCCTCACGCTAAAGCGAATTTTGGATCTTTAAAACTTCAAAGATTAAGGCTTGATTCACTTTCAATTTTGCATAGATTTTTCGGCCTTGTGGGCTTCAAATTTTTTGCTTGATTTAGGTGAGCACTTGAAATCTTATTAATTGGTGAAGCTTTCGATTATTCGGGTGCCAATACTTCAAAACCGTGACGCTGGCGATACCTTAATGTCTTCCAAATTTAATTACACGGAAGCTACTAGAAAAGACTAGAAACCCAAAAATCAAGACTAAACCGCTAAGTCAATATTTATTAAGCAAAAAATATTTACAAGCGAAGGGAGAATAAGCAAACAACGAGAACACATGAGTTTTTGAAAGAATATGAGTACTCTACGTTTAGCATAGTAACTTATAATTAACTCTATCATTTCTCGTCCTCATTTAAGAGACTTAGCCTAATGTAAAGTTAAGGAATCAAAGCTAAGTGCTCAACACACATGGTCGAGTCAAAAATTACTCTTAGTCTCGCCATCGGAAAACCTACATTCGTGTCTTCAAACACTTATAAAACATGAGAAAAAATTTAAAATTTGGCCATTTTTAGCCTTATTTTGCAACAAAACGATAAACAAAAAGATAAACTTTGGAAAGCGTGAAGGATTGGCAAGGAAATTATCTATTCAACCCCCCATACTAAAGTTAAACATTGTCCTCAATGTTTCGAGTCTAGGGGTGAAAACACCCCCATACTAGAGACGTAGTCGAATGCCTAATCTAGCATGGAAAGGGTGTAACCGTTAAATTTAGAGCCGTTTATGAAGTTTGCTATAAACCTAAGGTTAGAACATCAAGGATATATTATGGATATTAAGAAAGTCTTCAAAGCAAACGATCAAGTTCTCCCATAAAACGAACACGAGAGGCTCCAATCGTGAAGATAATGATCATCTAAAATCTAAAATTCACAAACAACCACGGAACAAAGGTTGGAAGGGCACAAATCCCCACACGTTACTACATTAGAAAGAGATAATATGTACATAGGATAAGCATGGGACTCCCTCACGAGGCACCTTGTTTTTGATAACCGAGTCAAAAGCTCGACTCGAATCCCCCATAAATGTGATCATTTAGGGATAATCATGGTATCGTCAATTTTTAGTGGGGCTTACATGATAAACAAGGCCCAAAAACAACCGGTATTAAGGACTAAGTCCTTTGATGGTGCAAAATACCGGGATCGAAGATGGCGTTCTCGTTTTCTTTGGATAAACAAATCAACGCCACTTCATCATGTGTCAACACAAACCCAAAGGGTTTAAAGAAAATAGATGAGAAGAAATAGAAGGGTGGGACAATGGGTAAGTCACAAAAACCATGAGCTACTCGAGGTAGACTCGCACCAATCAAATAGAAAGATTTTCCATTTATTGCATCGGTGGAAGACCGAGATTTCCCTTTATAAGCAATTCCGGGATCAAATATCTTGTCCTCGGTGGAGAAAGGGGAGGGAACATAAGGGGCTTCCCCTACACTTGATCCACACAAAGCATCGTCAAAAGGAGAAGACGAGCTTGTAGTAATCAAAACACGAGGTGATGACGGAGTTAGTATTGTAGAAAAATCTTTTAAATCCAATTCAAAATCTTTCCCTTTTTCATCTTTTAAACTCTCCTTATGAAAACCCGACTTGATTATGTCAAAAATATTTCGTGTTTCTAAAACAATGTTAGTCACACTAAACATTCTCACATTTGAAAACCGTTTTGGTTATGGTGGTGGTAAGTTCTCAAAATTTTTGTTAACAAAGAAAACTTCCCCATCGTGGTCAACATATTCATCATCCGAAGAATCATTCGTGATTGGAGACGTAGGCTTAACACTCTTAACCTCCACCGGCGGAGGGGACGGAAAATCGTTTTTATCATCAACTCCTAAAACTCTTTTTGAAATCCTTTTACAAATGTTTTTGATGGGATTAACATTGTTCAAAGATGTGATAGAATACACATGAGAAAGCGTAGAGTTTTGAGTTGCATTTATGACGAGTTCTTCCTCATTGAAACGAAGAGTGATTTTCCTAGCATGCACATCGATAAGTGCTCTCGGGGTATCCAAAAATGATCGACCTAAAATTAGAGGAACTTTAGGATCCACGGGATAGTAGAACTTTCCAACTTTCACGAAGACGTCCTCGGCTACTCCACAAGCTAGAATCGTAGAATGATTGGCCATCTCGATTGACATTCTTGAAGGAGTTAGATTAGGAAGATTGAGCGACTTAAAAATCTAAAGAGGCATCAAATTAATACTAGCACCAAGATCGGCCAAGGCGTAGCATTCCTCCATATCTTCTATTGCACATGGGATTAAAAATTTACCGGGATCACCGACTTTTTGAGGTATGCGGCTAAGAAAAACCGATGAACAACTAGACGATTTTTGCAATTTCTCTTTGTTATTCAACATACTTTTGAAGTTTGCGGCAAATCGAGGCATCATGACCAAGGCGTCGGCAAAACTTATATTAAAATGCAAGTCACGAAAAATTTTCATAAAAAGTTCAAATTGATAATTATTTCGTTCTTGTGCCTTTTCCTTGTTTCGTCTTGAAGGGTAAGGTAAGGGTGGTGTGGGTTGGGGCATAGGCAACAACCTTGGAATCTCGAGTTCCACTATTGGTATTGGTTAAACCGTAGGTGTAGTTTGGGCGGTACTTCGTGGGCTTGGAATTTGCTCCTTTTCTTCCACCACCTCGGGTTCTTTCTCTTTTTCCTTCTCCGTAGAAGTACTTGGACGAGAAATGGGTTCTTTGAAAGTTTTACCACTACGAGTAGTAATAACCTTCAATTCTCCTTTCGGGTTAACGATGGTATCACTAGGAAGACCACCCGAAGAAGAAGGTTTACACATGATAGCTTCAAACATTTTTCCCATTCGATCTTCAAACTTAGATTGCCTAGCATCTGCTTTTAACAATTCTTGCTTAATCTCATGTTGACCTTGCTCCATTTTTTGTTGATTTTGTTGGAGACGTTGAACATTTCCTTCCATTTTATTAGCATGAGTCTTAAGTTCATTAGAAAGTTCGTTTTTAAGCTCGTTTTTCAGCTCAGATCTTAAGCTAAACATCTCACGTTGCATATTATCAAACTTAGCATCGTTTGCCTTAGCATAATTTAAAAATTCTCCTTAAAGATTTTTGGGGTGATCATTTTGAAAACCTTGGGTAGTATTTTGAAAATCACGGTTTTGGTTTTGGTTTGAAATTTGCCCATTTCCACTTTGATAATTACACTTGTTGAAGTTACGTTGATTTCCTTGATAAGCACCATTTTGATTGTTTCGATAGTTATTAGCATTTTGATTTTGTGGAGCTTGATTTTGGCGGGAACCTTGACCGTTTTGGTTATAAGTTCCCGTGGCTACATAAGCATTCGAAGTGTTACCCTCCGCGGTAATGCACTCGGAAAAATCATGAGCTCCACCACACGAAATACAACTCTTGCCAACCGCTTTAACCGAAGCGGAATTCAAAGCATCTTGTGCTTTCCAATGAGTCATAAGAGTCGAAAACCTATCGAAAAACCGATTCTCCTCATTTGCTTCATCTTGCAAGGCACTCATGTTACGAGACGACGATGAACCCATAGTGGCAACACCCGGTGTGTTACGAGGGCTATAGACCTTAGACCTATTCTCAATGATTTTTAAAGCCTCATCGGTCGTTTTGCACAAAAAATTACCACCCGCGGCGGCATTTAAGTAATCTCGTTCATGATCATTAAGCCCATTATAAAAAGTGTCAATTTGATGCAATTCGGAAAAATAATGGTGTGGACATTCATGTAACATTTATTTAAACCTTTCCCAAGCCATTGAAAAACTTTCATTAGACCTTTGAGTAAATCGTGAAATCTCGTTTTTCAAATGTGTTGTTTTAGATGGTGGAAAAAATCGATTCACAAATTTAGAAACGAGATCACCCCACGTCAAAATCGAATTTGGGGGTTCTTTCTCGAGCCATATCTTGGCCGGTCCATCTAACGAGTATGGAAACAACATCATCTTAATGGCATCGTGTGGTACATCCTTAAACTTGCTTGTCGCGGTGAGACGATTGAATTGCCTAATGTGATAATGTGGGTTGTCTTTTTCGTGTCCGCGAAACTTGTTGGCTTGAAGCATAGACATTAAACCCGTCTTGATCTCTAAGTTCTCCGCAAGGATGGTGGGAATCACAATGGCATCTCCAAAACCCTCGGTGGGTGCTTGAAGTAACTCCATCATAGTTTGATTCGCCAAGGTTGGTTCTTCTCTGGGTTTGTCAATAGGAGACTCCTCACTAGAAAGATTAGGAGTAGGTGTTGACTCCTTTCGGTTTTTTCGTTTACGTGCACGTCTTGCTTGATTACGAGTAAGCATAAACGTCACGTACAACGTGGGGGTGAGCAAAGAAGATTCTTTTTGGTGTTTTGTATTTTTCCAATTTTTTTGTGGTTTTTGATTGTTTTTACTTTTTTTTGGATTTTGTGATTGTATTAGGTAGACCAAAATCTACAAATCTCCTCCTTAATCAAATCTCTTGATTAAAGAAGCCTCAAGGAATGAAAACGATCACGTGAAGTGAACGCCTTCGATGACTTTAGAACGTTGGTGGAACACCAAAACGTTCAAGAGGGTTTAATCAATGAAACCAAGAAAGTATATATGATACTTAATAATACTTTAGGCGGCAAAACCCTCGATTAGCTCTCAAAATCAAATACTCACAAGCAAGCGGGGAAACGAGGCGGCGCGAAGCACGTAAGAGCCTTTTTCCTTAGGGTATATTTTATAATACCCGCCTTATACCCACCTTATAGTTTGTATTTTTCAAAATCGAGCTTCACGAAAGTATTTATCTATTTTTGCCTTTCTTTCTTGTTTGAGATTCGAATACAATGATTGGGTAATGACCTCCTAAGTCAAGGTTGTGTTTTCACACTTTGGAGTACTTGTGAATTTATTGTTCTACGTATACAATATAGTAATAGTATTCACAAAAAACGAAAAACCGATAATACGTATTAGTAGAGTGCTACTAATACAATAGATGTTATGGCTATATATAAAAACAACAATTTCCAAATCAAAATACAACACGCCTCCCCGGCAGCGGCGCCAAAATTGATGTAGCCTCTTTACTACCCTTTATGAAAACAGAGCAAAATAGTGGAAAGTATTAAGTCTCGGTTTAGGAAAACCAAGCACTAATGACCAATGGTGAAAGTTCGTTTCCCAAGGAGGCTAGTGTGTTGTGTAGAGAGATGATTAACTTTGTGATTATATGATTATGAGAAAAGAAAATAGAAATGGGATAAAAAGAGAATGACGGTTACGATGACGGATTAAACTAAGACGAAAAGGTCGTACACGTAAAACCGTAAAAAGCACCAAATTTAAAAATTTACCCTAAAAATTCCTAAAAAATTGCAATAAATCCTAAATGATGTAATTAGAGTTTACAAAAAATCAAAAATCACCCAAACCTTTTATTTAATTAAATAGTGATTTTTTAATGCTAATTAAAGCCCAAAATGAGATTTTTTTAATTGTAAACCTCTAAAATGACCTAACTTAATTTAAAACTATTTTTGAAAATATTAAAATTAATTAAAACTATTTTAAAACAATTAAAAACTATTAAAACTTAAAATAATTATAAAAATTAATCTAAGGACCATAAAAATATTCTAACAGTTGTAAAATTCCCAACTTTATGTATTTAACCTAAGAAAAATGTGAAAACCTGAAAAAAAAACTAAATTTTAATTTTTAATAAAAAAATAATAATAAAATAATATTAAAAATCTAAAAATTATAAAAAATTCTAAAAAGTTGCAAACTAGTTTATTTTAACCTAATTAAACAGAAAATGAACTTCAAATACCAAAAATGCCCCTATTGGGCCTTCAAATGGGCCAAATACCCAAACAGATCCTTAATGGGCTTAATATTGGGCCCAATAAGAAAAAGTCCTCAGAATTGGCCCAAAAGCTCCAGTCAAGCTTAAAATTTGATTTTAAACACAATTTTCCAAAGGCCCAAAAGCTAAAAATGAGCTTAAGCTAGCTTATTTCAAAACAGCTTATTCTTAATGGGCATTTTGGCCCATTAAGCTATAAGCTGATGCCATAAGCTAAGATTTTACCCACGTCCTTCTCTTGACCTAATTAAGCTATTTGCAAAAAGAAACTTGAAATAATCTCAAGGAATAAGCCTGAAATAAGCCAAAGCCCTCTTCACAAAACGACAAAATAGTCGTTTTTTAGTTCAAGACTATTTCAAGAGCTGATTCAAGTTACAATAAGTCACAAATGGCTTAACTAAGCTTAATCAACAAAATGATTTTCAATAAGCACTTAAAAAGCTGAAATAAGCAATAAGCTAATTTTGAAAAAGAAAAAATAGTCGTTTTCTAGTAAAAACTTAAAACCAAAAGCTGTAAACTTCTAGATTCACTTATAAGCTCAAAAGATTAAGACCTATTACAAAAAATAACTTGTTGCACATTGGAATAAGCTAGAATGACTTGTTAATAAGCTGAACACAAATTATAACTAGCAGTGGCTAGAAGCAAGGGAAAGGAGTTCCCACTGGCTTGACTTTTTGACTTGGCTTTTTAGAGAGTTTCACTTGGTATTTTTGGACAATCAAGGCACCCTTGTGACCAGTGAATCACAAGGAGTCAATAACAAGCAAATAATCACAAAATCACCCAGCCAATCAGTGCAGTTAATTCAATCTTTGCCCAGATGTGTTCCAGACAAGTAATAAGTAGGTTTGATGACTATAAGCTACTTTTAAGCTATTAAAAGCTAACCACAAGCCACCAAATGCATACACAAGCTCAAAACAACTTATAGTAACACAGATTAACACATTTCATGCAACAAATCCAACAAATGAACAAGATTCAAGCATATTACTAATGAACAATGAAGAACACAAGAACTAAGTTTGCTGATGTACTTGACACAAAATCCAAATTCAAGGCCTCATATCTATGACATATGTTGCATTAACAATTATTCAACACTTGTTAGCCCTAGGTTAACATAAAAACTAGGTGTGCACAAGATTTCAGAGCAAAACAACAAATATTCAAGATTTTATAGCCAGTTGTTTGATTTGGTGTTTCAAGGCACAAAACTTGCTTATATCAGAACACAATAGCCTCAATATCAGATACACACTCAAACAATACCACAATTCCAACTCAAAATCACATAAACTAGAACAAACAGTCAATCCCAAACACCCTTTTAACTTTTTAAACTCAATTTTAAACAAGTAAAAGTCTTCTCAAGATTGATTTAAGCCCAGTTTAGCGTCATAACATACCACAAGTGAATCAAGAACCAATTTGCAGGCACAAAAACGCACTTATACCAGCAAAATCACAAAATCACATAAATACCAAAGATTAATCAGAAAGATGATTTTTGAGAATTCAAACCTCCAAGATGTACATCCAAACCTTGGAATCAAAGAGCTGAGGTGCTAGCAAGAACAAGCACCAGCTTCCCCATGCTAAGATCAACAAACAGGCCTAGCTAAAGGCTTGAACCTAGATTAGCATAAAATAAGGTAAAATAGGTGACAAAAGGTCAAGTCTTTACAAGACTTAGGTCCCCACAAGGCCTGAATCTTCCCTTAAGGCCTCACCACCCCTTAATCAACTAAGATTAGGAGGCTATGATCACCCTTAAGATCAAATAAGCAGGCTGTAGAACCACGAGTACTTAGCAAACCACTTGACTAAATTTTGAATCAAAAATGTATAACCAAACTCCAATATTGTTCATGCTAGTTGATTTGTGACTTATGTCACTTAAAGAAACACCTCAATGAACAATCCTCACCCAAGCACATGCCAAATTCTTGAACTCAGTCAAGAACAAAGGGACTCAAAGGCTTATAGGCTATCTTGGACTTGTTCAAGTACAAAAACGTGACAATACAACTACTTAACACAATAAATATCAATGGAACTCAGTTTCAATCACAACACAATACCAATTTCTAATAATTTAGAAAAATGGCTTTACAAGGCTTGACAAAGTAAAACTGAGAACAAGGCTAAAAGTTATAAACTAATGCCTTTATATAGGCTACATGTGAACTAGAAATGCAGGAAAAAACTTAAAAACCCAAGTGGTAAACTTCCAGAATTGCCCTTGAGGTGTTTGAATATTTTGTGAATCATGTGACTGCATTTGGCATTTTGTATGAGTTGACAAGGTAAAAAGTTGATCTAAGGCACAAGATGAAGCTTATATATGAAGCTAAATTGTGGTGTGTTGATTTCCTGGCACTTTTTGGCATTATACTCAAAAACGTGTGCAGGGCATCTTTCATGTGACCATTTGAGTGATGAGGTGGAAGGTTCGTGAGTTGGGTTATGTTAACTAAACCCTTGATCATAAATCTGGATAAGATTAGGGTTTAATTCAAAGGGTTTAAGGAATACCCAATTTATGTATGAACATGAAGAAAAAGGGGTTTTGATCTGTTTAGTTATTTAAACATGTGTTAAGGCGCGATTTTTAACTTAATTAATTATTAAGTTTAAACCGGTGGTGAATGGGAAGTGAGGTGTTAAAAGGGTGGGTTCTGATTGGTTGAGGGGATTTGGTGGGTGAGGTGGAAGCACATGGTTGGTTAAGGTAAGTTTGCCTGTCTGCCAAGAATAACCCTTCACTTCTCTTTTCTTTGTCACTTCAGTCAAAACATGCTATCAACGCCCACTCCTTTGTTAACAACTTTTCTTTTTCATACTTTTTCCCCAAAAAGTTTTGCAAAGTATTTTCAGGGGTATTTCTTGCCAATTTGTGATTCTTGAAGGGTTGTTTTGGCATTTTCTTCATAGTTAATGGTCTTGACTTGTTTTGTTGACTTCTTGGAGGACTAAAATTGACAAGTCATAATTGTTGAGGGGCCATTTTTGCCTTTTCTTCAAAGTCAAGGGTCCTTTTTGTAAAATTGACATTTTCAAATGACCAAACTTGTAATTTCTTGTAACTTGAAGTCCTTCATGGTTGTTTGACTTTGAGGAGGATTAATATTGACATTTTAGTTTTGTTGAGGGACTAAAATTGCCAATTCTTCAAAGTGGAGGGCCCTTTTTATAATTTTGACTAACTTTAGGGACTAATCTTGTAATTATGAGGATACAAGGGTATAAAGTGTCAATTCTTCAACATTGGAGGACCTTCTTGTTCAATCTTCAAATCTTCAAGGTTATTTCTTGGAAAATCATCACTTGGGTCCGGTTCATTATGCGGCTTCTTTTCCCGTGTTCGTTTTTGCATGTTCTTTGTGAGCTTTTGTCATTTTCTCAATATCTGTACCTAAAATACACAAGCAACAAACACAAGCATATATTTGGCATTTTTAATCAAGAGTGCAAAAAGAACGGAAGTCAATGGGCCAATTTTGAAGATTTATTGAAGAAAAGGACCAAAGACGGAATATTTACAAGTCGAAGAACCCAAGTCTAATAAATGAAGAAATTATAAGACGAGTTTAAATTATTTATCGACAAATCCCGAGCCAAAGTCGAGGACGTCAATTTAATTTAAAGACGAGATGACAAAGAAAAAAAGAAAGAAGAAGAAAGCACTCACAACCAACTCCACTCCTCCTATAAATACTAACCCTTCCCCTCATTTGGAAGGTGTTAGCTATTTGACACATAGCTCTCCAATTTATTTTATGCACTCTTCATATTGTCATTTACATACTTGTCTTTGATTTCAAGTTATTTCATGTAAGTTTTTAATCTTGTTTGAATCTTTAATCTTCAATTTTAATTACAAGCTTTTTATAATCATTCTCATTCTCTTCTTATTTTAAATATTTTGTTTGGTTCGATTAATCTTTAAGTTTTAATCTTTATGCTAATTTTTTTTAAAGCTTTCATCTTTTTGTTCTTGTCATTTTTATATATATACGATTGTTAGTTTTTAGCTTATTGCAACTCTAGCTTATTTCATCTTAAGCTTATTTTCTTTTAAGTGTTATCAAAAGTTTTATCTTTTTAAAGTTTATTTTATAAATCTTGTTTATTTAGTGTTTTGAAAGTTTTTAAATTTGTGCTTATTTAGTTCTTCTTATTATTGGCTTAATTAAGTTTTTGGTAATTGCTTTTTATTAAAGTGCTTATTTGGTTATTGCTTATTTGCCTTTTGTGTACCATCGTAACTTTCTTAAGGGTTTCTACATGTTCCGATCGAGTAAGTGTGATCGCATAAGCCTAGGGCTTCTACTTGCGATCCATTACTGCGATCACTTGGTCACGATCGTTGGCTGCGATCCGTGGGTACGATCCATCACTGCGATCCAAGACCACGATCGTTGGTTGCGATCTGTGGGCACGATCCCTTGGTGCGATCCGTGATTGTGATCCAGACCACGATCCAGACTACGATCGTTTGTTGCGATCGTGACTACGATTAAGAGTGCGATCTGACCTTAGTTTTGGTTTTATTTCCTGTTTCTATTTTTATTTCAAATTTAACTTTTCCCGCTAATTTTACTTAGTGTTATTTTAAACTTGTTTTGTCTTAGTTAAAATTTAAAGTTTCCAATTTACTTGTTATCAAGTTTTATTATTTTGTCATTTATTTTTAAAAGTCTTATTTTTTTAGTTCACTCTTTTCAAGCTATTATCTTTAATTCGTTTAAGTCTTTTATTTAAGTTTTATTTAGTTTATCGCTTTTATTATTTTGTCATTACGTTAAAGCTTTGTATTTTTATTTTTAATTAGTTAAACAACGACAACCTTTGATTTTGTTCACCAAAGACGACTGAGTCACACTTCAAACTGTAATCAATTCGATTAGACGCCGTGAACAACAAACTTTTTAACCTAGCAAAATCCCACTTTCAGGTCTCAGTGCAGTTTTATCAAAGCCGACCGTAACCCACAGGGGAGCGTCGACTATTTCTCTCTGTCTGCCGCAACCCACAACCGCCCAGCAGGGGCTTGGTTTAGTTTGTTTTCCAGATTAGCGACAAAATCTGCGATAGAAATTCTATCGCAGATTCCCCTTTGGCAGATTCGCGACCGAACAACGATAGAGATTTTTGTCGCTAATCAGGTCGGGGTGTTGGTTTAGTTTTTTGTTTGATTTGTTAAGTGCGACCGGAACACGGGGTCTTAGTAGGCTCGGTTAAGGGCCCGGGTACACAAGGATATGTTTTATTAAATTACTCTTATTAATTTAATTAATCAAGACATGAAATATTAATTAAATTAGCCATGATTTAAGATATAATTATTTTAAATATAATTATTCATGAAAACTTAGATTATAATTATTAAATATAATAATTCATGAAATTAGCCTAAGTATTTTATTATGACATAATTAAATTAATAACCATACTTTAATTTAATTATTTGGCTAAGGTAAAGTTTTATTAAAATAAATCATATTATGTTATTAATTAATAATCCGGATTAAAATCCTGCATTATGTTATTAATTAATAACCTTCATTTTAGCCTAAGTGATTATCTTATAAACTTTACCTATTTAATCATCATGACTTATAAACTATGACTATTAAGCACTAGCTTATATCTTAGACTTACTAATCACACTTATTACTATTTTTTTGGAAACTTACTAAATATGGAAACTTTATATTTTGAAAACTTACTAATTATGAAAACCTGCTACTTTTAGAAATTTACTTATTATGATACAACAAGCATAACACATGGATACATGAAATACAGTAATCAGAATACATGGAAACCATGAATATCTACAAGATAATACATGAAACAGTAAAACATGATAAGAATATGTTAAACAAGCTAAGAACACTCAAAACCAGTAAAGTATACAGTCATCAGACAACTCATTCACGTCCCTTATTAATGTAGTAACCGTGAAGTCAAAGTAGATCCTTCTGCTTTCATTCTCACTTCATAACTGGACACGAGGTACGGATATTCCGTCCTTCAGTATGGACATTCCCTTCGTATGTATGATTAGGATTCCCTGTTTGCAACCATCTGTTTTCCATAGTAGTTTTAAACTATTAAGCTTTTCAGTAATACTTATGTTTATTTTAAAATGCCTGAGCTATCTACATGCATGACCATGTCATCTAGTTACGGAGGTACCGTAACCATAACACTTGAGGCACCGGTGTTATGACTCCTCCGCGAGTGAGTGATTTCTCGTCGCGTCCCTTCACGTTTCAGTTTGGCCATTATCAGTATTATCATGCGGGGCGTATGGGTGCATCCTAGTTTACAGCTTACAGTTATCAGGTGAATGTGGTGTGTGGTCTACATCCTTCACAAGGAGTTGATCCCTCCTACCCAAACTAGTATAATTAGAGTTCACCCCTCTAATGCATGATCCGATCACCCCTCTATGTATTCATGCCAGTTGATACTTTCATGACCTATATGGGCTCTTGGAAAATTAAAATACAGTTTTCAGATATAAACATAAGTTTTCAGATATGAACCAGTTTATAAAACATGTTCCAGGTTTTCCAGGACTTACACTTTTTCCGTTGTTTTCAGTATTTACATTACATTTCAGTCATCCCTATCATGTTATATATCTGTTCCTTGAGCGTATTGCTCTGTAAAACTCGCATGCTTTTACCATGAATAGTACCCTTTAGATCGTACGTACATGATTAATCACGAACTAATATTACGTATGTATATATATTTATTACGAACATGAATAAATATATTAAGTCACGATCGATAAATAATTAGAATACGTAATTTACGAACAAGATAAAACACGAGAACACACTATTCTTTTTAGACACGAGAAAAGTACGGGTTACCCCAAGTGGGGCCCCCTACCCGCGGCTACACAAGGAAAACATGGGCTTGGCCCATGTAAATTTTACTAAACAAGAATTAAGGGAAAAACATGTTCATTATTTACAAAAATTAGAAAGGAAGAAAACCCTAGTTTTCTTTTTCCTTGCTCCTTTGGCCACCGGATTTGATCACCAAAAAGGGGTGTTCGGGTTGATTTTGATCTTGGAAATTTTGCAAGGATTCGTGTGTGTTCGTCATCAATTGATTCACGTATTCGGTATAATCTTTAACCTTTTCTTTTTATGATTTGATTTATATAATCACATAAAATCATGATGTTTTTAATTAACTAATTAAAAACAAGTATTTAAACATGTTAATAATTTTGGGGTTAAATCAAATCAATGGTTTAGGGGTGTTTGTGGTCTAGCCGACGCCTAACCGATCCCCATAGGGGTCTCGGCTTGGCTTATTACACACCACCAAGACCATATGGTCTCGGTATGGTGGAGGTGGTCCCACGGCAACAGAAAAACCAAGGGGAAACCCGACTTAGGTCGGGGTATGGTGATGGTTATGGGTCCGGTTCATGGTTTTTAGTCACGGGTCCGGTTCATGAATCATTGTTTTCAAGGTTTATGATTTTTTTTAGTAGTTATGTTATTTTTTTAAGACATAAACTAAATTAATTAAAAGCATGACATGATTAATTTAATTTACATGACTTAGGTTATAAATTTAATTAGTAATTCATGAATTTTAACCTAAGTATTTATTATTTAATTGGACTTTATAATTAATTAATTATTCAAAACCATGACTATAATTAATTAATTAACATGACTTAAGTTATATTATTAATAGATAATAATACATGTTTTAACCTAAGTATTTTACCTTATTTAATTAAAATCATGTTATATTTAATTAAATACTTTAACCTATAGTTTATTTAATTTACATGTATTAATTAATAAACTATACTATATAATCACATGACTTAGAATAATAATCAGAAAACACCTAAGCTTATATAATTAGCTTAATTAACCAGCTTATATCTATTTATGGAAACTTTCTATTTTTAGATACTTATTTATTTACGGCAGCTAATCTATTTATGGAAACATTCTATTTTTAGAAACTTATCTATTTTAAGCAGTAATTCTATTTTTGAAAACATTCTATTTTTGGGAATTTTCAATTTTTGGAAACTTTCTATTTTTGGTAACTTTCTATTTTTTTGAAACTTTCTATTTTAGGAAACCTACAATTTTTAGAAAGTTACTTATTATTACACAACAAGTATAATAATACATGAAATACAAGTAATACTTAATCAGAATAGACAGAATATACGATAAACACGGTATAAAGCTTAAAACAGTAAAACACGACATGAACATATAAAACAAGCTAAGACATGATATGAAATCAGTTACGTATTAAGTAATCAGATACTTATACACGTATGTATTTATGTAGCATTAGTGATACCGAAGTAGGACTCTCTTCTGTTCGTCTTCTTCATTCACTGGACACACACCGTCCTTTCAGTATGGACATTCTTTCCTTATTAGGATTCCCCGTATGCAGCCAACTGTTTTCCCTAGTGTATGTTTTATATGTTTTTGATTGCTTATGTTTAATTAGAATACTTAAATCTATATACATGCATGACCAGTTTTACATAGTTATGGAGGTACCATAACCATAACACTAGAGGCACTGGTGTTATGACTTCCCCACGGCGGAGTGATTGCTCGTGGCATCCCTTCCAGCTTTTGGCCATATTATTATATTTATCATGTGGGGCGTATGGGTGCATCCTAGTTACATGTTTTCAGTAGATTACTCAGTGTGAATGTGGTGTCTGCCTTGCATCCTTCACAAGGAGCTGATCCCTCCTACCCAAAAACCAGTATATTAAATTAGAGGCAGTCCCTCTAATTTGCATGACGAGGTCACCCATCCAAGTATTCATGCACACTGATATTTCATGACATATATTGGCTAACGGTAAAATATGTTAAACAGTTTTTACAAGATAAACATAAGGCTTTTCAAACTATAAAACCAGTTTTACTAAGACTTAACTGGGTTATCCAGGACTTAGTTTCTTCCGTTGTTTCATGGTTTTATGCTTATATTATCCATGCTTTACTTGTACATCCGTGCACTGAGCGTATTGCTCAGCCGTTTTCCTTTTCATGTTCCCAAAATGGTAGGTACTCAGGGACGCTTGTAGACTTTAAGCGTACGTGCATATGGACTCGAAGCTTTCTAGCCTTCTTTACTTTATGCATCATTCTATACTTTGATACTCATTTCATGGACATTGTTTAGTCCTTTCATTTACAGTACTTATATTTGTGTGTGATGAGCTTTACTTTGGACTACCGATGTTTGATTCCGGTATTTCCTTTTATGGTCATGTAATGTTTAGACATTTATCCTTGTATGCTTTGATGACACGCCATAATCACGCGTGACATTCCATTTATCAAAATGGGATGTTACATGCTCAGTCGTTACTTTTCTTTCCATGTCCCAAAACGACAGGTACCAAGGACAGACTTGAGCATTTGGAGGGAGTGCATAGGATGGAAGCTGCCTTAGACTTCTTCTCCTTTTGACTTCATATACTTATGCTTGTTTGGACTCTTGTTTTGTCCTTCTCATTATATTTACCTTATTATGTTTCGGGCTTATGTTTGGGAACCGAGGTTTGATTATGGGTTTCCCTTTTGGTCATGTATGTTTTAGGACATATTACCTTGCATGATTTGATGACACGCCATAAATACACGTAACGGTCCACTTATCAAAGTAGGGTGTTACAATTATGGTATCAAAGCCCAATGTTCGACCTGTAGGCTCTAAAACTTGACCTGTGACTAGTGGGTAGTCACCAAGAACTTCCTAGATTTTGGCGTTGTTGTCTTCCATGTTTCTCATGCATTTTATAGTTTAGTTTTATAAGTTTTGACTAAGTAAAAGGTTGGTACATGACTGGCCATCCTTAGTCGCATGTACTTTTCTTTCAGATTTTGTTTTGTGAACCGACCCATAGGCGTTCACACTTATTCATGTCATATTTTGTTTTGTGAACCGACCCATAGGCATTCACACATATTCATGTCAGATTTTGTTTTGTAAACCGACCCATAGGAGTTCACACTTGTTCATGTCAGATTTTGTTTTGTGAACCGACCCATAGGCGTTCACCCTTGCTCATGTCAGATTTCGTCGACTATGTTTTCATAATCATTTCATGTATCTTATATGCTATTCTATGTTTCTTCATGTTGATTATGTTTTCATGTTTCATCAGGTTAAATTGTGTCATGCTCCTCCGTGCCAGTCATGCTTTCAAACTCTTCAGTGGTGGAATTCTTTAACCATGCCTTCAAGATAGTCATTGTTGGATTCCAACAATTATGTCTTCATGCTAGTCATTGTTGAAAATTTCATTGAGTCATGTCTTTGTGTTTCCTCTTACAACTGGAATTATGTCTATGCTGGATATAACTAGACGACCATGTCGTTCTCTTCCGTTGGTCTACGAACCATCTAAACTTTTACCTCATTTAATCACGACATATGTTTGACACCAGTACCGATCATCTCCTGTGTATTCATATGTACTCCATGTACAGTATTCCATGTGTACTTCATGTACAACATTCTAGGTATACTCCATGTACCAGACACCATGTGTATTGTTAACCGATCATCAATCATCTTAGGCGTATTCTATTTCCCGATATTCTACCGAATGTCGATGCTGCTCATAAGTTGGAGATTTTACAAGATACTGATGCTGCTCACACTTCAGAGACTTTACGAATGCTGATGCTGCCGATAACTTGGAGATTCCACAAGATGCTGATGCTGTTCATAATATGAAGATTCTATAGAGGAACGACGAAGACTATAGATTTGAAAATCCAGACAAGAATATACTCTACCCATCAGACGCTACCATCCCATTCTATGACTTTACCTCCTCAGTTAAATGACACACGTCACTCATCTGTTTCTTTCAGCCAGAATAATGGGAACCGGTACCCAGTCGACCACTCAGCAGAATAGTACATGAATCACGGTCATGATAATGACCGTCATGAAATTAACGAACAAGACAACAGTAACCGCTATTATAACAACAACTAACCGATCCTCCAATTCTGATATTATGACCAAGATTCTTTTTTACCTTATTCAGCTTTATATCTAGAGACACATATCATGACATCCGTCAAGACGCATGTCCCAAGTATATTTTCTGAAGACACATGTCAAGACACCAGTCAAGACACATGTCATACAAATCTCTTCTCAAGGCACGAGTCAAGACTCATAACTCATGTATATCTTTTAAATCAGGCCCTCAGTAATTCAGGTTACCCTCCAATAGGGTATACCCATTCTGTTGTGTCACATATGGAGTAGGCCACTAAAATTTCAGGTCCCATCATTGGCGTATGGTTCATAATTGAGCACGCAGTATTCGTTATGTGTGGAAACAACGAAATACATTCAATGAGACCTGCCACGATTATATCGCGTATTCATATGTCATCTTTTGTTTTAGATCATGTATTACCTACCTCCCAGCCCAGAAAAGACCCCATTGTATCCCCCATGTTTATAAAGGTTTTCCTTTTAGTTGAAGACAAGATCCGTCTTACTAATTCCTGAATTGGAGTTAGATACTACTGGGCCCTCGGTGAATTGTACGGATGTATGTCTGGCCACACCCATATGTAATCAAGATCATACTTGATTAATTTGGTAATCTAGTTCAATATGAATATCGAGAAACAGAATTGTTAAACATAAGAATGACATTTGATCCATGTCGAAAGTTTAACAGAGTATCTGAAACAAAAGGATGACTGATATCTAAACCATTTGAATAAGATGTTTGAGAAACTATCCTCATATGTTTCTGGGGGCATTGGTGTGTTGCTAGACGCTAACCATTGCTTGTATAATTACATGATTATTATGACGTGCGCAAGTGGGAGCTGTTGGAGTATGCTTGTGTCATAACAACTAATTATATGGCTACACATATGGGCCTATGAGGTCACACACATATACACTGAGGTACCATTTCATATATCGTGTCTATCGTATTTACAGTATATAAAAAACCTTCGTAGCTCAAGATCAGTATTGGGCTTCCAATGACTAAGTAGTGTACATTGTTATTGGACTTGGAAAAACTTATGGAGAGGCCCATAAGAGCCCATTATAAGGAGGACATAATAAGGATTAAAAAGGGAGTTTCTATCGTGATAAATACACATTTATTGGGCATTTATTCTTATTAATGGGAATTAACAATTTACCAAAACAGCTTCCTTCTCCTCTCTTGGGTTTTGCATGGAAATAAACACACATACACTTAGTGTTTGTGTTTTCTTGATCTCCATATTTTAATCTTGTTTATTCAAAGGATGATATAAGGTTACAGGGTTTAAGACTAGCATTTATTGGTTTACAAGGATGTGTAGTGTGGATACATCATCGACGTGATCTCCTTTGGTCACTTGGTTTCATATTTGATTGGTGTTCTTGGTGATTGTCATGTGTTCATTCAAACTGTCACACAACAAAGGTATATATATTGCTTCTTTTGTTTGATTGGTCATATGACTCTATGGATCCATTCATAGTTGCCTGTTCTGCTGCGTTAAATTATTTTTTATATGATACTGATTATATTCAGCACCTATAGTTTCCTTGTTTAATGTTTTGCATGTTCTTAATATTAGGAAAAATTTGGTTTCTAGTAGTGTTTTGAATAATTGTGGTTATAAACAAGTGATTGAATCCAATAAATTTGTTTTATCCAAACATGTTGTGTTTATCGGTTTTGGTTATTTGAGCAATCAAATGTCCAGGCTTAATATTTTTTAAGAAACAACCACCAGTATTAACTCAATTAGTGATGGTAGTGTAAATATTTTATCAGCCTTCGTATCCACCAGTAAACTAAAGGATTATTCACTATGGCATGCTAGGCTGGGCCATGTCCACTTTAACAGTATGCAAGATATGTATAAGGATGGGTTAATCCCCGGATTTGATATGGACACTGAAAAGTGTCAGACTTGCATGCTGAACAACATAACTAAGAAACCATTTCAGGATGTAAAATGTGAAACTAAAGTCTTGGAGCTAATCCATAGTGATATATGTGATTTGCATGCTACTCCATCGTTTGGGAATAAGAAATACTTGGTAACATTTATTCATTATGCTTCAAGGTACTGTTATGTTTATTTGTTACATACTAAGGATGAAGCATTAGATAAATTTAAAGTATTTAAAACTAAAGTTGAATTACAACAAAGAGTCCAAATCAAAAGATTTAGGACTCATAGGGGAGGTAAGTACATGGATACTTTGTACTTTCAGTCTGTTGGAATAATCCATGAAATAACTGTTCCCTATACTCCACAACAAAATGGTATATCAGAAAGGAAAAATAGAGTACTAAAAGAGATGCTTAACTCCTTGTTGTCATACTCAGGACTGAGTCAAGGGTTTTTGGGTGAAGCTATGCTAACAGCTTACTATTTATTAAATAGGGTTCCCAATAAAAGGAACATGATTACCCCTTATGAACTCTTGACTAAAAGGAAACCAAACTTGAACTATATCAAGGTTTGGGGTTGTAGGGATGTTGTAAGACTCCCTCATCCAAAGGTGAAAACCTTGGGTGAAATAGGCATTGATGGTGAGCATTCCAAGGCTTATAGGTTCTATGTTATTGAACCTAATGATTCATTTTCAATAAACTCAATCATTGAATCAAGGGATGCTAACTTTGATGAGACTAGATTCTCATCAGTCCCTAGACCAAGCCTTAGGTCTCCTACTGGAGCTGAGGACATTGGTGTTTTAGTGGAACCTGGAAGAGTCACTGATGAGGTTGTGGTTCAGCAACCTAAGCCTGACCTTAGAAGAAACACAAAGCATAGGACTCAAGGGAATTTTGGGCCTGAGTTTCAACTATACTTAGTTGAAGGAACAAGGGATGAGGTATCTGATCAATACTCCTATTGCTTTAATGTCGAGGATAATCCCAAAATATTTGATGAAGCAACGAAGTCCCAAAATGTTGCTTTCTGGAAAGAAGCAATAAATGATGAGATGGACTCCATCATGGGAAACACTTGGGTGTTGGTTGATCCTTGGTTTAAAAATACGTTCTGCGATTCATTGCACTAAAGGTTCCAAAATCTATTGCGTGATGCGTGATGCGATTGCGAGAGCAATTTAGACGCGATGCGTTTAGCATAAAAAGTATAAAAAATATTTAAGTACCAAGTAAATGTAATAAAGTTACAAAATAAGTTACTAACATATTGAAATTACGCCTATAATCCTTTGTAAAATAAATTAATCGACAATGAAGCTTGACAAAAAACTTTTATCAAAATTAAAGATATTGTATTTTTGTTATTGTGTTTGTTTTAGATGTTTTTTTAACAAGTCTTATTTTTAAAAAGCCATTAAAATATGTAGGTCTATTTTAAATGGTTAAAATTTGACAAAAATGACCTAAGTACTAGATTGCGACAATTGCTATCGTTGCTAGCATTACACAAATGCGATAAATTGCGGTTTAATGCAAACGCATTCTAGGATGGCAATGCAATAGGCACCTTGATGCGAAATTGTGAATGCAACGCATTAATGCGTGCAATTTGCGCAATGAAGCACGCATTTTTAAACCAAGGGTTGATCTAACTCCAGGTTGCAATCCACTTGGGTGGAAATGGATTTTCAAAAGAAAGATGAAGGTAGATGGAACTATTGAAAATGGAACTATTGAAAAGTTCAAGGCGAGGTTAGTCATTCAAGGATTTAGGAAAAAGTCAAGGATAGACTACTTTGATACTTATGCTCCTGTTTCACACATAAGTACCATAAGAATGTTGATTGCCTTGGCAAGTATTCATAATCTGATAATTCATCAGATAGATGTGAAGACATCATTCTTGAATGGTGATTTGGATGAGGAGGTTTATATGATCCAACCTCAAGGTTTCATCATGCCTAGTCATGAAGCTAAGGTGTGTAAACTGATTAAGTCCTTATATTGACTGAAGCAGGCACCTAAGCAATGTCATCAAAAATTTAATGAAGTGATTTTATCTAATGGTTATTTACTTAACCAAGCTGACAAATATGTATATAGGAAATTTGATGAATTTGGTAAAGGAGTTATCATTTGTCTATATTTTGATGACATGCTAATTTTTAGTACTGATCAAGTTTAGGTTGACTTGACAAAAGATTTTTTGTCATCTAAGTTCTCCATGAAAGACATGGGGAAGGCTGATGTTATCCTTGGCATAAGGAATAAACATAAAAGTGATGGTATTGTAATTTCTTAGTCTTATCATATTGAGAAGGTCCTGAAGAAATTTAATCACTTTGATTGTACTCAAGTGAGTACGCCTATGGATACAAGTGATAAACTGACGTCTAACAATGGTAAGGCTGTCTCCCAGCTTGAGTATTATAGGGTGATTGGTTGCTAGATGTATGCCATGACTAGTACTAGGCCTGACATTGCATTTGATGTGTGATAACGCCTCATTTATACATGTTTGTAATGATGCATTTGTCCTTATTTGCTATGTAAATAAACAAATTGTGTGTTGAATTACTACTAATATAAATTATTGTTTGATTGTAGTGGAAGATAATACGTAGCTTTTGGCCAGTAAGAAAATTTTTTCGTCCGATCTTTTCGAATTGAGAAAGGGTTTAAGTGCAACTCAGTTGTCTTTTGGTGAGAAAGAAATATTTTTGGTCGTTGTAAAGTAATGTGCAAGACTTTAAAGTAAATGGGGTAAAAGTAAATGAGAAAAACTGTCACTTTTTCTCTAAAAATAAAAACTAGAAACTTTCAAATCTTAAGACTAAAACTAAGACAAGAAATTAAAACAATCAAGCAGAAACAACAATTATTTCGGAAAAGCTACAGTACAATTCAGAAATTGCATTTCTTCGGAAAAATGATATTCTCGGAAAACAAGTTTTTAGGAATAACAGCCTTTTCAGAAAAAGTGACATTTTCGGAATAATAGCCTTTTCAGAAAAACTAGGAATTTCGGAAAAACCAACTTTTCGGAGAAATCTTCGGAAAAAAGGACTTTTTAGAAAAAAGTGATTTTTCGGAATAATGACTATTTCGGAAAAAATGTATCTTCGGAAAAATGACGGATTCAGAAAAAGTAAAAATTTCGGAAAAATAACTATTTCGGAAAAATGGAAATATTCAGAAAAAAGAGGTTTTTAGAAAAATAGAATTTTCGGAAAAATGATATCTTCGGAAAAATGGAAATTTCAGAAAAAGTAATAATTTCGGAAAAAGGATAAATTCATAGAAATGATGAATACATAAAAAACACAAATTCAGAGAAAAGGCAAAGTTCGGAATAATTGCTATTTCAGAAAAAGGGGTGTTTTCGGAAAACAAAACCCTTTTCCGAAATAGTAAGGAAACATAAACAGTACTAAGAAAACTTAAGGAATAAGCTACGAATAAGCTAAAATCAAATAAGCAAATAACCAAAACTTAATCTAAATCACTTTTAAGAAAAACTAATTCAACCACAAATCAAAAACTTGAAAAACACTAACAAAATTAAAAATTAAAAATCAACTTTTAATAAAACAAACTAATAAAACCTTAACTAAAACCAAATCAAACACACAATAAGCTATCTAATCAATAAGCTAACACAATCATAATCATAAAAACATAACAAATAATCAAATAAGCATAACAATAAGATAATAAGCCTAACAATAAGATAATAAGCATAAAGATTAAAAAAATAAGAAAGGTAGAAGGAGGGATTAATATAAAACTTGATTAAAGAAAAGATTAAAGAACAAAAGTAAAGATTAAACTTACTTGGAATTAAAGGAATTAAGGTGCAAGAAAAGGAATGTAAATTGACAAATAATTAAAATGACATGAAAATAAATTGGAAAGACTAATGTGTCAAATTAGCTAACAACTCCTAATGACACATTAGGAGTCTATTTATAGTGATTAGGAAAACTAAGCATGTGTTGGTTCATTCTTCTTTCTTTCTCGACTTCTCGTCTTCTAAATTCTTCGACTTTATCGACTTTGTCTTGGGATTAATTGAACTCGTCTTATAATATCTTCACTTATTTAGACTTGAGTTCTTCGGCTTTATTAAACTTCCGTCTTTAGAATTTTTCTTCGATAAATCTTCAGAATAGGCCTTGGACTTCCGTTTTTTTTGCACTCTTGATCTTTTGACTTCGTCTTTTGTCGTTTTCTTCGATAAAAGCCCGTGAAAGCCCGTGTTTTCCTCCCTTTTCACATTTTGATCCTAAATCACAACAAAAACACAAACCACGCATAATTCCGGGATTTAGGACATAAAATACACGTTTTTGCCTGGTTATTATTGTAGTTAAGTGATAAAAGGATGGGTGTTTACACACCTATCAAATCCCCTACACTTGACCATTGCAATGTCCTCATGCAATGCATTAATTACAAAGCAAGGTTACACTTTTCATCACAATTGTAACACCCCCAAATTTATACAACTCAATACAGCGGAAGACTCGTTGGTGTTACGGGATAGCACATTACTCACATCATAGACAACGCATAAAAATCGCGTCGTTTAATAATAAAAGCATTTCCATTCATAAATATCAAAGTTACATCGGTCCCAAGTCATATTATTTCATACAAAGTTTTACAAAATATTTGAATGGAAAATATTGTTAAAGTGCGGGCCATGAATTCTTGTCGTCTTCCCGAGAATTACCTTCAAGTACCTGAGATAAAACATGTTAAAAGAAAAAGTCAGCGATAACGCCGAGTGAATTCATAGAGTTTAATAAGTTCTATCAATATAACTTTGGTATAGAATTAGTACCAAAAATCAATTCGTACAAATCATTGTAATAGGCCGTAAAATAGCCAAAATCATTTTATACAAATCTTTTTAATAGGCCATAAAATAGCCAAAGTCATTTTATATAAATCCTTATCAAAAATCATAATACAGGCATTTGCCTTAAAAATTATTATACGAGCCAATGTCGTAAAAACATCATACAATACGTCTTATGACGTTGTATGAAACAAAAAACCGTTATATGAATATGGTTATGAAAACCAAAACAAAAACATAATATCAATAGTATGACCCAGTATTGCTAGTCAGGCAATACATCGTAATTCGGAGCGTCTAGCAGTATTTCGTTAGTTTTGGATTATTATAAGCCGCATGACATTGTTACCTTACTAAACCAACAACGGGTAGCTAACCCGATACCAATTTTGCCCATCTAAAGTAGCGTGTCGTCACAAAGGTCACGCTATGGAAATCTTCTCATACATAAATTCGCTTACCAATCAATGTGGCACGACGGGGATCAACCGTCAAGGCGCGAACTGGGGTGATCGTCCCCAAATAGTACTATTAAATGCATAAGCGTCTACCAAATCCCGGTAGTTCACAATTCATGCTAATGGGACTTTTAGTGACATAACCTAACTTTAATAATCCATTTAATTTCATCTATCGGGTCCTTTAATCATTTATCAGGTCATACAATCGGGTCATTCAATCATTCGGGTCCAAAATCAATAAACAAACAATCGGGACAAATGGTGTCCTATTTTATAAAACCAAACATGTTATCTCCCTCGCGGGTTTATAAAACATTTCATAAAAACATTTAAAAGAGTGCGAGGCTATGAACTCACGTTGATGTGGGAAGGCGGATTATCGGCAATTCGGACGTACGGTACGTGCTTCAATCACGGAAACCTATATAAATAATAATCGGTCTTAGACGTTTGTCCAATGACTTTATAAAAATATCAATTATGTATACATATGATGATTATATATATATGATGATCAAGTGGGTTTACATATTCTCGTTTACTCATTTTTGTGTAATGTGTCGATAACTTTTATACTAGTTTTCTCGTTTTACCTATTTATGTGTTTTAGGTTCAATAAGCCTATTATAAGTTCTTAACTTGCTTTAATCCTTTTTACACTTATATTATCAGTATTTAAACTTTACAAGTTGGGCCTAAATGGGTTAAGCTCAATAATAAGTTCTTTTTACAATTTTTTATCTTATTAAGTCCAATTATTAGTCCAATATGTTTAGTTAGCTCGTAAATGTCCGTATCTCTTATAGTTAGGGTTTTATCGGTTTTTACTTGTATTAGTTACTTATAAATCAGTATATGACTTTTATAAACTTTACATTAGACGGGTTTGGTCGTCTAAGTTTTATTTAGCGAAAAACGTTAATTTTACGGCGATAGCCGAAAAAGTCGTAAAAATCAAGTTTATAGTTTTTATTACTTATAAATATTATTTTACCACCATTTATATAATTTACCCATTTAATTAACCTTTTATACATTTATATAAATAAGTTTTATAAGTTAGTGGGTTTATATTTTTACATTTTATACATTATAATGTGAGTGCTTATATAATATTAATAAACATTATTTCCAAAAATCTGATTTTTAACTTCATGTTCACCATTTTTACCATATCTAGAGTTCTATAATGACTTAGAAGCTCATTTTTGGATGGCATGATCTTCATATTATGTGCTACATTTAACTTAGATATAGCTACTGCCCATTTTGAGTTTAAGTTGCCTTAACAGTCCCTACAAAACTGCTTATTCAGATTACACCACCTAACTTGTTTTGATCATATCTCACTCATTATTTTGATTCCATTGCATGGACAACTCTCACATGTGTACAAGACCCATAGCATACTGTAAATCCATTCTAATCCATCATTTTATCAGTTTACCATGTGGTTCTTTACTGTTTTTATACAGCCTATCATTTAAACAAGATTTACCCATTTTTACTTATAGTTTTTCATCTTTTTATCCATGATTATCAACAACAAATCCCCACATAACATTTTTATCATCATATAATCATCATATACATATACAATAGGAAATAAAATACATGTTTACATAATCAAAATAACAAGAAGATGAGGAGGACAATCTTTATACCACCATGATGATGTAGGTTGATCAAAACATGGATTTTTGATGGAGAAACTTGTGATGCACCAAGACCATCTTCATGACCACCATGCTTCATGAAATCCTTGTGGAAAATCAGCCTTGATACTCCATGGAAACTCCTCCTTGGATGTTATAATCACCACCAATCAATAGGGTTTCAAAAGGGCTTTAACATATGTAGAAACAACATAGGATTCCATGGTTAATTTTGATCAAATTTGGTGTTTAAGGGATGAATTGGGACGGCATCTTTGGAGTCAAGAGAGAGAGATGAGAGAATTTTGAGTGGTATTGCATGTGTGAAGTGGTAAATGTGAAGAAGCTAATGGTTTTTGTGATGTCTTAGCTTCATTTGTAAGCTTTGTAAGACAAGTGTCTTACTTAGCTTACAAACTTGACACCAAGTGTGTTGAGGTGTAGCAATGTTGGACGGTTATAGTGGGGGTGGGGCAAGTGTCCCACTTGTCTCATCCCCATTTATTTACGGGTACTCCTCGATTCTAGTTTCCTCAATTTGCGTGCCCTCGGGTCGTTTTACGAAAAACGTTTTTATAAATTATGAATCTATGTCACAAAACGAATCCAATAAAAATTGTTTCATCAAAAACGGAGTTCGAAAACGTAAATACGTAATCCTAAGGTTTCCGGTTTAGTCGTAAAGGACGTTAAAATAAAATCGTAAGTCCTAATCTCTTCTCGTAAATTTGTGAGTTTATGAACCAACAAAAATTTAAAACTCCAAAATAATATTCACGGATAAATTTATTTTCTGAAATGTCGGACTGTCACCAAGGACGGTGTATGTAAACGTAAGCACGTAACGTTGAATCCTCCGGTTTAAACGTAGTCGATGCTACTCCAAGACGTAAATCCAAATTTCTTCCCCAAAAATAAGTGAGTTCATATTGTAACATCAAAATAATGTTTTTAAATAATATTGAGAATAAAATATCAATCATAAATTGACGAATTGTCACAACATTTACCCCTAAACAGGATCTTTGTCCTCAAAGATCATCTTACCTTACTACTCGCTTCTTATAGATTTAAGCCATGTGGGTATTTCCTCCACATTCGGTCTTTTCTCACAAGTGTAATCCATTATAGTACGCGAGTTTCATCAAACATAACTACGGGAATAAGATCAGGCTTAATGTTGACTTACTTTCTCTATCCATGATGTTCATGGGTTTTTGATGAATGCAACTTTTCGCCGATCTAAGCTTTAATAAGAATAATCAGAATTTCACTTGATAGATATTCCATCAAGTTCGATTTACGAAACATAATTCACGCGGTTCTTGAAGTCCTAGGGTAGATCCAGCTTATATGCCTTTCAATCCCAACTTTTACATCATTTCAATGGTCCCATACAACGGGGACTTATATCCCATGATTTGTTAGATCATGAATTCATTTTTTCCAAGGTTAAAAATTGTGGCATAACTTCGCTACCCATTTGGCACTTCAAGATCTACATTCCATATTCACTTAACCTCTTGCCCACTACCGGCTGTCAATAATCAAATCCTAATTTCAACAATCATTTCAGATCTCGCGGGTCGGGTATTTTGCAAGAATAGGTTCGCCATCATAGGAAACCTTAAACCTAAAAGACATGTCCAACTCACAATGGATGTATGTCGGATGTCTTCATTTCAACTCTTGCTTACAGATGCTTTAAGATTCAGATCCTAACAAGATTCGATCTCGATCCTAATACGATAATTATTAATGATAATCTCTCCAAAGGAAAACGATTATACGGTCTATATCCAAAGGTCAATCATTCAAACATAGAACAGCGCTTATAGTATTTTGTATCGTTACTTTACCTCGTCCCTTCGATTAGGGTGGTACATAGTACTCTCATCAAGGTTCGTTCTCAATGACTTCTGAGCAAATCTCTAGAAATTCGATGTGAAGCGAGGATCTTGATATATAGATGATCGATACAGGCACACTATGTTTATATAACTCCCTTTAAATAAAAGAGTCTATTTCTTCATCAAGATTCTATCATTAACGAGAATGATATTATCAGATTTGGTCAGTCTGTCGACGATGGCCCAAATCAAATCAAATTCAGATGATGACCTTTGCAATAGCTAAACGTTTACTAATGTATGAGGCGATGTCTGCCTTCATAATTTCCATTAGTACAACTTCTTCAGACAAAGATACTTTTAGTAAAAAAAAAATGACATACATATACTACTTATACTTACAAATTCCAACTTAACTATATCTCACAATCTCCGTAAGGCAACCATAAGTGGTCTTTAAGACATTTAACGCCATCGGCTTCTAAATTTTTAATGGTTCACATTAGCCGTGAAACCTTTCACTATTTATATTATCCTTTTTACAATCATCGGTTATTTTTAAATTGTTTGGCAATTCATTTTGCACCTTCATTATTAAGGAACATGTCCTAACTGGTTCTTTATCTTTTCTACATAATGCGTCGGTATTTATATTCACTTCTCATGATGATATAATTATCATGTCCACAATTCACTCAGATATTCTTTCTATATGATGCGTCAGTAATTACGTTCGCCTTTCTTCATATTTTCTAAGTTTCAGTTTCATCTTATCTATTATTTTTATCAGTTTTTCTCAATCCGAAGTTTTAAGCGTCGATAATTATTATAATTAATTAAATATTTATTAGTTAATTTTTATGAAGCGTAAACGTAAAAGTTTTAAATTTCTTAGTTCGACCAATTATATAAAATGTTCAAAATAAATTTGAGTTTAATTAACAAGATTTTCGTTGATTTATCGAAAATATTTAATAAGATTCGTAAATGTTCGAAATACCTTTGTTTATACTTTGGTCAAAGTTTCCTTAGTTTGAAAAGCGTAAATTATCGTTTCAAATTTCAAGTTATGGTTTAAATGGTTTTCCTCGATCCTTTTTAAGTTATCTGGAGGTATACACAAACATTTACCCCTAAACAGAAGTTTAGTTAAATGGTTTGTGTATAAGGGAATAATCCCTTAAAATCCTTTGTTAAAACATTTGTAAAAACATATTTCCTTTTCTTTTTGGTAAAATCCAAAGTCTTAAAAGGGCTCTTAATTTTTGAAGAGTCTATATGCATACATCTTACAATTATTAATCCAACGGTCATTTTATGTAAAGGATTAAGTTTTTAATCCCTAAGCGTTAATGGTTCTAATCTTTGAAAAGTCAATATAGCTTCCATTATCTATTAATCACACGGTTAAATCATGCAAAGAATTAAGTTTCAAGTCTTATGTTAAATATTCAAGGTATAGGTTTTCATTGTTTAGCCAATTCAGGGCAATCTATAAATAATTATTAACTCATTCTTATTTGTATTAACAAACAAATAATCCTTAATGATCACGAGCACGAATTTATCGAATTATAGCCTACACACGTGATTCACCAAATTTATGAATACTACATGTGCATCGGTCAATCCAAACGACATCGCGTGGGACTCATAATGTTCATTACAAGTACCGGATGTAGTAATTGGAATAGATAATTTTCTTCGCAGATGCAAAGTTGATGATAACCATGCCGTGGATCAAATCTTTAAAACATACGCTAGAACCTTGCAAATGATCGAACAAATCTTCCATTTCGAGTTATGGATATCGTTTTCGATTGTCAATTTACTCAGTTCACAGTAATCTATAAATATAAGGAATGATAACACCATAGATCTTCAGGATGACAGGCTTGGTATAATAGAATCTTTCTCCGAAAACTTTCTCAGTTGTACGATAATTCCTTAAATTCAGATGGTGCTGACGTACAGTGCACAAGCCACAGGTGTAGCACCGGGAATATAATCAATACCAATTTCAACTTGCCTCAATGGCGAAAGTCTGGGTAATTCATTAACAAATACTTACTAAAGTTTCAAATAACAGAATTATCTTTTCAATAAATTCATATTAGCTTCTTCTAGATTATAATATCTATGACTAATTCACAACCATTCACGGTATAATTTCAAGTCTAAATACAGGATATCGTCATCCACCAAGAATTATTTAGATCACTTTTGATAATCAGCATCTTACCATTTAGAGGAATTCTACTCGAGTTCCCATCAGTTAAGACAATGTCGTCATGTCATAATCAATCAATCCATTCTACTGGAATTATCAACTTTCCAGTTTCATTGTTGTCGATAAGATGTGAGCTTCTCAAAAGACTAGTAATAACTCATAATCCTTCACAAGTTCAAGGATATATGGAGACACGACTACTATTAAAAGAGTGAGGTCGACGCACAATCTATGCGAGAGAAAGTCAAATCAGATACAGACGAAAACATTTAACGAATATGAATATATCCCATGTTTTGATAATTTGAGTACGCATTCGAAAGCTCCTCGGATCGTTACCCAGGTCATTCAAATGAATCAAATCAAAAAGAAATGATAGGAACGTCGATACATCCAGTCGGGTATCAACACTCGGTAATCAGATACTTTTCCTAAGAATCTCACTACGGGGGAATTGGACAAGAACGGAATATCAATTGTCAAATAAGACACATTCCATAGATGAGTAAATTCAACTCAGAAGAATAGATGCTATAGGCACATATGTAGGTGTCCCTAACATTATGTCCTTATTTTCACTTCTTGCAGATCTCATAAAATTTAATCTTTCACAATCTTCAAAGAAAATGTAGTTTTTATTCATTAGTTTTATAGTGACTACTAATCAGTCTTGCATAGTCCATTCCAAATTGTATGTAGGCGCGCAACTATATACAATTTCAAGATCAACGATGCAATACTCATTTCGTCAAAATGTTATCATCATGTTTATAATAAAAACATTTTCAGGCAAAATTCTTAAATAAGAATCAAGAATAAATTTACAAAGATTTTCTTTGTTATGAAAACAATTAGGTTTTCCAAGGTGTTTTATAAACAACTTCATTTCAATAACAATCACTTATAAATCTCACTATGAATAATCCTTATAGTGATGAAAATTTAATTTTTCTCAAGGCATACTGTTTTATCTTTTATAAAAACAATGAGTGATCTGCAAAAGAGTGATGAAAGCTTATTCACCAAGAGTTAACTACAATATGATAGGAAATAAGCTTAGCCAATTAATCATGAGGTTCATAACCATGAGGGCACTCAAAAAGAATAATTTACAACGTAACTCAAATCAAGATGAGTACTTGTTCAATGGTTGCATCACTAATGCGAGCATTAGGATGAAGCAAGAAAAGATAGATAACATCAATACATGTAGAATTTAGCAATCAAAGGTAGTCTTTTTATTAATCACAAACAAGTCAAAATTGTACCGTAACACATTACATGTCACTATGTCAAACAATTCTCAGAACTCATCCTACCAAATGATGTCTCAGTTAAGTTAGGGATTATTTTTAAAAGATACCACAATGAATACTAATCTACAAGAGTCATTAGGTGTTCCACATGTCCCAGAAGATCCATCGGTCTCAATTCAGAAGAAGATTTCTTCATTTTATTTCTTGGACACTGGGCATCCTCGTTAGTGGATAATGGACTAGGAACAACCCTTAACACGAATCAATAATCATTTAAAACCTTATAATTCAATCACAAAACTTAACGACTTCCTCTTATCAATTCTATATTCCATACAGGTTAAGTTTTACTTTATTCAAGTTTTAACCAATTTATACTCAAGGCAATATCTTATCTCATCTTCCAATACTTTCAATCTTATTCTTCGGCCTTGTGAAGGCAATACAATCTCAATATGAATCAACACTTAATTTCCAATCCTGTTAGCTCTTACAACAACAATTATCAAATGAGTCACTAGCATGAGATGACCCACACATTTAATCAGATTTCTCGGAAAGGTATTAGTGGCATGAGGCTTTTGGGTAATGGTTCCAATAACAGCCTCAAGTGCAACATTCACCCTTTCGATTTCAATTTAAGAATTGGGTGACAACGAATCAGATGACATCTTTCTAGGTGGTAACGTTTTGTCAAACTCCACTCTATAAGAGAATATCGTCATGACATCGATATCAGATTTAATCTCGCTAATTCTTATTCAATTTCACAATCAACTACTATCTACATTTCTACGAATATCAACCATTTGTTGGGATCATAAATGTCCACAACTTGCTTTAGATCTAGGATAGCTAGAATTCCTACGAGAATAGCTTCGATTAATTTACTAGGGGATTTAGGGTTACTTGTGACAATCTACATCGTATAAATATCTCGTATAAAAATCAAAATAATCATCAAACTATCATGTAATAAAATTACATCATATATATATAATCCAAGTTATATATATATTAAAATAACACTACTCAGTCTTGGCCTTGTCGGTAACTCGGGAATTCTTCGGCACCGTTATAGTCAAAAGATTTTTAGACATTTTTAGAAAAATGTTTGTAGTTAAAAGATTTTGAAATGTTTTATTCAAAACCTTAGTTTTAAAAAATCTTTCGTTCTCTATAACGAGAGCTCTGATACCAAACTGTAACACCCCCAAATTTATACAACTCAATACAGCGGAAGACTCGTTGGTGTTACGGGATAGCACATTACTCACATCATAGACAACGCATAAAAATCACGTCGTCTAATAATAAAAGCATTTCCATTCATAAATATCAAAGTTACATCGGTCCCAAGTCATATTATTTCATACAAAGTTTTACAAAATATTTGAATGGAAAATATTGTTTAAGTGCGGGCCATGAATTCTTGTCGTCTTCCCGAGAATTACCTTCAAGTACCTGAGATAAAACATGTTAAAAGAAAAGGTCAGCGATAACGCCGAGTGAATTCATAGAGTTTAATAAATTCTATCAATATAACTTTGGTATAGAATTAGTACCAAAAATCAATTCGTACAAATCATTGTAATAGGCCGTAAAATAGCCAAAATCATTTTATACAAATCTTTTTAATAGGCCATAAAATAGCCAAAGTCATTTTATATAAATCCTTATCGAAAATCATAATATAGGCATTTGCCTTAAAAATTATTATACGAGCCAATGTCGTAAAAACATCATACAATACGTCTTATGACGTTGTATGAAACCAAAAACCGTTATATGAATATGGTTATGAAAACCAAAACACAAACATAATATCAATAGTATGACCCAGTATTGCTAGTCAGGCAATACATCGTAATTCGGAGCGTCTAGCAGTATTTCGTTAGTTTTGGATTATTATAAGCCGCATGACATTGTTACCTTACTAAACCAACAACGGGTAGCTAACCCGATACCAATTTTGCCCATCTAAAGTAGCGTGTCGTCACAAAGGTCACGCTATGGAAATCTTCTCATACATAAATTCGCTTACCAATCAATGTGGCACGACGGGGATCAACCGTCAAGGCGCGAACTGGGGTGATCGTCCCCAAATAGTACTATTAAATGCATAAGCGTCTACCAAATCCCGGTAGTTCACAATTCATGCTAATGGGACTTTTAGTGACATAACCTAACTTTAATAATCCATTTAATTTCATCTATCGGGTCCTTTAATCATTTATCGGGTCATACAATCGGGTCATTCAATCATTCGGGTCAAAAATCAATGAACAAACAATCGGGACAAATGGTGTCCTATTTTATAAAAACAAACATGTTATCTCCCTCGCGGGTTTATAAAACATTTCATAAAAACATTTAAAAGAGTGCGAGGCTATGAACTCACGTTGATGTGGGAAGGCGGGTTATCGGCAATTCGGACGTACGGTACGTGCTTCAATCACGGAAACCTATATAAATAATAATCGGTCTTAGACGTTTGTCCAATGACTTTATAAAAATATCAATTATGTATACATATGATGATTATATATATATGATGATCAAGTGGGTTTACATATTCTCGTTTACTCATTTTTGTGTAATGTGTCGATAACTTTTATACTAGTTTTCTCGTTTTACCTATTTACGTGTTTTAGGTTCAATAAGCCTATTATAAGTTCTTAACTTGTTTTAATCCTTTTTACACTTATATTATCAGTATTTAAACTTTACAAGTTGGGCCTAAATGGGTTAAGCCCAATAATAAGTTCTTTTTACAAGTTTTTATCTTATTAAGTCTAATTATTAGTCCAATCTGTTTAGTTAGCTCGTAAATGTCCGTATCTCTTATAGTTCGGGTTTTATCGGTTTTTACTTGTATTAGTTACTTATACATCAGTATATGACTTTTATAAACTTTACATTAGACGGGTTTGGTCGTCTAAGTTTTATTTAGCGAAAAACGTTAATTTTACGGCGATAGCCGAAAAAGTCGTAAAAATCAAGTTTATAGTTTTTATTACTTATAAATATTATTTTACCACCATTTATATAATTTACCCATTTAATTAACCTTTTATACATTTATATAAATAAGTTTTATAAGTTAGTGGGTTTATATTTTTACATTTTATACATTATAATGTGAGTGCTTATATAATATTAATAAACATTATTTCCAAAAATCTGATTTTTAACTTCATGTTCACCATTTTTACCATATCTAGAGTTCTATAATGACTTAGAAGCTCATTTTTGGATGGCATGATCTTCATATTATGTGCTACATTTAACTTAGTTATAGCTACTGCCCATTTTGAGTTTAAGTTGCCTTAACAGTCCCTACAAAACTGCTTATTCAGATTACACCACCTAACTTCTTTTGATCATATCTCACTCATTATTTTGATTCCATTGCATGGCCAACTCTCACATGTGTACAAGACCCATAGCTTGCTGTAAATCCATTCTACTCCATCATTTTATCAGTTTACCATGTGGTTCTTTACTGTTTTTATACAGCCTATCATTTAAACAAGATTTACCCATTTTTACTTATAGTTTTTCATCTTTTTATCCATGATTATCAACAACAAATCCCCACATAACATTTTTATCATCATATACATATACAATAGGAAATAAAATACATGTTTACATAATCAAAATAACAAGAAGATGAGGAGGACAATCTTTATACCACCATGATGATGTAGGTTGATCAAAACATGGATTTTTGATGGAGAAACTTGTGATGCACCAAGACCATCTTCATGACCACCATGCTTCATGAACTCCTTGTGGAAAATCAGCCTTGATACTCCATGGAAACTCCTCCTTGGATGTTATAATCACCACCAATCAATAGGGTTTCAAAAGGGCTTTAACATATGTAGAAACAACATAGGATTCCATGGTTAATTTTGATCAAATTTGGTGTTTAAGGGCTGAATTGGGACGGCATCTTTGGAGTCAAGAGAGAGAGATGAGAGAATTTTGAGTGGTATTGCATGTGTGAAGTGGTAAATGTGAAGAAGCTAATGTTTTTTTTGATGTCCTAGCTTCATTTGTAAGCTTTGTAAGACAAGTGTCTTACTTAGCTTACAAACTTGACACCAAGTGTGTTGAGGTGTAGCAATGTTGGACGGTTATAGTGGGGGTGGGGCAAGTGTCCCACTTGTCTTATCCCCATTTATTTACGGGTACTCTTCGATTCTAGTTTCCTCGATTTGCGTGCCTTCGGGTCGTTTTACGAAAAACGTTTTTATAAATTATGAATCTATGTCACAAAACGAATCCAATAAAAATTGTTTCATCAAAAACGGAGTTCGAAAACGTAAATACGTAATCCTAAGGTTTCCGGTTTAGTCGTAAAGGACGTTAAAATAAAATCGTAAGTCCTAATCTCTTCTCGTAAATTTGTGAGTTTATGAACCAACACAAATTTAAAACTCCAAAATAATATTCACGGATCAATTTATTTTCTGAAATGTCGGACTGTCACCAAGGACGGTGTATGTAAACGTAAGCACGTAACGTTGAATCCTCCGGTTTAAACGTAGTCGATGCTACTCAAAGACGTAAATCCAAATTTCTTCCCCAAAAATAAGTGAGTTCATATTGTAACATCAAAATAATGTTTTTAAATAATATTGAGAATAAAATATCAATCATAAATTGACGGATTGTCACAACAATCAATCCACATTGGCCTTTATGAAAGAGATAGAAAATAACAAAACAAGTAAAGAAATCAAAAACTTACCTTAGGGTTTTAGAATGTCGTGAATGATTATCATCCTCAAGTTTCACGTTCCCCAAACCAAGCTTAAAAACGAGATCATTGTTATTATAAGTTAGCAAACTAACACGAACTCATGTGGGCCAATTATTCACTTAGACTCCCTTATTCCTAGGTGTATCTCTTATATTTTATGATTGTCTTGAATGATCACGAGGATACATTGTTTGACTTATTTCGATAGTTTATTTAGGCCGAAAATAAAGTAGGACGATTTAATCAATAGTTAGCTAAAGGACAAAATCTTTTAAAACTGCTTCTCGGGACCTCATAAAGTTCATATCTTGGCATAACTCGCTTCGCGATTTGAGACCTTTCTTGGACCGATATTTGGCAGCGACTTCATACTTCAAATCTTGAGAGACGTTCATGAAATAATGGTCTTCTCTTCATAATAGAAATTTCTTCACTTGAAGTTTTGAGAGATTCTTCATATTTGGACCACGACTTCTTCATTTTTCTCCAATCTTTATTTTGGACTTTGATATACAATGATCCGCCTCCTTTTCGGACTTGGAGCTATTTATCCTCATACCTTGTTAGGGCCTTTTTGGATAGATTTCTCCATGATCTTTTGGGGAGTATTGGCTTTTCGTCGTGTGTCTTGATCCTTCATATTGATTCTTGATAAATGATTCTTCACATCACTTTGGATCTTTATCAACAAAATGTAGCCCTCATGCCTTGTTAGGGCCTTTTCGAACTCGCCAATCTTCGCGTCCCGCTTCAATAAGTTATGCCTTGGCTATGAGCTCTAATCAATACCGAGCAACTTTTAAACGATCTTGGGCTAGAAGCTAAGTAACTTTTCAAATCGTACGACCTTATTTATTGCAGATAAATTTATTAGCAAGCGATGGGAGAATAGGCTTATAATCAACTCACATAAATTCACGAAAGAATACCAAACTTATAATTGACTCTATCATCTCTAGTTCTCCACAATTTAAAATCTCAAGGAATGAGACTCGTGGATGCTTAGCCAATTAAATCAAAGTTTTGGGTTTTCGAGTCATCTATAGGTTCTTGCAAATTCTTAGACTTTTTCAAGTTTAGAAATCGCATTTTAAAGTACCCTTGATAAACGACTCTCTAGGATCAATTATAGGAACTTGCGAAAAGTTCTTGTTCTTAACCCGTGAGAGTTAAGACTTTCCCGTTTTAAAGCTCCCTATATAAAAGCCTAGCAAAACTTGACTTAAACACGTTAAGGATACTAGCTAGAGTAAACTTAGATAAGTAAACTCGGGTTGAGTCAAAAGATTCACGACTTTGAAAAATTAAAACCACTTTATTAAAAATTTATTCTACTAAAGAAAGAAAATAACTATAACAAAGGAAAAACTAATAGGCCAAAATAGATAAAAAAATTTTGAAAAGTGTCGAAAAATAAATTTTCCGCTTAAAATGAGGACAAATACAAGGAAAAGGCCACTTAACTTCGATAGAAGTTCCCCCTACACTTAATATAAACATTGTCCTCAATGTTTAAGCATGTGGGAGTAAACTCCGCTACACTTAGGACATTGTGCACGTTGTTTAAATCTTGCTAAGAAAGGGAAAACTAAAGTGATTCCTATTTTAATATTGGAAAATATAAAATAGAGAATTAAAAGAGTTTAGGATAGAACCGGGAAGACGGGTACACGGAATCACGGTTCGTCAAAAGTCATCAAGAATGGATCTTTGAAAGCTCGAATCCCTGTACATGATTAGAAAGAAGACAACAAACAACATACTAGGGTCTCCCCCTACACTTATTATAAAAATAAGAGAAAAAGGATAGATACTTGGGTTGCCTCCCCAAAAGCGCTTGTTTTTGATAACCGAGTCGTAAGCCTGAATCGACCTTGATTAGCATAGGAAGAAGCTTGAAACAAATCTACCGGTATCAAAGACATGGTTTTCGTCCATCAAGAAGCACAAGCTTAAGGCGAACAAGGCAAGCCAAAGAAGAGTAGGCAAGGTTCCCTTAAGCAAAGATGAAGCACGGTGGTAGCAAGGGTGCTGAGGTGCAAGCATATCTTCATAAGTTCCAAAGATTTTTCCTTTTATTTCATCAGATGGATACTGAGATGGCTTGAAGATTCCAATACCGGGGTCGAACACCTTTTCCTTTAGGGGAAAATAACACTCAGGCTCAGCAGATCTTGAAGAAGATCCGATCATAAATCTAGCAATCTCATCCTCAAACGGAGGGTGGAGAGGAGTTAAGACATAAGTGCTGCTGATATCGGTGTCGGCCGGTTTCTTCTCTTTTGAAATGGGTTTCTTCATATCCAAAGTAGGATAAAGACCATAATCATCAAAGTCTAAAGGAGGAGCATCACTCTCATTTGGGAAGTATGTGTTGAGAAAAGTAGCAAAGTCTTCCTCAAATGAGTAGTCATCCAAAGTAGGATTAAGCATGGTTGGCGGAGGATCTTCATCATGTGAAGAATCACTCGAGAGAGTATCGGCCTCATCAAAATCATCATAAGTGGGCATGTCTGGATACTCAGAAGTAAAATCATCATAATCATCTCCATTAGAAATAGAATCGTCATCATAAGTATCAAAGATCGGTGGAGAATCATAAATTGGTGGAGGATCAGAATTGGATAGAGAATCATCGACATCATTTTGGAACAGTGGATTATCATAGCAAGAATCGAATAGAGGATTGTTGTAGACGACAAAGTCATCAAGCACATTAATCATATTCACTGTTTCTCTTCCATAGGATTTGTTTGTGATCTTCCCCATTTTGAACACTTGTTGTTCATTTCCGACCCTTAAAATTAGTTCACCTTCGGCAACATCGACTAATGCTTTTCCGGTTCTCAAGAATGGCCGACCAAGTATTAAAGGAATACGAGGGTCCATTTTATAATCAACAACAACAAAGTCGACCGGAAAAGTGAAGGTGCCAACTTTAATGAACACATCTTCGGCAATACCAACGGGGTAAGCGAGAGTGCGATTTGCAAGCTCAAGAGTCATCTTGGTTGGTGTAAGGTCGGGTAATGATAGTGCTGTCCAAACACTTAAAGGCATCAAATTAGTACTTGCCCCGAGATCAGCTAGGGTAGTAAATTCTTCGATTTTGTCAAAAATGCAAGGCAAAACAAAACGACCGGGATCTCCAAGTTTTTCCGGAAGTTCTTTAAGAATAACTATAGAACAGTTTTCATTTAAGCGTGTGTTGGCGAGCTCAACCAGCTTTTCCTTCTTGTTAAGAAATTCCTTTAATGCTTTGACAAATTTCGGGATGTGGACAAGTGCTTCAACAAGGCTAATGTTGAAATTCATTTGAGTGATCATCTTCAAATAGTTCGACACTTGAGTGTCATCCTTGGTTAGCAAGTTAGGCTTGTCCAAGCGAGAAGGATTTGGGATGTTGGGTTTATAGGTGGAAGGTGGTGAAGGGTTCTTCTTGGGTACATCAGTAAGAGGTGGAGACGGTAATGGAGAACTAATACTAGGCGTGGGAGTAGGATGAATAAATGGTGGTGGATGAGGTGTAGATGGGGTAACTAGGGGAGGGATAGATGGTCCTACTACGGTTGCTCCACTGCGTGTAGTAATAGCACTCACATTCGCTCTTGGGTTGGTGAGGATGTTGGAAGGTAGAGAGCCCGAAGTAGAGGGTAGAGTGGTTGATAAGAAACTAGCAAGCATATTCTTCAAATCATTTGTTTGAGTGCTAAAAGAGGTTTGTATATCATGTCGAAGCTCGGATCTAATGTCATTACCTTGCTTAGTGATATCCCCTTTCAAATTGATAATTTGGCTTTGTAGATTCTTAATTTGCTCTCCTTGGGTTCTCATAAAGGCGTCAAAATCTTGATTGATGGGTGGGGCTTGTTGAGCGGGTGGGTGATAAGGATTAGAAGCTCTAGGTGGGATTTGGTTGCTTCTATTGTAGTTGTTGTTGGGGTTGTGGTTTTGAGGAGAAAAACCGGGTGAAAGATAGTTGTTCGAACGGTAACTTAGCGGATTCCGATCACCTTGAGGTCGGGCTTGGTAATTTTCCGGTGAATAGTTACCATAAGACGCATACACGTTTTCCAGATTGCCTTGAGTAGAAGGACAATCAGTGTATGAGTGAGGACCGCCGCATGTCTCACAAGAAATTGCTACAGCTTTAACTTGTTGTTGTTGGTTTGTAGCGATGAGCAAGATATTTTTGTTCATTTCGGCCATCATGCGGGTGAATTCGGTCATATCGGGGTTTGCTGAAGTAGAAGAAACATTGACTCTCAAGTTGTTCCTCGAAGAAGCGGAGGAATCCCAATTTTTGTGATGAGTAGTCATGTTCTCAATAAGCTCTCTACACTCCTCAGGTCTTCTTTTCATAAATGTGCCACCGGCGGCTGCATTAGTCGTATCACGATCACGAAAAGTCAAACCATTGTGGAAAGTATCAATTAAGGTAACTGGGAGCATGTTGTGGTTTGGACATCGATCGATCAAAACATTATATCTTTCCCAAGCATCAAAGAGAGATTCATCTGGTTCTTGCATGAAACCGCTTATTTGATTTCGAAGGCTCGTGACCATGGATGGTGGAAAGTAGCGCGACAAAAATCGTTGAGTCATGTCGTCCCAAGTATGAATGGAATTCTTCGGGAGACGATCAAACCATTTTTCGGCGTGGTGGGATAAAGTATGTGGAAAGAGTTGAAGGCGAAGGACATCCATAGTAACACCGGCAACTTCATGCTTTGAGTAATAGTAATGAATTTGTCGAGGTGCTTGTTGGCATAATCATCCGGCAATCCGCAGAATGGATTAGTTTGCACTTGTTGGATCATGTGATGCTTCAACGAAAACTCTGTAGCCGTGATTTGCATCGGCGCAATCGGTCCTCCTCGTCCAAACATTGTGGGTTGACAAAGCTCCTCCATTGTCCGAAGATCGGGCTGTGGAAGAACATTGTTGTTGTTATTGTTGAGGTGCGGTGGGTTATTGTGGTTGTTCACACCTGCCATAGCTAAATCTTCACGAGTCTCGGGCTCTGGATAAGTTGAAGATCTAGTACGCATACACCTGCAAAAGCAAAAGAAAAAGATACCAAACACAAAGAGAATATATATACACTATAAAGATAAAAATAAAATCTTTTTGGATTTTTGAAAAAATTTAATTTTTATGGATTTTTGAAAATTTTGTGTACACGAAAAATAACGCTCACGAATGGACGGATCCCAAAAAGCAACGCGTCTCTCACAGAAAACCGTTAATCTTAACGAAAAGAGCCGACAGCGGCGCCATTTAATACGTAGCTTTTGGCCAGTAAGAAAATTTTATCGTTCGATCTTTTCGAATTGAGAAAGGGTTTAAGTGCAACTCAGCTGTCTTTTGGTGAGAAAGAAATAATTTTGGTCGTTGTAAAGTAATGTGCAAGACTTTAAAGTAAATGGGGTAGAAGTAAATGAGAAAAACTGTCACTTTTTCTCCAAAACTAAAAACTAGAAAACTTTGAAATCTTAAGACTAAAACTAAGACAAGAAATTAAAACAATCAAGCAGAAACAACAATTATTTCGAAAAAGCTACAATACAATTCAGAAATTGCATTCCTTGGGAAAAATGATATTTTCGGAAAAACAAGTTTTTTGAAATAACAGCCTTTTCAGAAAAAGTGACATTTTTGGAATAATAGCCTTTTTAGAAAAACTAGGCATTTCAGAAAAACCAACTTTTCCGAGAAATCTTCGGGAAAAGGGACTTTTCAGAAAAAAGTGATTTTTTCGGAACAATGACTATTTCGGAAAAAATGTATCTTCGGAAAAATGACGAATTCAGAAAAAGTAAAAATTTCGGAAAAATAACTATTTTGGAAAAATGGAAATTTCAGAAAAAAGAGGTTTTCAGAAAAATAGAATTTTCGGAAAAATGATATCTTCGGAAAAATGGAAATTTCAGAAAAAGTAATACTTTCAGAAAAAGGATAAATTCAGAGAAATGATGAATACATAAAAAACACAAATTCAGAGAAAAGGCAAAGTTCGGAATAATTGCTATTTCAAAAAAAGGGGTGTTTTCGGAAAACAAAACCCTTTTCCGAAATAGTAAGGAAACAGAAACAGTACTAAGAAAACTTAAGGAATAAGCTATGAATAAGCTAAAATCAAATAAGCAAATAACCAAAACTTAATCTAAATCACTTTTAAGTAAAACTAATTCAACCACAAATCAAAAACTTGAAAAATACTAATAAAATTAAAAATTAAAAATCAACTTTTAATAAAACAAACTAATAAAAACTTAACTAAAATCAAATCAAACACACAATAAGCTATCTAATCAATAAGCTAACACAATCATAATCATAAAAACATAACAAATAATCAAATAAGCATAACAATAAGATAATAAGCATAAAGATTAACAAAAATAAGAAAGGTAGAAGGAGGGATTAATATAAAACTTGATTAAAGAAAAGATTAATGAACAAAAGTAAAGATTAAACTTACTTGGAATTAAAGGAATTAAGGTGCAAGACAAGGAATGTAAATTGACAAGTAATTAAAATGACATGAAAATAAATTGGAAAGACTAATGTGTCAAATTAGCTAACAACTCCTAATGACACATTAGGAGTCTATTCATAGTGATTAGGAAAGCTAAGCATGTGTTGGTTCATTCTTATATCTTTCTCGACTTCTCGTCTTCTAAATTCTTCGACTTTATCGACTTTGTCTCGGGATTAATTGAACTCGTCTTATAATATCTTCACTTATTTAGACTTGAGTTCTTCGGCTTTATTAAACTTCCGTCTTTAGACTTTTTCTTCGATAAATCTTCATAATAGGTCTTGGACTTCCGTTCTTTTTGCACTCTTGATCTTTTGACTTCGTCTTTTGTCGTTGTCTTCGATAAAAGCCCGTGAAAGCCCGTGTTTTCCTCCCTTTTCACATTTTGATCCTAAATCACGACAAAAACACAAACCACGCATAATTTCGGCATTTACGACATAAAATACACGTTTTGGCCTGGTTATTATTGTAGTTAAGTGATAAAAGGATGGGTGTTTACACACCTATCAGAAGAATAAAACTATAAAGGAAAGAATTGAAGATATGGAAAGAAAAGGACTAAAGAATAAATTATGTTGGAAAAAGGCAAAGTGCGGCACACTTCTCATTTGTGCGGCGTACATTTCATTTGTGCGGCGCACTTTTTACTGTAGTTAAAAATATTAATTGTCATTATGCATGGAAATGATGAAGAGACATTTGTCTTACTTCCAGAACTCTTAGGATACGAATTATGGGTTATAAAAAGGACCCAAGGCCAGACATAACATGAATCAACAACTCACTACTTTCAATCTCCATTGTTACAACAGGTTAAGGAATCAAGGATTTCTAATCATTGTGGCTAGTAAAAGGAAGACTTTAGTTAGTCTATCCTCATTGTTGTTGTAGCAAGGAAACTCAGGAAATCACTTATTGCTTGTAATAAGTTGGGTCAAAACTTATAATCTTTTGGAGCAATACATTGATTACATTTTGTTGGTATAATTCTTATTTCAATTATGTTATTCATTTCCTTTGATTTACAAATTGTTGAGATGCTTGTTATTTCTGCTATTATGGAGTAGTTACTTGTGCAATTGGTTGGGGTGTAACAACCTTATGATTAGAAGGATTATTTAGCTTTGCGAGGGAAAAGTGCGGCGCACATTAGGTTTGTTCGACTCACTTTTCTCCTTGGTTCGTGATTAAAAGTATTATTAAGATGCTTTTGTGTTTGATACTATTGTGTTTGACTATTGTTATGTGTTTGGTTTGTTCAATATCATGACTAGTACTCATGTGAGTGAATACATTCCTTGTCATCTAGTCGACGAATCTTGGTATTCGCTTTTGTCGCGATTAGTGGAATAAAACACATAACAAACTCTTACATAATTTATCTATTGCTTAAGCCATTGAAATCAGCATAAACTATTCTTAATGCTTTTGGTATAACATGATCTAAAGGTCGAAATGATTTCGTATTATATTAATTAGATGTTGCGTGTATGACTAGTAATCGACATGTTGTCTTACATTGTTTATGTGCTTATATTCATGTTTGCTACCTATCTTTTCTATGGTTGTAAACTTAACCAAACACAGTCTTTAATCATTTGATAAGTATTTTAGAACTTGTGACACTCTAGAGATAATTGTTTTTTATCTTATAACACCAATCCCGTGGAACGAACTGGACTTACCTCAACACTATGCTATACATGATAGGGTATACTTGCCAGTGTTTGTGTTTCTAGTCAATTGTTTGGTAATCTCTTGTAATATAAATTTAAGACTTGCGAAACTAACATCAAGTTTTTGGCACCGTCGCCGGGGATTGCTTTGTTATTTGTTTAAAACATTCTGAGATACTTGGTTAAGATAAAATTTCTAAACACGGCGTACAAATTTCTGGCAATCTGAAAAAGTTTTTAAGAAAAAGTGTAGAAGTACGCCGCACATTTCAAAAGTGCGCCGCACTTTTTGTTGAAATTACAAAATGTTTGTCGAAACGATTTCAAAACCCCACCAAAACCTTTTACTCTCAAGACTTACTGCTGAAAACATGATAATTGCTTTATGTGTACTTATGCTTTTGAGCTTTTGTGTTTATTCATATTACACTTAAAGAAAAATAAAAAATATTTGATTTCAAATTTTCATTTTCAATTTAATTTGCTCTATGGTAGAATAATTTGCTTTGGTATGTCTTGTTTGATATTTATGATTATTTGTGGTAATTTTTTTTGAAAATTTAGATATAGTAAAAATACAAAAAATGAGAAAACAAGTAATAATGAAAAATGGTCATATCTTACAAAATGTTCATGGGTATGTTGCTAAACTTAGTCATGATTTCTTTATTTGATTACTTGTTAAGAAATTGCTATGTGAAATGCCTTATAACTTGGATTGATTGGTTTACAAGTTGTATAATTGTGGAAAAAAAATATTAACCAGCTGAGTTAGCTCAGTTGGCCACCAAGGGTAACCTTGGGGAGGTATTCTTCGAGAGTTCTCGAGTTCGAGTCTCACCAAGAACCTTCAGGGGCCCGAATTAAGAAGCAGGAGTGGGGTTTATCCCCTAAGGAGAAGGTTCAAGGCTTGCATACTGCCCAATTGGATGTCACTGTAAGCTGGAATCACTAACTACTAACTCGCCGTTCAAAAAAATAATAATTGTGAAAAATATTCCTAATTGCAGGAAGTGCGCCGCACATTCCATTTGTGTGTCGGCTTTCTTGTGTCGCGCAAAAGTGCGCTGCACAGCTCATAAGTGCACCGCACAACTGGAAAACCAGAAGGGTGAAACAGCTTATAACACACTCAAACTGAGATGTTCATTGATTTTAACGTGTTGCCTAAGAACCTTAGGGTATGAAATATCATTTGGATTTTATGGCACTAACATACTAATGTTTATTTTGATGTGTTATTGTTTAAAATTAAGATGGATCCGAATACTAGCTTGGGTAGACTATGCTTAGGAGTGGATGAGCATATTAGTCTCAATGACAAAATTGAATCGGAAGGAGAATGGACATGTTCTGAATGTAAGGACTCATCCGATAGTGGGATCCAAAAGGTCTTGACAACCTATCGTATGGAAGAGTTGATGCCTAGTGAGAATTATTTGATGCCTTGCCATGTGGAAGTAAAATTTGCTTATGATGGCCAAGGAGATTTGGAGTTGGAACGTAGTTTGATCAGTAATGAATTTGTAGTTGAGCTTGGCTTGACCTACAAAGCTCATCGTAATGGAGACAAAGAGGTGGATAAGAAGCTCATTGTCATGATTAAGGACGAATTATTTTTCGTTGAATTCTTTGTTAATCTAAAGGAGGACGATTGTGAACCATGCGTCATCTTTGGAAGATCTTTCCTAAATCAAGCTAATACACAACTTGACATCACTTGTGGCATACTTACTTTATGTCCAAAAGTGCATGAAAGTTTAGATTTTGGAGAAATTGATGCATTACTTGACAACATTAATTTTGATGATTTGCACCCATTGAAACCGTGGGAGTCGATGCTCCTATATTTGTTTGTAGTATGGGCAAAAACAAAATAAACAAAGGTAAGAAGCCCGCCCACACTTACATATTAAACTACAATGGTGAAGGACCTTCACTCACCATTAATAAGCCTTTAACTAGAGAAGAACTATCAATGGAGGAATTGCAAGAAGATATTCAAGAAAGAGTCATATTGTTGAACAAGAGTCGACCTATCATCGAAACCTTGAAATATAGTGATAAGTATAAGATGATCGTTGATGGAGTTTTGCTCGATAAATTGAAAGTTGAAGATGGATTAACACCGGAGTATGAGGATGTGGCTATTCAAATGCTTCGTGAAAATAAAGTGATGATTGAGAAAGAAGATTTGGGTTACTTTATCCTACCAATAAGGTTGGAGGGTAAAACTACTAATAATGTTGGTTGACACCGGTTCGAATGTCAATGTTATGCCATATGGAAAATTCAAAATGTTAGATGTTGGTAGAATCAAACCGATGTTTGGTCGTATCAAAATGAATGATAACTCCTACGTGGAGGGATATGGACGATTGCTTGGCGTTCTTTGTCAAGTTGGTACAACTACACTACTAGCCTATTTTATGCTTCTTGACGTTCCTATTGATTGAGATATTCAACTAGTGGTTGGAAGGAAATTTTTGCACACCATTGGTGAAAACATAGATGTTGGAAAAGCTATCATGACTAGCTTTGATGGGTTGGTCCATCTAAATTATAATGTACTAAAGGCTAAGAAACATGATGATAGTGATGATGAAGACGATAAGCACTATACCGTGGAAAGTGATAAGAATGGTATGCCAATTTATGGACCACATTTGCAACCGTGGTCAGAACTGGAAGAAATTTTGGATGCATCACTAAGTGAAGGAGCTACCACAACCCTTTCTGTGACATATGTGTATACTATAAAATTGTAGGATGCTTGGGGCACTTCGCGTTTCATTAAAATACAAAGATTGGAAAGTGGGGGATAAGAAAGAATTTGAGAACATTACTAAAGATGGAGATAGTGAATGACAAGTTGCCATGGTTATTGATGATCCATGTGGAAAGAGGTACGAGAAGGTATACGTGACCAAGGACACCAATAGAGAGGTCTCAGGACGTTACACGGAGAGTGATATCATGTCACTTATAAACTTCTTCTATAACTAAAGATATGGAGGAGAAGAGGAGTGCATCATTGGCTCCTAGTAATTTTTTGCATTTTTTTCTTTTTATATGTAGATAATCAATAAAACAGAAGTCAAAATTGTCCTAGATGTTTTAGGATAGTCTTAGAAGAAGGGAATGTTTTACCTAGGTATCTTTTTATTTTTCTTTTATGAAATCGAATGAATTGGAGGTTTTCTTTGAGAATTTGTGTCTAGTATACTTAAAATATAGAAACTGTATCTGTGAGCACAGATTGTGCGCCGCACTTCTGGACGAATTTTTTTTATAAACCTTATTTTTCTCATTCCAAACAATAACTAAAAACACATATAACAAAAAAACCGACGGTTCTTTGCTTGAATCTTCACCCAAAAATATTTTGAGTCGATCTCTACTCCAATTCACACTCGAAATCATGTCTAGAGTAAGTTTTTAATCTTTAATTTATAAATATTTCTTTATTAGTTTTGATTTTTGATTAATTTTTCAATTAGGGTTCTTAGTAATTCATAATCAGATTAATTTAGATTCGTAATTAGAAATAAAAACATTGATAAGGATAAATTTTAAAAATTAGATTGGATTGAAAATCATAAAAAAATGAGCGTTTTTGAAATTGAACCTTAGGATTGAGTAATGTCGCGGATTGAAATGAATTGGGAATGGTTTAGTGTTCGATTCTTGCCATTTGTGTTAATTTGTAACCATTAGTTCGCGGATTTGGTTAAAATTAGTAGTTACCACGACATATGCTAAGTTTACCCAGATTGTGCGCCGTTATGACAATCTAACAATTTCAGGTAGTAAATTATTTTCTCGTATATTATTTTGAAACTTTTTTTTGTGTTGGTTGATGAACTCACAATTTACGGATTAAAATTTGGGCTTACGTGCATAATTTAACGTCCTCTACGACTAAACCGGAAACCCTAGGATTACGTATTTACGTTTTTGAACTCCGTTTTGATGAGACAATTTTTATTAGATTCGTTTTGTGTCGTTGATTCATAATTTATAAAGCCGTTTTTCGTAAAGCGACACAAGGGCACGCAAATCAAGGAAACTAGAATCGAGGAGTACCCGTAAATAAATGGGGATGAGACAAGATAAACTTGCCCCACCCCAACACATGGGACGGCCAAGCTTAAGCCAACACATCAAGAGAAGTGTCAAGCTTACATACAAAGCTAAGACACTTGTCTTAGCTTTGCCACCAAAACCATGTTGCAACAAAACCACCCAAGCTAAACCATTTACTCATTTTCCATCCCATGCAAAACACACATCTCTCTCATCTCTCCCTCCTCCTTGTCGTCCACTCTCACCCATAAACATCCCATTTTGATCTTGATTCAACCACAAATCCTATGTTACTCATACATAAGATGAAGTCCTTTTGAAGCTCTATTGATAGGTGGTGATTATAAAATCCAAAAAGAAGTTTTCTTGGTGTCTTGGGGCTGATTTTCCACAAGGAGTTTATAAAGATTGGTGATCTTGAAGTTGGTTTTGGTGTACCACAAGTTTTGTCCTCAAAAGTCAAGCCTTGATCTTAACTTTCATAATCTTGGTTGGTAACAAGATCATCCTTCCCATTTCCTTGTTATTTTTTAAATGTAACATTGTATTTTCTTTCTTAATGTATATGTATATGATGATATATGATGATAAAAGTATTATGTGGGGATCATGTGTTGATAAACTTGGTTAAAAAGATTAAAAACTACATGAAAAGATGTTAAAATCATGTTTAAAATAGTAGGTTGTATAAAACATTAAAGACTCATATGATAAATTGTTAAAATGACTTGGATAAATTAATATACAGTAACGTATGTGGTTTGTACATATATGAGAGTTGGCCACACAATGGAATCCATAAAATGAGTGAGATATGATCAAAACAATATTGAAGTTCAAATCTGTATAGTCTGTTTTGGACGAACTGTTAGAGACATTTAGAGATCGATTGAGCAGTAGCTAAATTGGAGTTAAATGTAGCACATATCATTTAGTTTGTGCTGCCCAAAAATGAGCTTCTATCTCCTTGTAGAACTCAAGATATGGTAAAAATAGTGAAAGTAAAATTCATAATCAGATTTGTAAAATAAAAGTATATATTATAAAATTAGCACTCAAGTAAAACTAATATAAAATGTATACCTGAAGCACACTAACTTATATATTACATAAAAATAAGTATATACTCTGATAAATAAATGAGACATTTTATAAAAATGGCAATTTGATTTGTTTTATAAGTTATAAAACTATATACATAAGTTTTACGTCTTTTCGGCTAAAACCAAAAAATTAACGTTTTCGTCAATTAAAACTTAGACGGTCGGACCCGTATAATGTAAACTTTTTATAACTCATATAATTATGTATAAGTACATGTTACAAGTAAAAACCGATAAAACCCGAGTTTTATAACATATGGACATTAACGAGTCAAATTAGCCTTATTGGACTATTAACCCAACTAATTTGGCTAAACATTAACGGACTTACTCATTGGGCTTAACCCACTTGGCCCAACATGTGAGTATAGGGCTGATGTTAAAATTTTAATTGGACTAATATTATGTAATGGGCTTATCATGGGCTTATTGGGCATTAACATGTAAACAGGTTAAACTAGTGAAACTAGTCTAAAAATTTACCAACACATGACACTATAATGAGTAAATAAAGAGATAAAATCTCACTTGATCATCATCATACTTATAAAATCATATATATATATATATATATATACATAGCTATTATTTTTATAAATTCATTGGACAAAAGTCTAAGACCGAGTATCATTTATATAGGTTTCCGTGATCGAAGCACGCCCGTCACCGATAATCTGCCTTTCATAATCTAGCCTCGCACTCTTTTAAATGTTTTATAAAATGGTTTGTAAACCCGCGAGGGAGATAACATGCTAGTTTTTGATAAAAATAGAACACAAGTAGTCCCGATGGTATGCTTAATGATATGGACCCGAATGATGCTATGACCCAATGAATGAGATGAAATGGATTATTAGTAGTTAGGTTATGTCACTTAAAGTCCCATTAGCATGAATTGTGAACTACCGGGATTTGGTAGACGCTTATGCATATGATAGTACTATTTGGGAAAGATCACTAATAAGTGTGAAAACACTTATCCTTTTACCACTTAACTATAACAATAACCAAGGCAAAACGTGTATTTTATGTCGTAAATGTCGAAATTATGCGTGGTTTGTGTTTTTATTGTGTTTTAGGACCAAATGATGAAAAAGGAAGAAAACACGAGCTTTCACGGTCTTTTATCGAAGAAAAAGACAAAAGACGAAGTCAAAAGATCAAGAGTGCAAAAAGAACGGAATTCCAAGGCCTATTCTGAAGATTTATCGAAGAAAAAGTCTAAAGACGGAAGTTTAATGAAGTCGAAGAACCATGTCTAATAGAGGAAGAAAATTATAAGACGAGATCTATTTATATCGACAAATCCCAAGACAACGTCGAGAAAGTTGAAGAATTTAAAAGACGAAAAGACGAGAAGAAAGAAGAAAGCACCAACACATTTTCCTCCTCCTATATATAGTCCTTAAACACTTCATTAAGGAGTAGATTTTAGTTTAATTTTTTGTAAGGTAATTAGGAGTAGGTAAGTACTTTCTCTCTCTAGTTTTATTTACTCTCTCTAAGTTTTCTTTGAAGTTTTTCTTGAATCTTTAATCTTTATATCTTGTAATCTTAAATCTTTAATCTTTGTCCTTAATTTCTAGATTTTCATTAATTTTATTCTACTTTTCTTATTAGTTTTATCTTAATCATTATCTTTTTCATCAAATTTTTATGTAAAGTTTTAATCTTTTTAAATTTCGTGATTTGTTTTTAAAGTTTTTATAAGTTTTAGCATTAATCTAGGCTTTTTAGTTAGCTTATTTGAGTTTTATTTTTCTTATTGTCCTTAAAAAGTTAAGATTTAAGTGCTTATTTTCGTCCTTTTTCGTGTTCCTAGTTTTTAGGAATATCTGATTCGATTTCGCAACTTTTTCTTAATTGCGAAATCTTGGTTTTTTTCATAATTGCGGAATCTTCCTCCTTTTAGCATTGCGAAATCATTCTTTTACTTTATTGCGAAATTGTGCCTTGTTTCGTTTGGCGAAATCATTGATTTCGCAATTATTGCGAAATCTTTGATTTGGATTGCAAAATTAGTACAAATTCTGATTATTGCGGATTTGATCTTTAAGCATTGCGGATTTTGCCATTTTATTGCGGATTTATTACCTGATTTCGCAATAATTGCGAAATTGTCCTTTTAATTGCGAATTTAATTGTTGTTTTTTTATATAATTGCGAAATGTTTGTTTAATTGCGAAATTAATTCATTTTTTTTATAATTGCGAATTTAAATAGTTTTTGTTTAAATTTATTTTTCCCGCCATTTTTATTTAGCTTTATTTTAATTGTTTCGTCTTATATTTCTTAAGCTTTATTTTTACTTATTTGTCTTAGTTTAATTTTAAACGTGTTTAATTTTCAAGTTTTCACTTCTTTACGTTTAATTTTCTCGTCATTTAATTTTGTAGTCATTTTATTTATAGTTTTAATTTTCACGCTTTTGTTTTTACTTTATTTTTACCCTTTAACCAAAGACATTTTCATTTACATTTTCATTCATTTTAGTTTAAAAATAGATAACCTTTTTCGTTTATATTCCACCAAGAATGACTGAGTCACACTTTCAACCACGATCAATTCGAATCGAGACGAGACGATAACTTTTTCATATTTGGCAAAAACCTTGTATTAAATGGCACCGCTGCCGGCTCTTTTCGTGAAGATTAACGGTTTTCTGTGAGAGACGCGTTGGATTTTAGGATCCGTTCACTCTTGAACGTTATTTTTCTTGTCTAATTTAAAAAAAAAAATCCTAACAAAAAAATTAAAAATTTTCAAAAATCCAAAAAATAGAAAAACATAAAAAACCAAAAATATTTCTTGTCTATCTTTCTTTTCCTTTTGTAGGTGTGTATGTGTACCCGTGCTCGTTAGAAGAAATCAATTCAAGCCGAAGTCGAAACTCAACCTATTGTCACCATGGACAATCGACCAATTATCGAGCTTTTGCAATCGCACGTAGAGGGCAACACCGATGCTATTGTCATACCCGAGATTGGAGCCAACAACTTTGAGCTCAAATCCGGCTTCATTCGAATGGTCTCTGCTCAACCATTATTGGGGCGTACACTTGATGATCCTCATGACCATATCAAAAGGTTTATTCAACTCACTAATACGGTCAAGTTTAATAGGGTTTCACAAGAGGTAATTCGCTTGCAACTTTTTCCTTTCTCCTTAGAGGGACAAGCCCGACATTGGCTTGATAAGGAACTGCCACAAAGTATTCTTACGTGGTAGGATTTAGAGACCAAATTCATCAACTATTTTGTCCCACCCTCACGTACTACCGCATTGCGGAATGAAATCATTAACTTTGAACAAAAGTACGGTGAGACATTTAGTGAATCTTGGGACCGTTTTAAGGAACTTTTAAGAAAGAGTCCACAACATTGTTTCACAAAAGTGCATCAAGTTAATATTTTTTACAATGGTTTAAGCATGAATGACCAAGATTCACTAAATAGTGCCTCGGGGGGGGGGGGGTAATATTTTGGTTAAGTCTTCTAATGCCATATGGGATATTATTGAGAATAAGTCTAAAGTGCAAACCAAAAGTGTTCGGGCTAATGTGGTTAGTGCTAGCACTAATGACACCGAAAGAAGACTTGATAAGCATACTACGGTTGTTGAAGCACTTGCTTTACACGCCGTTAACAATGCCAAAAACAACAATGCTATTAATATAACTTATGAAACTTGTGGTGGGCCACACTCTTATGCTGATTGTGATAAAGCCAATGATCATTCTCACGGGGAAGTGTATGCTTACAACACCACCGAGAGAGTTCATTTCAAGCCTAATGTCGATGTGAATCACTTGTCTTACAACTCGACAAATTATTTGGCTCCACCCGGTTTTCAACAAAGACCACCATAACCTAACCAAAACAACCAAGGGCCGCCAAGAGCTAATTTTCAAGGTAATGCCAATGTGAGGGGCTCCAATGAAAACCAGGGAAACTATCACATGCAAAACCAAGGTTTTCAACACCAAGGTTTCAATCCTCAAGGTTTTCCACCTTATAACCAATACCCAAACCAAGGTTTTCAACAACAAGGGTTCAATTTACCTCATCCACCAAAGGACTTGGTTTTTCAAAAATTGAATGAACATGAGAAAATCATGCGAGCAATGCAAGAATCTACTAGACAAATTCAAGCGTCTACGGATAGGAAATTCGTTCAAATGTTACAAACCCTTCGGCCTTAAGGTGCTCTTCCTTCTACCTCCGAAACAAACCCTAGAGCGAATGTGAGTGCTATTACTACACGAAGTGGAGCAACTTTAGTAGGACCTTCTACCCATCCTCTCGTTACTCCATCTACACCTCCTCCACCCCCATTTATCCCTCCTACTACCACACCTAGTACTAGTTCTCCATTACCGTCTCCACCTCTCACGGAAGAAGTACCTAAACAAAACCCCCCACCAACCCCACCTACCACCTCTAAAACTTCTACGTCTCAACCCTCAACATCTCAACCTTTACCTGCTACACCTACACCATCTAAACCCAACAGCCCTTATCCTTCTCGGTTAGACAAGTGCAAATTGCTTACTAAAGAGGATGATCAAGTCACTTCTTTTATGAAGATGATCTCTCAAATGAATTTCAACATTAGCCTCGTTGAAGCACTTGTCCAAATGCCGAAATTCGTCAAAGCATTCAAGGAATTGCTAAACAAGAAGGAAAAGATGGCCGAGTCTATCAACACACGCCTAAATGAAAACTGTTCTGCAGTTATTCTTAAAGAACTTCCGGAAAAACTTGGAGATCCCGGTCGTTTTGTGTTGCCTTGCATTTTCAACAAAACCGAAGAATTTACTGCCTTAGCTGATCTCAGGGCAAGTATAAATTTGATGCCATTAAGTGTGTGGAAAAAGCTATCATTACCCGACCTTACACCGACAAAGATGACTCTTGAGCTAGCAAATTGCACTCTCGCTTACCCCGTCGGTATTGCCGAAGATGTGTTTATTGAAGTTGGTACTTTCACTTTTTCGGTCGATTTTGTTGTTGTTGATTATGAAATGGACCCTAATAAGTGTGAAAACACTTATCCTTTTACCACTTACTTCCAATAATAACAAGACCAAAATGTATATATTATGTCGTAAAAGTCAGAATTATGCGTGGTTTGTGTTTTTATTGTGTTTTAGGACCAAAAGATGAAAAAGGAAGAAAACATGGGCTATCACGGGCTTTTATCGAAGAAAACGAGAAAAGACAAAGTCGAAAGATCAAGAGTGCAAAAAGAACGGAAGTCAAAGGCCTATTCTGAAGATTTATCGAAGAAAAAGTCTAAAGACGGAAGTTTAAAGAATTCGAAGAACTCAAGTCTAATAGAAGAAGAAAATTATAAGACAAGTTCAATTTTTATCGACAAATCCCGAGACGACGTCGAGAAAGACAAAGAATTTAAATCGAGTCGAGAAGAAAGAAACAAGGAAGCAACACATGCACCTTCCCTCCTCCTATAAATACCCTCCTAATGACACATTAGGAGGGTGTTAGCTAGTTATTTTTCTTTCTTTAGTTTTTATTTTAGAGAGAGAAAGTGTTAGTTTGCTAACTTATAATAACAATGCATCCTCGTGATCATTCAAGACAGCAATAAAATATAAGAGATACACCTAGGAATAAGGGAGTCAAAGTAAATAATTGGCCCACATGAGTTCATGTTAGTTTGCTAACTTATAATAACAATGATCTCGTTTTTAAGCTTGGTTTGGAGAATGTGAAAACTTGAGGATGATGATCATTCATGACATTTCCAAAACCCTAAGGTATGTCTTTGATTTCTTTACTTACTTCCTTCCTTTGAATGTTTATAATTTTCTATCTCTTTAATAAAGGCCAATATGGATTGATTATGATGGAAAATATAAAGCGTGCTTTGTAACTAATGCATTGCATGAGGACATTGCAATGGTCAAGTGTAGGGGATTTGATAGGTGTGTAAACACCCATCCTTTTACCACTTAATTAAAATAATAACCAGGCCAAAACGTGTATTTTATGTCGTAAATGTCGGAATTATGCGTGGTTTATGTTTTTGTTGTGATTTAGGACGAAATTGTGAAAAGGAAGGAAAACAAGGGCTTTCACGGGCTTTTATCGAAGAAAAAAGACAAAAGACGAAGTCAAGAAATCAAGAGTGCAAAAAGAACGGAAGTCCAAAGCCTATTCTGAAGATTTATCGAAGAAAAAGTCCAAAGACGGAAGTTTAATAAAGCCGAAGAACTCAAGTCTAAATTAATGAACAAATTACAAGACGAGTTTATTAATCCCGAGACAAAAGATTAAAGACTAAATACGAAGGATTAAAAGATAATTAAATAAAGAAGAAAGAGGGGAGGAAGCTTCCTTCCACTAATCCCCTCCTCCCCTATAAATAGACCTCATTAGTCATTTGTTTAGTTTGGTTAGCTAATTGTGACAATTAGTCTTTCCACCATTTAATTACTTGCACCTTAAATTCTTGCAATTTTAATACTTGTCTTTGCACCTTTAATTCCAAGTAAGTTTTATTTAATTGTCATTGAATGTTTACTTTTATTTGTTAATCTTTCATCTACCTTTCTTGTTTGATCTTTATGCTTTATCTTTATGTTTATGTTCTTCAATTTTTATTGATTTGATTAAGTGGGTTTTGATTATTATTGTTAGTTTTATTGATTTGGATTGATAGATTATTGTTATTAGATCATTAGTGGTTGTTTTGGTTTAATCTTTTGGTTGATTTTGATTAGTTTTATTTAAATTCGTAGCTATCTTCTCCTTCCTTGTTCTTCGCACTGTTTGTTTTTCCCAGATTCCGAACCAGTTATATATTCCGGAGGAAGGTTTTAATTTTATTATCCGCATGAAGAGAATTATTCCGAATGAACGGTTTTTTAAGTTATTCCGAACCAAACTTTTCTCCTTAATTATTCCGCATCAGTTTTTTTATTCCGAATGAGTATTTCTCCTTAATTATTCCGCATCAGTTTTTTTATTCCGAATGAGTATTTCTTTCTTATTATTCCGAACGAGCAATTTTTCTTAATTATTACGAATGAGCCAACATATTCCGAACCAAAATTTTTAGTTATTTATTCCGAATGAGTGATTTGTTCCGGTTGAAAGGATTATTCCGGATAAACATTTATTCCGGATGAAGGATACATTCCGGATGAAGGACATATTCCGGATGAAGGATATATTCCGGATGAAGTGATTATTCCGCATAAGCCTAGTATTCTGAATGAACCTCTTGTTTGGATTATTCCGGATGAAGCCAATATTCCGGATGAAGGACTTATTCCGGATAAAGCAATTTATTCCGGATGAAGGTTTTTATTCCGGATGAAGGACTTTTTCCGAATGAGCAGTTTTTCTTAGTTTTGTAATTTCAGTTTTAGTTTATTTTAAGTGTATGTTTTTAAGTTTTAAGCTTTATTTTTCCCACCTTTTTCCTTAGTCGCACTTTTAGTTTACTTGCCTTAGATTCAGTTTAAGTTTGCCTTTAGGATAGTTTTAAGTTTGCGTTATTTATGTTAATTGCCATTTACTTTTCGTCACACTTTAATTTCCAGTCATTTATTTTTAATCATTTTCAGCTTTATTTACTTTACCTTTATTTTAAAGTTTTGCATATTTATTTTACACTACAACGACAAAATATTTTTCTTTACCAAAAACAATTGAGTCACACTTTGAACCAGTAATCAATTCGATTAGACCACTTCAACGAACTTAATTTTCATACTAGGTAAAAACCTAGTATTAAATGGCGCCGATGCCGGCTCTTTTCGTAAAGATTAATGGTTTTATGTGAGAGACGCGTTGCTTTTTGGGATCCGTTCATTCGTGAGTGTTATTTTCTTGCTTAAAAATTTCCAAAAATCCATAAAAATTAAAAATTGTTAAAAATCCATAAAATTATAAATTTTCAAAAATGCAAAAAGATTTTATTTTCTTTATAGTGTATATATATTCTCTTTGTGTTTGGTATCTTTTTCTTTTGCTTTCGTAGGTGTATGCGTACTAGATCTTCAACTTATCCAGAGCCCGAGACTCGTGAAGATTTAGCTATGGCAGGTGTAAACAACAACAATAATCCACCGCACCTCAACAATAACAACAACAATGTTCTTCCACAGCCCGATCTTCGGACAATGGAGGAGCTTTGTCAACCCACCATGTTTGGACGAGGAGGACCCGATTACGCCGATGCAAATAAAGGCTCCGGAGTTTTCGTTGAAGCATCACATGATCAAACAAGTGCAAACTAACCCTTTTCGCGGATTGCCGGATGATGATGCCAACAAACATCTCGACAAATTCATTACTATTACTCAAAGCATGAAGTTTCCCGGTGCTACAATGGATGTCCTTCGCCTTCAACTCTTTCCACATACTTTATCACACCACGCCGAGAAATGGTTTGATCGTCTCCCGAAGAATTCCATTCATACTTGGGATGACATGACTCGATGATTTTTGTCGCGCTACTTTCCACTATCCATGGTCACGAGCCTTCGAAATCAAATCAGTGGTTTCATGCAAGAACCCGATGAATCTCTCTTTGATGCTTGGGAAAGATATAATGTTTTGATCGATCGATGTCCAAACCACAACATGCTCCCCGTGACCTTAATTGATACTTTCTACAACGGTTTGACTTTTCGTGATCGTGATACGATTAATGCAGCCGCCGGTGGCACATTTATGAAAAGAAGACCTGAGGAGTGTAGAGAGCTTATTGAGAACATGACTACTCATCACAAAAATTGGGATTCCACCACTTCTTCAAGGAACAACCTGAGGGTCAATGTTTCTTCTACATCAGCAAACCCCGACATGACCGAATTCACCCGCATGATGGTCGAAATGAACAAAAATATCTTGTTCATCGCTTCAAACCAACAACAACAAGTTAAAGCGGTAGCCAATCCTTGTGAGACATGCGGCGGTCCTCACTCATACACTGATTGTCCTTCTACTCAAGGAAATCTGGAAACATGTATGCGGCTTATGGTAATTATTCACCAGAAAATCACCAAGCCCGACCTCAAGGGGATCGAAATTTGCTAAGTTACCGGTCAAACAACTACCTTTCACCCGGTTTTTCTCCTCAAAACCACAACCCCAACAACAACTACACTAGAAGCAACCAAATCCCACCTCGAGCTTCTAATCCTTATCACCCACCCGCTCAACAAGCCCCACCCATGAATCAAGATGTTGAAGCTTTAATGAGAACCTAAGGAGAGAAAATCAAGAATCTACAAAGCCAAATTATCAATTTGAAAGGGGATATCACTAAGCAAGGGAATGAAATTAGATCCGAGCTTCGAAATGATATACAATCCTCCTTCAACAATCAAACGAATGATTTGAAGAATATGCTGGCTAGTTTCTTACCAACCACTCAAACCTCTACTTCGGGCTCTCTACCTTCAAACACCGTCACCAATCCGAGAGCGAATGTGAGTGCTATTACTACCCGTAGTGGAGTTACTTTAGTAGGACCATCTATCCCACCCCCAGTTACACCATCTACACCTCCTCCACCACCATTTATCCCTACTACTCCCACACCTAGTATTAGTTCACCATTACCGTCTTCGCCTCGTCATGAAGAAGTACCCAAGAAGAACCCTTCAACATCTCAACCTTCACCAACCCCACCTTCCACCTATAACCACAGCATTCCTTACCCTTATCGACTCAACAAGCCTAGAATTTTGACTAAGAATGATATTCAAGTCGCTAACTTTTTGGAAAAGATTGCCGGCATGAAAATCACCTTTACCCTTGTTGAAGCTCTTGCCCAAATACCACAATTTGTCAAGATGTTTAAGGAATTGCTTAGTAAGAAGGAGAAGATGGTCGAGTTTGCTAATACTCTCTTGAATGAAAGTTGCTTTGCAATCCTTCTTAAAGAACTTCCGAAAAAACTGGGAGATCCCGGTCGTTTTGTGCTACCTTGTACTTTTAACCAAACCGACAAATTTACTGCCTTAGCCGATCTTGGGGCTAGTATTAATTTGATGCCTTTTAGCGTTTGGAAAAAGTTATCATTACCCGACCTTACACCCACCAAGATGACTCTTGAGCTAGCCAATCGCACTCTCGCTTACCCCGTTGGTATTGCCGATGATGTGTTCATTAAAGTTGGCACACTCACTTTTTCGGTCGACTTCGTCGTTGTTGATTATGAAATGGACCCTCGTATTCCGTTAATACTTGGACGCCCATTTTTGAGAACCGGTAGAGCTTTAATAGATGTAGATAAGTGTGAAATCATCTTAAGAGTCGGGGATGATGCACAAGTTTTTGAAATGGGGAAGCTTACAAGCAAATCCTATGGAAGAGAATCAGCGAATATGATTAATGTGCTTGATGATTTTGTCGTCTACAACAATCCTCTATTCGATTCTTACAATGATAATCCACTGTTTCAAGATGATGTGGATGATTCTCTCTCCAATTTGGAACCTTCACCCATATATGATTCTCCACCGATCTATGATGCTTATGATGATGATTCTAGCTCCGATGGGGATGATTATGATGATTTTACTTCCGAGTATCTCGACATGCCCACTTATGATGATTTTGATGAGGCCGATACTCTTTCGAGTGATTCTTCTCATGATGAAGATCCTCCGCCTACAACACTTGATCCTACTTTGGATGACTACTCATTTGAGGAAGACTTTTCTACTTTTCTCAATACATACTTCCCTCATGAGAGTGATGCCCCTCCTTTGGACTTTGATGATTATGGTCTTCATCCTTCTACGGATTTGAAGAAAATACTTTTAAAGGAGAAGAAACCGGACGACACCATCATCCGCAGCACGTATGTTTTGACAACTCTTTGTCCACCTTCTGAGGACGAGGTTGTGCATTTTCTTAGCGGATCCTCTTCAAATTTTGCTGAGCCTGAGTGCTATTTTCCCCTAAAGGAAAAGGTGTTCGACCCCGGTATTGGAATCTTTAAGCCATCTCAGTATCCATCTGATGAAATAAAAGGAAAAATCTTTGGAACTTATGAAGGTATGCTTGCACCTCAACACCCTTGCTTCCACTGTACTCACCAACTGCTTAAGGGAACCTTGCCTACTCTTCTTTGGCTTGCCTTGTTCGCCTTAAGCTTGTGTTACTTGATGGACGAAAACCATGTATTTGATCCCGGTGGATGTTTTTCAAGCTTCTTCCTCTGCTCATCAAGGTCGAGTCAGGCTCACGACTCGGTGAACAAAAATCAAGCGCTTCTTGAGAGGCAACCCATGTATCTATCTGTTAGCTATTTATATCCTAAGTGTAGGGAGACCCGTTGGTGTTTGTTATTTCCTCTCTTCTCATATTCAGGGATTCGAGTGCTCAATGATCCACTCTTTATGATTTTTGATGACCCGTGATTCCGTGTTTCCGTCTTCCCGGTTCTATCCTAAACTCTTTTCGATTCACTATTTTATATTTCACAATATTAAAATAGGAATCTCGTTAGTTGTCTTTTCCTTAGCAAGATTTAAATAACGTGCACAATGTCCTAAGTGTAGGGAGTTTACTCCCACATGCTTAAAAATTGAGGACAATGTTTATATCAAGTGTAGGGGGACTTATATCGAAGTTAAGTGGTCTTTTCCTTGTATTTGTCCTCATTTTAACCGGAAAATCAATTTTTCGACATTTTTCAAAATTTTTATATATTTTAGCCTAGTAGTTTTTCCCTTTGTATAGTTATTTCCTTTCTTTACTAGAATAATTTTTAATAAAGTGGTTTTAATTTTCGAACGTTGTGAATCTTTTGACTCAGCCCGAGTTTACTTATCTAAGTTTACTCTAGCTAGTATCCTTAACGTGTTTAAGTCATGTTTTGCTAGGCTTTTATATAGGGAGCTATAAAACGCGTAAGTCTTAACTCTCACGGGTTAAGAACAAGAACTTTTCGCAAGTTCCTATAATTGATCCTAGAGAGTCGTTTATCAAGGGAACTTTAAAATGCGATTTCTAAACTTGAAAAAGTCTAAGAATTTGCAAGATCCTATAGATGAATCGAAAACCCAAAACTTTGATATAATAGGCTAAGCATCCACGAGTCTCATTCCTTGAGATTTTAAACTGTGGAGAACGAGAGATGATAGAGTAAATAATAAGTTTGGTATTCTTTTGTGAATTTATGTGAGTTAATTATAAGCCTATTCTCCCATCGCTTGCTAATAAATTTATCTACAACAAATAAGGTTGTACGATTTGAAAAGTTACTTAGCTTCTAGCCCAAGATCGTTTAAAAGTTGCTCGGTAATGATTAGAGTTCATAGCCAAGGCATAACTTATTGAAGCGGGATGCGAAGATTGGCGAGTCCAAAAAGGTCCTAACAAGGCATGAGGGCTACATTTTGTTGCTAAAGATCCAAAAGTGATGTGAAGAATCATTTATCAAAAATCAATATTAGGATCGAGACACATGACGAAAAGCAAATACTCCCGTAAAGATCATGGAGAAGTCTATCCAAAAAGGCCCTAACAAGGTATGAGGATAAATAGATCCAAGTCCTAAAAGGAGGCGGATCGTTGTATATCAAAATCCCAAATAAAGATTGGAGAAAAATGAAGAAGTCGTGGTCCAAATATGAAGAATCTCTCAAAACTTCAAGTGAAGAAATTCCTATTATGAAGAGAAGACCATTATTTCATGAACGTCTCTCAAATATTTGAAGTATGAAGTCGCTGCCAAATATTGGTCCGAGAAAGGTCTCAAATCGCGAAGCGAGTTATGCCAAGATATGAACTTTATCAGGTCCCGAGAAGCAGTTTTAAAAGATTTTGTCCTTTAGCTAACTATTCATTAAATCGACCCACTTTATTTTCAGTCTAAATAACTATCGAAAGTCAACAATGCATCCTCGTGTTCATTCAAGACAACAATAAAATATAAGAGATACACCTAGGAATAAGGGAGTCAAAGTAAATAATTGGCCCACATGAGTTCGCGTTAGTTTGCTAACTTATAAAAACAATGATCTCGTTTTTAAGCTTGGTTTGGAGAATGTGAAAACTTGAGGATGATGATCATTCATGACATTTCCAAAACCCTAAGGTATGTCTTTGATTTCTTTACTTACTTCCTTCCTTTGAATGTTTATAATTTTCTATCTCTTTAATAAAGGCCAATATGGATTGATTTTGATGGAAAATATAAAGCGTGCTTTGTAACTAATGCATTGCATGAGGACATTGCAATGGTCAAGTGTAGGGGATTTGATAGGTGTGTAAACACCCATCCTTTTACCACTTAATTAAAATAATAACCAGGCCAAAACGTGTATTTTATGTCGTAAATGTCGGAATTATGCGTGGTTTGTGTTTTTGTTGTGATTTAGGACGAAATTGTGAAAAGGAAGGAAAACACGGGCTTTCACGGGCTTTTATCGAAGAAAAAGACAAAAGACGAAGTCAAGAAATCAAGAGTGCAAAAAGAATGGAAGTCCAAGGCCTATTCTGAAGATTTGTCGAAGAAAAAGTCCAAAGACGGAAGTTTAATAAAGCCGAAGAACTAAAGTCCAAATTAATGAAGAAATTACAAGACGAGTTTATTAATCCCGAAACAAAAGATTAAAGACTAAAGACGAAGGATTAAAAGATAATTAAAGAAAGAAGAAAGAGGGGAGGAAGCTTCTCTCCACTAATCCCCTCCTCCCCTATAAATAGACCTCATTAGTCATTTGTTTAGTTTGGTTAGCTAATTGTGACAATTAGTCTTTCCACCATTTAATTACTTGCACCTTAAATTCTTGCAATTTTAATACTTGTCTTTGCACCTTTAATTCCAAGTAAGTTTTATTTAATTGTCATTGAATCTTTACTTTTCTTTGTTAATCTTTCATCTACCTTTCTTGTTTGATCTTTATGCTTTATCTTTATGTTTATGTTCTTCAATTTTTATTGATTCGATTAAGTGGGTTTTGATTATTTTGATTATTATTGTTAGTTTTATTGATTTGGATTGATAGATTATTGTTATTAGATCATTAGTGGTTGTTTAGGTTTAATCTTTTGGTTGATTTTGATTAATTTTATTTAAATTCGTAGCTATCTTCTCCTTCCTTGTTCTTCGCACTGTTTTTTTCCCAGATTCCGAACCAGTTATATATTCTGGATGAAGGTTTTAATTTTATTATTCCGCATGAAGAGAATTATTCCGAATGAACGTTTGTTTTAATTTATTCCGAACCAAGCTTTTCTCCTTAATTATTCCGCATCAGTTTTTTATTCCGAATGAGTATTTCTTTCTTATTATTCCGAACGAGCAATTTTTCTTAATTATTCCGAATAAGCGAACATATTCCGAACCAGCATTTTTAGTTATTTATTCCGAATGAGTGATTTGTTCCGGATGAAAGGATTATTCCGGATAAACATTTATCCGGATGAAGGATATATTCCGGATGAAGGACATATTCCTGATGAAGGACATATTCCGGATGAAGGATATATTCCGGATGAAGTGATTATTCCGCATAAGCCTAGTATTCCGAATGAACCTCTTGTTTGGATTATTCCGGATGAAGCCAATATTCCGGATGAAGGACTTATTCCGGATAAAGCAATTTATTCCGGATGAAGGTTTTTATTCCGGATGAAGGACTTTTTCGAATGAGCAGTTTTTCTTAGTTTTGTAATTTTAGTTTTAGTTTATTTTAAGTTTATGTTTTTAAGTTTTAAGCTTTATTTTTCTCGCCTTTTTCCTTAGTCGCACTTTTAGTTTACTTGCCTTTAGTTTAAGTTTAAGTTTGTGTTATTTACTTTTAAGTTTGCCTTTTTATTTCTCGTCACGTTTTTAATTTCTCGTCATTAATTTCCCGTCACGTTTTTATCTTTCAGTATTTCTTTTGACCGACTTTATTTTTATCGTTCCAAGTCTTTATTTTTAATTAGTGTAGACAACGACAACAATTCTATTTCTTTTCCACCAAGAACAACTGAGTCGCACTCAAACCTTAATCGATTCGAGAAGATACCGAGAAACGAACTTTTAACCTAAGCAAAATATCTTGTAACAACGCCACAATAATTCTTACATATGTGAGTTTCTTGATTCGTTGGGTTAAGATATTTACAAGTCTTACACGCATTAAGCTTTGAGCTATTCATGCTTATTGGCTTATTTAGTGTATATCTTATTGTTTTTTAAATTTTCTTAAAAGTCTAGTGTTTTTAGAAAAGTTTGTTTCATAAAGTTTACGAATTTAGAATTTCAAAAGTTGTCAAATTTTTGCTTATTGAGTTGGTTAAGTTTCGGTTAAGTGTGCTTATTAGTAGTGCTTACTGAAGTTTTGGCTTATTTCACCTTTTCGGATTATTTGGTGTTTCATCGCAATCATAGGGTTCCAAATATTTTGACGGTTTCAAACAGCTTATTTGTGATCGCAATAACCCAAGGGGTTCTACTTTGCGATCAAGAGTTTTTACCCCTTATTCCGATTGTAATTGCGATCGCTCATTGCGATCGCACATTGCGACGGGTCTTAAGGTTTTATTAAGACGAAACTCTGCCCAATTTTAGTTAGCCACATTCCGACAGATTGTGTATTCCGACAGAAGTGTATTGCGACAGAGTGTATTCCGACAGCTTTAACTTTGACATATTCCGATACTTACCTTAGTATTCCAACAGATTGACATTCAGATAGAAGTTACATTCCGATAGAATTGGCTACCATTATTCCGATAGAACTTGTTCACTAATATTCTGATGCTTAATTTGATATTCCGACAGCTTTCATTCTCTATTATTCCGATGGTTTTGTTTTTGCAACATTCCGATAGAATCAATTTTTACATTCCGATGGTTTAAGTTTTAAAGTTTTAAAGTTTTAAATTCATTACGTTTAATTTCCAAAAATTGCAAGCTTACCGAAATCTCTGTTTTTACCAAGTGTTTTTCTAGTAATTTTTAGTTTAATTTTTAAAGCTTTAATTTTACTCAACGACATTTTCCTATTTGCTTTTAGTTTAAAAATAGATAATCAAACATCCCATTTTATTTTCCACCAAGAACGACTGAGTCGCACTTTCTAATAGTAATCAATTCGAAAAGATCGGAACAACGAACTTTCATACGAGGCAAACCCTTGTATTAAATGGCGCCGCTGCCGGCTCTTTTCGTTAAGATTAACGGTTTTAAGTGAGAGACGCGTTGGATTTTGGGATCCGTTCACTTTTGAACGTTATTTTTCTTGCTTAAAATTTTTCAAAAATCCATAAAAATAAAAAATTTTAAAAAATCCAAAAAAAATAGAAAAACATAAAAAACCAAAAATATTTCTTGTCTATTTTTCTTTTCCTTTTGTAGCTGTGTATGCGTACCCGTGCTCGTAAGAAGAAAGCAACTCAAGCCGAAGTCATTACTCCACCTATTTTCCCCATGGAAAATCAACCAATGATCGAGCTTTTACAATCGCACGTAGAGGGCAAGACCGATGCTATTGTCATACCCGAGATTGGAGCCAACAATTTTGAGCTCAAATCCGGCTTTATTCAAATGGTCACTGCTCAACCTTTCTTGGGGCGTTCGCTTGATGATCCTCATGACAATATAAAAAGGTTTCTTCAACTCACCAATACGGTTAAGTATAATGGGGTTTCACAAGAAGTGATTCGCTTGCAACTTTTTCCTTTCTCATTAGAGGGACAAGCTCGGAATTGGCTTGATAAGGAACCACCACAAAGTATTCTTACGTGGACGGATTTAGAGACCAAGTTCATTAACTACTTTTTCCCACCCTCACGTACTACCGCTTTGCGGAATGAAATCATTACCTTTGAACAAAAGTACGGTGAGACATTTAGTGAATCTTGGGACCGTTTTATGGAACTTTTAAGAAAGTGTCCACAACATGGTTTCACAAAAGTACATCAAATAAATACTTTTTACAATGGGTTAAGCATGAATGACCAAGATTCACTAAATAGTGCCTCGGGGGGTAATATTTTGGTTAAGTCTTCTAATGTCGCATGGGACATTATTGAGAATAAGTCTAGAGTGCAAACCAAGAGTGTTCGGACTAATGTGGCTAGTGCTAGCACTAATGAGAGCGACAAGAGAATTGATAAGCTTACTTTGCTTGTTGAAACACTTGCTCTCCAAACCGCTAACAATACCAAAGCTATCAATGCACAAGTTATTGCTATGAGTCAGTCATGTGAAATTTGCGTTAGATCTCATTCATACACCGATTGTCCTTCAACTCATGACAATCCGAAAAATGTATATGCCGCCAACGTTAACTTTTCTACGGGAGGAGGCTATCAAGCACGTCCTCAAGGTGACCGCAATTTGCTCAGCTATCGCTCAAACAACTTTCTTTCACCACCCGGTTTTCCACCTCAAAACCCAAACAATCTCAATCGCAACAATCAAAATCAACCTCGAGCTCTAAATCAATATCAAACCCAAAGAAACTCATATCCACCTCAAAGAAACAATCAAGTTCACCAACCACCCGCTTATCAACCACCTGCCTACCATGTTCTTCCTACCACCCAACCCACCACATTTAATCAAGAGGTTGACACTTACATGAGGACTAATGATGTGATAGTGCAAAATCTTCAGCGGGAAATGGCGAACATGAAAGCAGATATGGTGAAACAAGGGAATGATCTTCGAGCCGACATGCGAAACTCTTTGGCAAGTCAAACGAATGACTTAAGGAACATGATGGCTAGTTTCTTCCCAAGTAATGAAGCCTCTGGTTCGGGTTCTCTTCCGAGTAACACCGTTGCTAATCCAAGAGGGGAGATGAAAGCAATCACCACTCGAAGTGGAAAAGGTTTAACGGAACCCGAGCTTCCTACACCTACACCGGTGATTGTAACAAAGGAAAATGAGTCCCCTTCTCCAATTCCTCCAACTTCTACTTCTCCAATTCCTCCAACTTCTCCTTCTCCAATTCCTCCAACTTCTACTTCTCCAATTCCTCTAACTTCTACTTCTCCAATTCCACCGCCTTCTACTTCCACCCCTCCACCACCCCTGAGTGAGAATTCCATTCCAAAGCCTTCATCTCAACCCAACATACCTTATCCTTCGAGGTTGAGGAAAGAGAATATAAAGAACAAGGATGATATTCAGGTTTCTAACTTTCTTAAAATGTTTAAACAACTGAATTTCAATATCTCCTTTGCTAAGGCTCTCGCTCACATGCCCAAATATGCTAAAATGTTTAAAGATCTTCTCAGTGATAAGGAGAAACTTCTTGATATTGCTCAGACCCAACTTAATGAGAATTTCTCTGTAGTGCTCTTAAGGAAATTACCCACGAAACTTGGTGATCCGGTTCGTTTTCTCATTCCTTGCAACTTCCCCATGGTTGAGAATTGTATGGCCCTAGCCGATCTAGGTGCTAGTATAAACTTAATGCCTTTAAGCGTTTGGAAACAATTGTCTCTAACCGAGCTAGTCCCCACACGAATGACTTTGTAATTAGCCAACCGTACGGTTGCTTATCCAGTGGGGATAGCCGAAGACGTCTTCGTTGGTGTCGATAAATTCACCTTTCCGGTGGATTTTGTTGTCGTTGACTACGAGATGGATCCCCGTGTTCCATTAATCGTTGGACGTCCATTCTTGAGGACCGGTCGCACTCTCATTGATGTAGCCGCGGGCGAATTAATCATGAGAGTTGGTGACGATAAAATCGTCTTCAACATGGGTAAACTTTCTAAGCAGCCTTCTGAAAATGAGAGCGTTAATTTCATTGACGTTCTTGATGAGGCTTGTGAAGAACATTTCAAAGACGCTTGTAAAAGTGGTTCTTCTTCTATCCCCATTGTTGAAACCGTTGCCTCTATTGCTCCATCACTAACTCCATTTGGAGAAAGTGATATCCTTTTGAAAGAATTTGAAGCAACTTTGGGAGATGTGGATTTACAATATGACGATTCTCCCTCCAATTGGGATGAAGATATTAGTACCATTGAGAAACTTCTCAATGAGGACCATATTTCTCCACCATCTCCTAAGGATATCTCTATCGATGATCTGAATTTGACTAAACCTTCCATCGAAAATCCTCCGGATTTAGAGCTTAAGGACCTACCGTCTCATCTCGAGTACGTTTTCCTTGACGACAATAAGAAGTTACCCGTCATCATCGCTAAGGATTTGAAAGAAGAAGAAAAATCTCGACTTATCGCCGTGCTGAAGAATCATAAGAAAGCGATTGCTTTGAAAATCTCCGATATTCGTGGAATTTATCCACACTTTTGCACACATAAAATTCTCATGGAGGACGAATTTAAACCTACTATTCAAAACCAAATAAGGGTGAATCCCAAGATCCATGACGTTATCAAAAAAGAGGTTATCAAACTTCTTGATGCGGGAATGATCTACCCTATCTCGGATTCACCATGGGTTAGTCCGGTCCATTGTGTGCCAAAGAAAGGCGGAATCACCGTTGTGCCCAATGAAAACAACGAGTTGATTCCTACTCGTCTTGTTACAGGGTGGAGAGTTTGTATAGACTATCGCAAACTCAATGATCCTACGAGAAAGGATCATTTTCTCCTTCCTTTTATGGACCAAATGCTTGAACGTCTAGCGGGTAATGACTATTATTGCTTCTTAGACGGTTTCTCTGGGTATTTTCAAATTCCCATCGATCCTAAAGACCAACAGAAAACCACATTCACTTGTCCATATGGAACATTTGCTTACAAAAGAATGCCTTTCGGCTTATGTAATGCTCCTGGGACTTTCCAAAGGTGTATGATGGTTATCTTCCATGACATGGTTGAAGAAATTATGGAAGTCTTCATGGAGATTTCTCGGTCTATGGTGATTCTTTCTCTACTTTCCTTGCCAATTTGGAACGCATGCTTAAGCGGTGTGAAGACACTCGCCTTGTTCTAAATTGGGAAAAATGCCATTTCATGGTAAAAGAAGGCATTGTGCTTGGACATAAAATCTCAAAAGCCGGTCTTGAAGTGGACCGTGCTACAGTTGATGTCATAGCCAAATTACCTCCACCTTCAACCGTGAAGGGTGTGAGAAGTTTCCTTGGTCATGCGGGCTTCTATCGTCGATTCATTCAAGATTTTTCTAAAATCGCTCGCCCAATGACCCACCTCTTGGAAAAAGATACTCCTTTTATCTTTTCTAAAGAGTGTCTTGAATCGTTCAATCTTCTTAAGGACAAGCTAACTAAGGCACCGGTCTTGGTTACCCCTAATTGGGAGCTACCTTTTGAATTGATGTGTGATGCTAGCGACTTTGCTATTGGAGCGGTTTTGGGCCAAAGAGTGAACAAACACTTCCAACCAATCCATTATGCTAGCAACACAATGACGGGGGCTCAATTGCATTATACCACGACCGAAAAGAGCTTTTAGCTGTCGTGTATGCCTTTGAGAAATTCTGCCCCTATCTTGTCCTTTCCACCATAATAATGTACACCGATCATTTCGCGTTGAAGTACTTGTTGACTAAGCAAGATTCTAAACCAAGACTTCTTCGTTGGGTTTTGCTCCTTCAAGAATTTAAAATCGAAATTCGTGACAAAAAGGGAGCAAAAAACCTAGCCGCGGATCATCTAAGTAGACTTGAGGATCCTTATCAAGGGGATCATCCGAATCAAGAGATAAATGACTCTTTTCCCCTTGAGGCCTTAATGTCTATCAACTCCAATCTTGATGACACCCCGTGGTTTGCGGACATTGCAAACTACTTAGCGGGTGGTATTCTCATCTAAGGCTTAACATCCCAACAAAAGAAGAAGTTCTTTAAAGATGTTAAGACTTACTTTTGGGATGGCCCTTATCTCTTCAAACAATGTGCTGATCTGATTATTCGTCGGTGCGTTGATGGACCCGCAGCTTTAGACATTCTCGAAGCTTGCCATAAAGGACCCACCGGTGGTCACTTTGGTCCCAACTACACCGCGAAGAAAGTTTTTGATTCTGGGTTCTATTGGCCCACCATTTAACGTGACGCTCACGAAATGGTTAAAAATTGTGATGCTTGCCAAAGACAAGGCAAGATCACACATAAAGATGAGATGCCTCAAAATTTCATCCAAGAATGTGAAATCTTTGACGTATGGGGCATCGACTTTATGGGGCCATTTCCATCATCCAAAGGGAACAAGTACATTCTCGTAGCCGTTGACTACGTATCTAAATGGGTTGAAGCAAAGGCTCTCGATTCGGTGTTCCTCGTGTTATCATCAGTGACCGCGGGACTCATTTTTGCAATGATCAATTTGCAAGAGTCATGGCTAAGTATGGTGTCAATCACCGTCTTTCCACCGCCTATCATCCCCAAACAAATGGTCAAGCCGAGATATCTAACCATGGACTGAAGAGAATTCTTGAGAGTACTGTGGGAGAGCATTGTGCCTCGCGGGCCGATAAGTTAGACGATGCTTTGTGCGCTTTTCGTACCGCATATAAGACTCCGATTGGTTACACTCCATATCGTCTTGTGTACGGGAAGGCATGCCACCTCCCTACTAAGCTGGAACATAAGGCGTACTGGGCCTTGAAGTGGGCTAATTTTGACATCAACAAAGCCAGTGATCTTCGGAAGATTCAACTCAACGAGCTAAATGAACTGAGGAATGAAGCTTATGAGAATTCATTGATCTACAAAGAGAAGACCAAGATCATCCATGATGCTAGGATTAAGAACCGAGAGTTCCACATTGGTGATCAAGTTTTACTCTTTAACTCTCGGTTGAAGATCTTCTTCGGCAAGCTGAAGAGTCGTTGGTCTGGTCCATTCACCGTCGCCAAAGTCTTCACATATGGCACCATTGAGCTTTCTCAGCCAAATGGGCCTAAATTTAAAGTGAATGGCCAGCGAGTGAAGTTGTACTTTGGTGAGGACATCTCTCATGAGATGATTCCATCCCTCACTACGTTTCCCTTGAATTAGTTCTGGGTCGAGTCAGGCTCGTGACTCGGTTAACAAAAACAAGCGCTTCTCGGGAGGCAACCCGTTGATCTATCCTTTACCGTTTTCATAATAAGTGTAGGGGGAGCCCCGTATGTGTTTGTTGTCTTGTTTCTTCTAATGTGCAGGGATTAAAGCTTCAAAGATCCATTCTTGATGACCTTTGACGAACCCTGATCCCATGTTCCCTTCTTCCTGGTTCTATCCTAAACTGTCGTGATTCAATATTTCATATCTTATATGTTCACATTGAAATCACTATAGTTGTCCTTTCCTTAGCAAGATTTAAACAAAGTGCACAATATCCTAAGTGTAGGGGAGTTTACTCCCACATGCTTAAACATTGAGGATAATGTTTATATCAAGTGTAGGGGGACTTCTATCGAAGTAAGTGGGCTTTTCCATGAATTTGTCCTCATTTTAACAGGAAAATCTAATTTTTCGACATTTTTCAAAAATTTTAATCTATTTTGGCCTAGTTGTATAGTAGTATTTTCCTTTGTTATCGTTATTTACTTTCCTTGCTAAAAATAAAGTTTAATAAAGTGGTTTTAAATTTTTCAAAGTCGTGACTATTTTGACTCAACCCGAGTTTACTTATCCAAGTTTACTCTATCTAGTATCCTTAACGTGTTTAAGTCAAGTTTTGCTAGGCTTTTATATAGGGAACTTTAAAACGCGAAAGTCTTAACTCTCACGGGTTAAGAACAAGAACTTTTCACAAGTTCCTATAATTGACCCTAGAGAGTTGTTTATCAAGGGAACTTTAAAATGCGATTTCTAAACTTGAAAAAGTCTAAGAATTTGCAAGATCCTATAGATAACTCGAAAACCCAAAACTTTGATTTATTTGGCTAAGCATCCACGAGTCTCATTCCTTGAGATTTTAAATTGTGGAGAAAGAGAGATGATAGAGTCAATTATAAGTTTGTTATTCTTTCGTGAATTTATGTGAGTTGATTATAAGATTTTTCTCCCATCGCTTGTTAATAATGTATTTCAAAAACTAAGGTTGTACAAGTTGAAAAGTTACTTAGCTTCTAGCCCAAGATCGTTTAAAAGTTGCTCGATATTAATTAGAGTTCATAGCCAAGGCATAACTTATTGAAGCGGGATGCGAAGATTGGCGAGTCCGAAAAGGCCCTAACAAGGCATGAGGGCTACATTTTCATGCTAAAGATCCCAAGTGATGTGAAGAACCATTTATCAAAAATCAATATGAAGGATCAAGACACACGACGAAAAGCAAAAACTCCCATAAAGATCATGGAGAAGTCTATCCGAAAAGACCCTAGCAATGTATGAGGATAAATAGATCCAAGTCCTAAAAGGAGGCGGATCGTTGTATATCAAAGTCCAAAATAAAGATTGGAGAAAAATGAATAAGTCGTGATCCAAAATTGAAGAATCTCTCAAACACTTCAAGTGAAGAAATTTCTATTATGAAGAGAAGACCATAATTTCAAGAACGTCTCTCAAGATTCGAAGTATGAAGTCGCTGCCAAATATCGGTCGGGGAAAGGTCTCAAATCGTGAAACGAGTTATGCCAAGATATGAACTTTAAGAGGTCCCGAGAAGCAGCTTTAAAAGATTTTTTCCTTTAGCTAACTATTGATTAAATCGTCCCACTTTATTTTCAGCCTTAATAACTATCGAAATAAGTCAAACAATGCATCCTCGTGATGATTCTAGACAATATTAAAATATAAGAGATACACCTAGGAATAAGGGAGTCTAAGTGAATAATTGGGCCACATGAATTCGTGATAGTTTGCTAACTTATTATAACAATGATCTCGTTCATAAGCTTGGTTTGGGGAACGTGAAACTTGAGGATGATGAACATTCATGACGGCTAAAACCCCAATGTAAGTCTTTGATTTCTTTACTTGTTTTGTACATATTTCTATCTTTTTAATTTCCTTAATTTTTAGTATTTAATTAAGGCCAAGGTGGGTTATCTATGATGAGAAATGTAATATGTGCTTTGAAATTAATGCATTGCATGAGGGCATTGCAATGGTCAAGTGTAGGGGATTTAATAAGTGTGAAAACACTTATCCTTTTACCACTTATTTCCAATAATAACAAGACCAAAACGTATATTTTATGTCGTAAAAGTCGGAATTATGCATGGTTTGTGTTTTTATTGTGTTTTAGGACCAAAAGATGAAAAAGGAAGAAAACATGGGCTATCACGGGCTTTTATCGAAGAAAACGAGAAAAGACGAAGTCGAAAGATCATGAGTGAAAAAAGAACGGAAGTCCAAGGCCTATTCTAAAGATTTATCGAAGAAAAAGTGTAAAGACAGAAGTTTAATGAAGTCGAAGAACTCAAGTCTAATAGAAGAAGAAAATTATAAGACAAGTTCAATTTTTATCGACAAATCCCGAGACGACGTCGAGAAAGACAAAGCATTTAAATCGAGTCGAGAAGAAAGAAAGAAGGAAGCAACACATGCACCTTCCCTCCTCCTATACATACCCTCCTAATGACACATTAGGAGGGTGTTAGCTAGTTATTTTTCTTTCTTTAGTTTTTATTTTAGATAGAGAAAGTGTTTAACTTTCTCTCACTAAAACTTCATCTTTTATATTTCTTGTTTTAATCAAACTTTTACTTTTTAAGCTTAATCTTGTTTCAATCTTCATCTTTTTAATCTTTCTTGTTAGTACGATTTTTTGTTCATCATTCTATTTCATCTACTTTCTTTAAGACACCACAATAATTCTTACTTATGTGACTTTCTTGATTCGTTGGGTTAAGAGATTTACAAGTCTTACACGCATTAAGCTTTGAGCTATTCATGCTTATTGGCTTATTTAGTGTTTAGCTTATTGTTTTTTTAAGTTTTCTTAAAAGTCTAGTGTTTTTAGAAAAGTTTGTTTCATAAAGTTCGCGAATTTAGAATTTCAAAAGTTGTCAATTTTTTTCTTATTGAGTTGGTTAAGTTTCGGTTAAGTGTGCTTATTGGTAGTGCTTATTGAAGTTTTGGCTTATTTCACCTTTTCGGATTATTTGGTGTTTCATCGCAATCATAGGGTTCCAAATATTTCGACGGTTTCAAACAGCTTATTTGTGATCGTAATAACCCAAGGGGTTCTACTTTGCGATCAAGAGTTTTTGCGATCGCTCATTGCGATCGCACATTGCGACGGGTCTTAAGGTTTTATTAAGACGAAACTCTGCCCAATTTTAGTTAGCCACATTCCGACAGATTGTGTATTCCGACAGAAGTGTATTGCGACAGAGTGTATTCCGACAGCTTTAACTTTTACATATTCCGATACTTAACTTAGTATTCCGACAGATTGACATTCAGATAGAAGTTACATTCCGATAGAATTGGCTACCATTATTCTGATAGAATTTGTTCACTAATATTCCGATGCTTAATTTGATATTCTGACAACTTTCATTCTCTATTATTCCGATGGTTTTGTTTTTGCAACATTTTGATAGAATCCATTTTTACATTCTGATGGTTTAAGTTTTAAAGTTTTTAAGTTTTAAATTCATTACGTTTAATTTCCAAAAATTACACGCTTACCGAAATCTCTGTTTTTACCAAGTGTTTTTCTAGTAATTTTTAGTTTAATTTTTAAAGCTTTAATTTTACTCAACGACATTTTCCTATTTGCTTTTAGTTTAAAAATAGATAATCAAACAACCCATTTTATTTTCCACCAAGAACGACTGAGTCACACTTTCTACTAGTAATCAATTCGAAAAGATCGGAACAACGAACTTTCGTACGAGGCAAACCCTTGTATTAGACCCTCGTATTCCGTTAATACTTGGATGGCCATTTTTGAGAACCGGAAAAGATCTTGTCGATGTTGCCGAAGGTGAGCTAATCTTAAGAGTCGGGAATGATGCTCAAGTTTTTAAGATGGGGAAGATTACAAGTAAGACAAATGGAAAAGAATCCGTGAAAATGATTAATGTGCTTCAAGAAGAACTTACTTCTACTTTGGAAAGTTTTAAGCTTGATGACTTTGTTGTATATGATAATCCTCTTTTCGAGTCTTCCCATTATAATCCACTTTTCCAAGACTATGTGGATGATTTTGATGATTCTCTCCCCAATGTGGATCTCCCACCAATCTATGATTCTCCACTGATCTATGATGATTCTAGTTCCGATGGGGATGATTATGCTGCTTTTGTTTCAGAGTATCCAGACATGCCCACTTATGATGATTTTGATGATGTTGATACTCTCTCGAGTGATTCTTCTCATGATGACCTTACTCCTACTTTTGATGAAGATCCTCCACCAAACACTATTGATCCTACTTTGGATGACTACTCATTTGAGGAAGATTTTGCTACTTTTCTCAATACTTACTTCCCCAATGAGAATGATTCTCCTCCTTTGGACTTTGATTTTGGTCTTTATCCTCCTTCGGATATGAAGAACCCCGTTTCAAAGGAGAAGAAACCGGAAGACACCACCATCCGTAGTTCTTATGTTTTGACACCTCTCGATCCACCTTCTGAGGATGAGATTGTGCGATTTATGAGCGGATCTTCGTCAAGGTCTACTGAGCCTGAGTGTTATTTTCCCCTAAAGGAAAAGGTGTTCGATCCCGGTATTGAAATTTTCAAGACATCTCAGTATCCATCTGATGAAATAAAAGGAAAGATTTTTGGAAACAATAGAGATATGCTTGCACTTCATCCCACTCTCTACCACCGTGCTCAACAATTGCTTAAGGGAACCTTGCCTACTCTTCTTTGGCTTGCCTTGTTCGCCTTAAGCTTATGTTACTTGATGGATGAAAACCATGTCTGTGATCCTGGTGGATATGTTTCAAGCTTCTTCCTATGCTAATCAAGGTCGAGTCAGGCTCACGACTCGGTTAACAAAAACAAGCGCTTCTCGGGAGGCAACCCGTAGTATCTATCCTTTGTCTTTGTTTTTATAATAAATGTAGGGGGAGACCCTAGTATGTGTTTGTTGTTTTCTTTCTTATCATGTGCAGGGATTCGAGCTTTCAAATATCCATTCCTGATGACTTTTGACGACCCGTGATTCCGTGTACTCGTCTTCCCGGTTCTATCCTAAACTCTTTTGATTCATTATTTTATCATTTATGATTGAAATAGGAATCACTTTAGTTGTCTCTTCCTTAGCAAGATTTATACAACGTGTACAATGTCCTAAGTGTAGGGGAGTTTATTCCCACATGCTTATACATTGAGGACAATGTTTCTATTAAGTGTAGGGGGACTTCTATGGAAGTTAAGTGTGCTTTTCCTTGTATTTGTCCTCATTTTAACCGGAAAATTGATTTTTCGACATTTTTCAAAAATTTTGATCTATTTTGGCCTTGTAGTTTTTCCCTTGTTATAGTTATTTTAATTTGTTTCTAGAATAAATTTTAATAAAGTGGTTTTAATTTTTAAACGTTTTGAATCTTTTGACTCAACCCGAGTTTACTTATCTAAGTTTACTCTAGCTAGTATCCTTAACATTTTTAAGTCAAGTTTTGCTAGGCTTTTATATAGGGAACTTTAAAACGCGAAAGTCTTAACTCTTACGGGTTAAGAACAAGACCTTTTCGCAAGTTCCTATAATTGATCCTAGAAAGTCGTTTATCAAGGGAACTTTAAAATGCGAATTCTAAACTTGAAAAAGTCTAAGAATTTGCAAGATCCTATAGATGACTTAAAAACCCCAAAACTTTGATTTAATAGGCTAAGCATTCACGAGTCTCATTCCTTGGGATTTTAAATTGTGGAGAACGAGAGATGATAGAGTCAATTATAATTTTGGTATTCTTTCATGAATTTATGTGAGTTAATTATGAGCTTTTTATCCCATCGCTTGTTAATAAATATATTTGCAATAAATAAGGTTGTACGATTTGAAAAGTTACTTAGCTTTTAGCCCAAGATCGTTTAAAAGTTGCTCGGTATTAATTAGAGTTCATAGTCAAGGCATAACTTATTGAAGCGGGATGCGAAGATTGACGAGTCCAAAAAGGTCCTAACAAGACATGAGGGCTATATTTTGTTGGTAAAGATCCAAAGTGATGTGAAGAATCATTAATCAAATATCAATATGAAGGATCAAGACACACGACGAAAAGCAAATACTCCCTAAAGATCACGGAGAATTCTATCCAAAAAGGCCCTAACAAGGTATGAGGATAAATAGATCCAAGTCCTAAAAGGAGGCGGATCGTTGTATATCAAAATCCCAAATAAAGATTGGAGAAAAATGAAGAAGTCGTGGTCCAAATATGAAGAATCTCTCAAAAAGTTCAAGTGAAGAAATTCCTATTATGAAGAGAAGACCATTATTTCATGAACGTCTCTCAAGATTTGAAGTATGAAGTGTAAAATCCATGATTTTACCATGATTTTATATAATAAAATTTCACCCATTAAGTCTTAGAACACAAACTCATGTATTATATCTCTATAATTCATGTGTGAAACTGTCTAAATGAATACACATATATACTTATATTTTTACATTTATACTTGTTGTAATAAGTTTTATAACTTAAAAACCATGAACTCATAACTAGAAGAACAAGTAATAAAAATATAGAACCAACATTTGAGTATTCAACACTTAACAAATTGGAGAAAAATGTTACACCATGCATACTTAGCCGTTTATACATATGTATACATCAGATGCATACTACACTTCCCTTGGCAAGCCCACTCTTTCTCTTTTTGGGTGGAGATACACGGCATTCCCCATGTGGAAGAGGAAGAGTTGCCTTGGAAAGGCAAGGGATGACACTTGGCACAATTTATCTTACCAAGGTGTATGTGGAAGGAGAAGAGATGCATGGGAAACACAAAAGCCTACACTTGGCACAAGTGTTCTTCCCAAGGCAACCATGCCTTTTGCCTTGCCCTTTCTCTTTCTTCCTTAAGCCGAAAACACACACATTTCTCATACACACATGCAAATCTAATCTCATTTTTCTCTCAATTTCTTTCTCTCTCAAAGCATACGAATGCATCCAAGAACACATAAACTGTACTAGTTATTGTCTTCTTCTTCATTACTACTAATCATTTAGTAGTATCACCATCTTTGCAATAATACTATCAAGCCCTAGCCGAATCTATAGGCCACGACTTGGCTTATGTTTAGGATTTTCTTCATCAACTATATTAGATCTCTAATCTCCTAGTGCATATAGATCTTCCTGATAACATTTAGGCAAGAAAGGTATACACATCATAATCTTTCATTTCTTCATGCATGCATCATCATAAATCTATAAACACAAGTAAATAATATGTTAACATCAAGATTTGATAAATCTATGACCCTTATAGGCCACGGCATATTTATACAAATCATGTTCATGATTTAAAATCCTTGAATAATAAACTTATGACTTATGTGTTATGTTTTAAACTTGATTTAAAAATCATATGAAAGCTTTTATAAATCTAAACCTTGCATGAGTTATAAATCTTGTCTATGGGACTTCGGTTAACCAATAATCATAGATCTCATGAAATGAACTTGTGCAACTTAAAGATCATGAAAACCGTGACCTTAAAGGTCACGGCTAAATTTAGTGGTGACCATATGATTGGTTTACTTAGTTTTAATAATGGAACATGAAATGTTACATGTTAAATGGAATATTAAAAATCACAAAATATAACTTATGTGTATATATGTAGTCGTGGGTTATATATGACCTAAAATGGGTTAGATGTACATGCATGCTTATGTAAACCATAGATCTAATGATAGATAACTTGAGTATGATAAACATAAAACAAGCTTATAAAATTTTATGGGAATCTTGGGAGAAAACAATATAGTCGTGGGCTATAGGTAGTTTTCTTTGAATAATGGTAACCTTGGGAACATGTATGTAACCTAGATAATTATGTTGTATTTTTGTAAATATTTACAAGACATAAAACTAGTTAAAGTGACATCTTGGAAATACCAAGATCTAAAAATATAGCCATGAGCTATATATGAGGGTACATGGATCTATGTTTGATTTTTAGGTCTAGACATAGTTTAGATCTTATTTTGGACTTATGACTTATTTTCTTGATGTATACATAGTTGATCTAGTTTTTGTAACACTTATAAATTACATGCAACCTTAAAATGAGACTTGACTTATCTTAATATGCTATAACTAATGTGAGTCGTGGGTTATAAGCTCCTACTAGGGCTTATGACTTACTTGTAACCTTATAACACACCTAGATCTAATTTGTTATAACACATAAAACAAATAGTAAGTTTTATTCATCTATTTAGATTTAGAACTAAATATTAATAAGATTATTAGAGTATCCTAAGAAGAAACATACATAAAGTATAAAATAATGCTAATGGACTAATTAAGTCCATAAAATGTTAATCTCAAACTAAATGGACCCAATAAGTCCATTTAATAAATCCTAGTAACTTAATGGAATTAAGATTACACTTAGGCCGATTTAACTAATTAAAGGACTTAATAATATAGTTAAGCCCAATAAATGATTTAAAGGCCCATTTAAATAAATTAGTGGACTTAGGATATAGTTAAGCCCACTAAAATATCCCATTAGATATTTAGCCCATTTAATGAGCCCATATACTATTTTGAATGTTAAATAAAAGTTTTTATAATAAAAATATAACTTATAAAAACTTTTTGGATGAAAATGACAATTTATATAACTTAAGGACAAAAACCGTAACTTATGAAACTTGTTTTGATAAACTAGTAAGCACAAGGACTGAAAATGTAAATACCCAAAACTATAGGGTTTAATAATTACTATCCGTGGCAAATTAAACCCTAAGGGCCATTTTGGGAAGTTTCTAAAAGATATTTTGTCATTTTAAAACCCTAAGGACTTTTTTTGTAATTTTAGTAAAGTTACAAAACCTACATAAAACTAGGGGGACCAAATCTGCCATAAGCCGAAACTTTAACATACCCTAGGTACTAAATATGTAAAATCCGAAAGTTACACTTGTTTAAAAATATAGAGGGACTAGTTTTGCCATATCCCGAATCATTACCAAGCCCTAACCCTAAAATCTATTTTAATTATAATAAAACATAATTAAAATACTTAGACCATAAGAATTAGGGTATTAATTCTTAAGTTAAAATTATTTTATAAATATTAAAATAATTTATGAAAACTTTAAAGTTAAATAAAATATTATTTTTATTTTTATTTTTTCTAAAATAAAATATTTATATTTACTTTAGGAAATAATTGTATAAACGATTATGAATATGTGTTACTCATATATAAACTCATATACTTTTAGAAAATAAAATTTATATGAACGTTGGATAAATTGAATGTTAATATTTAAGTAGAACATCTTACACCCTACTTAAAATATGGAACTTAATATTAAAGTTTAAATGAATAAGTAAAATACATGAACTACGAACATGAATTAATATTAAGTAGGATTTTGTGTTTACATAATAATAAAACCTAGTAGTAAATGAGTGATTATAATACTTGGACGGAAAACGCAAACTAATATTTTAAGTAGAACATTTTACGTCTACTTAACTAAGAAACTTAATATAAGTTAATACATGTATGCTAACTGATATGAATAGTTAAAAAATTTATGTTTACCTAGAAATGAATATTGATGCTACTTGAACTACGGTTATTTCGATAAATACCATAGTATAAATGAACTGACTAAAATCTGTATAAGCATATATATATGTTCTTTGTACTATCTATTAAGACTGTACTATCTGATTAGGCATAACTTTGGTGTGAGCTTTTATATGGATATCCGTGTTAAACAAGCAATTGCCTACTCTTAGGTGAGTTTACAAACCCATATAAACTTTTGATAAACCTTTCCCTTTTGGGAAAGAAAATATGCAAACATATAATGGACACAACTGGATTGTATAAACTTGATTATGATTGATTATTATTGAAACTGTTAAATTGTTGTAAATCGCCCGAATGTTATAAATAGATCTATTAGGGATTGACCATCCCCGTCTGGGTGATTCATGCTTACTGTGCCTTGGCCGGGACAACAGACGTATACCATGTTGGAACTGGAATGGGTGTCTTTTTGTAAGACACTACGTCCTCATCTGTTGAGGACTATGGGGTTAAGCTTCAGTTTCTAATAATAAACAAATGTTATTTACATTTTAGTAAGAATGCTTTGTGCATTATTAATTCTATGATTATTGTATGTCCAAACTAATTAATTGTTAAAATCTGTAAATTCACCAACTTTATGTTGACTGCCGTTAGTATGTTTTGCACATGAATATGAAGTTAGTACGTGGTGTGTGCATGGTCTCCAGCATCTTAGAAATCTGCATCATAGGACTCGTTAGGGGTTCTATTTGGGAAACAAAAACAATCACCTACTGTCTTGTTTAAGACAATTTTTATTTATTTGTTTAAATAAACATGTAATCTGATTTGACTAACTTTTTATCTTATGCTCTATGGACTATATGCTATCGATCCACCCTTGTGACATCTCCGGGGATATTTTCCGTATATTTTGACCCTACCCGGGGTGTCACAGAGAATGGTATCAGAGCGTTAGTTATAGAGAACCAGATAAATTTTTAAATAAAATAAAAATAAAAATGATTTTTCTTTTATTTAAAACTGGACTATAACTTATAAAAAAAACTTTTTGGGATTTTATTTTGGGACCGTATTAGTTAAGCATATAGATCTTAGGGCATTTTATGTTATGTTAACTAAATGTGTATATATATATATATATATATATATATGTTTACTAAACTTGATTGTTAATACTGTTTAGTGAGATATTGCTATATGTTAGATGTGCTAAACTTGAAAATTTTACACTACATAGTAAAATACTGAAATGAGAACATAGGTAATATTAAACTAAACTTCACACTTACAAGTTGATAAATGAACTACTTACATGATAATATATATATATATATATATATATATATATATATATATATATATATATATATATATATATATATATATATATATATATATATATATATATATATATATATATATATATATATATATATATATATATATATATATATATATATATATATATATATATATATATATATATATATAGAGCTAAGGTAAAATAAAATAAAACTTATAATAAAATAAATGAGGTGGAACCACAGGCTGCCATGTGTCCTCCTCTTTTTCTAAAAAAAAAAGTGTACGTTTGTAATTTTAGAAACTTCAAGGGCCGTTTTGAAAAAATTCTTAAACCTATATAATTTGGTTTTTTTTTCACACACATATCATTCCCTATTTTTGATCGACTGTATCATATCAACCGTAACCAACCACCGTCTTCTCCATCATTTTCTCCACCATCTTCTCCATCTTGAACCACCACCTTCCCCACCTTCTGACCACCGTACTTTCGCCACCGCACCACCAGCCCCATTGTTGACAAGCGTTCCCCAGTTGGTATGTGGTTAGATTTGACATAAAATTTTAAAAGTTTGATTCACATTATATCTTGATTTTTTGATACATACATGTTCTTAGATCTGTAACAAAATACAGAAAATGTGAAAGTTGCATACGAAGTGTTTGATAAAATGTCTAAACTAGACTTTATAACTATGAAGCACTTAATTCACAATGTGATGCAGTAAGATATACAGTAATGGAGTAGATCGTAACTGCAATGCGTTAGAAACATACATGTGACGCAGTAGGATATAAAGTAATGTAGTAGAACGTAACAGTAATGCAGTAAAAGCTATTTGTAGTGTTATTATAGTTTTTATTGAATCACAACTTTATTTCTACTACATTATATTTGTAGTGTTTTTATAGTTTTCTACAGCATGCGATTTGGTAGAAGTTGAACCATGATGCTCATTGATCTTTGTCGATATTCATATGCATGAGTTATGATATATTAGTATTTGCCTTTTGTCGATATTCATATGCTCATTGATCTTTGTCGATATTCATATGCAGTATGATATACACTTATGTTGTAGAATATACGGTAATGTATTAAAATAATGCAATAAAACACTAATGTTGTAGAATATACGGTAATGCAATAAAACATAACTGTTGTAAAACACTAATGTTGTAGAATATACGGTAATGTTGTAGAATATACGGTAATGTTGTAGAATATACGGTAATGTTGTAAAATATACGGTACTGTTGTAAAACACTAATGTTGTAAAACACTAATGTTGTAGAATATACAGTAATGTTGTAGAATATATAGTAATGCAGTTGGGTATAAAATAATGCAGTATGATATACACTAATGTTGTAGAATATACGGTAATGCAATAAAATAATGCAATAAAACACTAATGTTGTAGAGTATACGGTAATGCAATAAAACATAACAATTGTAAAACACTAATGTTGTAGAATATACGGTAATGTTGTAGAATATACGGTAATGTTGTAGAATATACGATACTGCAATAAAATAATGCAGTATGATATACACTAATGTTGTAGAATATACGGTAATGCAATAAAATAATGCAATAAAACACTAATGTTGTAGAATATACGGTAATGCAATAAAACATAACTGTTGTAAAACACTAATGTTGTAGAATATACGATAATGTTGTAGAATATGCGGTAATGTTGTAGAATATACGGTACTGCAATAAAATAATGTAGTATGATATACACTAATGTTGTAGAATATATGGTAATGCAATAAAATAATGCAATAAAACACTAATGTTGTAGAATATACGGTAATGCAATAAAACATAACTATTGTAAAACACTAATGTTGTAGAATATACGATAATGTCGTAGAATATACGGTAATGTTATAGAATATACGGTACTGTTGTAAAACACTAATGTTGTAAAACACTAATGTTGTAGAATATACGGTAATGTTGTAGAGTATATAGTAATGCAGTTGGGTATAAAATAATGCAGTATGATATACACTAATGTTGTAGAATATACGTTAATGCAATAAAACATAACTACAATTCAGTAGAAACTATTTGTAATATACTTATAATTTTTTACCGCATTATATGTTTTAGTTTGTAATTCACATTAATGATTCTATAGATTCACTAATGTACATAACATTTATGTTATTTCTTATTGATCAAGTGAAGTTAATCGAATTTTGTTATTGTATGAAGTATTGAAATAAATTTAGATGGTTGTTACAGTATTTGGTAATATTGTGCTGATGTTTGGCACGTATTAGGTTTATATATAAATACTGTGATTTTCAGAGTTAAATGGTTGTTACTGGTCTTAAAGTTAAGTAGCTTTTTATTATGATGGAGTAGGTATAAAAGTGTGATGTAGTAAGATTGTCTATTGTATTGTGATGGAGTAGAATATACATTTTGATGTAGTAATGTTTACATTGTAATACAGGAAAATAACACAGTGATGCAGTAAAGTAATTAAACGAGGAAGTGTAGTGGCTGTGCAGAAAAAGAGCCATAATTTAAAAGCATGCCCATTGAAGTGGCCACCATCAAAGAACAACAAGCAACAAGAAGAGCCGACAAGAGCGACAAGATCTGGACACATAATATGTACCCGTAAAGCTTACAAGCAATGTTTCATTATTCGTTTTATATTCAAAATAAGTAGTGTATAGATATCAAATTATTACTTACAAGCCATGTTTTCGGTTCTAAGATGTATAGTATTTGTTACCAAACATGAATACAAAAGTATCTTATTGTATTATAAATATACTCGGTATCCTTTTGTTTTACGAATAATAATTAATACTGTATATTATCTTATTTGTTTGGTGTGTTATAACGCATTAAAATATACATTATATTTTGATATAATAGCATTCACATTATGATGCAGTAAAATAGTCATTGTGATGTGGTAAAATAATACAATGATGTACTAAAGTATTATTTTGATGGAGTAAAGTTATATTGCAATTTAGTAGTATGGTAACAATCTGACGAAGTAAAACAATATTGTGATGCATTAGCTGTAGTCGCCAGATGCAATATTATTTTCATTGCAACATACTTGATAACTTAATGCATCTATGTTCATTCACATATCCACAGTAATCAAAAGTAGTAAATATTATACAAAATTTATCATCATTAAACTTTCAGTACATCGTATTTACGTTCCGTATTCCAAAGTATTACATCTAATATAATTTAAGTGTTGTCTATAAATGATCCACCATCCACGATTATCTTCTAAGAATCTTTGTTACGCGTTCAATGCATCTGTGCACCATTCGCCCTTCAAATCGAGTGTATCAATTGGTATTTGAGGATGCAATCTACTTCTTGTAGCTTGGTAAATGCATATGCCTTTGTCGCTTGTGTTTTTTTTGCATGTTCTTTTAACCTCTGTAATAATAGTTCAAGCATTTTTATAAAAATAGCAAAATATATTATGTGATGCAATAGAATTTAAACTAACATGTAGTAGAGTATACGTATAATGTTGTAGAAATAAAGTTATAATGTAGTAAAAAAATACAAATACATTACAAATATTTTCTACTTCATTACAATTATATTCTACTAAATCACTGTTATTTATATCATAATTTAACACAATTATTTTGTTAGTGCACTATATTCATTTACTAGTATAAAATAGCAGCACCAAATAACTTTAATGTAATAGAATATAAAACAACACTAATGTAGTAGAAATAAAGTTGCGATGTAGTAAATCATGCATATGAACAACACGAGTAACCTACTGCATTAAATGCATTAGAATTTAAACCTTAATGTAGTAGAAATAAAGTTTTAATGCATTAAATCATGCATATGAAGAATGTACGTAACCTACTTCATTACAATGCATTAAAATTAAACTGTAATGTAGTAGAAATAAAGTTGCAATGTAGTAAATCATGCATATGAACAACACGAGTAACCTACTGCATTAAATGCATTAGAATTTAAACCTTAATGTAGTAGAAATAAAGTTTTAATGCATTAAATCATGCATATGAAGAATGTACGTAACCTACTTCATTACAATGCATTAAAGTTAAACTGTAATGTAGTAGAAATAAAGCTGCAATGTAGTAAATCATGCATATGAACAACACGAGTAACCTACTGCATTAAATGCATTAGAATTTAAACCTTAATGTAGTAGAATAAAGTTTTAATGCATTAAATCATGCATATGAAGAACGTACGTAACCTACTTTATTACAATGCATTAAAATTAAACTGTAATGTAGTAGAAATAAAAATGCAAGTATCGTAATATATTATCGTGCATTAAAATTAAACAGTAATGTAGTAGAAAGAACAATGCAAGTGACCTACTGCATTACAGTGCATTAAAATTTAACTGTAATGCAGTAGAATAAAATTTGCTTATTATTATTAAAATTTTACCAAATCACATACATAGTATTAGTTTTACTCCATCATAATATTAATTCTACTCAATCATAGTGTTAATCCTACTCCATCACAGTTATAATTTTACCAAATCACTTATATATTACATACAAATACTTAATTTCGACAAAACCTCAAAATACAACTTTATCCTACTCAAGCATATTCACATTAAAAATAATTCTACTCCATTACAGTTCTAATTTACCAAATCGCATGCATAGTATTAGTTTTACTCCATCATAATATTAGTTCTACTCAATCATAGTGTTTCCTACTCCATCACAGTTATGATTTTAATAAATCACATCTATATCAAAGAGAACTTTATAATTCTCATTCAGACATTATATCAAACACATTTTATACATCAATCATAAACACATACTTACACAAAGCCTTATATATGTTTGATATCCTATCGCATTCTAGAGCATCATAGATCATTTTTAACACATTCTAACACAAATCATTCAAAAATTAATCAAAAAATTAAAAAAAAATTACCAGAGTATGCGCTGTTTAATTTGTTTGATTCGAGAGGATTCAGTAGGTTTGATTTGGTGGATTTGGTGGATTTGGTGGATTCGAGAGGATTCAGAGTGTACTGTGTGTTTTTTGATCGTTTTTTAGTATGTGAAGTGTGTGTTTTTTGATCGGGCTAATTTGGACGTTTTAATTTTAATTATTTTCTACAATTACCCTTAAAGTTTGAGAGTTTACAAAAAAGACACCATTTGTTTTATCAAATTAGGTGATTTTGATCCAAGGGGTGAGATTTCACCTCATTTATTTTATTATAAGATATGTTTTAGAATAACTCCACTCTATATATATATATATATATATATATATATATATATATATATATATATATATATATATATATATATATAAGTATATAAATATTTGTAACCTTAAAACATTCTAATAAGTGTTTAAAAAGGGATATATTTCATAAAACATGTAATCTAAATAATATTATTCTTTGTTTGTAAGCTTATACTCACTTCAAACTTAAAATAATACTATTTCAGAGCATCATGACTCCGCCTACGGCATCCTTGACTCTTCTACCCATGGCAGCTCCTACTCCAGTTATTCGTTCATCTCCACAATCGACGCAGTATGGATGGTTGTCAGCCTCAGATTTAGAGGATGACCCAACTATTGAAGTTGTATTCCCAGAGGACTCATTTCCTATCTCCGCATCAGCTATATTGGCCCCGACCTCTAGGGAGGAGGACCAGGTTCTTCCTAGCCTAACATCTTCCGTGCCTCTATTCTTATCATCGGGCTATTTCTCTGGGTGCGTACCCGTCTCCACTTATGAGACCGGGGAAGGCTCTAGAGCAAGACGTGTCGATTCTGTTCAGGCTCAGATTGCCGCACTGGCGGCACGCCAGGAGAAGGAGATATCGGACCTCCGCAGCCTAGTGATAGCCGGTCGACAAGGCCACACCGTCATCCATGATCGTATTGACACTTTCTCCCGCACCATGAGGAGAGAAGCCCAGGCTACTAAGGATGTCCAGGCCAAGACTGATAAAGCCTTGAAGTGGCTCATAGAGGAGAACAGTCGTCTTCACCAACGTATTCAGGTGATGGAGGGTCCTCAGCATCAGACCCATACTGCCCTATCTACTCAGGAGCAATCGTTGTCTATCTTTTGTGATCTTGCCACCGTCTGACATGACGGGATTACTACAGAGACGACTCATCTGCGAGGAGGCACCAATAGACTCCAAACCCATGTGCTGACAGCATTCTATGTGCTCAAGGAGACCCGAGCGACGATTCAGACATTGCAGGGTTCCCGAAGAGCATCTACAGCTCCACCCGCTCCATCAGCACCATCAGTACCAACTTTATCTAGTGGACCATCTTGGCAGGACTAGTATAGATGTACCGGACTTCTTGTACATCATGACAAGCTTACGGGTTGTATCCCGGCTATTATGATATAAGACCTTCGTACTTTTTTTTCTTTTTCAAGCTTTTGGTTATGTATCCTTGTGTTGTACCTCTCTTTTTCTGGCATTTATTTTTGGATTTGATGTACTTAAGACAATGTGTACCACTACCCAGGACAAGGCTAGCTAAGTCTCTGTCTCGGATTTGATATGCTCGATGAATGTTTAATTCCTTATGGAAATTTGCATGAAATCATTCTCTTATGTTATATCTGTTCTGCAACGTATTATATTATGAAATCTTGATAGGTTATCCAAATCTGTTATGAATTTTACGCATGAAATCATCTCTTGCAAATAATATAAAAACTGTACTAACGTTTGAACTAATAATCTCATTTTGTGTATGATTATAGACAAATGGTGATTACGCGATCAAACCCCAATAATGCAACCACTTCCAACACCACTAACACCGAAGTTCCCGAAGCTACTCATAATGTTACCGCTGCTCAACTCAGAGAGATGATTGGTGAAGGCATTACGGCAGCTATGGCAGCCAGAGAAGCTAATGTGAGAAATGAACCAAACCACAACATGCACAGAAACGACTTCAACATGGGTTGTTCTTACCCCAACTTCTTGAAATCCAAACCCTCATACTACCAAGGAAAAGAAGGAGTTGTTGAACTGATGCAATGGTTTGAAAGACTAGAGACAGTTTTTCGCATCAGTGATTGTGCTGACGAGAACAGAGTTAAGTATGCTACATACACTCTACTCGATAGCGCCCTTACTTGGTGGAACTCTATGGTCGCCACCCTTGGACATAACACTGCCTATACTCTCACTTGGGCCAACCTCAAGGAGAGAATGACTGAGAAGTATTGTCCCAGAGGAGAAATGAAGAAGGTGGAAGTCGAGCTGTGGGATCTGAAGTGTGAGAACAATGATATCCTTTGGTACAAAAAAAGATTTCAAGAGTTAAACTTGATGTGCACCAGAATGTTCCCTCTAAGGAGTGACAAGATTGAGAAGTATGTCAGCGGACTCCCTGACAACATTCATGACAGTGTGCTAGCTTCACGACCCACTACCATGGAAGGTGCAATGGAATTTGCGACAGAGTTGATCAACAAGCGAGCTTACAACCTGTCTGAAAGACAAACGAACAACAAGCGGAAGTCGGGTGGAACTACTCGTAGCCAGCACCGGCAGTCTTCCAAAAGACAAAACATTAAGCAAACTAATGACACTACTCCCACAACCCGCAACAAGAAATACATAGGATCGAAACCTAAGTGTTCAAAATGCGAATACCATCATGATGTTGGAAAGCAATGTAAGGGAAACCAAAACTCCGCAAGTGAAAGTAATCATGGGCCAAAGAAAGTTGTAGTATGTTACGAATGTGGGACCCCTGGACATGTGAGACTTGAGTGTCCCAAGTTGGCCAACTGGAAGGAGGACAACAAAGGAACCCCATCACAAGTATACATGGTTGGCGATGCCCGAGCCAATCCAAATTCCAACATTGTCACCGGTACATTTCTACTAAACCAACGATATGCATCTGTCTTATTTGACACCGGGGCTGATCGAAGCTTTATATCAACGGAATTTAGTAGAGTATTGGAAATTACTCCATTAGTCTTAGAATCCTACCATACTGTAGAACTAGCTGACGGAAAAATTGTGACAGTTGACACCATCATTCAAGGTTGTACTTTAAACCTCTCCAACCACCCGTTCAACATCGATTTGATCCCCGTAAGTCTTGATAGCTATAATGTCAACATTAGCATGAATAGACTAGCAAGTATCACGCAATTACCCTATATAACCAAAAGCTGGTTCGTGTACCTTGGGGAGATGAAACCTTAATTATACTGGGGAGACATAACCCTGATATAGTTAACACTAGATTTAGTGTCATCTCTAGCACCAACGGGCTAAAGGATATTTGGTCCGAGAATATCCCTTTTCCCTAACCTGTTTCTTCCCTGCCTAAACCTGAAGGACACACCCAACTCACAATGGGTGTATTTTGTAGGGTTACTTCCGCCACCTAGGCAACCCTAAACCTGAAAGGCACATCCAACTAACAATGGGTGTACTTTGTAGGGCTATGTTCGACATCCCCCATAAAAAGATGTTGAATGTCCTATGTTTTTGGACATTCCTCTTTCCTCTTCGGATCCAATTAGTTTGATAATACCATCACCCACTAGACGCTGGGAGATGAGAATTCCTCTTTTTAGAAGTCAGAATTTGTACAAATTTTGAACCAGTAATAATGAATGCATGACCCTTGTTATGACACCCTGCAAGGCGCGCACTTCTTTATTCTTAGTGTCTTCTTTTATTTCCACCATTTGAGGTACTTCTTTTCTGCGCCCCTCTCGCTCAGCCTCACGGCGAAGGAAGCAGATTCTTTGCAACTTCTTACGCAATCACCATCAACAACAATCTTAACCTCCTTGTTGGGTAGAAACTTTAGTACTAATAACTGATGTTTGTATCCCACAAACTTGAGGTATAATTGTAATTTCATTCTTAAAAACTGTTGATGTAGGAGGGTTATAGTTAAAATGTTTTGTTTTACCTACAACCCCAAATTTTCAACATCGGGTGTGGAGATATAACTTGTATCCCACCCATGAAAAGGATGTAGATATAGTGCATCTCTAGATTTCCCAGCATATGAAACATGCTGGCATGTCCTCCTCATATCAGAAACCAGTTGCAATGAATTTGTCCTCCTAACAAAATCCACAATGCCATTGGTCTTCTCCCAGATCCTGGGAGGGTATAGCTACGACCCCATTTAAGAAGCCCGCACCTATTCATCCACAGCAGCAGCGCCCTTTACTGCTCAATCGGATGTATAGTGCGATCTAGATAAATATCTCTTTGCATTCCGCACCTATTCATCCACAACAACAGTCTCCTTTACTGCTCAATCGGATGTATTGTGTGATCCAAATAAAGATCTCTTTGCGTTCCTTTCCTATTCATCCACAGCAGCAGCCCCATTTACTGCTCAATCAGATGTATAGTACAATCCAAATAAAGATCTCTTTGCGTTCCTTTCCTATTCATCCACAACAGCAGCCCCCTTTACTGCTCAATCGGATGTATAGTGGATCCAAATAAAGATCTCTTTGTGTTCCTTTCCTATTCATCCACAGCAGCAGCCCCCTTTATTGCTCAATCGGATGTATAGTACGATCCAAATAAAGATCTCTTTGCGTTCCTTTCCTATTCATCCACAGCAGCAGTCCCCTTTACTGCTCAATCAGATGTATAGTGCGATCCAGATAAAGATCTATTTGCGTTCCTTTCCTATTTATCCACAACAGCAGTCTCCTTTACTGCTCAATCGGATGTGTAGTGTGAACCGGACAAAGATCTCTTTGCATTGCCTCATGCCCATCCATAGCAACGGTCTCTTTTACCGCTCAATCGGATGAATAGTGCAACCCGGATAAAAATCTCTTTGCAATCTCTTCTGTTCACTTGTAATGACAGAAGCTTCCATTGATGCCGAATCAGACGTATAAAAGTAACCTAGGTATAGACCACTTCGCGTTCATGCCGCCATCCGCACCTGAGAGAGAGAACTTGAAACAAATCATACTTAGAACATTCTTCACTTAAAAGATAACTACGTTTTTAATAGCTTTGAGGACAAAGCTAAAATAACGGGGTGGTACTGTAAAATCCATGATTTTACCATGATTTTATATAATAAAATTTCACCCATTAAGTCTTTGAACACAAACTCATGTATTATATCTCTATAAGTCATGTGTGAACTTGTCTAAATGAATATACATATATACTTATATTTTTACATTTATACTTGTTGTAATAAGTTTTATAACTTAAAAACCATGAACTCATAACTAGAAGAACAAGTAATAAAAATGTAGAACCAACATTTGAGTATTCAACACTTAACAAATTGGAGAAATATGTTACACCATGCATACTTAGCCGTTTATACATATGTATATATCATATGCATACTACAGTTCCCTTGGACTAGCCAAATATCCTTTCTTCTATGTTAAGCCCAATATAAGCCCATGACAAGCCCACCTTTTCTCTTTTTGGGTGGAGATACACGGCATTCCCCATGTGGAAGAGGAAGAGTTGTCTTGGAAAGGCAAGGGATGACACTTGGCATAATTTATCTTACCAAGGTGTATGTGGAAGGAGAAGAGATGCATGGGAAACACAAAAGCCTACACTTGGCACAAGTGTTCTTCCTAAGGCAACCATGCCTTTTGCCTTGCCCTTTCTCTTTCTTCCTTAAGCCGAAAACACACACACTTCTCATACACACATGCAAATCTAATCTCATTTTTCTCTCATTTTCCTTCTCTCTCAAATCATACGAATGCATCCAATAACACATAAACTTTACTAGTTATTGTCTTTTTCTTCATTACTACTAATCATTTAGTAGTATCACCATCTTTGGAATCATACTATCAAGCCCTAGCCGAATCTATAGGCCACGGCTTGGCTTATGTTTAGGATTTTCTTCATCAACTAGATTAGATCTCTAATCTCCTAGTGCATACAGATCTTCCTTGATAACATTTTGGCAAGAAAGGTATATACATCATAATCTTTCATTTCTTCATGCATGCATCATCATACATCTATAAACACAAGTAAATAATATGTTAACATCAAGATTTGATAAATATATGACCCTTATAGGTCACAGCATATTTATACAAATCATGTTCATGATTTAAAATCCTTGAATAAGAAACTTATGACTTATGTGTTATGTTTTAAACTTGATTTAAAAACCATATAAAACCTTTTATAAATCTAAACCTTGAATGAGTTATAAATCTTGTCTATGGGACTTTGGTTAACCAATAATCATAGATCTCATGAAATAAACTTGTGCAACTTAAAGATCATGAAAACCATGACCTTAAAGGTCACGGCTAAATTTAGTGGTTACCATATGATTTGTCTACTTAGTTTTAATAATGGAACATGAAATGTTACATGTTAAATGGAATATTAAAAATCATAAAAATATAACTTATGTGTATATATGTAGCCGTGGGTTATATATGACCTAAAATGGGTTAGATGTACATGCATGCTTATGTAAACCATAGATCTAATGATAGAGTTAACTTGAGTATGATAAACATAAAACAAGCTTATAAAATCTTATGGGAATCTTGGGAGAAAACAATATAGCCGTGGGCTATAGGTAGTTTTCTTGGAATAATGGTAACCTTAGGAACATGTATGTAACCTAGATAATTATGTTGTATTTTTGTAAATATTTACAAGACTTAAAACTAGTTAAAGTGACATCTTGGAAATACCAAGATCTAAAAATATAGCCGTGAGCTATATATGAGAGTACATGGATCTATGTTTGATTCTTAGGTCTAGACATAGTTTAGATCTTATTTTGGACTTATGACTTATTTTCTTGATGTATACATAGTTGATCTAGTTTTTGTAACACTTATAAATTACATGCAACCTTAAAATGAGACTTGACTTATCTTAATATGCTATAACAAATGTGAGCCGTGGGTTATAAGCTCCTACTAGGGCTTATGACTTACTTGTAACCTTATAACACACCTAGATCAAATTTGGTATAACGCATAAAACAAATAGTAAGTTTTCTACATCTATTTAGATTTAGAACTAAATATTAATAAGCTCATAATAAGCTTAATAGAGTATCCTAAGAAGAAACATACAAGTAATGTTAATGGACTAATTAAGTCCATAAAATGTTAATCTAAAACTAAATGGACCCAATAAGCCCATTTAATAAATCCTAGTAACTTAATGGAATTAAGATTACACTTAGGCCCATTTAACTAATTAAAGGACTTAAAAATATAGTTAAGCCCAATAAATGATTTAAAGGCCAAATAAATTAGTGGACTTGGGATATAGTTAAGCCCGCTAAAATAGCCCATTCGATGTTTAGCCCATTTAATGAGCCCATATACTATTTTGAATGTTAAATAAAAGTTTTTATAATAAAAATATAACTTACAAAAACTTTTTGGATGAAAATGACAATTTATAGAACTTAAGGACAAAAACCGTAACTTATGAAAGTTGTTTTCATAAACTAGTAAGCACAAGGACTGAAAATGTAAATATTCAAAAGTCTAGGGTTTAATAATTACTATCCGTGGCAAATTAAACCCTAGGGGCCATTTTGGGAAGTTTCTAAAAGATATTTTGTCATTTTAAAACCCTAAGGACTTTTTTTGTAATTTTAGTAAAGTTACAAAACCTACATAAAACTAGGGGGACCAAATCTGCCATAAGCTGAAACTTTAACAAACCCTTGGTACTAAATATGTAAAATCCGAAAGTTACACTTGTTTAAAAATATAGAGGGACTAGTTTTGCCATATCCCGAAACATTACCAAGCCCTAACCCTAAAATCTTTTTTAGTTATAATAAAACATAATTAAAATACTTAGACCATAAGAATTAGGGTGTAAATTCTTAAGTTTAAATTATTTTATAAATATTAAAATAATTTATGAAAACTTTAAAGTTAAATAAAATATTATTTTTATTTTTATTTTTTTTTAAAATAAAATATTTATATTTACGTTAGGAAATAATTGTATAAACGATTATGAATATGTGTTACTCATACATAAACTCATATACTTTTAGAAAATAAAATTTATATGAACGTTGGATAAATTGAATGTTAATATTTAAGTAGAACATCTTACACCCTACTTAAAATATGAAACTTAATATTAAAGTTTAAATGAATAAGTAAAATACATGAACTACGAACATGAATTAATATTAAGTAGGATTTTGTGTTTACATAATAACAAAACCTAGTAGTAAATGAGTGATTATAATACTTGGACGGAAAACGCAAACTAATATTTTAAGTAGAACATTTTATGTCTACTTAACTAAGAAACTTAATATAAGTTAATACATGTATGCTAACTGATATTAATAGTTAAACATTTTATGTTTACCTAGAAATGAATATTGATGCTACTTGAACTACTGTTATTTAGATAAATACCATAGTATAAATGAACTGACTAAAATCTGTATAAGCATACATATATGTTCTTTGTACTATCTATTAAGACTGTACTATCTTATTAGGCATAACTTTAGTGTGAGCTTTTAATTGGATATCCGTGGTAAACAAGCAATTGCCTACTATCAGGTGAGTTTACAAACCCATATAAACTTTTGATAAACCTTTCCCTTTTGGGAAAGAAAATATGCAAACATATAATGGACACAACTAGATTGTATAAACTTGATTATGATTGATTATTATTGAAACTGTTAAATTGTTGTAAATCGCCCGAATGTTATAAATAGATCTATTAGGGATTGACCATCCCCGTCTAGGTGAGTCATGCTCACTGTGCCTTGGCCGGGACAACAGACGTATACCATGTTGGAACTGGAATGGGTGTCTTTTTGTAAGACACTACATCCTCATTTGTTGAGGACTATGGGGTTAAGCTTCAGTTTCTAATAATAAACAAATGTTATTTATATTTTAGTAAGAATGCTTTGTGCATTATTACTTCTATGATTATTGTATGTCCAAACTAATTAATTGTTAAAATCTGTAAATTCACCAACTTTATGTTGACCCCCGTTAGTATGTTTTGCACAGGAATATGAAGTTAGTACATGGTGTGTGCATGGTCTTCAGCATCTTAGAAATCTGCATCATAGGACTCGTCAGGGGTTCTATCTGGTAAACAAAAACAGTCACCTACTGTCTTGTTTAAGACAGTTTTTATTTATATGTTTAAATAAACATGTAATCTGATTTGACTAACTTTTTATCTTATGCTCTATGGACTATATGCTATCGATCCACCCTTGTGACATCTCCGGGGATATTTTCCGCATATTTTAACCCTACCCGGGGTGTCACATGAAGTCAATGCAAAATATCAATCCAAGAAAGGTCTCAAATATTGAAGCGAGTTATGCCAAGATATGAACTTTATAAGGTCCCGAGAAGCATTATTAAAAGATTTTGTCCTTTAGCTAACTATTGATTAAATCGTCCTACTTTATTTTCATCCTAATAACCTATCGAAATAAGTCAAACAATGCATCCTCGTTATCATTCAAGGCAACAATAAAATATAAGAGATACGCCTAGGAATAAGGGAGTCTAAGTGAATAATTGGCCCACATGAGTTTGTGTTAGTTTGCTAACTTATAATAACAATGATCTCGTTTTTAAGCTTGGTATGGGGAACATGAAACTTGAGGGTGATAATCATTCATGACATTCCAAAACCCAAAGTTAAGTTTTTTATCTTTTTACTTGTTTTCTTCTTTTGAATATTTTATAATTTTCTATCTCTTTTATGTCTTGTGTTTAAAAAAGGCCAAGGTGGACTGATTATGATAGAAAATGTAAATCTTGCTTTGTAATTAATGCATTGCATGAGGGCATTGCAATGGTCAAGTGTAGGGGATTTAATAAGTGTGAAAACACTTATCCTTTTACCACTTAACTATAATAATAACCAAGCCAAAACGTGTATTTTATGTCGTAAATGTCGGAATTATGCGTGGTTTGTGTTTTTATTATGTTTTAGGACCAAAGGATGAAAAAGGAAGAAAACACAGGCTTTCACGGGCTTTTGTCGAAGAAAAAGACTAAACACGAAGTCAAAAGATTAAGAGTGCAAAAAGAACGGAAGTCCAAGGCCTATTCTGAAGATTTATCGAAGAAAAAGTCTAAAGACGGAAGTTTAATGAAGTCGAAGAACCAAGTCTAATAGAGGAAGAAATTTATAAGATGAGTTCTATTTATATCGACAAATCCCAAGACAACGTCGAGAAAGTCGAAGAATTTAAAAGACGAAAAGACGAGAAGAAAGAAGAAAGCACCAACGCATTTTCCTACTCCTATATATAGTCCTTAAACACTTCATTAAGGAGTAGATTTTAGTTTAATGTTTTGTAACATAATTAGGAGTAGGTAAGTACTTTCTCTCTCTAGTTTTATTTTCTCTCTCTAAGTTTTCTTTGAAGTTTTTCTTGAATCTTTAATCTTTAAATCTTCTAATCTTAAATCTTTAATCTTTGTCCTTAATTTCTAGCTTTTCATTAATTTCATTCTACTTTTCTTATTAGTTTTATCTTAATCATAATCTTTTTCATCAAATTTTTATATAAAGTTTAAATCTTTTTAAATTTCGTGATTTGTTTTTAAATTTTTTATAAGTTTTAGCATTAATCTAGGCTTTTTAGTTAGCTTATTTGAGTTTTATTTTGCTTATTGTCCTTAAAAAGTTAAGATTTAAGTGCATATTTTCGTCCTTTTTCGTGTTCCTAGTTTTAGGAATATCTGATTCGATTTCGCAACTTTTTCTTAATTGCAAAATCTTGGTTTTTTTCATAATTGCAGAATCTTCCTCCTTTTAGCATTGCGAAATCATTCTTTTCCTTTATTGCGAAATTGTGTCTAGTTTCGTATTGCGAAATCATTGATTTCGCAATTATTGAGAAATCTTTGATTTGGATTGCGAAATTAGTACAAATTCTGGTTATTGCGGATTTGATCTTTAAGCATTGCAGATTTTTCCATTTTATTGCGAAATTATTACCTGATTTCGCAATAATCGCGAAGTTGTCCTTTTAATTGCGAATTTAATTGTTGTTTTTTATATAATTGCGAAATGTTTGTTTAATTGCGAAATTAATTCATTTTTATATAATTGCGAATTTAAATAGTTTTGGTTTAAATTTATTTTCCCGCCATTTTATTTAGCTTTATTTTAATTGTTTCGTCTTATTTTTCTTAAGCTTTAATTTTACTTGTTTGTCTTAGTTTAATTTTAAACGTGTTTAATTTTCAAGTTTTCATTTCTTTACGTTTAATTTTCTCGTCATTTAATTTTGTAGTCATATTATTTGTAGTTTTAATTTTCACGCTTTTGTTTTTACTTTATTTTTACCCTTTACGTAACGACATTTTCATTTACATTTTCATTTATTTTAGTTTAAAAATAGATAATCTTTTTCCTTTATATTCCACCAAGAACGACTGAGGCACACTTTCAACCGGAGATCAATTCGATGAGACCGTGAACAACGAACTTTTTAACCTAGAAAAAACCGTACTTTCAATCACCCCAGTTCGCGCCTTGAAGGTTGATCCCCGTCGTACCACATTGATTGGTAAGCGAATTTATGTATGAGAAGATTTCCATAGCGTGAACTTTGTGACGACACGCTAACTTAGATGGGCAAATTGTTTTTTGGGTTCGCGGCCCGTTGTTTGTGTTAGTAAGGTAACAATGTCATGCGGCTAATAATAATCCAATGTATAATAACACAATCCAATAACGATATGAATAATGATAATAATGTTAACAATAATGGTAATATTGAGACTACGGTCTCATGGAAGGTTTAAGATGTATGATTTGCTTTATATATTGCCTGACTAGCAATACAAGGACTTAATTCTGATATTATACTTGTGTTCTGATTTCGATGATTGTTTTATATAACGGTTTTATTAAACTCTATGATTTCACTCGGCATTCGCTGATATGATTTTTGCATGTTTTTATCTCAGTTGCTTGAAGGTAACTTGGATGGAGATCGACTCTGATGGCCCACATAATAAAAATTATTCATTCGATCTATGTTTTGTAAACTTTATGACTGTGTAATTTGGGGACCTTTTGTACACTTAAAACTTTTTATTTCGAATGAATGTATGTTAAACCTTGTACAACCATTTTTATGCGTTGTCTATGATTGGAGTTATTGTGCTATCCCGTAACACTCTAATGACTCTTCCGCTGTACTGATATGAAATTTGAGAGTAAGGAGTACTCGAGGAGTGGAGTAGGAACGAGGAGTGAGCTTCGTTGCCGAACCACTATAAATCCTTGGTGTTTGGTTTGATCTTTCTTTACCCTTAACTCTTTACATTCTTTATTCTTTGTGCATATATATATTAGTTAGTATTAGTTTAGTTACACTATCATTGTTCATATTGTGCATAAGAAGATTTCACTTATTTCCTCAAGTCTAAGTTTTTTAGAAAAAGGATTTTTTTAAAACCATCATTTAACAAGTAAATATAAGAAACTATTCAACCCCCCCCCTTCTAGTTTCTACACGGTCGTTCAATAGTTATTAAAACTTGAACGTACCTAGTGTTCTCTCGTGTTCAAATAGTTTATTAGTGCTGGAGTTTGATGGAGTTCGAACGACGTTTTGAGTCTTTTTGATGTGTGTCTACATTCGGGTATGTATTTTAATTAATGAGAACTACTAAATTTTCTTGCAAATAAGTCTGGCTAATTATAGGAAAATGATTTTGAAAATAATTTGTAAGTGTATGGTAAGATATCGTGACTTATGTATCTTTTTATTAAGTTTGTGGTAGTAAGTTATAAAAAAAATTTGTCATGAAAATAATTGGATTAGTTTTCTAGGTAACATGTGATAATACATTTTAAAGGGTAAAGAAATTTTACAATAATTTTCTTAAGCGGAGTTAAAATTTTAGAAGTATTTAAATGGACGAAAAGAGTAAAAAGAGAGATTTTACTTTAATAATGATAATAATAACACAACACCTTGTAAACGTGTAATAGTTAGTTATAACAAGCCTAAATAGATTATAAAAAATAATTATAATATAGAATAAAATGAATAAAAACACCCTATTTTATAAACACGTATTGGTTTCATAATAACAAGTGAAATGAGTTTAATGTGAGTAAACAAGATAATGTTTAGAATAACATTATACTATACTAACTAGTGAATACCTTTGATAAAATAATGAAGATAAAAGATGAGTTTATTGTTAAATTAGATGATAGATAAAGTGAGTTTTAGTACACTAACTGAGTTGTGCCCTTTGATAGTAACGGAGATGGTAAAATATGACTATGATTTCATTTATTGGTGTTAAAATATGGTCCTAATGTGAAGTAACTTGTGACAATCCGTCAATTTATGGTTGATATTTTATTCTCAGATAATTATTTGAAAATATTATTTTGATGTTATAATATGAACTCACTTATTTTTGGGAAGAAATTTGGATTTACGTCTTGAAGTAGCGTCGACTACGTTTAAACCGGAGGATTCAACGTTACGGTCTTTGGTGACAGTCCGACATTTCAGAAAATAAATTTATCCGTGAATATTATTTTGGACTTTAAATTTGTGTTGGTTCATAAACTCACATATTTACGAGAAGAGATTAGGACTTATGATTTTATTTTAACGTCCTTTACGACTAAACCGGAAACCTTAGGATTACGTATTTACGTTTTTGAACTCCGTTTTTGATGAGACAATTTTTATTGGATTCGTTTTGTGACGTTGATTCATAATTTATAAAAACGTTTTTCGCAAAACGACCCGAGGGAACGCAAATCGAGAAAACTAGAATCGAGGAATACCCGTAAACTAGTGAGATGGGACAAAACACATTGTCCCATACCACTAGCTTGGTTTGGATGGCACAACTTGACACCACACACTAAGGTGGCATCAAGTTAGCTTACACATTACAAGTGTAAGCCTAGCTTACATTTTAAGCTTACACATTCCACTAACCCTCAAAACTAGCTACTAGTTTTCTCATTCCACTATTTCATACATGAAATTCAACATCAAACTCTCTCAAACAACCGCTCCCTTGCCGTCCAAAATAAACCAACAAACACCCATTTTGATCTCTTCTAGCCATGAAACACATGTTTACTAGCTCTATTAAGGAGTTCTCTTGAAGCCTTGATCATTTGGTGGCCATATTAACATCATTGGAGGTGATTTGCTTGTGTCCTAGGGCTGATTTTCCAACATATGTTCTTGATATTTGATGGTCTTGGAGATACTTGTTGTGTTCATCAAGTCCTTGTCTTCCAAAAACAAGGAATACACTTGGTTGGTAAAGAAGATCATCCTCTCCATTTTTCTCTTGTTATTTTGTAAAGAACAAATGTATTTTATTTCATTTTGTATATGTATATGATGTATATATGATGATAAAAATGTTGTGTGGGGATCAAGTGTTGATAGATATGATTAAAAAGGTTGATAACTATAAGAAATAAGGCTAAAATCTTGATTATTTACTTGGCTGTGTAAAAACAGTATGTAACTAAAAGATGAACTGATAAAATTGCATGGTATGATCCATTTACAGTAAGTACAAGATGTTATACACATGTGAGAGTTGGCCATGCAATGGAATCAAAATAATGAGTGAGATATGATCAAAACAAGTTAGGTGGTCTAATCTGAATAAGCAGTTTTGTAAGGACTGTTAAGGCATGATAAACTCAAAATGGGCAGTAGCTATAGCTAAGTTAAATGTAGCACATAATATGAAGAACATGTCACCCAAAAATGAGCTTCTAATTCATTATAGAACTCTAGATATGTTAAAAATGGTGAATATGAAGATAAAAATCAGATTTTTAAGAATTAATGTTTATTATTATTATATAAGCACTCACATTTTATTTTATAAAATGTATAATAAAAACCCACTAACTTATAAAACTTATTTATATAAATATATAAAAGGGTAATTAAATGGATAAATTATATAAATGGTGGTGAAATAATATTTATAAGTAATAAAAACTATAAACTTGATTTTTACGACTTTTTCGGCTATTGCCGTAAAATTAACGTTTTTCGCCAAATAAAACTTAGACGACCAAACCCGTCTAATGTAAAGTTTATAAAAGTCATATACTGATGTATAGGTAACTAATACAAGTAAAAACCGATAAAACCCGAACTATAAGAAATACGGACATTAACGAGCTAACTAAGCATATTGGACTAACAATTGGACTAAATAAGATAAAAACTTGTAAAAAGAACTTATTGGGCTTAACCCATTTGGGCCCAACATGGAAAGTATATATACTGATAATATAGGTATAAAAGGGATTAAAACAAGTTAAAGTACTTATAATAGGCTTATTGGACTTAAAACGAGTAAATAGGTTAAACGAGAAAAACTAGTATAAATGTTATCGACACATAACACAAAAATGAGTAAATGAGGATATGTAAACCCACTTGATCATCATATATATATAAAATCATCATATGTATACATAATTGTTATTTTTATAAAGTCATTGGACAAACGTCTAAGACCGATTATTATTTGTCTAGGTTTCCGTGATTGAAGCACGTACCGTACGTCCGAATTGCCGATAACCCGCCTTCCCACATCAACGTGAGTTCATAGCCTCGCACTCTTTTAAATGTTTTTATGAAATGTTTTATAAACCCGCGAGGGAGATAACATGTTAGTTTTTATAAAATAGGACACCATTTGTCCCGATTGTTTGTTTATTGATTTTGGACCCGAATGAATGAATGACCCGATTGTATGACCCGATAAATGATTAAAGGACCCGATAGATGAAATAAAATGGATTATTAAAGTTAGGTTATGTCACTAAAAGTCCCATTAGCATGAATTGTGAACTACCGGGATTTGGTAGTCGCTTGTGCATATAATAGTACTATTTGGGGACGATCACCCCAGTTCGTGCCTTGACGGTTGATCCCCGTCGTGCCACATTGATTGGTAAGAGAATTTATGTATGAGAAGATTTCCATAGCTTGACCTTTGTGACGACACGCTACTTTAGATGGGAAAAATTGGTATCGGGTTAGCTACCCGTTGTTGGTTTAGTAAGGTAGCAATGTCATGCGGCTAATAATAATCCAAAACTAACGAATTACTATTAGACGCTTCGAATTACGATGTATTGCCTGACTAACAATACAGGGTCATACTATTGATATTATGTTCGTGTTTTGGTTATCATAACCATATCCATATAACGGTTTTTATTTGAATTTATACGACGTCATAAGACGTATTGTATGATGTTTTTACGACATTGGCTCGTATAATGATTTTTAAGGCAAATGCCTATATTAAGATTTTCGATAAGGATTTGTATAAAAATGACTTTGGCTATTTTATGGCCTATTACAAAGATTTGTATAAAATGATTTTGGCTATTTTACGGCCTATTACAATGATTTGTACGAATTGATTTTTGGTACTAATTTTATACCAAAGTTATATTGACGGAATTTATTAAACTCTATGCATTCACTCGGCGTTATCGCTGACCTTTTCTTTTAACATGTTTTATCTCAGGTACTTGAAGGTAATTCTCGGGAAGACGACAAGAATTCATGGCCCACACTTAAACAATATTTTCCATTCAAATATTTTGTAAAACTTTGTATAAAATGTAATGACTTGGGACCGATGTAACTTTGATATTTATGAATGGAAATGCTTTAATAATAAACGACGCGATTTTTATGCGTTGTCTATGATGTGAGTAATGTGCTATCCCGTAACACCAACTAGTCTTCCGCTGTATTGAGTTGTATAAAATTTGGGGGTGTTACAGTTTGGTATCAGAGCTCTCGTTATAGAGAACGAAAGATTTTAAAAAAAACTAAGGTTTTGAATAAAACATTTCAAAATCTTTTTACTAAAAACATTTTTCTAAAAATGTCTAAAAATCTTTTGACTATAACGGTGCCGAAGAATTCCTGAGTTACCGACAAGGCCAGACTGAGAAGTGTTATTTTAATATATATATATATAACTTGGATTATATATATACATATGATGTAATTTGATTACATGATTGTTTGATGATTATTTTGATATTTATACGAGGTATTTATACTACGTCGATTGTCACAAGTAACCCTAAATCCCCTAGTAAATTATTCGAAGCTATTCTCGTAGGAATTCTAGCTATCCTAGATCTAAACCAAGTTGTGGATATTCATGATCCCAACAAATGGTTGATATTCGTAGAAATGTAGATATTAGTTGATTGTGATATTGAAGAAGAATTGGTGAGGTTAACACTGATATCGATGTCATGACGATCTTTTCTTATAGAGTGGAGTTTGACAAAACGTTACCACCTAGAAAGATGTCATCTGATTCGTTGTCATCCAATTCTTAAATCGAAATCGAAAGGGTGAATGTTGCACTTGAGGCTGTCATTGGAACCATTACCAAAAGCCTCATGCCACTAGTACCTTTCCGAGAAGTCTAATTGAATGTATGAGTCATCTCATACTAGCGACTCATTTGATAATTGTTGTTGTAAGAACTATAGGATTGGAAATTAAGTGTTGATCATATTGAGCTTTTATTGCCTTTACAAGGCCGAAGAATAAGGTTGTAAGTATTGGAAGAATACGGTAGGATGTCGAATTGAGTATAAAATTGGTTGAAACTTGAATAAAGTAAAATTTAACCCGTATGGAGTATGAGATTGATAAGAGGAAGTTGTTAAGTTCTGTGATTGAATTATAAGGATTTAATTGATTGTTAGTTTGTGTTAAGGGCTGTTCCTAGGCCATTGTCCACTAACGAGGATGCCCAGTGTCCAAGAAATAAATTGAAGAAATCTTCTTCTGAATTGGGACCAATGGATTTTCCGGGACATATGGAACACCTAATGACTCTTGTAGATTAGTATTCATTGTGGTATCTTTTAAAAATCCCTAACTAACTGAGATATCAGTTGGTAGGATGAGTTCTGAGAATTGTATGACATAGTGACACGTAATGTGTTACGGTACAATTTTGACTTGTTTGTGATTAATGAAATGACTACCTTTTATTGCTAAATCCTACATGTATCGATGTTATCTATCTTTTACTGCTTCATCCTAATGACCGCATTAGTGATGCAACCATTGAACAAGTACTCATCTCGATTTGAGTTATGTTGTGGATTATTCTCTTTGTATTTCTGAGTGCCATCGAGGTCATGAACCTCATGATTATTTGGCAAAGCTCATTTCCTAGCATATTGTAGTTAGTTCTTGGTGAACAAGCTTTCATCACTCTTTTGCAGATCACTCATTGTTTTTATAAGATAAAACCGTATCCATTGAGAAAAATTGAATTTTCATCACTATAAGGATTATTCATAGTGAGATTTATAGGTGATTGTTATTGAAATGAAGTTGTTTATGAAACACCTTCGGAAACCTAATTGTTTTCATAATAAAGAAAATCTTTGTAAATTTATTATTGATTCTTATCTAAGAATTAAGCATGAAAATTATTTTACTATAAACATGGATGATAAAATTTTGACGAACTGAGTATTGCATTGTTAATCTTGAAATTGTATATAGTTGCGCGCCTACATACAATTTGGAATGGACCATGCAAGGCTGATTAGTAGTCACCATGAAATTATTATAAACACTAAATTTTCTTTGAAGATTATGAGAAATTAAATTTTATGAGATCTACAAGAAGTGCAAAATAGGGACATAATGTTAGATACATCTACATATGTACATGTGGCATCTATTCTTCTGAGTTGAATTTACTCATCTGTGGAAATTGTCTTATTTGACAACTGACAATTCTTTCTTGTCCAATTCTCCCGTAGTGAGATTCTTAGGAAAAGTATTTGATTACCGAGTGTTGATACCCGACTGGATGTATTGACATTCTTATCATTTCTTTTGATTTGATTTCATTTGAATGATCTGGGTAATGATCCGAGGAGCTTTCGAATGCGTACTCAAATTAATGAAAACATGGGATATATTTATATTCGTTAGATGTTTTCATCTGTATCTGATTTGAAATTCTCTCGCATAGATTATGCGTTGACCTTACTCTTTTAATGGTAGTTGTGTCTCCATGTATCCTTGAATTTGTGAAGGATTATGAGTTATTATCAGTCTTTTGATAAGTTCACATCTTATCAACGGTAATGAAACTAGAAAGTTGATAATTCCAGTAGAATGGATTGATTGATTATGACATGACGACATTGTCTTAATTGATGGGAACTCGAATAGAATCCCCCTAAATGATAAGATGTTGATTATCAAAAGTGATTTAGATAATTCTTGATGGATGACCATATCCTGCATTTAGACTTGAGATTATATTGTGATTGGTTGTGAATTAGTCATAGATATTATAATCTAGAAAGAACCTAATATGAATTTATTAAAAGATGTTTATGTTATCTGAAACTTTAGTAAGTATTTGTTGATAAATTACCTAGACTTTCGCCACTAAGGCAAGTAGAATTTGGTATTTGATTATATTCTCGGTGCTGCACCTGTGGCGTGTGCACTGTACGTCAGCACCATCTGAATTTAAGGAATTACCGTACAACTGAGAGAGTTGTCGGAGAAAGATTTTATTCTACCAAGCCTGTCATCATGAAGAGCTATGGTGTTATCATTCCTTATATATATAAATTACTGTGAACTGAGTAAATTGATAATCGAAAACGATATCCATAACTCGAAATGGAAGATTTGTTCGATCAATTACAAGGTTTTAAGCGTATGTTTAAAGATTTGATCCACGACATGGTTTTCATCAACTTCGCATCTGCGAAAAAGAGATTATGTATTCCAATCACTACATCCGGTACTTGTAATGAACATTATGAGTTTCACGTGATGTCGTTTGGATTAACAATGCACATGTAGTATTAATAAATATGATGAATCACGTGTGTAGGCTGTAATTTGATAAATTCATGCTCGTGATCATTAAGGACTATTTATTTGTTTGTTTATAAGAATAAGAATGAAGTTAATAATTAATTATAGATTGCTCTGAATTGGCCGAACAATGAAAACATGTACCTTGAATATTTAACATGTGATTAACGGCTTAATACTTTACATGATCTAACCGTGTGATTAATAGATAATGGAATATAAATTGACTCTTCAAAAATTAGAAGTCATTTAAGACTTTGGGTTATACTAAAAAGAAAGTGCAAATATATTTTGACAAATGTTTTAACAAAGGATTTTTAAGGGATTATTCCCTTATACACAAACCATTTAACTAAACTTCTATTTAGGGGTAAATGTTTGTGTATACCTCAAGATAACCTAAGAGGGATTAAGGAAACCATTTATACCATAACCTGAAAACTTAAAACGACAATTTTTGCTTTTCAACTAAGAAAATTTTGGCCAAAGTATAAACAAAGGTTTTTCAAACATTTACGAATCATATTAATTATTTTCGATAAATCAACGAAAATTCTTGTTAATTAAATTCAAATTATTTTGAACATTTTTATATAATTGGACAAACTGGGAAAATTTAAAATCTTTACGTTTACGTTTCATAAAAATTGAATATTTATTATTTAATTAGTTGTAATAATTATCGACGCTTGAGACGCCGGATTGAGAAAAACTGATAAAAATGATAGTTGAGACGAAACTAAAACATAGAAGATATGAAGAAAGAATTTTGAATAAATACGGTCATGACAATTATTCCATCTATAAAGGTGAACGTAATTACTGACACATAATATAGAAAGAATATCTGAGTGAATTGTGGACATGATAATTATATCATCATGAGAAGTGAATATAGATGCCGAAGCATTATGTATAAAAGATAAAGAACCAATTAGAATGTATTTCTTAATAATGAATGTGCAAATTGCCGAATAATTTAAAATATAGCCGATGTTTATAAGAAGGATAATATAAATAGTGAAAGGTTTCACGGCTAATGTGAACCATTAGAATTGAGAAGCCGATAGCGTTAAAAGTTTTAAAGACCACATGTGATTGCCTAACTATGGAGATTGTGAGATATAGTTATGTCGGAATTCGTAAGTATAAGTATTCTATTTATGTCATTTATGACTAAAAGTATCTTTGTCTGAAGAAGTTGTACTAATGGCAATTATGAAGGCAGACATCGCCTCATACGTTAGTAAACGTCTAGCTATTGCAAAGGTCATCATCTGAATTTGATTCGATTTGGGTCATCGTCAACAGACTGACCAAATCTGCTAACATCATTCCCGTTAATGATAAATGCAAAAAGAGTTATGTAAACATAGTGTGCTTGTATCAAACATCTTTATCAAGATCCTCGCTTCGCATCGAATTTCTAGAGATTTTCTCAGAAATCATTGAGAACGAACCTTGATGAGAGTACTCTTTACCACCCCAAATCAAAGGGACGAGGTAAAGTAACAATACAAAAGACTATAAGCGATGTTCTATGTTTGAATGATTGACCTTTGGTTATAGACCGTATAATCGTTTTCCTTTGGAGAGATTATCATTAATAACTATCGTATTAGGATCGAGATCGAATCCTGTTAGGATCTGAATCTTAGAGCATCTGTAAGTAGGAGTTGAGATGAAGACATCCGACATACACCCATTGTGAGTTGGACATGTCTTTTAGGTTTAAGGTTTCCTATGATGGCGAACCTAACCTTGCAAAATACCCGACCCGCGAGATCTGAAATGATTGCTGAAATTAGGATTTGATTATTAACTGCCGGTAGTGGGGAAGAGGTTATGTGAATGTGAAATGTAGATCTTGAAGTGCCAAATCGGTAGTGAAGTTATGCCACTATTTTGAACTTGGAAAAATGAATTCATGATCTGACAAAATCATGGGATATAAGTCCCCGTTGTATGGGACCATTGAGATGATATAAAAGATTGGTTTGAAAGGCATATAAGTTGGATCTACCCTAGGACTTCAAAGACTGCGAGAATTATGTTTCGTATATCGAACTTGATGGAATATCTATCAAGTGAGAATCTGATTATTCTTAGTAGAGCTTAGATCGGCGAAAAGTTGCATTCATCAAAAACCCGTGAACATCATGGATAGAGAAAGTAAGTCAACATTAAGCCTGATCTTATTCCCGTAGTTATGTTTGATGAAACTCGCGTATTGTAATGAATTGCACTTGTGAGAAAAGACCAAATGTGGAGGAAATACCCACATGGCTTTAACTCTATAAGAAGCGAGTAGTAAGGTAAGATGATCTTTGAGGACAAAGATCCTGTTTAGGGGTAAATGTTGTGACAATCCGTCAATTTATGGTTGATATTTTATTCTCAGATAATTATATGAAAATATTATTTTGATGTTATAATATGAACTCACTTATTTTTGGGAAGAAATTTGGATTTACGTCTTGAAGTAGCGTCGACTACGTTTAAACCGGAGGATTCAACGTTACGTGCTTACGTTTACACACACCGTCTTTGGTGACAGTCCGACATTTTAGAAAATAAATTTATCCGTGAATATTATTTTGGAGTTTTAAATTTGTGTTGGTTCATAAACTCACAAATTTACGAGAAGAGATTAGGACTTACGATTTTATTTTAACGTCCTTTACGACTAAACCGGAAACCTTAGGATTACGTATTTACGTTTTTGAACTCCGTTTTTGATGAGACATTTTTTATTGGATTCGTTTTGTGACGTTGATTCATAATTTATAAAAACGTTTTTCGTAAAACGACCCGAGGGCACGCAAATCGAGAAAACTAGAATCTAGGAATACCCGTAAACTAGTGAGATGGGACAAAACACATTGTCCCACCCCACTAGCTTAGTTTGGACGGCACAACTTGACACCACACACTAAGGTGGCATCAAGTTAGCTTACACATTACAAGTGTAAGCCTAGCTTACATTTTAAGCTTACACATTCCACTAACCCTCAAAACTAGCTACTAGTTTTCTCATTCCACCATTTCATACATGCAATTCAACATCAAACTCTCTCAAACAACCCCTCCCTTTCCGTCCAAAATAAACCAACAAACACCCATTTTGATCTCTTCTAGCCATGAAACACATGTTTACTAGCTCTATTAAGGAGTTCTCTTGAAGCCTTGATCATTTGGTGGCCATATTAACATCATTGGAGGTGATTTGCTTGTGTCCTAGGGCTGATTTTCCAACATATGTTCTTGATATTTGATGGTCTTGGAGATACTTGTTGTGTTCATCAAGTCCTTGTCTTCCAAAAACAAGGAATACACTTGGTTGGTAAAGAAGATCATCCTCTCCATTTTTCTCTTGTTATTTTGTAAAGAACAAATGTATTTTCTTTCATTTTTTATATGTATATGATGTATATATGATGATAAAAATGTTGTGTGGGGATCAAGTGTTGATAGATATGATTAAAAAGGTTGATAACTATAAGAAATAAGGCTAAAATCTTGATTATTTAGTTGGTTGTGTAAAAACAGTATGTAACTAAAAGATGAACTGATAAAATTGCATGGTATGATCCATTTACAGTAAGTAAAAGATGTTATACACATGTGAGAGTTGGCCATGCAATGGAATCAAAATAATGAGTGAGATATGATCAAAACAAGTTAGGTGGTCTAATCGGAATAAGCAGTTTTGTAAGGACTGTTAAGGCATGATAAACTCAAAATGGGCAGTAGCTATAACTAATTTAAATGTAGCACATAATATGAAGAACATGTCACCCAAAAATGAGCTTCTAATTCATTATAGAACTCTAGATATGTTAAAAATGGTGAACATGAAGATAAAAATCAGATTTTTAAGAATTAATGTTTATTATTATTATATAGGCACTCACATTTTATTTTATAAAATGTATAATAAAAGCCCACTAACTTATAAAACTTATTTATACAAATATATAAAAGGGTAATTAAATGGATAAATTATATAAATGGTGGTGAAATAATATTTATAAGTAATAAAAACTATAAACTTGATTTTTATGACTTTTTCGGCTATTGCCGTAAAATTAACGTTTTTCGCCAAATAAAACTTAGACGACCAAACCCGTCTAATGTAAAGTTTATAAAAGTCATATACTGATGTATAGGTAACTAATACAAGTAAAAACCGATAAAACCCGAACTATAAGAAATACGGACATTAACGAGCTAACTAAGCATATTGGACTAACAATTGGACTAAATAAGATAAAAACTTGTAAAAAGAACTTATTGGGCTTAACCCATTTGGGCCCAACATGGAAAGTATATATACTGATAATATAGGTATAAAAGGGATTAAAACAAGTTAAAGTACTTATAATAGGCTTATTGGACTTAAAACGAGTAAATAGGTAAAACGAGAAAAACTAGTATAAAAGTTATCGACACATAACACAAAAATGAGTAAATGAGGATATGTAAACCCACTTGATCATCATATATATAAAATCATCATATGTATACATAATTGTTATTTTTATAAAGTCATTGGACAAACGTCTAAGACCGATTATTATTTGTCTAGGTTTCCGTGATTGAAGCACGTACCGTACGTCCGAATTGCCGATAACCCGCCTTCCCACATCAACGTGAGTTCATAGCCTCGCACTCTTTTAAATGTTTTTATGAAATGTTTTATAAACCCACGAGGGAGATAACATATTAGTTTTTATAAAATAGGACACCATTTGTCCCGATTATTTGTTTATTGATTTTGGACCCGAATGAATGAATGACCCGATTGTATGACCCGATAAATGATTAAAGGACCCGATAGATGAAATAAAATGGATTATTAAAGTTAGGTTATGTCACTAAAAGACCCATTAGCATGAATTGTGAACTACCGGGATTTGGTAGACGCGTGTGTATATAATAGTACTATTTTGGAACGATCACCCTAGTTCGCGCCTTGACGGTTGATCCCTGTCGTGCCACATTGATTGGTAAGCGAATTTATGTATGAGAAGATTTCCATAGCGTGACCTTTGTGACGACACGCTACTTTAGATGGGCAAAATTGGTATCGGGTTAGCTACCCGTTGTTGGTTTAGTAAGGTAACAATGTCATGCGGCTTATAATAATCCAAAACTAACGAATTACTATTAGACGCTTCAAATTACGATGTATTGCCTGACTAGCAATACAGGGTCATACTATTGATATTATGTTCGTGTTTTGGTTTTCATAACCATATTCATATAACGGTTTTTATTTGAATTTATACGACGTCATAAGACGTATTGTATGATGTTTTTACGACATTGGCTCGTATAATGATTTTTAAGGCAAATGCCTATATTAAGATTTTCGATAAGGATTTGTATAAAAATGACTTTGGCTATTTTATGGCCTATTACAAAGATTTGTATAAAATGATTTTGGCTATTTTACGGCCTATTACAATGATTTGTACGAATTGATTTTTGGTACTAATTTTATAACAAAGTTATATTGATGGAATTTATTAAACTCTATGAATTCACTCGGCGTTATCGCTGACCTTTTCTTTTAACATGTTTTATCTCAGGTACTTGAAGGTAATTCTCGAGAAGACGACAAGAATTCATGGCCCGCACTTAAACAATATTTTCCATTCAAATATTTTGTAATACTTTGTATGAAACGTAATGACTTGGGACCGATGTAACTTTGATATTTATGAATTGAAATGCTTTAATAATAAACGACGCAATTTTTATGCGTTTTCTATGATGTGAGTAATGTGCTATCCCGTAACACCAACTAGTCTTCCGCTGTATTGAGTTGTATAAAATTTGGGGGTGTTACATAACTAATTGAGATAAAAATTTAAAATTTTCTAAAATATTGAAATTTGGTAATACTAATCGTGACGAGTCTAATTTTTCGTTGTTGACACACTCCATTGAATCTTTCAGATTACATTCTTTCCTTTTTAGTTGTTTTGGCTAGGGTTCGTTATGGTTGATATTTCGGTTTACCCTATATTTATTATGGGACGCGACCGTTTGGAATTCTTTTGGTACACGTCATGGTTGATTTAGTTATGCGGTTGTGGAAACGTTAGGATGAGAGGATAGAGTTGGGTAGAGTTAGCCATATTTAAAGTGATGGTCATATGATATACCGTTGCGAAGCTCGTGAAAAATACTATTCAACGGTGTCGAGAGTTCTTAGTTATTAATGTTTATGTAACGGGAATTAGTCCCGAACACACAAATGAGGAAGGCCTCCTAAACACTTACTACTTAGTATAAAAGGCCTCCTAAGCCTCATTTGTGTGTGTGTTTTCCATTCCATTGTTTTGTAGAGAGAGAAACGTATGTGTTTCTCTCACTAGGCATTCACAACCTTGTTTTCTCTTTTCCTTCATCTAATCTAATCTTTCTTTTTTGGTTTAATCTTCATCTTTATTTCTATATCCTATATAGTCGTGTGAATCAATCCTACAAGTGGTATCATTCGCCAAGGGATTCGTATTTAAGCATTTCGTGAGTTTTTGATTGTTTTTTGCCAAAGCATCAAAATTTTCGCGTGTTTGTTAGTGATTTCAAGTCGTATAACTTCTTTAATCGTGTTGTAGTGATTTTGGTATCTTGGTTTTGGTTTAAACACAAACTTTCTTGGATCAAACGTTCAAAAATTTCTTGTTTTTCATCATTCCGAAATTCCAGCAAGTTGAACCATCAGAAAGTACAAAGGGAGTGAGGTCAGATCGCAATAACCACAAGGTTCTACTTTGCGATCTAAGGATTCCGATACCTTATTCCGACGAGACATTCCGATCGTACATTGCGATCTGGGATTCCGACGGTTTTAAGGGATTTTTGAGTCGTTAATCTGTCCAATTTGTTATAGCCATATTCCGATCTAAACATTCCGACATGTAAACATTGCGACAGCTCAACATTCCGACAGATCCATCATTCCGATAGAAGGACATTCCGATCAACATTCCGACAGATCCAACATTCCGATAGAAGGACATTCCGATCAACATTCTGATATATCATTCCGATCAACATTCCGATAGATCATTCCGATCATCATTCCGATAGAATATTCCGATGGGCATTCCGATGGAAATTTTGTTTGAGTAATTTTTAGACTTAGCCACCATCTAAAATTTTTAGGTCAAGTAAAATCAAATTTTTTCCCTACTATTATTTGGCTATTTCTAACTCAATTTCAAAATTTGGAGATACAAAATTTTTCAGCTTACCGTTTTGTCGGACTGAGGAATTTATTGTCGGACTGAAAAAAAAACAGAAGTTTTGGAATTTCAACAACATCACACGCTTTCTACGAATTGAGATCCTGTTTTTCACACGACTTCTACGATGACGTCTCAACAAGATATTTATGCTGCGGGTACTGAGAATCGTCCACCCATGCTTACCAAGGAGAACTACACTACATGGGCTAGTTGTCTCCTTCGTTATGCAAAATGTAAACCTCTGGGAAAGTTGATTGTCAACTCGATTCAAAAGGGTCCGTATGTTAGAAGAACAATTATTGTGCCTGGGGACCCTACGAATGCTAACCCAATAGCTGACTCAAGTCATGAGCAAACAAATGAAGAATTAACTGAAGTTGAATCCAAACAACTCGACGCTGATGATCAAGCAATTCAAGTCATTCTTATGGGACTTCCTGAATATGTTTATGATGCTGTCGATAGTTGTGAAACCGCACACGAGATGTGGCTTAGGATTCAGAAAATGATGAAGGGCAGTGAAATCGGTTTACAAGAAAAGGAAACTAAGTTGCTTCGTGAATGGGAGAAATTTACGTCTACTGAAGGGGAACAAATTGAACCTTATTATCATCGGGTTTCAACTCTCATGAACCATCTTAGAAGAAACAAACATGAACCTGCACAAATTGCTGCCAACATTAAATTTCTTGATAATCTTCCTTCTGAGTGGTCACGATATGTCACTCTTGTCAATCAAACCAAGGATCTTCATGTCGTGGACTACACTCAAGTTTATGACTATTTGAAGATGAATCAAGATGTAGCTAACGAACTTAGGGCAGAAAGACGTGCCAAGACACAAGATCCATTGGCTTTTATGGCAAACTCTCCATCATCTATATCATATCCCATGGTACCCTACCCTCCACCCTCATCAAGTAACTTCATGCCACAACAACAACAACAACAACTCACTGCTTATGGATATCAACCTCCTGCTGCTATGAATTACTTACAACAACCCATTGCCTGTTTTGATGACATCACTGATCCTACTCATGCTATTAATACTGGTCTTGCCCTTCTTGCAAAGGCATTCAAATTCACCATTAACCCCACCAACAACAATCAGAGAATCTCCTCGAACACTAGAAATAGGCAGGTTGTTGAACCTTTCATGAATGCGAATCAAGATCGCCAATTGGTAGTTGATGGAAACACGGGGACTTAGTTTCAACAATATGGTCAGAATGTTGGGCAGACCGTTGGCAATGCAGGAAATCATTATTGTGACAATCCGTCGATTTCAGGTCGTTTCTCTAATCTCGACAATTATGTATTATGTATTTACTTTATTGAGAAATTTAAATTATCGGTTAACTGGAAAGTTTAAGGCTTGAAACTTAGCGTAAGAATGTCATATAGGTTATAAAAAAAAAAAAAAAAAAAAAAAAAAAAAGCTACTTAAATCATTCACATTATCTATTGCAGATGACATGCATAAGAAGATAAAAGTAAACAATTAGTTACATACATGTGTAATAAAGTAATATATTTGATCAAAGATATAATATACACCACATCATATAAAAATTGTCAACATATATTTGTTGTAAATATATATATTTGTTGTAAATATATATACTATAAAAAAACAGCGAACTAGTACATTATTAATGTATATATTATTTGATATTGAAATTATTTTTGTTTATTGTATTGTTCTTGTTAACCGACAAGGAATACGTTAGGTATCGATATTTATTTCTCGCTATGACAAAAAAAAATATATTTTATATTGTTGTCGTTTAATTCTTATTTTATTTTATTTTATTTTTAATATTTTCTTTTAAAAGTATTTTTCGTAATTTACGTTAAACCTTTAAGTCGTTCGTTCATTCGACACGTTAACTATTTTAAGTCATTTAATTATTAAAATATAAATGTCCTCTGAATGTCGATGTTTTTATTTTATATTGAGTGTTTATTTTTTTGTGTCTTACGAGTATTTTTCAAATCGCGTAACTTTTAAAATATCGGGATTCGATAATACCCGCTTATTTAATATTTAACTAAAAATAATTTGTAACAACACATTAGATTCTCGTAACACGTTAATTAGCAAGTTATTAAAATTATTATATTATAACTAGCCTCCTTGTTACCATATTCGGATGAAATTCGCTTATTTGACATATATAGTACACGTGCACATCTTTTTTTTTTAACATGGACAACACATCACCTTACTTGTTAAGGAATTGAGCATTAGAGTGCCACGTTAACAAATGGGTAGATTATTAGCAATCTACATTAGATTGATGATGATGTAACTCTATATAAAAAAAACAAATGTTAATTAGATATCTCAAGAGTTGAAGTCATATATATATATTTTGAAGATAAATACTTGTGTCCAATAGTATATCATCATAGTGCAATATGATGGTCTTGTGATTTAATTGGAACTTGCCTTTGAACGTTTTTGATATATTACCTACAAATATAAGTGTTCAAATTTTAAGGATTGACTGGAGGAAAGTACGACTCGAGGATTTTGATTTATTGATCGTTGTTGTATATTATCGTACTCACTTCTAGTACACACGTCTTACTCGTTAAGGTGAGTTCATACCCTCGCTTTTATTTAATTACTTATTTTATAAAACCCGCGAGGGGGATAACATGCTTATTTTTAAAAAAAGAACACAAGGGACCCGATTGTATGCTCAGATGAACGTTATTTACATAAGTTTGCTTATAGCCTCTAAGACCTACTTATCGTGAATTGTTAATTACTTGGTGCGAGTGAACGCTAATACTATGGATAGATCTATCGGGGTGACGCCCAGTCCGATGCGATTAGCTATCGCAATGTGTAGTGAAGCACATGTGTATTGGAGCACATCGGATGCATTAGTATAAGAGAAATATACGCACTTGGCTAGGTGTGTTTGTGGGCTGAAATATATATATGTTAACGTTCAATGTCACGAGGCTTATGAAATAACACAATAATTATGTCCGATCAACATAATTGTTACCGATGAAGGTTTATCCAGATACTTATGTTTGATTTATATATTTAAACTCTATGGATTCACTCAACAATTTTTGTTGATTTTATAGCATGTTTTATCTCAGCTCCATAAAGAAGGCACTCAAGGAAGGTGGTTTCTTGAAGCTTGCTTAATTTTGGTGACTTTGGCCCGCTTTTATAAAATATATCTATTCGAAACAACTTTTATCTTTTGATGTGTACTGTAAATATTTTAAAATTATCTGGGACCGTGTATGGATTATTATCTTTTGAATGAATGAATGGATATTTTATTAAAACGACTCGTTTTGAGCCGTTTTCTATAATTGTGTAATTGTATCATGTAAGTAACACTCAAGGACCCTTCCGCTAATGTGACCCGATTTTGAGAGTGTTACAGATTGGTATCAAGAGCTCAAGTTATAGAGAACGAAAAGATTTTTCAAAAATAAAATTTTTGAAATCTTTTGACTATAACAATTGCAAGCGAAACCTCCGAGTTGCCAATGGACAAGAATGAGAAAATTATATATATATACGAGATAGTATATATATGTTGTAAATAATTAATTATTATTTATGCTTAAAGCATGGATTACATTTATTTAATTATAAATGTCAATTATTTAATTTTTATATTACTAATACGTAATTTATAGACGTCGCAGATTGTCACAATAGAAAAATTCCTGTCTTTTGACTTATTCCTTGCGAATCTTTGTTCCTTAATGAAATTCTATTCTTTGTTCTATCTCCATTCTTGTTTCTTTTCATCTATCTAGTTCTTTATCCATGTTATTCATATTTTGTTATCACAACCATTGAATGAATACTCATTATGATTTGAATTGTGTTATAACAGGATAATGCCGCCAAAATCAATGACTGAGGCGCAACTACGCGCTATAGTGGCTGACCAATTCCAGGTCTCTATGAATGCATTTTTGGCAAATATGAATAATGGAGCCGGTGGAGCTGGTGGATCTGGTGGATCTGGCAACGCTGGAGCTGGAAATGTTGGAACTGGCAATGTTGGATCTGGCAACGCTGGAGCTGGCAATGTTGGAACTGGCAATGTTGGAGCTGGCAATGCTGGAGCTGGCAACGTTGGAGCTGGCAATGCTGGAGCTGACACTACTGGTGCTGGAGCAGACAATGTTGGTGTTCGAGCTGATGTTGCTGATAGACCAGTAATTCCTGAAAATAAGAAGTGTACCTACACTAGTTTCATGAAATGCAAACCAGCATCTTTCAAGGGTACTGAAGGTGCTGTTGGGTTAATCCATTGGTTTGAAAAATTGGAATCTGTATTCCGATTTAGTCAATCTGAGGAAGGAGATAAGGTGATGTTTGCCACCGCTACTCTTCAGGGACGAGCATTAACTTGGTGGAATGGAAGAATGGCATCAATGGGTATGGATGCTGCTTATGCCACACCATGGGTTGAAGTAAGAAGGTGGTTGACCGAGGAATTCTGTCCAAGAAGTGTTATTCAAATGTTGGAACAGGAACTGTATCAGCTGAGACTGAGGGATACTGACATTGATGGATACACTCACAGATTCCATGAACTTGCTTTACTTTGCCCAAATAAGGTGAACCCGGAATATTTGAAGGTGGAGCAGTATATTCGAGGCTTATCTACTAATATCCGTGGTGATGTGACCTCATCTAAACCTGCCAATATTGATGAAGCTGTCAGAATGGCCTACCAACTAATGGGGCAAATCATCCAGGATAAGGCTGATGGTGTTCCTGAAGGTAGTAAAAGAAAGGCAGAAGATGATAGTGATGATCGAGGTGACAACCGTCAATCTCACAATAGAAATCAAAACCGAAGAAGGGGTAATGCAAAGGCGATGACTGAAACTGCACCAACTGACAAGGGACCCCGTTGTCAACGATGCAAAAGGTTTCATACTGGTGACTGTGCTAAGTGCGAGAAATGTAACAAATTAGGTCACAAGACTGATGATTGTTGGGGACAAGGAAATAAAGGGATGACGTGTTTTAATTGCCAGGGTAAAGGACACATGAGGAATGAGTGCCCCCGACCTCCGAAAAATGCACGTGGTGGAAATAATCAAGGAAAAGCTTATCAAATGGGTGATGCCGATGTTAAGCAAAACCCAAAAGTTGTCACTGGTACGTTTTTACTAAATAACCGTTATGCTACAGCTTTATTTGATTCTGGTGCCGATAAAAGCTTTGTGTCTACAAGTTTTAGTACCTTAATTGATATCAAACCGGTCAAATTAGACACGAGTTATGAAGTAGAACTAGCTGATGGTAAATTGGTGAGTACCAATAGTGCACTTTTAGGATGTTCCCTTAACCTTTTAAACCGTATTTTTAAAATAGACTTAATGATCGTTGAATTGGGGAGTTTTGATGTTATTATCGGGATGGATTGGCTATCGAAGTATAAAGCATCTATTTTGTGTGGAGAAAAGAAAGTTAGGATTCCCTTAGATAACAAGACCTTAGTTATCGAAGGCGATAAAAATAATTCCCAACTGCAAATCGTTTCGTGCATTAAAGCTCGTAAGTATATCGAAAGAGGTTGTGAATTATTCCTAGCTCAAGTATCGGAGAAGGAATCGAAGGAGAAGCGAGTTGAAGATGTTCCAATCATTCGTGACTATCCTGAAGTCTTTCCAGAAGATTTGCCAGGGCTTCCGCCTCAAAGGCAAATAGAATTCCAAATCGATCTTATTCCTGGCGCTTCACCCGTGGCACATGCGCCATATCGTTTAGCACCATCCGAGTTGAAAGAATTATCTGCACAATTGCAAGAACTATCTGATAAAGGTTTTATTCGACCGATCTCGTCACCTTGGGGAGCTCCTATTTTATTCGTGAAGAATAAGGATGGTTCGTTCCGTATGTGCATCGATTATCGAGAACTGAATAAGCTAACGATTAAGAATCGTTACCCGCTTCCAAGAATTGATGATCTGTTTGATCAACTTCAAGGTTCTCTTGTTTTCTCCAAGATTGATCTTCGTTCTGGCTATCATCAACTTCGCATACGCGAGGAAGATATTCCTGTTACGGCATTTAGGACTCGTTATGGTCATTACGAGTTTCGTGTTATGCCTTTTGGTTTAACCAATGCACCTGCTGTATTCATGGACTTAATGAATCGTGTGTGTAAGCCGTATCTTGATAAATTTGTGATCGTGTTCATTGATGATATTCTAATCTACTCTAAGAGCGAAGAAGAGCATGCTGAACACTTAAGGATTATCTTGAACTTGTTAAAGAACGAAAAGTTGTACGCAAAATTCTCAAAGTGTGATTTTTGGCTTAGTTCCGTACAATTTCTTGGACATGTGATTGATAAAAGTGGTGTACATGTTGATCCGGCGAAAATTGAAGCCATCAAAAATTGGAGTGCTCCAACTACTCCAACTGAAGTACGACAATTTCTAGGTTTGGCTGGTTACTACCAAAGGTTTATCGAAGGATTTTCTTTGATATCGAAACCATTAACTAAGCTGACTCAGAAAAATAAACCGTATGTGTGGGGCGATGACGAAGAAGAAGCTTTTCAAACCTTGAAAATGAAACTCTGCAGTGCGCCGATCTTGTCGCTACCCGAAGGAAGTGAGGACTTTGTTGTTTATTGTGATGCATCTCTTAAAGGATACGGTGCTGTTCTCATGCAACGTGAAAAAGTGATCGCATATGGCTCTAGACAATTAAGGAAGAATGAGGAGAACTACACTACCCACGACCTGGAACTAGGCGCTGTGGTTTTTGCTCTGCGAATCTGGAGACATTATCTGTATGGCACGAAATGTACAGTATTTACTGATCATAAAATCCTACAATATATCTTGGATCAAAAGGAGCTGAATATGAGGCAACGTCGATGGGTTGAACTCTTGAGTGATTACGACTGTGAAATTCGTTATCACCCAGGAAAGGCGAATGTGGTAGCCGACGCGTTAAGTCGAAAAGAAAGGGAAAAACCGATTCGAGTACGTGCTTTGGTGGTGACAGTTCATAATAACTTACCCGAGCAGATTCGAAATGCACAAATCGAAGCGTGCAAAAAGGAGAATATTGCAGCCGAAAAATTTAGAGGAGAAGGTGAGCCGTTTGAGACGCGAGCCGATGGTATCAAATGTCTGAGAGGCCGAATCTGGTTACCATTCTATGGAGGACTGAGAGACTTGATCATGTTAGAATCTCATAAATCCAAGTACTCTATTCATCCTGGATCAGACAAAATGTACCAAGACTTGAAAAAGTTATACTGGTGGCCGAATATGAAAGCCAATATTGCAACATACGTCGCGAAATGCTTAACGTGTGCTAAGGTAAAGGCTGAATATCAGAAGCCGTCAGGATTACTTGTCCAACCGAAACTTCCAATCTGGAAATGGGAGCGAATTACGATGGACTTCATCACAAAACTCCCAAGGACACCGTCTGGGTACGATGCAATATGGGCTATAGTCGATCGTTTAACTAAGTCCGCTCATTTTATTCCCATCAATGAGAAGTTCAGTATGGAGAAACTCGCCGACATTTATTTGAAGGAAATTGTGTGCAAGCATGGTGTTCCTATTTCAATCATTTCTGATAGAGACAGCCGCTTTGCTTCTGGATTTTGGCGATCGCTTCAAAATTCATTAGGAACCAATTTGGATATGAGCACAGCCTATCATCCACGGACCGATGGGCAAAGCGAAAGAACAATCCAAACTTTGGAAGATATGTTGCGTGCTTGTGTGATAGACTTTGGAAGTAGTTGGGATAAGCACTTACCTTTGGCCGAATTCTCGTACAATAACAGTTATCACGCGAGTATTAAAGCTGCACCTTTTGAAGCACTTTATGGGAGAAAATGTCGATCACCCGTGTGTTGGAGTGAGGTTGGTGATGCTCAACTCACTGGACCGGAAATGATTAGAGAGACGACGGATATGATTGTGCAAATCAAGAATAGGTTAGTGACTGCGCGAAGCCGACAGAAGAGTTACGCGGATGTAAGAAGAAAACCATTGGAGTTTAATGTGGGGGATAAGGTAATGCTAAAAGTATCACCATGGAAAGGTGTTGTACGATTTGGAAAACGTGGAAAATTAAGTCCTCGTTATATCGGACCATTCAAGATTATATCTAGAGTAGGTCCTGTGGCTTACCAACTTGAATTACCACAAGAACTTCATGGAATTCATAACACTTTTCATGTATCGAATCTGAAAAAGTGTTTATCCGACGAAGAACTCGTTATACCATTGGACGAGGTTAGGGTTGATGAAAAGTTGCACTTTATTGAGGAACCGATCGAGATCATGGATCGCGAGGTCAAGCAACTAAAGCAAAGTCGAATCCCTATTGTCAAAGTTCGATGGAATTCGCGGAGAGGACCCGAGTTTACTTGGGAAAGGGAAGATCAAATGTGGAAGAAATACCCTCACCTCTTTGATTTTAACAAGCGACCAGGCAAGAACGCAAGTTAATCTTCGAGGGCAAAGATCCTAATTTGGTGGGGATGATGTGACAATCCGTCGATTTCAGGTCGTTTCTCTAATCTCGACAATTATGTATTATGTATTTACTTTATTGAGAAATTTAAATTATCGGTTAACTGGGAAGTTTAAGGCTTGAAACTTAGCGTAAGAATGTCATATAGGTTATAAAAAAAAAAAAAAAAAAAAAAAAAAAAAAAAAGAAACTACTTAAATCATTCACATTATCTATTGCAGATGACATGCATAAGAAGATCAAAGTAAACAATTAGTTACATACATGTGTAATAAAGTAATATATTTGATCAAAGATATAATATACACCACATCATATAAAAATTGTCAACATATATTTGTTGTAAATATATATATTTGTTGTAAATATATATACTATAAAAAAACAGCGAACTAGTACATTATTAATGTATATATTATTTGATATTGAAATTATTTTTGTTTATTGTATTGTTCTTGTTAACCGACAAGGAATACGTTAGGTATCGATATTTATTTCTCGCTATGACAAAAAAAAATATATTTTATATTGTTGTCGTTTAATTCTTATTTTATTTTATTTTATTTTTAATATTTTCTTTTAAAAGTATTTTTCGTAATTTACGTTAAACCTTTAAGTCGTTCGTTCATTCGACACGTTAACTATTTTAAGTCATTTAATTATTAAAATATAAATGTCCTCTGAATGTCGATGTTTTTATTTTATATTGAGTGTTTATTTTTTTGTGTCTTACGAGTATTTTTCAAATCGCGTAACTTTTAAAATATCGGGATTCGATAATACCCGCTTATTTAATATTTAACTAAAAATAATTTGTAACAACACATTAGATTCTCTTAACACGTTAATTAGCAAGTTATTAAAATTATTATATTATAACTAGCCTCCTTGTTACCATATTCGGATGAAATTCGCTTATTTGACATATATAGTACACGTGCACATCTTTTTTTTTTAACATGGACAACACATCACCTTACTTGTTAAGGAATTCAGCATTAGAGTGCCACGTTAACAAATGGGTAGATTATTAGCAATCTACATTAGATTGATGATGATGTAACTCTATATAAAAAAACAAATGTTAATTAGATATCTCAAGAGTTGAAGTCATATATATATATATTTTGAAGATAAATACTTGTGTCCAATAGTATATCGTCATAGTGCAATATGATGGTCTTGTGATTTAATTGGAACTTGCCTTTGAACGTTTTTGATATATTACCTACAAATATAAGTGTTCAAATTTTAAGGATTGACTGGAGGAAAGTACGACTCGAGGATTTTGATTTATTGATCGTTGTTGTATATTATCGTACTCACTTCTAGTACACACGTCTTACTCGTTAAGGTGAGTTCATAGCCTCGCTTTTATTTAATTACTTATTTTATAAAACCCGCGAGGGGGATAACATGCTTATTTTTAAAAAAGAACACAAGGGACCCGATTGTATGCTCAGATGAACGTTATTTACATAAGTTTGCTTATAGCCTCTAAGACCCACTTATCGTGAATTGTTAATTACTTGGTGCGAGTGAACGCTAATACTATGGATAGATCTATCGGGGTGACGCCCAGTCCGATGCGATTAGCTATCGCAATGTGTAGTGAAGCACATGTGTATTGGAGCACATCGGATGCATTAGTATAAGAGAAATATACACACTTGGCTAGGTGTGTTTGTGGGCTGAAATATATATATGTTAACGTTCAATGTCACGAGGCTTATGAAATAACACAATAATTATGTCCGATCAACATAATTGTTACCGATGAAGGTTTATCCAGATACTTGTGTTCGATTTATATATTTAAACTCTATGGATTCACTCAACAATTTTTGTTGATTTTATAGCATGTTTTATCTCAGGTCCATAAAGAAGGCACTCAAGGAAGGTGGTTTCTTGAAGCTTGCTTAATTTTGGTGACTTTGGCCCGCTTTTATAAAATATATCTATTCGAAACAACTTTTATCTTTTGATGTGTACTGTAAATATTTTAAAATTATCTGGGACCGTGTATGGATTATTATCTTTTGAATGAATGAATGGATATTTTATTAAAACGACTCGTTTTGAGCCGTTTTCTATAATTGTGTAATTGTATCATGTAAGTAACACTCAAGGACCCTTCCGCTAATGTGACCCGATTTTGAGAGTGTTACAGATTGGTATCAAGAGCTCAAGTTATAGAGAACGAAAAGATTTTTCAAAAATAAAATTTTGAAATCTTTTGACTATAACAATTGCAAGCGAAACCTCCGAGTTGCCAATGGACAAGAATGAGAAAATTATATATATATACGAGATAGTATATATATGTTGTAAATAATTAATTATTATTTATGCTTAAAGCATGGATTACATTTATTTAATTATAAATGTCAATTATTTAATTTTTATATTACTAATACGTAATTTATAGACGTCGCAGATTGTCACAATAGAAAAATTCATGTCTTTTGACTTATTCCTTGCGAATCTTCGTTCCTTAATGAAATTCTATTCTTTGTTCTATCTCCATTCTTGTTTCTTTTCATCTATCTAGTTCTTTATCCATGTTATTCATATTTTGCTATCACAACCATTGAATGAATACTCATTATGATTTGAATTGTGTTATAACAGGATAATGCCGCCAAAATCAATGACTGAGGCGCAACTACGCGCTATAGTGGCTGACCAATTCCAGGTCTCTATGAATGCATTTTTGGCAAATATGAATAATGGAGCTGGTGGAGCTGGTGGATCTGGTGGATCTGGCAACGCTGGAGCTGGAAATGTTGGAACTGGCAATGTTGGATCTGGCAACGCTGGAGCTGGCAATGTTGGAACTGGCAATGTTGGAGCTGGCAATGCTGGAGCTGGCAACGTTGGAGCTGGCAATGCTGGAGCTGACACTACTGGTGCTGGAGCAGACAATGTTGGTGTTCGAGCTGATGTTGCTGATAGACCAGTAATTCCTGAAAATAAGAAGTGTACCTACACTAGTTTCATGAAATGCAAACCACCATCTTTCAAGGGTACTGAAGGTACTGTTGGGTTAATCCATTAGTTTGAAAAATTGGAATCTGTATTCCGATTTAGTCAATCTGAGGAAGGAGATAAGGTGATGTTTGCCACCGCTACTCTTCAGGGACGAGCATTAACTTGGTGGAATGGAAGAATGGCATCAATGGGTATGGATGCTGCTTATGCCACACCATGGGTTGAAGTAAGAAGGTGGTTGACCGAGGAATTCTGTCCAAGAAGTGTTATTCAAATGTTGGAACAGGAACTGTATCAGCTGAGACTGAGGGGTACTGACATTGATGGATACACTCACAGATTCCATGAACTTGCTTTACTTTGCCCAAATAAGGTGAACCCGGAATATTTGAAGGTGGAGCAGTATATTCGAGGCTTATCTACTAATATCCGTGGTGATGTGACCTCATCTAAACCTGCCAATATTGATGAAGCTGTCAGAATGGCCTACCAACTAATGGGGCAAATCATCCAGGATAAGGCTGATGGTGTTCCTGAAGGTAGTAAAAGAAAGGCAGAAGATGATAGTGATGATCGAGGTGACAACCGTCAATCTCACAATAGAAATCAAAACCGAAGAAGGGGTAATGCAAAGGCGATGACTGAAACTGCACCAACTGACAAGGGACCCCGTTGTCAACGATGCAAAAGGTTTCATACTGGTGACTGTGCTAAGTGCGAGAAATGTAACAAATTAGGTCACAAGACTGATGATTGTTGGGGACAAGGAAATAAAGGGATGACGTGTTTTAATTGCCAGGGTAAAGGACACATGAGGAATGAGTGCCCCCGACCTCCGAAAAATGCACGTGGTGGAAATAATCAAGGAAAAGCTTATCAAATGGGTGATGCCGATGTTAAGCAAAACCCAAAAGTTGTCACTGGTACGTTTTTACTAAATAACCGTTATGCTACAGCTTTATTTGATTCTGGTGCCGATAAAAGCTTTGTGTCTACAAGTTTTAGTACCTTAATTGATATCAAACCGGTCAAATTAGACGCGAGTTATGAAGTAGAACTAGCTGATGGTAAATTGGTGAGTACCAATAGTGCACTTTTAGGATGTTCCCTTAACCTTTTAAACCGTATTTTTAAAATAGACTTAATGATCGTTGAATTGGGAAGTTTTGATGTTATTATCGGGATGGATTGGCTATCGAAGTATAAAGCATCTATTTTGTGTGGAGAAAAGAAAGTTAGGATTCCCTTAGATAACAAGACCTTAGTTATCGAAGGCGATATAAATAATTCCCAACTGCAAATCGTTTCGTGCATTAAAGCTCGTAAGTATATCGAAAGAGGTTGTGAATTATTCCTAGCTCAAGTATCGGAGAAGGAATCGAAGGAGAAGCGAGTTGAAGATGTTCCAATCATTCGTGACTATCCTGAAGTCTTTCCAGAAGATTTGCCAGGGCTTCCGCCTCAAAGGCAAATAGAATTCCAAATCGAACTTATTCCTGGCGCTTCACCCGTGGCACATGCGCCATATCGTTTAGCACCATCCGAGTTGAAAGAATTATCTGCGCAATTGCAAGAACTATCTGATAAAGGTTTTATTCGACCGAGCTCGTCACCTTGGGGAGCTCCTATTTTATTTGTGAAGAATAAGGATGGTTCGTTCCGTATGTGCATCGATTATCGAGAACTGAATAAGCTAACGATTAAGAATCGTTACCCGCTTCCAAGAATTGATGATCTGTTTGATCAACTTCAAGGTTCTCTTGTTTTCTCCAAGATTGATCTTCGTTCTGGCTATCATCAACTTCGCATACGCGAGGAAGATATTCCTGTTACGGCATTTAGGACTCGTTATGGTCATTACGAGTTTCGTGTTATGCCTTTTGGTTTAACCAATGCACCTGCTGTATTCATGGACTTAATGAATCGTGTGTGTAAGCCGTATCTTGATAAATTTGTGATCGTGTTCATTGATGATATTCTAATCTACTCTAAGAGCGAAGAAGAGCATGCTGAACACTTAAGGATTATCTTGAACTTGTTAAAGAACGAAAAGTTGTACGCAAAATTCTCAAAGTGTGATTTTTGGCTTAGTTCCGTACAATTTCTTGGACATGTGATTGATAAAAGTGGTGTACATGTTGATCCGGCGAAAATTGAAGCCATCAAAAATTGGAGTGCTCCAACTACTCCAACTGAAGTACGACAATTTCTAGGTTTGGCTGGTTACTACCGAAGGTTTATCGAAGGATTTTCTTTGATATCGAAACCATTAACTAAGCTGACTCAGAAAAATAAACCGTATGTGTGGGGCGATGACGAAGAAGAAGCTTTTCAAACCTTGAAAATGAAACTCTACAGTGCGCCGATCTTGTCGCTACCCGAAGGAAGTGAGGACTTTGTTGTTTATTGTGATGCATCTCTTAAAGGATACGGTGCTGTTCTCATGCAACGTGAAAAAGTGATCGCATATGGCTCTAGACAATTAAGGAAGAATGAGGAGAACTACACTACCCACGACCTGGAACTAGGCGCTGTGGTTTTTGCTCTGCGAATCTGGAGACATTATCTGTATGGCACGAAATGTACAGTATTCACTGATCATAAAAGCCTACAATATATCTTGGATCAAAAGGAGCTGAATATGAGGCAACGTCGATGGGTTGAACTCTTGAGTGATTACGACTGTGAAATTCGTTATCACCCAGGAAAGGCGAATGTGGTAGCCGACGCGTTAAGTCGAAAAGAAAGGGAAAAACCGATTCGAGTACGTGCTTTGGTGGTGACAGTTCATAATAACTTACCCGAGCAGATTCGAAATGCACAAATCGAAGCGTGCAAAAAGGAGAATATTGCAGCCGAAAAATTTAGAGGAGAAGGTGAGCCGTTTGAAACGCGAGCCGATGGTATCAAATGTCTGAGAGGCCGAATCTGGTTACCATTCTATGGAGGACTGAGAGACTTGATCATGTTAGAATCTCATAAATCCAAGTACTCTATTCATCCTGGATCGGACAAAATGTACCAAGACTTGAAAAAGTTATACTGGTGGCCGAATATGAAAGCCAATATTGCAACATACGTCGCGAAATGCTTAACGTGTGCTAAGGTAAAGGCTGAATATCAGAAGCCGTCAGGATTACTTGTCCAACCGAAACTTCCAATCTGGAAATGGGAGCGAATTACGATGGACTTCATCACAAAACTCCCAAGGACACCGTCTGGGTACGATGCAATATGGGCTATAGTCGATCGTTTAACTAAGTCCGCTCATTTTATTCCCATCAATGAGAAGTTCAGTATGGAGAAACTCGCCGACATTTATTTGAAGGAAATTGTGTGCAAGCATGGTGTTCCTATTTCAATCATTTCTGATAGAGACAGCCGCTTTGCTTCTGGATTTTGGCGATCGCTTCAAAATTCATTAGGAACCAATTTGGATATGAGCACAGCCTATCATCCACAGACCGATGGGCAAAGCGAAAGAACAATCCAAACTCTGGAAGATATGTTGCGTGCTTGTGTGATAGACTTTGGAAGTAGTTGGGATAAGCACTTACCTTTGGCCGAATTCTCGTACAATAACAGTTATCACGCGAGTATTAAAGCTGCACCTTTTGAAGCACTTTATGGGAGAAAATGTCGATCACCCGTGTGTTGGAGTGAGGTTGGTGATGCTCAACTCACTGGACCGGAAATGATTAGAGAGACGACGGATATGATTGTGCAAATCAAGAATAGGTTAGTGACTGCGCGAAGCCGACAGAAGAGTTACGCGGATGTAAGAAGAAAACCATTGGAGTTTAATGTGGGGGATAAGGTAATGCTAAAAGTATCACCATGGAAAGGTGTTGTACGATTTGGAAAACGTGGAAAATTAAGTCCTCGTTATATCGGACCATTCAAGATTATATCTAGAGTAGGTCCTGTGGCTTACCAACTTGAATTACCACAAGAACTTCATGGAATTCATAACACTTTTCATGTATCGAATCTGAAGATGTGTTTATCCGACGAAGAACTCGTTATACCATTGGACGAGGTTAGGGTTGATGAAAAGTTGCACTTTATTGAGGAACCGATCGAGATCATGGATCGCGAGGTCAAGCAACTAAAGCAAAGTCGAATCCCTATTGTCAAAGTTCGATGGAATTCGCGGAGAGGACCCGAGTTTACTTGGGAAAGGGAAGATCAAATGTGGAAGAAATACCCTCACCTCTTTGATTTTAACAAGCGACCGGGCAAGAACGCAAGTTACTCTTCGAGGGCGAAGATCCTAATTTGGTGGGGATGATGTGACAATCCGTCGATTTCAGGTCGTTTCTCTAATCTCGACAATTATGTATTATGTATTTACTTTATTGAGAAATTTAAATTATCGGTTAACTGGGAAGTTTAAGGCTTGAAACTTAGCGTAAGAATGTCATATAGGTTATATAAAAAAAAAAAAAAAAAAAAAAAAAAACTACTTAAATCATTCACATTATCTATTGCAGATGACATGCATAAGAAGATCAAAGTAAACAATTAGTTACATACATGTGTAATAAAGTAATATATTTGATCAAAGATATAATATACACCACATCATATAAAAATTGTATTTGTTGTAAATATATATATTTGTTGTAAATATATATACTATAAAAAAACAGCGAACTAGTACATTATTAATGTATATATTATTTGATATTGAAATTATTTTTGTTTATTGTATTGTTCTTGTTAACCGACAAGGAATACGTTAGGTATCGATATTTATTTCTCGCTATGACAAAAAAAATATATTTTATATTGTTGTCGTTTAATTCTTATTTTATTTTATTTTATTTTTAATATTTTCTTTTAAAAGTATTTTTCGTAATTTACGTTAAACCTTTAAGTCATTCGTTCATTCGACACGTTAACTATTTTAAGTCATTTAATTATTAAAATATAAATGTCCTCTGAATGTCGATGTTTTTATTTTATATTGAGTGTTTATTTTGTTGTGTCTTACGAGTATTTTTCAAATCGCGTAACTTTTAAAATATCGGGATTCGATAATACCCGCTTATTTAATATTTAACTAAAAATAATTTGTAACAACACATTAGATTCTCTTAACACGTTAATTAGCAAGTTATTAAAATTATTATATTATAACTAGCCTCCTTGTTACCATATTCGGATGAAATTCGCTTATTTGACATATATAGTACACGTGCACATCTTTTTTTTTAACATGGACAACACATCACCTTACTTGTTAAGGAATTGAGCATTAGAGTGCCACGTTAACAAATGGGTAGATTATTAGCAATCTACATTAGATTGATGATGATGTAACTCTATATAAAAAAAACAAATGTTAATTAGATATCTCAAGAGTTGAAGTCATATATATATATTTTGAAGATAAATACTTGTGTCCAATAGTATATCATCATAGTGCAATATGATGGTCTTGTGATTTAATTGGAACTTGCCTTTGAACGTTTTTGATATATTACCTACAAATATAAGTGTTCAAATTTTAAGGATTGACTGGAGGAAAGTACGACTCGAGGATTTTGATTTATTGATCGTTGTTGTATATTATCGTACTCACTTCTAGTACACACGTCTTACTCGTTAAGGTGAGTTCATAGCCTCGCTTTTATTTAATTACTTATTTTATAAAACCCGCGAGGAGGATAACATGCTTATTTTTAAAAAAAGAACACAAGGGACCCGATTGTATGCTCAGATGAACGTTATTTACATAAGTTTGCTTATAGCCTCTAAGACCCACTTATCGTGATATGTTAATTACTTGGTGCGAGTGAACGCTAATACTATGGATAGATCTATCGGGGTGACGCCCAGTCCGATGCGATTAGCTATCGCAATGTGTAGTGAAGCACATGTGTATTGGAGCACATCGGATGCATTAGTATAAGAGAAATATACGCACTTGGCTAGGTGTGTTTGTGGGCTGAAATATATATATGTTAACGTTCAATGTCACGAGGCTTATGAAATAACACAATAATTATGTCCGATCAACATAATTGTTACCGATGAAGGTTTATCCAGATACTTGTGTTCGATTTATATATTTAAACTCTATGGATTCACTCAACAATTTTTGTTGATTTTATAGCATGTTTTATCTCAGGTCCATAAAGAAGGCACTCAAGGAAGGTGGTTTCTTGAAGCTTGCTTAATTTTGGTGACTTTGGCCCGCTTTTATAAAATATATCTATTCGAAACAACTTTTATCTTTTGATGTGTACTGTAAATATTTTAAAATTATCTGGGACCTTGTATGGATTATTATCTTTTGAATGAATGAATGGATATTTTATTAAAACGAATCGTTTTGAGCCGTTTTCTATAATTGTGTAATTGTATCATGTAAGTAACACTCAAGGACCCTTCCGCTAATGTGACCCGATTTTGAGAGTGTTACAGATTGGTATCAAGAGCTCAAGTTATAGAGAACGAAAAGATTTTTCAAAAATAAAATTTTGAAATCTTTTGACTATAACAATTGCAAGCGAAACCTCCGAGTTGCCAATGGACAAGAATGAGAATACTGGTACGGGAAATGGAAACAACAATCGTCAGGTTCAGTGCTACAACTGCAGGGGATTTGGTCATTATGCTCGAGATTGCATAGCCAAAAAGAAGAGGGATGATGCTTATCTTCAGACTCAGCTACTCATAGCACAAAAAGAAGAGGCAGGGATTCCACTTCAAGCTGAGGATTTTGATCTTATGGCTTCTGCTGCAGAATATGACGAGGAAGAAGAGGTGAATGCCAACTACATCTTGATGGCAAACTTACAGCAAGCATCAACCTCAGGAATGCATGATGACAGAGCTCCCGTCTATGATTCAGATGGTCCCTCTGAGGTACACCCAAGTTTTGATGATAATGATATATATAATATGTCTAATCAGGAGGAAGAGTATACTGAGATACTTGAGTCCTACATTGAGACACACGAGGATCAAACGAATAATAGTAATATTATTTCAAATGAGCCTAGTGTGGACCTTAGTGTGGATCAAGTTGCTCAGCCTACAACCCTTCCTGATGAGACACATGCGTACTATAAATCTCTATTTGATAAGCTTGCTAAGGATGTAGATCATGCTACGGTGGTTAATAATAAGTTTAGAGAAACTAATGCCAAATTGTCCACTGAGCTTGCGGGATATAAGGAACGGGAGAAAAGTTTTGAGATTCATCATGCTAAAATCATGGAACTTGAACAAGCTCATGCTACATCGGTTTATCTAGAAAAATGCACAACTAAGAAATTAAATGCCTTACACTTAAGTAGTACTAAAAAGATAAGCGAATTGAATGATGAAATCACTTCTCTTAATAAACAGCTTTCAACTGAAAAATCTATTATTTTGGATTTAAAAGAAGAACGAAAAAAGCTGAAACATGATTTCAAAATTCGAGAAGATGGGCTTCTTGAAGATTTTTGCAAAGCTCAGGATAGGATTAGAGAATTAGACAACCTTTTAGTAAAACATGGCCAAACTATGTAGACGATAAATATGCTCGCACCAAAAGTGAATGATATAAATTACACTCGATACAAATTGGCTTTAGGTTGTCCTCTTCCCCCTAATCCCGGATACCTTAAGCACGTTCAGGCCACTAATGAAACTTTATATAATGGTAGTGTGCTATTGTCTGATGAGCATGATCCTCCTAGTGTGCATGATTCCGAGGAAACTAGTGAACTTGCTGTTGAGACTCGTTTACGAATGAAAATGTTAGATAAAGAAGTGACACCCGTTTATTATCCGAAAAGTAATCCTCCAACTGTTTTTGTTCGGTCTAAAACGAGTACTGAAATGCTTTTGCTCCCAAGTGAGGAATTGACTGATGACCCTCCTAAACCGAGTATCACTTGTCGATTTCTAAACGAGCATAAAGATAACTTTGTCATTCTTAAACGTGTCGTTAATTCCAAAATCACCGGAGGAAATTTTACATCACCTGTTCAGATTGAAGTTCAGAAAATTCTTCAAAACGATATTAATCCGATTATTAATCTAGTTGATGCTCGGTTAGGAAATTTGGAAAACGCTTTTCTAAAATAATTTCCCAACTTTGTTGAAGACTTTAAATCTTTGGCGAAGGAAGCTGATGAATCTCTTGATAAAATCAAAGTTTTGGAAAACGATCTTGAACGCCTCTCTAAAGCAAGTGATTGTATTGATAGTAGCCCAGTTGAGTTAGGTACCTCTGTTTTGGATAATGAAAACCTTTAAACTGAGCTTGATCTTATGAAAGAGAAAATGGAATCTTATGTCATTAAAAAGGATAAAGAATTCACCGATCTTTGGAATAAATTTGTCAAATAATGTGATGAATGTAAATATGACAAGATTTCGTATGAAAAAAAGATTACAATGAAATGCAACAAACTATCCCACGGTTGCAGGCTCAGTTAGGAGGGGTTACGGAAACGAATTTGGCCTCTTCAGGGTTAGAGAGTGCTAGTGATGGTAATGTTCAGAAGCTTAAGGCTAAGATTGCAGTTTAGAATCTGTTGTTGTTTCATATAAGGGGGCTGTCGAACAAAGTAAGTCTGTCTATCAGAAACTTATTGATAAAATCTATGAGAACTGTAAGTTAAAGGCCTTGTTAAAAGATAAGACTTCTGAACCTAGCTCGATTGTAGATACGATGATCAAGAAACCAGCAACCTCGAGACCCACTCGTATTGCTGTGACACCTTTTCCTAAGGTTGCTGGAACAAAAACTGCTGTGATAGCCCCAGGAATGTTTCGTGTTAGTTCTCCCTCTGTGCCTAGCAAACAACGTAAAGCAAGCGTTAGGACAAAAACGATCACTATAACTCAACCACAAGTTATTGATTAATCAGTGCTAATTCTAATAGACGTGTGTCTTCTTCTACAGGAATAAACAACTACACTAAGAGCAGAAGGCCACAACCTACGAGAAATACAAGGAATGATAGGGTCCCTTTTGCCTCTAGAAGTAGTCGCCCCAAGATCAATAATGTGGAAACACCCTAGGAATTTACCGCTTTTTAATCATAATCAGAATCCTAATTCATCTGAATGTAATGACTTTAAGCTTGCTATTCGGAATGAAAAATCTGAAGTTATTTGTGCTAAATGTAATAAATGTTTCTTTACTTTTAGTCATGATGCTTGCGGTTTGACTATGAATAGGTTGAATTATGGTGGTTACACTCGAATTGACAAGCTGTCAGTCAGTGAACAACAACGCACTCCTAAGGCTAAGGTGTATGTTCCAAAAAGTACGCATGTAGGGTCCACAGAAAGTCTTCCTAAGCCTAGTAGCCCTAGATTCACCTCTAAATGGTTGCCTACTGGTAGAAATTTTGATTGTAGTGGCAAAATTATCGACACTAGTAGATCTCATACTGACAGTGAAACGTTAGTATGTGATATGGCTTAATTATCATCTAACCCTACAGGAACCTATTTCATCGGTTGCCAAGATATTTTCTTCTCTGATCATTGGCAGGCTGTTGAAATTTGTCTCGGGTGCGTGGACTCGGGCTGTTCCAAACATATGACTGGGAATCGAAGCCTTCTCAAAAACTTTGTATGGCGTTTCATGGGAACTGTTCGATTTGGAAATGATCATGTTGCGTAAATTCTTGGCTATGGTGATCTTCATTGGGGAATATAATCATCACCAGAGTCTCTTTTGTTGATGGCTTGGGACATAATTTGTTCTCGGTTGGGCAATTTTTTGACTCGGACTTGGAGGTTGCTTTCAGAAGTCATACATGTTTTGTAAGAGATCTTGAAGGAATTGATTTTTTAAAGGAAATCGTACCACCAACCTTTACACCATTGATCTTTTTCAAATGTCTGCTGCTTCTCCAATTTGTCTCATGGCCCGAGCCACATCAACAAAGTCATGGTTATGGCATCAAAGGTTATCTCATCTCAATTTCAATGCCATCACCCAACTTGCGAAACATGATCTTGTTACCGGTCTTCCAAAGTTTAAATATACAAAAGACCATCTTTTCCCTTCATGTGAGCAAGGTAAAAGTAAGAAGAAGCCTCACAAACCCAAACCTGTTCCTAACTCAACGAATAGGTTACATCTCCTACATACGGATTTATGTGGCCCAATGAGAATCAAAAGTATTAATGGAAAGCGGTATGTCCTTGTCATTGTGGATGACTATTCTCGTTACACATGGGTTCATTTTCTTGCTTCGAATGATGAAACCCCTGATGTAATTATTAATTTCTTGAAGAAAACATCAGTGCTACTTCAATCCTCTGTTGTCATTGTAAGAACGGATAACGGTACAGAATTCACCAATCAGAAACTGAAAGCTTATTTGGACGAAGTTGAGATATCTCATCAAACTTCGGCTGCAAGAACTCCAGAGCAGAATTGAGTTGTGGAACGGAGGAATCGTACGTTAGTTGAAGCTGCTCGGACGATGCTTCTCTCCTCCAGTGCACCATTATTCCTTTGGGCTGATGCTATAGCAACTGCATGTTATACTCAAAACCGCTCCATTATTCACACCCGCTTCAACAAAACACCTTATGAGATCATTAATGGAAGAAAACCGGATATTTCATTTTTACATGTCTTTGGTGCTTTATGTTATCCGAAGAATGATCGTAAAGATATTGGTAAACATGAACCTAAAGGTGATATTGGCTTTTTCATTGGTTATTCTTCAACTGCTTGTGCTTACAGGGTTTATAATCGAAGGACAAGAAAGGTAATGGAGACTATGAACGTTACCTTTGATGAACTCTCGGGTATGGCCTCTCAGCATAGAGGTTCACATCCCGAGCTTCAAGGTCAGACCTCTGGACATGTAAGTTCAGGACTCGCGCTTCAATTCAGCAATCTCATCGTTACAACCTTCGGAACGTGACTTGGAAGTTTTATTTGGGCCATTTTATGATGAATATATGGAGGGTCCTTCATCATTTGGTGTTCCTCAAAATGCCCCGGCAGCACCTGCTACGGTAGTTCAGGAACCTCCGACTACATGTACACCAGCGGCATCTACTTCTACACAATCTACATCAACCTCAACCATATTTCTCCAAATATTCCAACCACTTCTCCGACTGCTGACGCAACTCAACAACATTCTCATCAAATTCCTAATCATGTTCATCTTCAAAATGAAATAGTTGCTGAAAATGCAAACAATGCGATGCTCAATGAACATGAGTTTTGTTAATCCATTTGCGGCTTCCACAAGTACTACTCAGCCTTCAACACCATATGTGGATCCGTCGAGCTCGCATCAAGTTTCTCATACACTTCCACATGAACACAAATGGACTATGAATCATCCTTTGGTTCAAGTGATTGCCATTCTCTCACGACCGGTCTCAACACGAAATCAGCTGCGTACTGATGGTGATATGTGTATCTATGTACTATCAGTCAGCACAATGGAACGAGCAAGTGTGAAAGAAGCAATGACCGATCCATCATGGATTGAGTCTATGCAAGAAGAACTCAATCAGTTCATCCGTCTTGATGTATGAGAGTTAGTACCTCGATCGGACAATATCGATCCGCTTACCCTGAAATGGTTATTCAAAAACAAGATGGATGAGGAGCAAACGGTCATTAGGAACAAGACTCGGTTAGTTGTGAGAGGTTATAAACAGAAGGAGGGAATTGATTTCCCTGAATCCTTCGCCCCGGTTGCTCGGATGGAAGCTATTAGGATTTTCTTGGCATATGCTGCACACAAATTGTTCACTGTGTATCAAATGGACGTGAAGACAGCTTTCTTGCATGGGTCGTTAAAAGAAGATGTGTATGTATGTCAACCTGAAGGTTTCATCAATACCGAACATCCAAGCCATGTCTACAAGTTGAAAAAGGCAATTTATGGTTGAAACAAGCACCGAGGGCATGGTACGACGAATTATCATCATTTCTTCTACAAAATCACTTCAGCAAAGGAACCATTGATCCAACGTTGTTTATCAAGCGCTACAGCAACGACATCTTGGTGGCTCAGGTCTATGTAGATGATATTATATTTTGTTATACTAACCCAAAATATTCCATATTATTTGCCGACCTTATGAAAAGTCGATTCGAAATGTCCATGATGGGGGAAATGACGCTCTTTCTTGGTCTCCAAGTTCACCAATCCCCCCGTGTTATTTTCATAAATCAGTCCAAGTATGTGCTTAAGATTCTAACGAAATTTGGCACAGAAAACTATGATCCTATTGGTACTCCAATGGACACTAAACACAAGCTTGATTTGGATAAGAAAGAGAAATTTGTAGATGCTACAAAATACCGAAGCATGATCGGGTCCCTTATGTACTTAACCTCAAGCAGACCGGACATTGTGCATGCTACTTGTTTATATGCTCGGTACCAGGCGAAGACAATCGAGAAGCACCTCAAGGAGGTTAAAATGATTATTTTTTATCTCCGGGGAACCATTAACATGGGTCTCTGGTATACGAAGGATTCTGGTTTTATTCTCACTGGTTTTTCAGATGCCGACCATGCAGGGTGTCATGATACATTCAAGAGCACTTCCGGTGGGGCACAATTCTTAGGCGAGAAGCTAGTGAGCTGGTCATCAAAGAAACAAGACTGTACGGCGTTGTCCACTGCGGAAGCAGAATATGTGTCTCTATCCGTGTGTAGTGCTCAAGTCCTTTGGATGAGAACACAACTCACGGATTATGGCTTTCACTTTAACAAAGTTCCTATTTATTGTGATTCACAATCAGCCATAGCCATATCCTGCAACGCGGTCCAACACTCCAAGACCAAGCACATAGCTGTCCGATTCCATTTCATTAAGGAGCATGTGGAAACAGGAACGATCGAACTGTATTTTGTCAAGACAGACTACCAACTAGCCGACATCTTCACTAACGCTCTATCTCAAGACAGATTTGAATTCTTGGTTTGTGGACCTGGTTTACGTAGTTTCACTCCAGATGAACTTGAACGTCTTGCACATTCGCAGTAATCTTGTATATATCTATCAGAAAATCAAAATACAAAATATAAAACCTATAAAAACAAAATAAAAAATGAGAAAATCTTTCAAAAAAATACCCAAAATATTCTTCTCCGGCATGTATCTCAGCATCGATAATATGGACGTACTTAGAAATGTCGCTCAATAACGACACGGGTACGTACATAAGGTTCGAATGAGAGTTCAAATGTTTTCAAAACATGTCTTTTCTACTTTCTTCTCATAATGGTTTATAGTCACATGTCAGACTGTAACCCGGTCCCCAAAGAAAGGAAAGTCTTTGACTTATCCTCAACAACGAGAAATTAATTTTTCTCGGTCATGGGCTTATATCAAAACATTCAAAGTTTTAAGCTCATGAACACAAGGAAAATGTTCATTTATGTACATTATTCCTTAACAACAGGAAAATAAGTTTTCTCGGGGTTTTAAGCACAATTTTTCAATGTATTTCAAAACGGTGTGCTCATATACTCCCATAATTGAGTACAAACTTTCATGCAACATTATTCTCTCCATGTTTCGTCACTAGGTTCACAAAAATTTCAATGTCATGCAATTTTTGAGGGGGAGAATAGTGATTAAAATGTGTTATCTTGGATAAGATCTTTGATATAAGTGCTTTTCTCTTCCTAATATGTGCAAAAACCTTTCCTTTTATGATGCACATATGTAGGGGGAGCGTTTTTGGTGATGAAGAAAGTATTTTCTGGTTACGATATCTATACCTTCAACACAATTATTCACGATGATATTGGTGTCAAAAGGTGGTTAGGTATTCGTCCTATGATCCAACAAGAATCGGAGGGATCTTCCCACGGACAATCCATTAGAAAATAGAAGTCCTTAGGAAAGATGGAGTAGTTGAGTGTACGGGAATAATGTCGACTAATGACTTAAGCTGGCACTAGAACAATCACAACAAGGTGCTAGTTATGACGTCTTGGTAAGCATTGAAGGGGTTGAAGAATGAAAAAGAAATGTAAGGATAAAGGGTATAAAGAAAGAAGCCCTCCATACAACTTAGGCAGAAACCAGTTCAATACATCTACTATCAGAATCACGTTGATGATTTCTGGTATTGAAGACAAAGCATCATGGACCCAGTGATGCAATGCACAACCTATCCCAGCCTACTCAAGCATTTCTCAAAAGAAGTTTGTTTTATTGTCACGGAGTTCAATTCATTTCTATCGACTTTCTCACTCCGAGATAGTAGATATTGGATAGGTGGCAGTCTGCTCCAGCCTCCGATCACCAAATAAACGTGTACTTATAGAGTCTAGAGCCAACGAGATTCATCAAAAATCTCATTAGGACACTTATTCAATAGATCAATTGTTGTTCATCATTAGAACACAAGCGATGATTTACAGAGTCCTACGCTCTATCCTTGTGGTATTGCTAGAACATTCAGAGTGATACTCTTTAGTATTAACAGTGATGAATGGAAATCCTTCCAGTGTTAACATCAAACAGCACTGCGGTAGGTCATATGCAAGATTCACTTGAATTAAACATATGTTAACTGGAAAGCAACAGTGGTTTGATTCTTAATTGATTCAAACTCATTCCAGGTCTCGACGTAATATCTTTATGATCTTGCCAGAACATTCAGAGTAATACTTTTCAGTATTTACAGTGACGAATGGAAATCCTTCCAGTGTCATCATCAAACAGCATTGTGGTAGGTAAATATGAATCAAACTTGTGTCAACTGGAAAGCAACGATGGTTTAATTCTTAATTGATTCAAACTTGTTCCAAGAAATTGAATTGACGACTTAATCAACAGAATGGAACTGCATGATTCACTCCTTACTATGAATTATCTTTCGATATATTCAAGTATTGAGAACGGCTATCACAGCCGGAAACCCTGTCAAGGAAGTTCTTTGAACTTACCTAATCACAGGTACAGTATTCTTACTATATAACGGGAAACCGGAGGAATGCAAACGGTGGCATCGTAATTCAAGATCACATGCTCATTTAAATGAAGAAAGCTCAAGAACATCTAAAGACAAAGACTTCCTCTACTCTGATGATCAAGGGAGATTGTTAACAAGCTTTCATGTCAACACAAAACATGAGTATGTGGGTAAAGACACAAGAACACAAGCTGGCAAAGTTACAAGATCAAGTCAAGGCAAAGATCAAAGATCCAAGATCACAAGTCATGAAAGGAACTATGAAAGAACTCTCAAGACAACGAGGTTCAAAGTCTGCAACACCAACGAAGTGAAGTCACATATTACATGACCACCCCTTAGGGGGAGATTGTTAGCCGTATTTAAAGTGATGGTCATATAATATACCGTTGTGAAGCTCGTGAAAAATACTATTCAACGGTGTCGAGAGTTCTTAGTTATTAATGTTTATGTAACGGGAATTAGTCCCGAACACACAAATGTGGAAGGCTTCCTAAACACTTACTACTTAGTATAAAAGGCCTCCTAAGCCTCGTTTGTGTGTGTGTTTTCCATTCCATTGTTTTGTAGAGAGAGAAACGTATGTGTTTCTCTCACTAGGAATTCACAACCTTGTTTTCTCTTTTCCTTCATCTAATCTAATCTTTCTTTTTTGGTTTAATCTTCATCTTTATTTCTATATCCTATATAGTCGTGTGATACAATCCTATAGGTAGTATTACTTATGGATAGATATTAGAATGGAGAGATGTATTTTGGTTTAAAGGTTGTGTTGAAGGAATGATTAAGATTTGTGTAGTTTTGAAACTTAGATTGGTTACGAGAATAAGGGAGCAAATAAAGTTGGTTGACTAGTCGTGGGAACGAGATGTCATGCTATGAGAAGTTGGTTGAAGTACCATTAGGATATTGATGAAAGTACTAGCGGATGTGAGGGTAGAGTAGAAAGTTTCTACTAATGGAAATATGGGGCAAATAACACGCAAGGGCATTGGTATAGTTATGGAGGCAAGGTAGTAGTAGACACGTGAAGGAAAACATGGATGTGAAAGAATGATTGGTAGGAGGCTTATTAATGGTAAAGTACAACAAGTAAGGAAGAGTGAGCCATTGAGGGGTTGAAGTACCTTTAGAAATATTGTGGTTGATGAGTTGAAGTTAGAAGCTACTGCGTAGTGTGAAGTTCCTAGGTAACATCATAGAGATGAGAATGAGTGCGTGAAGAGCTACATCGTGAAGCAAGGAGTCGAAAGGACTACGTGCCGGCTGCTAGAAGGATGCAAGAGATTTTAAAGGAGTCACAGAAGTTGAAAGGACTGGAAAGGTGACAAGCACTATGATGGGAATCTCCGTATGGTTCGTAACGAAGAAGGACAGATCGAGTACCAGAGTGGAGCTACAAAGAGCTGAACCAATGGATCGTGATCGAGTGACTACATAACATGGTAGATTAAGAACTCGTGGAAGTAACAAGGGTAGTCGAGTGACTACACAAAGATGGAATTTCGTGGCAATCAATATCGAGGGATGAGTAGTGAAGCTGAGCGGAATAAGTTCGTGGAGAAGTGATTATAGGGTCAGTTTAGTGAAGGTGTTTATGAAGGATCTTTGGAAGAGAGAGTTATGCATTATCCAATGTAATAACAATTTCCATAGAGTTGATGAATTGAGTGAGAAATTTTGGTTGGACATGATAGTGAAGGAATTAGGGAGAACCATGGAAGGAGAGAACCAAGTATTCCTAGAAGATGATGATTAAAAGTACATCATGTTAGGTCCAAGGTCGTAATAGAAGTATGAGACTTGAGTAAGAATTCAGAATATGGATTAGTTTAGACATATGGAAACTAATATGGGTATAAGATGAGAGTGTGATCCGCATGGAATCCCATAAAACTCTAGTCTGTCCCTATTAGTATGGAGTAGGAGAACTGGTCGCGAGGAAAATAAGTGAAGCTACTTGGATAATTTTGACGTATAGATGACTTGAAAGACGGGAAGCATAGCATCATGATGTATGCCATGAGCTGAGGAAAAAGAAGGAAGTCTGGATAGATGCGGATCATAATTGAAATAGGTCAAGATAGGAACCGAAGGTAAAATTTTTGTATAGCCTAATGAGTAGACTAAGGCAATAAGCCTGCTAATATTGCTGAAGTGTGGAAAGGAAATGGCATTGACCTATACTGTTTGATTAGAAGGCTTAGTATCGATAATCGAATGGATGAGGAGTTATAGATGTGATGTGTCATGAGGGACAAAGGGCTTGGACTAACTGAGACAAGGTGAGGAGCACTATGACCTTAGAGGTAAGACATTATGTAAGTATAAAGAAAGTGTTGAGTATAAAAAAAATCTTTCATGGAGAAAAGTGAGAAAGAAGTGTATAGGTGCTACTAATGAGCTATCCAAATTTTATGGAAGTAGTTGTAGCATGGATTTAGATGGCAGTTGATAGACTATCTGAGATAACTGTCTTTGATGATATGTATAGATCATAAGCTGATTTGGATTGGAAGAGCCTTGTTATGATGAACTAATGAATATGTGAAACACCATCATAGGTCACTTGTGTAAGGAAATTGGAATTTTTAAGTAGTTTGGTGGTATGAACTAAAGGGAGTTGATGAACATGATTGGATATGAGTATATCCAGCTACTTGGAAAAGGATGGACGAAGTGAGAAATTGATACAAGTATAGGAGTCGTGTTGAGAGCTTGGGTGACTGATTTAGAGGGATGTGGGAAACTCGTTAGCGATGTCTGAGTTTTCATATAATGATAGTTATCATACTAGAAGTCGATGAATGCCATTTGAGGCACTATATGGAAGGATAGGGCGAGTTTTCGTTATGGTGGACTAAAATCCCTGAAAGATACTACTAATGTGGAAATGGTGTTTTTGGGAAAGGATGAGAGCAACAAGATATGCTATGTTGAAAAGGAGGAAACCACTACAGTTTAGTGACAAAGTTATGTATGATGTTTCACCCATAGTAACGGGTGCCATGTTTAGGAAAAAGGGAAAAGTTGATGTCGAGTTTTGTAGGTCTATTTATGATATTTTGAAAGATTGGACCAATAGTTTATGGGTATATAATTACCTAGGGAATTGAGTGGCGTACATGATATATTTCATGTATTGAGATTTGGGAAATGTGGTTTGAGAATGCATATTTGCATGTGCGGTTATTAGTGATTTGCGTTAAAAGATTCATTTGTGAGATTTATTGGCTGTGAGGTCAAGAGTTTAGGAATGAATTTAAATATTGTTGGTTTGTATATGTGGTATTTTGAGACTTGAACTAAAGTACACATGGAAATGAGAGGAGTTCATTTAGAACAAGTATCCTCATGTGATTTGTTGTTTGTGTGTTTGATCCTAACGAGTAAATCTCGGGACGAGATTTCTATTAGGAGGGAGTGATGTGACAACCATGGTTTTTGGGGTTCGTCACTTAGACTATAGTTTAAGGTGTTTGGATATCGTTTATGGGTATATGGTACTCATAAGTAAATCGAGGAATTTTTATTTCATGTTCATGAGCTCACAAGGTAGTGACTATGAAATGAGATGGTGTTATTTCGTGGCTTTACGTATACGTATATGTATTATAGAAAATCGTATTTTTACGGTTTAGGGTTTTGCATTTAGGGGTCTCGGAAGAGGTATTTAGTCACGGGAGTATTTTTTGGGATGGTTTTAAGTCATTTAGGACTTAGTTAATTAGTTTATTTCCTATTTAAAGAGTTTTTATAAAACTGTATATTTTTACGTCTTTTACGGTATACGCGTAAATTTGACTAGTTTTACGGTTTTGAGGTTTTAGAGGCTTTAAGAGCTGAAATAAATTAAGGAAAATTAAGGTAATATTATTAATAAAATTATTAATAATAAAAAGAAAAAAAACGAAATTAAAGACGTATAGTCGGTTTTAGGATGCAAGAAAGAAAAAGAAAAGGGGAAAAAAGGAAAAAGAGGAACTGGGCTTTTGTAATGGGACAAGGACTTGGTAGGAAATTATATAAAAACTTTTTATTAACCAAAAACATTCATAAAATCCCTGGAGATCAAGCTTAAGTCGAAATCCATGGAGTCTATTTAGGGTTTTCATATTTTTCTTGTCTTCCATTAATTCTAAGGTAAAAATATTCAATCTCTTTTTAATTAAATTGTTTTTAATTCTTTCTTAATCATTATATGATGGATCTAGGTTAGTGTTTATTAGAAATTCTGTAAATTAATGTTATCACAATGATATAGATATGATTAGAATAATTAGGGTTAATGATTTAACATGATGAGGGTAATTAATTTGGTTAATTATGTTAAATTCGTTTTTAAAAACTAGGCAGAATTTTTGGGTCATTGTTTTGATCATATCTAGAGTTTTACAAACTTTTAATTTTCGAATTTTATGTCTCTGGAAAGGTAATTGAGTTGGCTTTCAAATGCAATAAACGAGAACTAAATTGGAGGTATGGAAGTGGGTCAAAAACAGGTTACATCAGTCGGGTGTCAAAAAAGTATTTGGATCAGCCTGTTTTCTGTTTATGTTTTGAATTGTTTGGGGTACTTAGGATTATATTGGAACCTTCAAACGAACATGAGACTTAGATTATATATTAAATAAAATATCTGGAGGAGTTATAAATAAATGGGTTAGGGTAAGACCCTCTGATCATAACAAACTTTTCATATGTTAAAAATCAGTAAATTCTGGATAGGTAAAAGTATATATATATATATATATATATATATATATATATATATATATATATATATATATATATATATATGGAGGCCTTAACAGTATCTTCAAGGTTGAGGCCAAAGGGGATGTTGATAAGGCGGGACCTTAGGATTGGTTCATAGGTTTATGGGCGCCTATGGGACCATGGTTATTGGTAAGGCTGGGAGCCTTGGAAATTATGGTTATTGGTAAGGCTTGGTTCCTTGGAACTGTGATTGTATGGTTAATCTTGAATGGTAGTTGTTAATGCATAATTGTAACACATTGTCCATATGTTATTTTATTGATGGTTGTTATTCACAGCTTATAACTATTTTGGGGTTGGATTCTAAACCTATGACTCTCACCAACTTTATGTCGACGTGTTTTAGTGTCTCTTTCAGGTGATAATGTGGTTAAGCGTGAGAATAGGAGTGGCTAGCTGGGAGGCTTAGGATTGCATTGTAGGAACCCCCTTTCCTCTTAGTCTTTACTTATGTTTGAGTAAGTGATACTTTGCAGACACCTATATGTTTTTAATTTGTTAATTGTATGTCTTTGGTAAGAGGTAGACCTGTTACCTACTTACCTAGATGCATGCATTGTTTGTGATATCTTCATGATATTGTGTCATCATTTATGATATTTCCAATTCATTTAGTTATCTCTATAGACACGCTATTGTTGTGATGATATCCATACGTCGCGCCCCATATTCCGTCATGGTGGGGTGTGATATCACCCCAGTTCGTGCCTTGACGGTTGATCCCCGTCGTACCACATTGATTGGTAAGCGAATTTATGTATGAGAAGATTTCCATAGCGTGATTTTTGTGACGACACGCTAACTTAGATGGGCAAATTGTTTGTCGGGTTCGTGGCCCGTTGTTAATGTCATGTGGCTAATAATAATCCAATGTATAATAACACAATCCAATAACGATATGAATAATGATAATAATGTTACTAATAATGGTAATATTGAGACTACGGTCTCATGGACGGTTTAAGATGTATGATTTGCTTTATATATTGCCTGACTAGCAATACGAGGACTTACTTCTGATATTATACATGTGTTCTGATTTCGATGATTGTTTTATATAACTATTTTATTAAACTCTATGAATTCACTCGGCATTCGGTGATATGATTTTTGCATGTTTTTATCTCAGGTGCTTGAAGGTAACATGGATTGAGATCAACTCTGATGGCCCACATAATAAAAATTATTCATTCGATCTATGTTTCGTATACTTTATAACTGTGTAATTTGACGACTTGTTGTACACTTAAAACTTTTTATTTCGAATGAATGTATGTTAAACCTTGTACAACCATATTTATGCGTTATCTATGATTGGAGTTATTGTGCTATCCCGTAACAATCTAATGACTCTTCCACTGTACCGATATGAAATTTGAGAGTGTTACAGCCGCACATTCCATTTGTGCGCCGCACTTGTGCAGATATTTCCCAGGAAGTCCGCCGCACAGTCCATTTGTTTGCCGCACTTTTTGTCTGGAAACAAACAAAAAGATCAGAACACCAACGTAGGGATACCGTTGACCCTTAATGCTTATCTAACATTGATATATGTTTGTTTGTGTGATAAATTTTACGGAACACAGGTTCTGGAAATTACGAGACCGGCTCATCAAGCCGAGGCAAGAGACGAAAGCTTATCGAGTCAAAGAGTGTCGCACTTATGGAAGTTACTAGCCACCCATTTTGAGTTGGAATGGATGTACCACTAATGATAAGACCATCTACAACAATGCCCTTAGTCTCTTACTACCGAAACAAATTTTTGCACCTAGTATTGTAGACTTTGGAGTTTTGAGTGAGCTTGGTCGTGAAGCTCAAATTAAGGAGATGCTTGCGATAGTTGTGATAGAAGTTGGAGGAAATGAGGTTTTATTCCGATCGAACGCTTGGGTTCGTGATTTTACTTGTATGGAGAAAATCTATGCGGAGCTTGTTCTTGAGTTTTTCTCTACTTTTCACTTAGATGAAGATGTTGACGGTGATGAGTTATTGACTAAGAAAATTTTGAGTTATCACCTTTATGGTAAATGTCACTCTTTGACCTTGAAAGAGTTTGCTAAATACTTGGAGTTGTATACTAGAGCGGAGCAAGATCAGGAAGGATTCAAAGTTTATTTTCAAGGAGATGAATGTGATCATGGTAATTTCAATGCTAATGAGTTTTGGGCAAGAATTCGTCCAGATGAGGATCCGTTGAGTTTATCTAGGAGCTCAACCACTAGAATTTCTAGTCCACTTTTGAGGGTGCTTCAAAAGATGATTGCTTATGTGGTTTGTCAAAGAACCATGGGGTATGATAAAGTTCAAAAGAATGATTTGTGGTTGCTAAGTATGTTTAGGGACAAAAAAATGAGCAATATGCTAATATTGCTTGGGTCACTGCTAAGTGGATGAAAAGGAAAGGTCATGGTAGTCAAGCAAGTAGCATGATTGTGTGTTGACAATTTGGGACTAGATTAGCCCGAAGGATGAGTCTTTTGATTGATGAATTCGTGGGTAGTCTTAGTCCACCGATTGTGTGTGATACCATTTACAAGATCACCTTGAGAGATTTAATTTGAGCCGATGGAAGGTTGATGCGGGAAGATGCATCGACAAGAGCACCACGTGTGAACATGCCGCGAGCCCCTTATGCATCGCTTCAAGATGTTTGTGATAGGATGGGAAGGATGCAAGTTAGGCAAGACCAAATTGGGATTATGATGGAGCGCCAATGTTATTATATGGATAGATACACTCTAGTTTTCGAGAGGATGGCCGAACAATACAGTGTTCCAATGAGTGGACCCTATGGACCACCCGGATATCACCATGAGCCATTCTACTACACCCAAAAACCACCATCATATCCACCACATTTTTACCCATCTCATGCTCCACCTCAAGATGAAACGGAAGAGGATATGCAATGCCTCAAGTTTGTGACTTTGTGTTAGTCACATGTTGAAACAATTTTTAGGATTATTAATTTGGTTGTGTAATATGCCTTTGTTGGCATTTAGGACAAGTTAAACTTTGTGTGTGGATTTTTATTTTTATTTTGGTATGTGAAATATGTTTGTGTATATATTATTTGTGTTGAAATGAAGAAAATAAGCAAGTCGGTGCATAATAAGGCGAAGATTGAAGAATTCGGCTTCGTTCACGACTTGAAATAAGGGGGGGGGGTATTATTCTTAGTTTCCACTATTTTTACTTTTACCTTATGTTTAGCATTAGGGACAATGCTCATAATAAGTATGGGGGTGATAAGTGGAAAATAAGAGCGTTTTAAGTTGAAAATTTTCTATGCATTCTGTGACCGAAAGTATGCCGCACATTCCATTTGTGCGCCGCACTTTCTGGCGGATTTTTGAAAAATGAGTTGTTTTGTTAAAAACAATTTTGTTAAAAGATTGATAATTCCTGTAATTGTGAAGCTATTTGACTCAGAACTGATAACGCTACTTACACAATATCTTAACCATAATTGTGAGGATTTTTAGCCTATAATTCATAAATATTCTTACGCTTTAAATCTATTTTGTGAGCATGCCGGTGATGAGTTTAATTCTAGGACTTGTGCTTAGTATTCTTTACGAGACAGTAGTGGGATCATACGTGTATGATAAAAAGTATTTTAAATGATAAAGAGGCAAAATAAAAGAGAAAAGATTGAAAGTTTTACTAATGTTTAAAGGCGATGATATGCTGTTGGAAACCATGTTACGAAGAGATGTAGTAGATCGTAAGTATGGGGGAAGACATATTACCCCAATGTCGATTACAAAAAAAATACAAAGAGAAAAAAGGGAATAAAAGGAAAAGGAAGCCTAGAAGTATGAAATGGAAAAGTATGGAAATGATAACATGGTGGAAAATGATGTATTGTACACTCTTTTAGCATGTTGTGGTAATAAAAAGTTTTTGAAAAATACCTCTTTTGATACTTTACTTGGTTCTTACGCCAAATTGGTTTAGTTAGTTCCTTGTACAAGCTTATGGTAATTTACTTTTCATGACCGTACTTTTGAGCGATAAATTTACTCATTTATATGAGAGTGTGTGAACTCAAAATATCTACTTCGTGAGGTGTTTTATGGCGTTATGTTTGCTTTCAATTATTGGTATTATTTATTCTTTCGACACTTATTAAAATTAATATTTTTACCTTGTGTGAGGGCAAGCAAGAAGTTAAGTATGAGAGAATTTGATAACGCCTCGTTTATACATGTTTCTAATAATGCATTTGTCCTTGTTTGCTATGTAAATAAATAAATTGTGTGTTGAATTACTACTAATATGAAGTATTGTTTGATTGTAGTGGAAGAATAAAAGTATAAAGGAAAGAATTAAAGATATGGAAAGAAAATGACTAAAGAATAAATTATGCTGGAAAAAGCCAAAGAGCGGCGCACTTCTCATTTGTGCGGCGCACATTTAAGTACTACGGATTTGGAGAACAATTAAAAGTACGACGTACATTTCATTTGTGTGGCGCACTTTTTACTGCAGTTACAAATATTAATTGTCATTATGCATGGAAATGATACGAATTATGGGTTATAAAAAGGACCCAAGGCCAGGCATAACATGAATCAACAACTCACTACTTTCAATCTCCATTGTTACAATAGGTTAAGGAATCAAGGATTTCTAATCCTTGATCATTGTTGCTAGTACAAGGAAGACTTTAGTTAGTCCATCCTCATTGTTGTTGTAGCAAGTTAACTCAGGAAATCACTTATTGGTTGTAATAAGTTGGATCAAAACTTATAATCTTTTGGAGCAATACATTGATTACATTTTGTTGGTATAATTATCATTTCAATTATGTTATTCATTTCCTTTGATTTACAAATTGTTGAGATGCTTGTTATTTCTGCTATTGTGGAGTAGTTACTTGTGTAATTGGTTGGGGTGTAACAACCTTATGATTAGAAGGATTATTTAGCTTTGCAAGGGCAAAGTGCGGCCCACATTAGGTTTATACGCCACACTTTTCTCCTTGGTTCGTGATTATAAGTATGATTAAGATCCTTTTGTGTTCGATACTATTGTGTTTTACTATTGTTATGTGTTTGGTTTATTCTTGATCATGACTAGTACTCATGTGAGTGAATAGATTCCTTGTCATCTAGTCAATGAATCTTGGTATTTGCTTTTGTTGCGATTAGTGGAATAAAACACATAACAAACTCTTACATAATTTTATCTATTGCTTAAGCCATTGAAATCAGCATAAACTTTTTTTAATGCTTTTGGTATAACATGATCTAAAGTTTGAAAGGATTTCATGTTATATTAATTATATGTTGTGTGTACAACTGGTAATTGGCATGTTATCTTACATTGTTTATGTGCTTATATTCATCTTTGCTACCTATCTTTTCTATGGTTGTAACCTTAACCAAACACACCTTTTTAATCATTTGATAAGTATATCTTTAGAACTTGTGACACTCTAGAGATAATTGTTTTTTTATCTTATAACACCAATACCGTGGAACGAACTAGACTTACCTCAACACTATGCTATACATGATAGGGTATACTTGCCCATGTTTGTGTTTCTAGTCAATTGTTTGGTAATCTCTTGTAATATAAATTTAAGACTTGCGAAACAAACATCAATGTGGGTAAACTGAGTAGGTACACTAGTAATCCTAGTACTCAACATAGGTAAGCTACTCAGAGGGTACTAAAGTATTTGAAAGGAACTATGGATTATAGTCTTTCTTATACTGGATATCCTCCAGTGTAGGAAGGTTACACTAATGCAAGTTGGATCAGCAATACTGAGGATAATTCATCCACAATTGGCTGGGTATTCCTTCGTGGTGGTGGTGCAATTTCTTGGGCATCCAACGAACAAAATTGCAATACTAGTTCAACAATGGAATCTGAGTTTGTGGCTCTAGCAGCTGCTGGTAAGGAAGTTAAATGGTTGAGAAACTTGCTTCTTGAGATTCCATTGTAGGTCAAACCTATGGCACTCATTTCTATCCGTTGTGATAGTGAAGCTACATTGGCTAGGGCATATAGTCAGATGTACAATGGTATGTCTAGACACTTAGATGTTAGACATGTTGGGAATACAGTTAGCTATATCACTATGCCGTTGACAAAGGGAGTCTGGACGCTGACAAGAGTAAATGAAGCGCTAACAGGTTGGACGCTGACAAGAATTATCAAGGCGTTGACAAAAGAAATCCCAGTTATTGTCAACTACTTAGTCTACACATTTTGTAATTTAGAAAATATATGTTTTACATTGTATTCTATATGTTTATCTTTTCCTAAAATAGTTGATAGGTAGATTATTGTTCAAGACTCCTTGTGATATAAAAGGAGGTATTAGGGTTTGATATCGACATATATTCTAAATACTTTCATTTTGCCTCATCGTTTATTAATACAAGTGAAAGTTTGATATACCTTGTCTTTTGCTTTGTTCTTTGGTCTAAGTGTTAATTTCGCATAACACTTAGATTGTTATAAACACAAAGTTTATCTACGTGTTATACTTGATTCAATCTAGATAACATAAAGATAAATTGATCTAAGTTTGGGATCAATAATTGGTATCAGAGCCTCGTGGCTCTCGATGCTAGGATCAACAAGGTGTTCGTGTTGTATAGTAATAAAGAAAATCCGTATTAGGGTTTTCTAGGCAGTTTTGTGTGCGCAGCAGCAGTAAACAAGCCATAACGTTTTCGTGAACCGTTGGATCGCCACGAAATTTGGTGTGTATGTTCTACACATATATGGCTAGATGTTCACTAGAGGGATTGTCAAGATTATTCTCTAAGAAAAAGTTATAGAGTGTCGAAGTTCAAAGCATAATGGGTGTTAATGTGCAGTTTTCTATAAACAGTAATAGTAAAATCGCGATTTCTCCTTCGTTAACCGTTGGTTCGTTATGAAATTCGTGCTGTAGGTTCTTGACACATGTTTCTAGGATCTCACCGAAGTGATCGTCAATCTGATCTATTATGAAGAAGTTATTGATGGTCGAAGTTGGTTGTAGTAATGGTGGTTTTTGTTTTTAAGGTTTGAACTAAAAACCCTAAATTGATTTGGGTGTCGTTACTTAATGGGAGCTGTTGATTCTTGTTCATCATGGTGATTGCACTAGCTTTGGTGAGTTGATTCTTGAATCAACAATGAACCCTAGTGTGACCAATGGTTGTGGGTGTGATGATTCATTATCTATCCACTGATATTATTCTAGCCACTGTTAAGTTTTACTTAACCACTGAAAAGAGGAATATAACCACTGGTGGTGTGAGTGGCTTCTCCAGCCGCTGACAAACATGTTTGAGACGCTGACAGTACAGTGTTATCCGAGATATGGTCTTTATCCGCTGACAAGTGTTGTCCAATATTGGACAACACATGCTGATGAGATCTCAGACAAAAAAGGATGTTGGACGATGAAGAGTTTGTTGCTGTTTGGATTTTTGGTTGGGTTTTGGCACACAAAATGAGGTATTTACACATGCTGGTACATGGGATATCTGATTTTCTTCTAAATATCATTTTGATATTTATGGCTCGGATATTTTTAGAAGAAGTATACGATTAAGGGGAAGAATTTTTATGATAATTGATGTTCGAAGAAGATTTTCACGAGTTTGTGTTACATCATATCTAAAAGTCGTGAACTCCCAACCACTGACTTTTAAGGTAACTTGTTCGTGCTTCAAGTTGTGACAAAGGACTTGATAAAAAGGTAGCAAAGGTACGAGATCTGTGTAATGGTGCGTTATGCTTGTATTCGCTATTGTATGTGACTCACTTGAGGATTCTTTTTGTCAAGAGGCTTCTACTCATTTGAACCGTGAGATTCAAGTCTACTCATTGATGAGTGAGTTTTGGACTCGTCTGATTAGTACAAGATATGGAACACATGTTTGGGTTATTCTATTTCAAAAATAAGAATATTATAGTTATTTTTCTTCAAAATTATTATTGAGCCTATATTTGGAGAATCTTCGATTGCATATACTGTTTACTTCCCTAGTGATGTCACAAAAGGGGAAGATATCGATGCTTAACTTGAGGGGAAGCAATTTGAAGATGATGTACCATATACAGGAGATACACAAAGAGTTTTGCCGATATCAATTAGGGGAAGATTGTGGGTCTAAAAGTTGATGTGGCAGAAACTCAAACTACGAAAACATGAAGACATTTGTTCTAGCCGCTAATGAATGTTTACACGCTGATGGAATTCTATTTAGGGTATATATTGAGTATATTGTTTATCATATATTTAGTATATAGTTTATCTAAATAGAATATCTCAATGTTTATTTGATTTTATCTCTTGTAAACCCTGGACCTTATACTATAAAAGGAACCAAGGGTTTTAGCTTTTATTCATTTACTTCCATACAATGTAAACCTAAAGAGTGTGTGTGTTCTAGGCGTCTAAGCCTTTTAAAGGCGCCTAGGTTCTGTTTTTAGTTTTCATGTTCAATAAAAGTTCAAACATTTGTTGCTAAACATCATGTTTAAACGTTTTTCATTCTATTCCGCCTTAATTCAATCAAGTGAAATGAGATTCGTTCCTAGCAGCCTAAAGATCCGTGAATCTTATAAGGGATTGTTTTTAAATAAGGCATCATTTAACTAAACAAATAAAAATAAGGAATCATTTTATAAGGGATTGTTTTGAAAAAGGTTTAATACATCCAGATAGAGTAGACACAGAAGATAATGTGGCTGATCTTTTGACTAAACCTTTTGATGTTGGGAGGTTCAAGTACTTGGTAACAAGTATTGGAATGATCAATCCATGAAATATGTGTTTTTAAGTTTATTATATAATATGTACAGGATATGCATTGTTATTTTCTCATGTAAATGTGTTAGATTTTCCACTATATTTTCTAACCGCTGACAAAGGCATTCTCTCCGCTGACACGTGGAAAGTAGCCGCTGACAGCCTATGTTAGTTTTTGTGGTTTTTCATTTGAGCATTGTGCAATAGGATACATAGTTTCTTATGGACTTCATAGATATGAAGAATATTTATTTATAATGGTTGGAATGTTTGCATTCTTGTCTTGAAATAAATATTTATCATATTCATTTCTTTTGCAATATGTGTAAGTTTAAGGGAGGTTTAGGAAACCTTTAGGTAATTCGGTACTCATAGAGTGCTCTTATCATAATTCTAAATTGTGTCCACTGGTGAGTAAGAGTTAGGAATAATGAAGGCTTTTATTTTTCAGAATTGTTGGAATTTCTAGTTCTTGAGGCACTGTAGCATGCAAAGTTGATATACTGTGCATGTTGCCAAGAATTTTTGGCCTAGAATTGGGATTGGTTGGTTGGAAGACTTTGTGTAAATAAAAATGGGCTTATCTGGGAGTTAAAAAGAGTTTATATGAGATAACTTCACTCTAAAGGACTTACTTTATAAAGGTTCACTCGAGGACAATTATGTCTATCTTGCTTATGCAAGTGTGTATAATTGGACAGAGAATGCTAATTTCAGTCTGTGTCAGACATGAGTTATCTTCATTAGGGTAAACTTCTTTGTTAAGGTCTTTCTTTTGCTGTTGAAACATAGTGGTTCACCCGCTGACAAGCACATTTTCAAACGCTGACGTGGAAAATTTACACGCTGACAAAATATAGCTGTTATCCGTTGACACTTATATTTTGACCGTTGAAGAACATTGGGTCCCACCTAGTTGTTACTTTAGCGGTATTTTGGGCCATAATTTTATGGGATTTAGTCATTTCTTTTAAAGCTAAGAGATAAGTTATTCCTTTTCAAGATTTTCATCATTATTTTTTAATAACTTACCTCTTTTTCAACCAATAGTCTCTTAGCTTACCACCTATATATACGGCTCATACTGTTTGAAATAGGGTAACTTGCTTGATTATCTCATATTTTCTCCATAACCATACATTTTCATTTTCATTCATCCTAACCTTTCACAAACAGTTTTCATGGCTCCTTTGTTTAAACCTGTTGGTGCTACTTTGGGGTTCAGGGACCAACACAACATGATTGCCTATCTTGTAGATGATCCTGATCATCATCCCTAGTATACAAGAATGATATAGTATCTCTTACCTTCTAATCTAAGGTATGCTTTCACTCATGCTCCACTCATTCCTATCACACACATCAAACAGTTTTGGAACAGTGCTAGTTCTGAAACAGTTGATGGAGTGATTACATTATCAGGAACTGTTCATAGGACAAAATGAATAGTTACTTAAGCACTTATTCGTCAAGCTTTGCATCTTGATGATGTTGATGGTGTACTACCCTTCCTAATGATCAATTAGAAAAAGGACTTAGAGGCTTGGGGTATGATTTGCCCCCAAATGGAAAAATTAATAAATATTCAAAACAACAATTTCCCCCAGCCTGGAAGTTCTTGATACATTTCCTCATATAATGTCTTAGTCCTAAGTGTACATTCATTCAATAAAATCTATAACACCCCCAAATATTCATACTTTAGTTCTGCGGAAGAGTCGTTGGTGTTACGGGATAACACATTACTCAAATCATAGACAACGCTTAAAAATCGCGTCGTTTAATAATAAAGCATTTTACATTCATGAATATCAAATTTACATAGGTCCCAAGTCATAGTATTTCATACAATTTTTACAAAGCATTTGAATGGAAACTGTTATATAAGTGCGGGCCATAAATTCTTGTCGTCTTCCCGAGAATTACCTTCAAGTACCTAAGATAAAACATGTTAAATGAAAAGGTCAGCGAAAACGCCGAGTGAATTCATAGAGCTTAATAAACCATTAATAAATCACCGGTATATATAATCATCATCAAAAATCATTTGGTACAATTCCTTGTCGGAGGCCATAAAATAAGCCAAAAACATTTTTATACAAATCTTTGTTGTAAATCATATTATAGGCTGTTGCCTTCAAAACCATTATACGAACCAATGTCGTAAAAACATCATACAATACGTTTAATAACGTTGTATATAGTTAAATAAAAACCGTTATATGAATATAGTTATGTAAAACCAAAACACGAACATAATATCCATAATAAGACCCCGTATTGCTAGTCAGACAATATATTGTAATTCAATGTGTATAGCAGTATTTTCGTTATTTCATTATTATAAGACGCATGACATTGCTACATTACTATAACAAACAAAGGGTAGCTAACCCGAAACTCATTTGCCCATCTAAGTTAGTGTGTTGTCACAAAATCAGGCTATGGAAATCTTCTCATACATAAATTCGTTTACCAATCAATGTGGCATGACGGGGATCAACCGTCAAGACGCGAACTGGGGTGATCGTACCCAAATAGTAATATTATATGCATAAGCGTCTACCAAATCCGGGTAGTTCACAATTCATGCTAATGGGACTTTTAGTGACATAACCTAACTTTAATAATCCATTTTGTTTCATTTATCGGGTTATATAATCATTCATCGGGTCATACAATCATTCGGGTCCAAATTAATAAGCAAACAATCGGGACAAATGGTGTCCTATTTTATCAAAACTAACATGTTATCTCCCTCGCGGGTTTATAAACATTTCATAAAACATTTAAAAGGGTGCGAGGCTATGAACTCACGTTGATTGGGAAAGGCGGTTATCGGTGATTTGGATATACGGTACGTGCTTTAATCACGAAAACCTAGACAAATAATACTCGTCTTAGACTCTTGTCCAATGACTTTATAAAAATAATAACTATATATATATATATATGATGATTTTATAAATATGATGATGATCAAGTGGGATTGTACATCTTTATTTACTCATTATAGTGTCATGTGTTGGTAAATTTTCATACTAGTTTTACTAGTTTAACTTCTTTACTTGTCAAGGCCCAATAAGCCCATTATAGGCCCATTACCTTATATTAGTACATCTTATACTTTTAACATCAGTCCTATGCTTACATGTTGGGCCCAAGTGGGTTAAGCCCAATAAGTAAGTTCATAAGTGTTTAGCCAAATTAGTTGGATTAATAGTCCAATAAGGCTAATTTGGTTCGTTAATGTCCGTATGACATAAAGCTCGGGTTTTATCGGTTTTTACTTGTAATATGTACTTATATATCAGTATATGAGATATAAAAATTTTACATTAGACGGGTCAGACCATCTAAGTTTTAATTGACGAAAACGTTAATTTTACGGTTTTAGCCGAAAAGACGTAAAAATCATGTTTATAGTTTTATAACTTATAAAACTTATCAAATTGCCATTTTTATAAAATGTTACATTTATTTATCAAAGTAAATACTTATTTACATGTAATATATAAGTTAGTGGGGTTTTAAGTTTATATTTTATATATTATTTACTTGAGTGCTATTATAATACTAAATACTTTAATTTTCACAAATCTGATTTTTACTTTCACTTTCACCATTTTTATCATATCTTGAGATCTACAAGGAGATAGAAGCTCATTTTTTGATGACATAAACTTCATATTATGTGCTACAATTAACTTAGATTTAGCTACTGCTCATTCCAAGTCTAAGTGTCCCTAACAGACCTCACAAAACAGACTATTCAGATTGGTACATCAATTTTGTTTTGATCATATCTCATTCATTATAATGATTCCATTGCATGGCCAACTCTCACATATGTACAAGTCTTAATACTTAATGTATATTGATTCATCTATACCATTTTATCAGTTTAACAAAATGTCCTTTACTGTTTTTATACAGTCTAAGAATTTAAGCAAGATTTTAACCTTTTTACATGTAGTTTTTAATCTTTTTAACCATGTTTATCAACACATGATCTCCACACAACATTTTTATCATCATTCATCATCATATACATATACATAAATAAAGAAAATACAAGATTACATATTCAAAATAACAAAAAGGATAGGAAGAACAATCTCTATACCACCAAATTGATGAAAAGATGGGGCTGATGATGAACAAGACTTGGTTTTGGGTAACCAATCTTATGAGATATCAACAGCACTTCTAGGATCACCAAATATTTGTAGACTTCTCCAAAAATCAGCCCTTGATCTCCATGGAAACTCCTTGCTAGTTGTTAAAATCACCTCCAATCAACAAGTCTTCAAAAGGACATCATCATATATAGAAATAACATAGGATTTATGGTTAAATTTGATCAAATGATGGTGGTTTATGGGTGGTGGTGGACGGCAAAGATGGAGGAAGTAGAGAGAATTTGGTGGTTTTGCATGTAGGAAAGTGAGAGAGTGGTTTGAGTGTTAGTGGTTTTGGATGTTTATCTAGCTTGCAAAGTTAAGCAAGACATGCGTCTTGCTTACTTTGTAAGCTTGACACCTAAGGGTGTGTTGTTAGCTAGTTTAAACCGTCCCATATTGGGGGTGGGGCAAAACTTGTTTTGTCTCATCCTCAATTATTTACGGGTACTCCTCGATTCTAGTTTCCTCGATTTGCGTGCCCTCGGGTCGTTTTACGAAAAACATTTTTATAAATTATGAATCAACGACACAAAAGGAATCTAATAAAAATTGTCTCATAAAAAATGGAGTTCAAAAACGTAAATACGTAAACCTAGGGTTTTCGGTTGAGTCGTAAAGGACGTTAAATCATGAACGTAAGTCCTAATCTCTTCTCGTAAATTTGTGATTTTATGAACAAACAAAAATTTAAAATTCCAAAATAATATTCACGGATAAATTTATTTCCTAAAGTGTCAGACTGTCACCAAAAACGGTGTATGTAAACGTAAGCATGTAACGTAGAATCCTCTGGTGTAGAAGTAGTCGATGCTACTTCAAGACGTAAACCCAAATTTCTTCCCAAAAATGAGTGATTTCATAATATAACATTAAAATAATGTTTTTAAATAATACTTGAGAATAAAATATCAACAATAAATTGACGAATTGTCACAGCATTTACCCCTAAACAGGATCTTTGTCCTCAAAGATCGATTTATCTTACTACTCGCTTCTTATAGAGTTAGATCCATGTGGGTATTTCCTCCACATTCGGTCTTTTCTCACAAGTGTAATTCATTACAATACGCTAGTTTCATCAAACATAACTACGGGAATAAGATCAGGCTTAAGTTGACTTACTTTCTCTATCCATGATGTTCACGGGTTTTTGATGAATGCAACTTTTCGCCGATCTAAACTTTACTAAGAAACAATAAGATTTTCACTTGATAGACATTTTATCAAGTTCAATATAAGAAACATAATTCACGCAGCCCTTGAAGTCCTAAGGTAGATCCAGCTTATATGCCTTTCAATCCAACTTTTACATTATCTTAATGGTCCCATACAACGGGGACTTATTTCCCATGATCCTTCAGATCATCAATTTATTTTTTCAAGGTGAAAATTTTTGGCATAACTTCGCTACCCATCCTGCACTTCAAGATCTACACTTCTTATTCACATAACCTCCTGCCCACTATCGGTAGTCAATAGTCAGATCTTAATTTCAACAATCATTTTAGGTCTCGCGGGTCGGGTATTTTGTAAGGTTAGGTTTGTCACCATAGGAAACCTTAAACCTAAAAGACATGTCCAACTCATAATGGGTGTATGTCGGGTGTCTTCATCCCAACTCCTGATTATAGATGCTCTCATATTTGGATCCTAACAAGATTCGATCTCGATCCTAATACGATAATTATCAATGATAATCTCTCCAAAGGAAATAAATTATACGGTTTATTACCAAAGGTCAATCATTCAAGCATAAATCAACACTTCTAGTGTTTTGTATCGTTACTTTACCTCGTCCCTTCGATTTGGGGTGGTAAACAGTATTCTCATCAAGGTTCGTTCCCAATGACTTCTGAGCAAATCTCTAGAAATTCGATGCGAAGCGAGGATCTTGATAGAGATGATTGATACGGCACACTATGTTTACACAACTCTTTTAAATACAAGAGTCAATTTCTTCATTGAGAATTTATCATTACCGGGAATGATATTAGTAGATTTGTTTAGTCTGTCGCCGATGACCCAAATCGAATCAAATTCAGATGATGACCTTTACAATAGTTAGTCGTTTAATAATGTATGAGGCGATGTCTGCCTTCATAATTTGCCATCAGTACAACTTCTTCAGATATTTAATTAGAAATGACATGAATAGAATACTTAACCTTATGAGATTCCAACATGACTAAATCTCAAAATCTCCTTATTTAGGCAACCACAAGTGGCCTTTGAAACATTTAACGCCATCGGCTTCTCAATTCTAATGGTTCACATTAGCCACGAACCCCTTTTATTATCTATATTATCCTTGTTACAAGCATCGGCTATTTTTAAACTGCTCGGTAATTTATTTACAGTCATTACTAAGGAACACATCCTAGTTGATTCTTTATCCTTTCTACATAACGTGTCAGTAATTACATTAACCTTCCCTGATAAAATAAATATCATGACAGTATTCATTCAAAATTTCTTTCTTCATATTTTCTAAGTTTTAGTTTCGTCTCAACTGTTATTTTTATCAGTTTTGCTCAACCCGACGTCAAAAGCGTCGATAATTATTACCAGTAATTAAATAATAAATACTTAATTTTTATGAAACGTCAACGTAAAAATTTTAAATTTCTTAGTTCGTCCAATTATAGTAACAAAATATTCAAAATAAATTTGAATTTAATTAACACGATTTTTGTTGATTTATCGAAAATAATTAATAAGATACATCAATGTTCGAAAAATTGTTTGTTTATACTTTGTTCAAAATTTTCTTAGTTGAAAAGCAAAAATTATCGTTTCAAATTCTAAGTCATGGTTTAAATGGTTTCCTCAATCTATCTTAGGTTGTCTTGAGGTATACACAAACATTTACCCCTAAAGGAGTTTAGTTAAATGATTTGGGTATAAGGGAATGATTCCTTAAAAATACTTTGATAAATATTTGTCAAAACATTTTTGCATTTTATTTTTGGTATAACCCAAAGCCTTAATGGCTCTAATCTTTGTAGTGTCAATTTAGTATCCATTATCTATTATTCACACGGTAAATAATGTAAAGGATTAAGCCTTAAATCACATGTTAAATACTCAAGGTACAAGTTTTCATTGCTCGGCCAATTTAGGGTAGTCTATAAATGAATATTAACTCCTTCCTATTCTTATAAACAAACAGATGGTACTTAATGATCACAAGCATGAATTTATCAAATTATAGCCTACACGCGTGATTCACCAAATTTATGGATGCTAAATGTGCATTGGTCAATGCAAACAACATAACATGAAACTCATAATGTTCATTACAAGTTCCGGATGAAGTGATTGGAATAGATAATCTTTTTCACGGACGCGAAATTGATGATAATCATGCCGTGTATCAAATCTTTAAAACATACGCTAGAACCTTGTAAATGATCGAACAAATATATCATCTTGGGTAATGGATATCGATTTCGATTGTCAATTTACTTAGTTCATGGTAATCAACAAATATAAGAAATTATAACACCATAGCTCTTCATAATGACGAGCTCGATAGAATAAAAGCTTTCTCCGACAACTCTCTCAGTTGTACGGTAATTCTTTTAATGCAGATGGTGCTGACGTACAGTGCACATGCCACAGGTGCAGCACCGAGAATATAATCAATACCAAATTCAACTTGCGTTAATGGCGAAAGTCTAGGTAATTTACCAGCAAATACCTCCTAAAATTTCAGATAACAGAAACATCTTTTAATACATTTACTTTAAGTTCTTTCTAAATTACAATATCTATGACTAGTTCATAACCATTCATGGTATAACTTCAAGTCTAAATGCAGGATATGGTCACCCATCAAGAATTATTTAGATCACTTTTGATAATAAACATCTTATCTTTTAGGGGATTTCTACTCGAGTTCCCATCAATTAAGACAATGTCGTCATGTCATAATCAATAAATCCATTCTACTGGCACTATTAACTTTCCAGTTTCATTATCGTTGATAAGATGTGAACTTCTCAAAAGACTAATAATAACTCATAATCCTTCTTAAATTCAAGGATATCTAGAGACATAGCTAACATTAAAAGAGTAAGGTCAACGCATAATCTACGCGAGAGAATTTTAAATCAGATACAGACGAAAACATTAACGAATATCAGTATATCCCATGTTTTCATAATTTGAGTACGCATTTGAAAGATCCTCGGATCGTTACCCAGGTCATTCAAATGAAATCTAATCAAAAGAAATGATAGGAACATCGATACATCTAGTCGGGTATCAACACTCGGTAATCAGATACTTTTTCAAAGAATCTCACCACGGGAGAATTGGACAAGAAGGGGATATCAATTGTCAATTAAGACAATTTCCACAGATGAGTAAATTCGATTCAGAAAAATAATTAGTACGGGCACAAATGTAGGTGTCTTTAACAATATGTCCCTATTTTTGCACTTCTTGTAGATCTCATAAAATTTAGTCTTTCGCAATCTTCAAAGAAAATTTAGTGTTTATTAATAATTTCATGGTGACTACTAATCAGCCTTGCGTGGTCCCTTCCAAATTGTATGTAGGCGTGCAATTATATACAACTTTAGGATTAACGATGCAATACTCAGTTCGTCAAAACTTTGCCATCATGTTTAAAAAAATATCTTCATACTTTATTTCAATAACGATTACTTATAAGTTTCACTTTAAATAGTCCTTACGGTGATGAAAATTCGATTTTTCTCAAGGGATACTATTGTATCTTATAAAACAATGAGTGATATGCAAAGGAGTGATGAAAAGTTGTTCACCAAGAACTAACTGTAATATAATAGGAAATGAGCTTAACCAATTAATTATGAGGTTCATGACCTCGATGGCACTCAGGAATACAGAGAGAAGAATTTACAACGCAACTCAAACCGAGATGAGTACTTGTTCAATGGTTGCATCACTAATGCGAACATTAGGATGAAGCAATATAGGATAGATAACATTGATACATGTATGATTTAGCAATCAAAGGTAGTCTTTTCATTAATCACAAACAAGTCAAAAATTGTATCGTAACACATTACGTGTCACTATGTCATACAATTCAAAGAACTCATCCTACCAACTGATGTCTCAGTTAAGTTAGGGATTTTTAAAATATACCACAATGAATACTAATCTACATGAGTCATTAGGTGTTCCACATGTCCCCAAAGATCCATCGGTCCCAATTTTAGAAGAAGATTTCTTCGATTTATTTCTTGGACACTGGGCATCCTCGTCATTGGAAAATGGCCTAGGAACAACCCTTAGCACGAACCAACAATTATTTAAAACCTTATAATTCAATCACATGACTTAACAACTTCCTCTTAACCATTTCATATTCCATACGAGTTAAATTTGACTTTATTCAAGTTTCAATCAACTTATACTCAATGCTACATCCTACCTCATTTTCCAATACTTTCAACCTTATTCTTAGACCTTGAAAGGGCAATAAAAGTTCGATATGAACAACACTTAATTTCTAATCCTATGGCTCTTACAACAATAATTATCAAATGAGTCACTAGTATGAAATGACTCACATATTCAATTAAACTTCTCGGAAAGGTACTAGTGGCATGAGGCTTTTGGGTAAAGGCTCCAATGACAGCCTCAAGTGCAACATTCACCCTTTCGATTTCAAATTTAAGAACTGAGTGACACCCAATCAGATGACACCTTTCTAGGTGGTAAGGTTTTGTCAAACCCTACTCTATAAGGAAAGATCGTCATGACATCGACATCAGATTTAATCTTGCCAATTCTTCTTTAATATCATAATCAACTAATACCAACATTTCTACGAATATCAACCATTTTGTTGGGATCATAAACATCCACAACTTGGTTTAGATCTAGAATAGCTAGAATTCCTACGTGAATAGCTTTGATTGATTTGCTAGGGGATTTAGGGTTCCTTGTGACAATCTACGTCATATAAATACCTCGTATACGTATTAAAATAATCATCAAACAATCATGTAATCAATTTACAACATATATATATATAATCCAAGTTATATATATATTAAAATAACACTTCTCAGTTTGGCCTTGTCGGTAAGTCAGGAATTCTTCGGCACCGTTATAGTTAAAAGATTTTTAGACATTTTGAGAAAAATGTTTATAGTTAAAAGATTTTGAAATGTTTTATTCAAAACCTTGGTTTTAAAAATCTTTCTTTCTCTATAACGAGAGCTCTGATACCAAACTGTAACACCCCCAAATATTCATACTTTAGTTCTGCGAAAGAGTCGTTGGTGTTACGGGATAGCACATTACTCAAATCATAGAAAACGCTTAAAAATCGCGTCGTTTAATAATAAAGCATTTTCCATTCATGAATATCAAGTTTACATAGGTCCCAAGTCATAGTATTTCATACAAATTTTACAAAGCATTTGAATGGAAATTATTATTTAAAAACGTGCCATAAATTCTTGTCGTCTTCCCGAGAATTACCTTCAAGTACCTGAGATAAAACATTTTAAAAGAAAAGGTCAGCGAAAACGCCGAGTGAATTCATAGAGTTTAATAAACCATTAATAAATCACCGGTATAAATAATCATCATCAAAAATCATTTGGTACAATTCTTTGTCGGAGGCCATAAAATAAGCCAAAAACATTTTTATACAAATCTTGGTTGTAAATCATACTATAGGCTGTTGCCTTCAAAACCATTATACGAACAAATGTCGTAAAAACATCATACAATACGTTTAATAACGCTGTATAGAGTTAAATAAAAACCGTTATATGAATATGGTTATGTAAAACCAAAACACGAACATAATATCCATAATAAGACTCCGTATTGCTAGTCAGGCAATATATTGTAATTCAATGCGTATAGTAGTATTTTCGTTATTGGATTATTATAAGCCGCATGACATTGCTACCTTACTATAACAAACAATGGGTAGCTAACCCGAAACTCATTTGCCCATCTAAGTTAGCGTGTCGTCATAAAATCACGCTATGGAAATCTTCTCATACATAAATTCGCTTACCAATCAATGTGGCACGACGGGGATCAACCGTCAAGGCGCGAACTGGGGTGATCGTCCCCAAATAGTACTATTATATGCGTAAGCGTCTCCCAAATCCGGGTAGTTCACAATTCATTCTAATGGGACTTTTAGTGAAATAAACTAACTTTAATAATCCATTTTGTTTCATTTATCGGGTCATATAATCATTCATCGGGTCATACAATCATTCGGGTCCAAATCAATAAGCAAACAATCGGGACAAATGGTGTCCTATTTTATCAAAACTAACATGTTATCTCCCACGCGGGTTTATAAAATATTTCATAAAACATTTAAAAGAGTGTGAGGCTATGAACTCACGTTGATTGGGAAAGGCGGTTATCGGCGATTTGGATGTACGGTACGTGCTTCAATCACGGAAACCTAGATAAATAATACTCGTCTTAGACTCTTGTCCAATGACTTTATAAAAATAATAACTATGTATATATATGATGATTTTATAAATATGATGATGATCAAGTGGGATTGTACATCTTTATTTACTCATTATAGTGTCATGTGTTGGTAAATTTTCATACTAGTTTTACTAGTTTAACTTCTTTACTTGTCAAGGACCAATAAGCCCATTATAGGCCTATTACCTTATATTAGTCCATATTATACTTTTAACATCAGTATGCTTACATGTTGGGCCCAAGTTGGTTAAGCCAAATAAGTAAGTTCATAAGTGTTTAGCCAAATTAGTTGGATTAATTGTCCAATAAGGCTAATTTGGCCCGTTAATGTCCGTATGTTATAAAGCTCGGGTTTTATCGGTTTTTACTTGTAATATGTACTTATATATCATTATATGAGTTATAAAAAGTTTACATTAGACGGGTCCGACCATCTATGTTTTAATTGACGAAAACGTTAATTTTACGGTTTTAGCCGAAAAGACGTAAAAATCATGTTTATAGTTTTATAACTTATAAAACATATCAAATTACCATTTTTATAAAATGTTACATTTATTTATCAAAGTAAATACTTATAATCATATGAAGAAACAAAAATATTCAAATCTTCATTCCTCTTACCTTAATTTATAATATTGTTAGAATTTATTGTATATTTTCTTCTTTTACATGTGTAGGTAATACAACATGATCAATGACTTGTAGAAAGATTGACCTTGAAAAACGATATGGAAAAAAATCAGCCCTTAATTCGACAGTTCCCTTCGCAATGGCCTTAATGTCGTCATCAAGCTTCTTCGGTTCTTTTTGTGTCATATTCACTAAAGCTCGAGTTGCATCTCCATCTTTTTAATTTTATATATGTTAGTGGGTTTTTAAGTTTACATTTTATATATTATTTACTTGAGTGCTATTATAATACTATATACTTTAATTTTCATAAATCTGATCCCCACACAATATTTTTATCATCATTCATCATCATATACATATACATAAATAAAGAAAATACAAGATTACATATTCAAAATAACAAAAAGGATAGGAAGAACAATCTCTATACCACCAAATTGATGAAAAGATGGGGTTGATGATGAACAAGACTTGGTTTTGGGTAACCAATCTTATGAGATATAAACACCACTTCTAGGATCACCAAATATTTGTAGACTTCTCCATAAATCAGCCCTTGATCTCCATGGAAACTACTTGCTAGTTTTTAAAATCACCTCCAATCAATAAGTCTTCAAAAGGAAATCATCATATGTAGAAATAACATAGGATTTATGGTTAAATTTGATCAAATGATGGTGGTTTATGGGTGGTGGTGGACGGCAAAGATGGAGGAAGTAGAGAGAATATGGTGGTTTTGCATGTAGGAAAGTAAGAGAGTGGTTTGAGTATTAGTGGTTTTGGATGTTTATCTAGCTTGCAAAGTTAAGCAAGACATGTGTCTTGCTTACTTTGTAAGATTGACACCTAAGGGTGTGTTGTTAGCTAGTTAAACCGTCCCATATTAGGGGTGGGGCAAAACTTGTTTTGTCTCATCCCCAATTATTTACGGGTACTCCTCGATTCTAGTTTCCTCGATCTGCGTGCCCTCGGTTCGTTTTACAAAAAACATTTCTATAAATTATGATTCAACGGCACAAAACGAATCTAATAAAAATTGTCTCATCAAAAATGGAGTTCAAAAACATAAATACGTAAACCTAGGGTTTCCGATTTAGTCGTAAAGGACGTTAAATCATGAACGTAAGTCCTAATCTCTTCTCGTAAATTTGTGATTTTATGAACCAACACAAATTTAAAATTCCAAAATAATATTCACGGATAAATTTATTTCTTTAAGTGTCAGACTGTCACCAAAAACGGTGTATGTAAACGTAAGCATGTAACGTAGAATCCTCAGGTTTAGACGTAGTCGATGCTACTTCAAGACGTAAACCCAAATTTCTTCCCAAAAATGAGTGAGTTCATAATATAACATTAAAATAATGTTTTTAAATAATACTTGAGAATAAAATATCAACCATAAATGACGGATTGTCACAAAATCAATCATTCATTTGGTTGTATTCTTGTTTGTATGGCCACTGGGCAAAAGTATAATTTTTGACACATGATTTTTTAGGGCATGTTGCACAATACGGGTAGCAAGATGACTCTTGCTTATGCTAGGTTTTTACAAATGGTTTTTGAGCAACAAGGTTATTGTCGTAGGGATCATGACAATTTTTATAAGATCCCTACTCAAAAAGCTAAAAAGTTTATGTTCATGAATACTAGACCGTTCAGACCCTTACCTTTAACCCCTCCCATGTTGGCTGTGATTAAAGCAGCCCAAAACCCCCAGCCACACCCTGAACCTGAACAAGAACAACAACCACCTTCACCCCACCAAGATGATCCACTGAACCTTGACCCCCTCAATCAGTTGCTAACACTCACGTTTCAGCTGTTGACACACCCATTTCACCCGCTGTCACCTCACCACCCCAAACACATGTTCACCAATCCACCTCCTCATCTGAACCTTTTGATTTTTGCCTGAAGAAAAGACAAAGTACTACTAGAGTATTCTCCTTTAGTGGTCCTAGCCATGAAGCTGAGATAATGTTGCCTGATGAATCCATGTTGAGGAGTCAAATCCCAATTTTAGAGGAGGGCAGTCTGCAACCACTTTCTATTATGGAATTGATGGCTATCTGCATTGGATTGCAAAAGTCCAATGTATAACTTGTACAAAAAGTCACTGACCAAGGCCTTGAACTCAATTAATTGAGGGAGAGGATAGTTTTTTTGGAAGCTTCTGGTTCACGATAAAGGAGAGTTATGGTATTGTCCTCTGAAGATGATTCTTACAAAGGGGAGGAAGCACCTACTGAACCATTCAATTTGAGTGATAAAGGGTCCCATGAAGGTTCATATGGGACGAAGGATGTAGTTGAGGCGATTATAGGGATGAAGGAACAAGCTGCTACCTTTTTTATTACTCCTATGAAGCAGTCTTTCACCAAAATGATGTTGCAAGCTAGTGGACTATCAACTACTGACAAGGGTAATTTGAACGCTGACATGCCTATTTCAGACGCTAATAGGATTCCTGGTGTTACTGGTGTATCCTAACCATCATTTATGATCAAGGATCCTTCCACATAGGTAACACCGACTACTTTACCTCTTATTGATCCATTAGATAAGGGCAAAGCTATTTTGGTACAAGAGGATGTTCCTAAGGATGCAGCTCAGCAAAAGGTTGATGCTATGCTGGCTCAACAGATTCATGAGCAACAAAAGAGGGAGCTTGAGAAGGGTGCTATTGAAGATCTCATTCTTTCATCTGAATCTGATAGTGATGAACAAGTTGGTTCTGGTGATGAAGAAGAAGAGGGTAGTGATCATGGATCTAATATTTTGGAAGAACCAGAAAAATTGGAGTATAGGGAGGATGAGTTGGCAAGAGAAAAGCTTAGAGAGTTAAAATTGCAGGTAGATTTTGATATGCCCCATGTGTCTGCTATGTATTTTAGATGGGAAGAGGCTTGCACAAAGAATCCAGACATGACATTGTCAGAAACGATTTGGGGTCTGGATATTTTATTGAGAGTCCAAAAGGATTGCAAAGTCATTTTGGAGAAGAGGGAAAACAGGGTACTTTCCAAGAACAAGACAGTCAGTAGAGAGCTTTATTATATGCTACTTAGGTGCCATCAAACTGGATGGACTTACACCAAATTGAGAAAGGTTTCTTTTGATCAATTGGAGTATTATGCTTATCCTATTTGGGAGTATGTTTGTGAATAAACTACATCTAGGATGCTTTCTGTGGAGAGACAGGAAGAACTAGAGGAAGAGCTAAAGATCAAGAAGGCATTCGTTGTGCCTAAACCAGTGAAGAAATGATTCAAGTTGAGATTTCCAATACTTGATCGATTGCACTCATTTGAAGCTACTTTGAAGAAGAATATGGTGCTTTCTCCATTGATAGCCTCTGACTTAGTTGTTGTTGTACCTTTGGATTTCAAGAACCCAATCATTAAGTATGAAGAAGATTCAGTTGGTTTTCGGGTAATCACCAGGGCTAGTGATAAGGTACACACTTTTACTTCTTTTGTGTCTTTGTTTTCCAGTTTGGATAGGGAGGATGTTGAAACTCTATGGAGTTTGATGAAGAAGGTGTATGAGGCTGAAGCTTCTACATCTTTAAATGGAATAAAGATCTGGACAACATTTAAAAGGATGTTTGTTCATGATGCTGCTGATCTAGTGTGGTTAGATCTGGTTGATTTGTGTGGATTGAAGTGGAATTTGTTTTTAGTTGTTGGTGTGTTTCATCTTAGTACTACAAAGTTTGCAGAATACTTGTTGATAGATGTGAAGTATCCACTATCACAAGAATTGTTGAAGAAGTTGATCACCACCAGGCTTGAAGTTGACTACACCAGTGATGTTAGCATGGACTTTATGAGGTTTATATATTCTCAGATTCAGGAGTAGGTTTTATTTGTAAAATCCTCTTTGTATTTTGTTTTTATTTAGAAACTTGAACATTAGTATAAGTATCAAGTTTAGGGGAGGATTGTTGTGAATAAAATTAGCTACATCACTATGCCGCTGACAAAGGGAGTCTGGACGCTGACAAGAGTAAATGAAGCGTTGGCAGGTTGGACGTTGACAAGAATTATCAAGGTGCTGACAAAGGAAATCCCAGTTATTGTCAACTACTTAGTCAACACGTTTTGTATATTTAGGAAAGATATGTTTTACATTGTATTCTTTATGTTTATCTTTTCCTAAAGTAGTTGATAGGTAGATTATTATTCAAGACTCCTTGTGATATAAAAGGAGGTCTTAGGGTTTGATATCGACATATATTCTGAATACTTTCATTGTACCTCATCGTTTATTAATACAAGTGAAAGTTTGGTATACCTTATTTTTTGCTTTGTTCTTTGGTTTAAGTGTTAATTCCACATAACACTTAGATTGTTATAAAAATAAAGTTTCTCTATGTGTTATACTTGATTCAATCTTGATAACACAAAGCTAAATCGATCTAAGTTTAGGATCAACAAGACATAGCATGATTCGTGAGCTCATCATGAATGGGTGATTTCTATAGAGTTTGTGAGGTCTCAACAAAACTTAGTTGATCACTTGACGAAGGGATTGGCTAGAGACTTGGTTATAAAGTCTGCTAAAGGGATGAGTTTAAAGTCCAACCTAGTCACTGAATCCTAGGACATCTAACTCCTTCCTAAAGAAACTTGGGAGTTGAGTTTCAATGTGGAAAGCTGAACATTCAGGGGCTGAAGCACATGTTTTAATATCATCCAAAGGATGTGCTTGTACCTGTTGAAGAATGAAGATATAAACTTCTCAATGGTTAATGTCTTTGAAAAAGTGCTTAAGTAAGAGCATGAACTAAAGAGGAACCACCTATATAAATGTTGAGGTTTCGCCGCCTCAAAGAGCATGGACTTTGGTTCTTACAACATTTATGAATTTGGATATGGACACATGGCTAGTAGTGTCAGGAGTTGTTATGATTTGAAAACGTGTATGTATTTTATCTTCAGGTATTCAAAGTAGTTGATAGGGTCAATTCTTAGAACACCTTGATTCTCTAATATTTGAAGTATTGTACTAAGATGGAAATTCAAATCTATTAGATATTTTCATTTATGCACTGGTTTTGTTAATGTTAATTTTCATGCAAAAGGAATTGTACTATCTTGGGAAGGATTGTTGGAAATATAGTTCAATTGTGGGTTCAGTTCATACTGGTGAATGGGTAAGTAGGTACAGAGTGTACACCCATAAGTCCCTCAACACCTTGACTCTAGTAGTGGTTAATGTTGTTTAGCATCATTGATGATCTTTAGTAAGTTAACTCTTCAGGGAGAGTAAGTACAAATTGGAGGTATGCATCAGGGAGTAATATCACTGATGACTTATCTTCAACGTTTACTTATAATTTTGTCTCTTCAGTACTGAAGGCTTTAGCATGAATACCCTTCAGGTTTAGTTGATGCTTCGGTGATACTAAAGGATAGACGAATACTGCATCTGAACATGTAAACTTGTAATGGTCTTTGACCTATTCAAGTGAAATTAATGACCACGTTTAATTGGTCATGTAACCACTGCTCCTGGTATTATGGATCATACTAAGAGGAGTTAATGAGCCGTTAAAACCTCTTAATACCATTTACTAGATGTTGAGTACTCCACCTATATAATGGTGATCACAGCTGCATGAGAAAAAACAGAAAAAACAAGAAACACATAGCAACGAAAGGGTTAGAGATTTGTGCCTAAATCCCTAACAAGCATTTGGTCTTATCCCAAGTAAGTATTCGTGATACCCTGGAATTACGGTTGAATAGTTTACTTTGGAAAGTGATCACACGATTCTAAGTGATATCCGATAACAATTCGTTGGTATGTAGCTAGGATTGATTATCTATATCCTGGTTGGGACGAATACACACCATGTTAGGATTAGTGGGATCAACACAAATTAGCTTTTTTGAAATTAGTATCATATATATGATTAAGCGGACCTGATAAGGAGTGTTACTTTTGTTGATTACAGTTACTAGCCATTTCGAGCTGAATCGGGAACATAATGAGTTTTGTAGTAATTTGGCTATTTTGGTGGCAGTGTTGTGTTGTTTTTTTTGAACCGGTATCGGCTGGTGAGTATGCATCATTTGTTTCTCAACTCACAGGGCTTTTATTTGATAGTAGGATATTCATAAGTTGGCGTGGGTTTGAATTTCTAAAAAGAAACTGAAACGATTTTGTGTATTTCAAAATTGGGGTCTATAAAGTAATATGGCGATTGAATGTTTAGAAGCGTGTCACTAGGAGTTGTGTGCTTAATATTGCATAACGACTATTTTAGTGTCATAATTTCATAGATGTGCTCATTTTATTTGAGTTTGATTCATTGTAATCGATATAAAATATACAAAGAAAAATTCTTTGATTGAATATGGCATGAGATCAGGTTTAAGGCCTTAAATCCAATTCCTGCTGTAGCCGAAAACATGGGTGATGGTAATGCAGAATCATCCAAAAAATGACGGAAACCTCGGTGATGCAATCGACCCATCATCACCATACTATCTACACCCTTCAGATTTTCCCAAACAACTTCACGTTAATGAAGTCCTCACAGATGGATTGGGCACAATAGATGTCTAATCTTTTCTATGCCAAGAACAAAATTGACTTCGTTGATGTAACTATCACGTAACCTGAGATCGGTTCGACAAAATACAAGCCATGGATGAGGTGCGATGCAACGATAAAAAGATAGCTTACAACAACCATGGAGAAAACCATTTGTGACAGCATGAAGTATGTTGGCACGGATTTAGAGATGTGGTCAGACTTGAAAGAGAGGTTCAAGAAGGAGAATGCCCCAAGAGCCTATGTATAAAAACATAAAATTACTGCCACCCATCAAGATGGCAGTAGCGTTTCCACCTACTACACTCGTCTTAGAGCCTTGTGGGACGAGTCTCAGTCGATCCATTCCTTTCCGCACTGCTCTTCCAAAGGCTGCTAATGTGAAGTGGGTAAAAATATTGTTGAACATGTTGAAAAGGAACAACTTTATGAGAACCTGATGGGCCTTAACAATGATTTTAATGTTATCAAGACTCATATACCGGCGACAAAACCCATTCCAACCTTGGGTCTGCCTATAACATGGTGGCGGAAGATGAAAGACACATAAATATATCTAATGAGAACCAAACCACACCGGAACTCGCAGCATTTAAGGCCTTTCAGAAACGTTAAGGTAACACTATATTTTTTAAAGAAAAGAGTACCAATAACAGGTTATAGAAGGGAAGGATAATGATGAATGCACATAATGTGGAAAGAGTGGTCATAAACGAGGCGGATGCTTCAAGTTAATTGGTAATCCAGATTGGTAAAGGTGACAAGGCGAAACCTATGTCATGTTGTGTTGACACAAGAGCTATTAGTGACGAGCAATACAAGTTATTTTTAAACTTCTTTCCTCGTAGTGCTCGATCCAAAAATGATGTTGAAACAAAACTTGAAGCTAACTTGGCAGGTAATAGGGACAATGTATGGGTATTTGACTCGGGTTGCACAAAATATATAACCCATCAACTTAATTTACTTATGAATCAGAAAAGAACCTCAAATGAGGAACTTGTTGTTATACCAAACGGGAGTGCCATTCCTGTCATGGGAAGAGGGGAATTTTCCCTTTCAGGGGAGCGAAAATAAATGGGATTCTTTACATTCCAAACCTCAAATATAATCTCCTTTCCGTGAGCCGATTAAGCAATGACTTACAATGTGCTATTACTTTTTTCCTGATTTCTTTGTCATACAGGGTTACGTACGAGGAACTTGATTGGAGCGGGTAGATGCCAAAGGGGTTTGTACCTTATAGACATGTCTAATATTAGTAGAAGGACCATGATGACCACTTTGGATACTTGGCACATAAGTTTATGACATGCTTCAAGGAAGAAACTCTTGAATGTCGATTTTCTAAAGAATAATTCCATTAGTTCTAGTAATGCGTTATGTGATTCTTGTGCCAAGATGAAACATGCCCGAACACCTTTTCCTATTAGTTTTATTAAAACTACTGGTTGTTTTGAGATTATTCATTGTGCTATTTGGGGAGGTTATCATATTCCATCATACGCAAGGGAAAAAAATTTCTTAACTATCGTTGATAACTACAGTAGGGTTGTGTGGGTTTTCCTTATAAAACAAAAAAGCGATGCTATCCAATGCTTAATGAATTTTCATAAATTTGTTGAAGTCCAATTTGGAAAACCAATTAAAAGGGTCAGGTGTGACAATGGTGGTGAGTTCACATCTAATTCTATGATTGCTTGTTTTAATGAAAAATAAATTTTAGTGGAGACGACCTGCCCGCACACCCCTCAACAGAATGGAGTCGTGGAAAGGAAACATAGACATTTATTAGAAACAACACGTGCATTACGGTTCGAGGCAAACATTCCAAAGAGATTTTGGGGGGAATGTATTTTATCCGCTACGTACATTATAAATCGCCTCCCTTCTAAGGTACTTAAAAACAAAACCCCTTACGAATTTATTTGGAACAAACAACCTAAGTATGAACATTTAAGAATCCTTGGATGTCTATCTTACTTTATAAACCATTACACAAAGGGGGATAAGTTTGAGCAAAGAGGTAAACCTGGAGGTTTTGGGATACCCACAAGGGACCAAAGGGTATAAAATCTATGACATTGAAGATAAAAAAATGATTATGAGCATGGATGTTTCTTTCATGGAGAATGTTTTTCCTTTCAAGAGCATCACATAGGGGTACTCCTATAACCATAATAGTCTAACAAAAATCCAAAATGAGCGCCATATGACATTCTGGATACCTAAAAAAATGCTCCAATAAGTTCGAATGAAGAAGAAAGTGTGTTGGCCCAACATGAAAATGTTTTTGATTTTCGCACAATAAACCAACAAGGAGGTGGCGATGAAGTTGAAGAGATCTTTGGCTCCAATCTTGATTTAAGGGCAGAAGGTCTGGATGAATCAGCTAACATCCAAAATGAACCACAACAAAGAAGTAAAAGAACGAATTCTCAACCAACTCCTTTTAACGATTACGTCATAAAGCTCCCCCCCCCCGCCCTTCGGCCGATCATTCACAACCCGACTCTAATCAGGCTAGCTTGACGGTACATCCTATTTCTCATTTTGTATCATATGATAAATTTTCTAACTTTTACAAAGCTTTCTTGATGGCCATTAACTCAAATGACGAGCCAAGATATTTTAAATAAGCTTCACAGGATGAGAAGTGGAGAGAGGCTATGCAACACAAAATAATGGCTCTAAAAAAGAATGGAACATGGATGTTAGAAAAATTACCGGAGGAAAGCAAGCGATAGACTCGAAATGGATCTATAAAACAAAGTATAAGTCCAATGGAGAAGTCAAAAGATACAAGGCTAGACTCGTTGCTAAGGGTTTCAATAAAAGGGAAGGAATTGACTATTATGAGATGTTCGCTCCAGTGGCAAAACTTGTAACCGTCCAGACTCTAAAGGCGCTTGCGACAAAGATTAATTGGATTATTCATCAAATAGACGTGAATAATACATTTTTGCATGGAGACTTAAATAAGGAAGTTTATATGAAGATCCCTCAAGGTTTTTAAAAGGAAGGAGATACAAGAGTATGTCGCCTTCGATAATCTCTCTATGGGCTTAAGCAAGCTTCAAAAAATTGGTACCACAAATTCACCAAGTTTCTTCTCTTATTGCACTTCAAAAAATCAAAGGCATACCATTCTTTGTTTACATATCATATTGGAGGAGTGTACGTTGTCATTCTTATTTATGTCGGCGATGTTATCATCGTCGGAAACAACACTGAAAACGTTCAGCTAACAAAGAAGAAATTTGATGAAGATTCTGCATTAAAAACCTTGGTCCGTTGAAATACTTTCTTGGGATTGAAGTAGCAAAAACATCAGATGGGTTGGTCTATGTTAGGATGTCACCCGAGTGCTTTTCCTTTTGAGCAAGGAACAAAGCTAGACAAGGGAGAGTAGGAGGCTCGAGTCGATGCCACTCAATATCGAAGATTAGTAGAACGACCATTGTACCTACAAGCTACTCGACCATATATCACATATGTCGTCAACGCTTTAAGTCAGTTTGTTTTCCTACGTCAAAATCACTTGGAAGCTACAAATCGGGTCTTGAGATATTTGAAGGGGACATTAGGACAAGGTATTCTTCTTCCACGAGGGGGACCACCTGTCCTAACTGCCTATTGTGACTCTGACCTGGCTAGGATGTCCATTTACAAGGCGATCAAGAACGGGGTATTTGCTACTTTTGGGTGGAAGTCCTATTTCATGGTAGACAAAGAAACAATCGGTTGTATCTCGTTCTTAAGTGGAGGCAGAATACAGAGCAATGGTTCTACTGTTAGCGAGATTCTTTGGATCAGGTGGCTGCTCAAGGATTTGCAAGTTCACATCGTCACTCCAACTCAACTCTTTTGTGAAAATAAAGCAGCTTGTTAATTTCCAACAACCCTGTGTATCATGAACGAACAAAGCATGTCAAAATGGATTGTTATTTTATCCGAGAACGAGTGGATACTAAGGAGATTGTCCTGATGGTCGTTGAAAGTAAACTGCAGCTTGCTGATCTACTCACCAAGGGCCTTGGATCTAAGCAACTTCTCTTTTTACTCAACAAGATGGGCATTAAAGACTTACATACTCCATCTTGAGGGGGAGTATTGGGTTTTATTTTGGTCCATATATTCTTCTCCTTATTTTCCTCTACTATTCTTTACTCAATATTTTGTTTCATTTTTTAGTTGTGTTAATGCAGGCAATGCCTAAAAACGTTATTAGTGTTAGCTAATCTTTCTTAGTTTTGATCACGACAAAGTATAAAGACATTTATCATAAAAGACAATCGAAAGACGAATGATTCAACAAACACTATCATCAAGTTAATAACCATTTAAGTCTTACACAAACATATCTTAGTCGTGTTTAGTGATCATAGAAAGTGATTAACCTCAAAACTCACATTTTGGCAAATTTGACAAAAGATTTTAATTAACTTTATTTTTAAGAAAATGTTTTCTTAAAATGGAAATTGAAAATTTAAATATGGCATATTCTAAATGCCATAGAAATATCCTTAGAAGGTAAAATCTACCGCAGATAACTTTTCCCCACTAAAAGACAAAAAGGAGCGTAGTCTACTCTAGGCGGATCCCCAAATAGCTATGCGGTTCGTTATCAATAATGAACTGCTTAATAATTAAGGAACTGCACCCTGATAGACGTTGGTTTTTGTCTTCTATAAGTAGTGGATCAAATATTCAGTTTCCAAGAACCTTTATGGACATTCTTTCTGCCTCTTTTCTCTTTTCTATATCCTAATAATTAGTAAATGATCACTAAATAAGTTAAGTATGTTTACTTATGATTATCCTCTTGATCCTCTTCTTTACTTGTCCAAAGAGAAGATCACTCACATATTTGTGATGTGATTAAAGATGAAGCCTTAATGAAGATCATCTTTCATAGATCTAGTCATGTTCATCATTTTATATTTGTATCTTGTGTAGATCCAATGTATTTGTGTATACTTGGATTAGTGTTGTGTTAATCCAATGTATTGTGAATACTTGGATTAGTCTTGTGTATATCCATTGTATATGTGTATAACTGGATTTGTACTGTGTGGATCCAAGTTACATGTGTATACTTGGATATGTCTTATTGAGTTGTAATAAGTCTTGTGTGTTATTTCTCACTAAACTATAAAGTGATGTGGGTATGTGTCTTGGGAGTTCTCACTAAACTTGAAAGTAAAGAGTCATGAAGATTGGTTCTAGCTTTAGATTAGAACTCGACATCTAGCCTTGTGTCGGAAAACAAGATGGGCGATGAAGATTGGTTCTAGCTTTCGATTAGAACTCGACATCTAGCCTTGTGTCAGAAAATGCTGAAGTAGGCTACGTGTGTAGATTAGTCCTTGCTAAGATTAGGTCTTGACATTTAGCTTAGTGTCAGAAAATAATGTAAGTGATGTTGTAAGGTTTTCTCCGCCAAGAAGGGAGCTTGTGGATATAGTGGAAATCTCGAGTAAGGTGTACTAAAGGAGTGGAGTAGGAACGAAGAGAGAGCTTCGTTGCCAAACCACTATAAATCTTTATGTCGTACCTTAGGTTGTTTCTTTCCTTACTTTTTACTTATGTTTTCATTCTTACATTGCATATTCATTTTCACCAGATATTGTTAATGCATTAGATTTAAACCTAACAACTATGAAACTAGTTTTCAAGTAAAAGGCAATTTTGGGACAAACCTAATTAAAAGGATTTTAATTAGGACCTTAAACAAGAGAAACTATTCGACCCCCCTCCCCTTCTAGTTTCTACAATTGGTATTAGAGCCAGGTTACTCAAGATCTTTGAAGTATATTGTGCTTTAAAACTTGGATTGATCTATTGTCCCGTCAAATTAGAAGGGTTCATTGTACTAAAGTTTCTCTTTGGTCAAAACAATTTTTCAATAAAAATAGACCTTTTAATTGGCAATATATCATCATATCTTGATTAGTAATTTATATGCATTTTAGATTTACTCTAGAAATGTATCTACTAGTTTGTATCTTTCTTTGTGTAGGTACTCATGAAGACTAATCATTAACTTAATTGTGGATTGAGCTACTTGCAATTGTAGCAGACTCATCTCCTTTTGATCTTCAACATCTAAGGATGATGATATCAAGATTGGTGTAAGTGATACTAGTCCTTGAAGACTTAGTATGCACTTTGGTCAAATTTTGGCGTTGCATTGGTCCATAGAAGACTTAGATGCACTTTGCGGCTAAGGTATATTTTCGTCCTTCCACGCGCCCTATTGATCAATCTATTGATCATTATTTGACTATGTGATTTTTCTTGGCATCCTTGCCTAGACATTTGTTTGTGTTATATGATTCTTTTCTTTCACCCTCTTAAACCTTCATGTTCTTGGATACTTCACTCACTTAGGTGTTGTGGTGTGGTTAGTAGTATCTTAAAGTATCAAGCATGATTTTTATGGTTTGCAACTTATACGGTTAGTAGGCCTTATATCATGTGTAATATGTGCAATTGAACTCATCTCTAAGATGATTGATTAATCCTTTGAGATAAGAAACTACATCATAAGTTGTAGGAAATATATTACACATTTGGAATTGAAATAATCCAAGGATATTGTCATTGTAATCCTAAGCAATGATGTTTGTCCGATCACATGGGAGAGAAAGAAAATCTATACTCTTGATCATATTTTGCAAAATTTGAACACAATTACTTGAAAAGTGATCTTACTCTATATAACAAAATTGCTTGGTACGGTTCATTACCAGAGCCGTTTAGACTTACGCCAGAAAGGCACGTCTTAAACCACTATAGATGACACAAGCTCTTCGTTTCTACTACTTGAATATTGTCACTCACTTCTTGAGCATTGAACTTAGCCTTGATTCGTTCCTTTTGGTTTCTCTCTTCTTTGTATGTTCTTACAAGTCGTCGTTTTTTTTGTATCGGTCTACTTCGGTCTTTTTCGGTCTCGATTTAACTCGTAATCCTTCATTAAGGCATTATAACCTAGTCTTGGTGTGGTCCAATGATTTCCGAAAGGCTTGATATATGTCTTAAGTATTTTAGAAAAACATGGTTTTGAAAATTTCTTTCTTTTTTATAGTTTAAATTGGTCCTCTGTCGGCGGTTCATTAACTGTCACATTTTAAATGTGCGGTTCAATATAGATAATGAACCACAGGCCACTAAGGATAAATTAATCTGGGTTTTAGTAAAATATCATTTTTTTTTTCAAAAACTCCCCACTCTTTCTTCTTTTTGGAAGCGACGGGAAACATAAAAAAAACCTCCATTAACATCTTTCAAAAGCTTCCAATCACTCAAATTAATTGGTTTCAAGACAAGGGTTTCACTCATCCTTCGTCTAACATCAATTAATTGTAAGTATCTTCATTCAATTTTAATCAATTTGTTTTAGGGTTCTTATTTTCATAATTGGGGATTTTTAAAATTAAAATCAAATTGGAACCTAATTAGGAATGTGGATTGACATAGTTGAAATGCTATGATTCCTTAGGTTTGAATTCCTTGTGATTTCACTAAAACCCACTTATAAAACAAACCGAATATTAACTAATTCATTTTGGTTGAATGATGGAATTGATATGAACCCTTGAACACATTGGTAATTGCATTGTTAATGCTTACCTAAAAATGGATTTTGAAAAACCAATATTCCAGTTCATGTTTGATTTTGCATAATTCATATGTAGTTATCAAAGGTGAAATTGGTACATTGTAGATATAAGAATGTTAAGGGTTAATCCTTTGGTTAGTCAAGTAATTGATTAAACATATTCTTATGATTTTGACTTTTACTCATTATATAACATAAGAGTGATTGTGGACATATATTTTGTATGTTGTATAGGTACTTAATCATGCCTTCGGTTTATCAACAAGACCACCACAAAACTAAGGACTATATGCCTAATCTTGCCGACTCGTGTCCATCCATAACCCTTGGTAATAATTATCGTTCACTTCAAAAACTTTATTTTCATGAGGGTAGAGTTGTCTACAGGGACATTGTGGGATATGATTATACTAGACATATGTTTAGTGAAATTAAGTTCGTTTGCTTGCTAGACTTCAGAGAACTTATTTATCCCCAATTCCTTTTGTAACACCCCCAAATTTATACAATTCAATACAGCAGAAGACTCGTTGGTGTTACGGGATAGCACATTACTCACATTATAGACAATGCTTTAAAAATCGCGTCGTTTAATAATAAAGCATTTCCATTCATTACATAGGTCCCAAGTCATATTATTTTATACAAAGTTTTACAAAGTATTTGAATGGAAATTATTGTTTAAGTGTGGGCCATGAATTCTTGTCGTCTTCCAGAGAATTACCTTCAAGTACCTGAGATAAAACATGTTAGAAGAAAAGGTCAGCGATAACGCCGGGTGAATTCATAGAGTTTAATAAAACCATCAATATATCATCGGTACATAATTATTAACGAAAATCATTTTATACAAATCTTTATAATAGGCCATAAAATAGCCAAAGTCATTTTATACAAATCCTTATCGAAAATCATAATAGTGGCTTTTGCCTTCAAAATCATTATACGAACCGAAGTCGTAAAAACATCATACAATACGTTTTATAACGTTGTATAAAGTTAAATAAAAACCGTTATATGAATATGGTTATGTAAAACAAAAATACCAACATAAAATCAATAATAAGACCCTGTATTGTTAGTCAGGCAATATATCGTAATTCAATGCTTAAAGCAGTATTTCGTTAATTGGATTATTATAAGCTGCATGACATTGTTACCTTACTACAACAAACAACGGGTAGCTAACCCGACAATCATTTGCCCATCTAAATTAGCGTGTCGTCACAATAATCACGCTTGTGTAAATCTTCTCATACATAAATTCGCTTACCAATCAATGTGGCAAGACGGGGATCAACCGTCAAGGCGCGAACTGGGGTGATCGTCCCCAAATAGTACTATTATATGCATAAGCATCTACCAAATCCCGGTAGTTCACAATTCATGCTAATGGGACTTTTAGTGACATAACCTAACTTTAATAATCCATTTCATTTCATCTATTGGGTCATTTAATCATTCATTGGGTCATACAATCATTCGGGTCCAAATCAATAAACAGACAATCGGGACAACTAGTGTCCTATTTTATAAAAACTAACATGTTATCTCCCTCGCGGGTTTATAAAACATTTCATAAAAACATTTAAAAGAATGTGAGGCTATGAACTCACGTTGATGTGGGAAGGCGGTTATCGGTGATTCGGATGTACGGTACGTGCTTCAATCACGGAAACCTAGACAAATAATAATCGTCTTAGACTCATGTCCAATGACTTTATAAAAATAACAATTATGTATACATATGATGATTTTATATATATGATGATCAATTGAGTTTATATATTCTCATTTACTTATTTTAGTGTTTATGTATTGGTAACCTTTTACTAGTTTACTACTTTTACCTATTTACATGTTTTAGGTTCAATAAGCCTATTATAAGTTCATTAACTTGTACTAATCCATTCTATACTTGTATTATCAGTATTTATACTTTATATGTTGGGCCCAAATGGGTTAAGCCCAATAAGTAATTTTTATGAGTGTTTAACTTATTTAGTTAAATCATTAGTCCAAATATGCTAACTTATCTCGTTAATGTCCGTATGTCATATAGTTCGGGTTTTATCGGTTTTTACTTGTATTAGGTACTTATAAATCAGTATATGACTTTTAAAAAGTTTACATTAGACGGGTCCGACCGTCTAAGTTTTAATTGACGAAAAACGTTAATTTTACGGTATTAGCCGAAAAGACGTAAAAATCATGTTTATAGTTTTATAACTTATAAAACTTATCAAACTACCATTTTTATATAATGTCTTATTTTATATCATAATATATGAAATTCTTATTTATAATTATTTTTAATTGTTAGTGGGTTTTCATGTGTATATATTTTATTAATATATAAGTGAGTGCTTATTTTATATAAGTTTTTATTATACAAATCTGATTATAAATTTCATATTCACCAAAACAGCCATATCTAGAGTTCTATATGGAGATAGAAGCCCAAATTTTTATGGCATAAACTACATGATATGTGCTCCATTTAACACTACTATGGCTACTGTTGAATCAGCCTCTAAGTATTTTATAAAATTCGTCCAAAACAGTGTACTCAGATTTGCAGTCTAAACTTGTTTTGATCATATCTCACTCATTATAATGATTTCATTGTATGTCCAACTCTCACATGTGTACAAGACTCATAGCTTACTGTATATCAATTCATCTATACTATTTTATCAGTTCATCATATGTTTATTTACTGTTTTTACACAGCCTACTAATTTAAGCAAGATTAACCACTTTTACATATAGTTTTTCATCTTTTTACCCATGTTTATCAACACCAAATCCCCACATAATATTTTTATCATCATGTATCATCATATACATATACAGTAAGAAAGAAAATACATGATTACATAATCAAAATAACAAGAGGATGAGAAGAACAATCTTTATACCACCAAAATTATGTAGGTATTCATCAAGGCTTGGATTTTTGATGGAGAAACTTGTGATAAACCAAGACTATCTTCAAGACCACCCATCTACATGAACACCTTGATGATAATCAGCCCTTGAATCCTTTGAAAACTCCTTGCTAGTTGTTAAAATCACCTCAAATCTTCATAACTTCAACTAGGCTTCAACATATGTTGATTATAGCCTTGGGTTATGGCTAGATTTTGATGAACATGGTGGTGGTGGTGCTATGGTGGACGGCAAAGGCAAGAGGGAGAGAGAGTTTGTGTGAGTTTTGCATGGTGGAAATGAGTTAGCTAGTTTAGAGATGGTGGTTTTGATGCATAGTTGCTTACAAGTTTGCCACATCAAGGATGTGGTATTCTTGTTTTGGCCGTCCCTTTTGACTGGGGTGGGGAAAGATTTATCTTTTCTCATCCCACTAATTTACGGGTACTCCTCGATTCTAGTTTCCTCGATTTGCGTGCCCTCGGGTCGTTTTACGAAAAACGTTTTTATAAATTATGAATCAACGGCACAAAACGAATCTTATAAAAATTGTCTCATAAAAAACGGAGTTCGAAACATAAATACGTAATCCTAAGGTTTCCAGTTTAGTCGTAAAGGACGTTAAATTATAATTGTAAGTCCTAATCTCTTCTCGTAAATTTGTGAGTTTATGAACCAACACAAATTTAAAATCTCAAAATAATATTCATGGATAAATTTATTTTCTGAAATGTCGGACTGTCACCAAAAACGATTTATGTAAACGTGAGCACGTAACGTAGAATCCTCCAGTTTAGACGTAGTCTCTGCTACTTCAAGACGTAAATCCAAATTACTTCCCAAAAATAAGTGAGTTCGTAATATAACATTAAAATAATGTTTTTAAATAATACTTGAGAATAAAATATCAACCATAAATTGACGGATTGTCACAGCATTTACCCCTAAACATGATCTTTGTCCTCAAAGATCATCTTATCTTACTACTCGCTTCTTATAGAGTTAAAGCCATGTGGGTGTTTCCTCCACATTCGGTCTTTTCTCACAAGTGTAATTCATTCCAATACGCGAGTTTCATCAAACATAACTACGGGAATAAGATCAGGCTTAATGTTGACTTACTTTCTCTATCCATGATGTTCACGGGTTTTTGATGAATGCAACTTTTCACCGATCTAAACTTCATCAAGAAGCAATCAGATTTTCACTTGATAGACATTTTATCAAGTCCGATATACGAAACATAATTCACGCAGTTCTTGAAGTCCTAGGGTAGATCCAGCTTATATGCCTTTCAAACCAATCTTTTACATCATCTCAATGGTCCCATACAACGGGGGCTTATATCCCATGATCTTTCAGATCATTATTTTATTTTCCATGGTTAAATTTTTTCGCATAACTTCGCTACCCATCTGGCACTTCAAGATCAACATTTCATATTTACATGACCTCCTGCCCACTAGCGGCAGTCAATAATCCGATCCTAATTTCAACAATCATTTCAGGTCTCGCGGGTCGAGTATTTTGTAAGGTTAGGTTTGCCATCATAGGAAACCTTAAACCTAAAAGACATGTCCAACTTGCAATAGATGTATGTCGGGTGTCTTCATCCCAACTCCTGCTTATAGATGCTCTCATATAGATCCTAACAAGATTCGATCTCGATCCTAATACGATAGTTTTCAATGATAATCTCTCCAAAGGAAAGCGATTATACGATTCATTGCCAAAGGTCAATCATTTAAACATAAAACAACACTTATAGTATTTTGTATTGTTACTTTACCTCGTCCCTTCGATTGGGGTGGTACACAGTACTCTTATCAAGGTTCGTTCCCAATGACTTCTGAGAAAATCTCTAGAAATTCGATGCGAAGCGAGGATCTTGATAAAGATGTTCGATACAGGCACACTATGTTTACCTAACTCCTTTAAATACAAAAGAGTCAATTTCTTCATCAAGAATCTAGAATTATCATTAACGGGAATGATATTAGTAGATCTTGTCAGTCTGTCGACGATGACCCAAATCGAATCAAATTTAGATGATGACCTTTGCAATAGCTAGACGTTTACTAATGTATGAGGCGATGTCTGCCTTAATAATTTGCCATCAGTGCAACTTCTTCTGATAATGATACATTAAATCAGAAATGACAGGAATAGAATACTTATACTTACAAGATTCCAACATAACTACATCTCACAATCTCCATATATAGGCAACCACAAGTGGCCTCTAAAACATTTAACACCATCGGCTTCTCAATTCTAATGGTTCATATTAGCAGCGAACCCCTTTTTATTATCTATATTATCCTTTTTATAATCATCGGCTATTTTTAAATTGTTCGGCAATTTATTTTGCACATTCATTATTAAGAATTACATCCTAATTGATTCTTTATCTTTTCTACATAATGTGTCAGTATCTACATTCACTTCCTCCTGATGAAATATATATAACATGACTGTATTAATTCAAAATTTCTTTCTTCATATTTTCTATGTTTTAGTTTTGTCTCACCTATTATTTTTATCTGTTTTACTCAATGTGACGTTTAAAGCGTCGATAAGTATTACTAGTAATTAAATAATAAATATTTAATTTTATGAAAAGTAAACGGAAAAATTTAAATTTCTTAGTTCGACCAATTATATAAAAATGTTCAAAATAAATTTGAATTTAATTAACTTGATCTTTGTTGATTTATTAAAAATAATTAAAATAATTAGTAAGATCCGTAAATGTTCGAAAAATCTTTGTTTATACTTTGGTCAAAATTCTCTTAGTTGAAAACCAAAAATTATCGTTTCAAATTTCAAGTTATGGTTTAAATGGTTTCCTCAATCCATCTTAGGATGTCTTGAGGTATACACAAACATTTACCCCTAAACAGGAGTTTAGTTATATGATTTGTGTGTAAGGGAATAATCCCTAAAAATCCTTTGTTAAAACATTTGTCAAAACATATTTCCATTTTCTATTAATCACATGGTCAATAAATATAAAGGATTAAGTCTTAAATCACATGTTAAATATTCAAGGTACAGGTTTTCGTTGTTCGGCCATCTCAAAGGCAGTTTATAAATAATTATTAACTTCTTCTCATTCTTATAAACAAACAAATGGTCTTAATGATCACAAGCATGAATTTATCAAATTACAGCCTACACACGTGATTCACCAAATTTATGGATGCTACATGTGTATTAGTCAATCCAAACGACATCACGTGATACTCATAATGTTCATTACGAGTTCTGGATGTAGTAATTGGAATACATAATCTTTTTCGCAGATGCGAAGTTGATGATAACCATGCCATGGATCAAATCTTTAGAGCATACGCCAGAACCTTGTAAATGATCGAACAAATCTATCATCTTGGGTAGTGGATATAGATTTTTAATTGTTAATTTACCTAGTTCACGGTAATCAATAAATATAAGAAATAATAACACCATAGCTCTTCATGATGATGAGCTTGGTAGAATAAAAGCTTTCTCCGACAACTCTCTCAGTTGTAGGGTAATTCCTTTAATTCAGATGGTGTTGACGTAGGGTGCACATGTCACACGTGTAGCACCGGGAATATAATCAATACCAATTTTCAACTTGCCTTAATGGCGAAATTCTAGGTAATTCACTAATAAATACCTCCTAAAGTTTCAGATAACAGAAACATCTTTTAATACATTTACTTTAAGTTCTTTCTAGATTACAAGATCTATGACTAGTTCACAACCATTCATGGTATAATTTCAAGTATAAATGTAGGATATTGTCATCCATCAAGAATTATTTAGATCACTTTTGATAATCAACATCTTTTCATTTAGGGGAACTCTACTCGAGTTCCCATCAATTAAGACAATGTCATCATGTCATAATCAATCAATCCATTCTACTGGAATTATCAACTTTCCAGTTTCATTACCGTTTATAAGATGTGAACTTCTCAAAAGACTAATAATAACTCATAATCCTTCACAATTTCAAGGATATCAGGAGACATAATGTAACACCCCCAAATTTATACAACTCAGTACAGCGGAAGACTAGTTGGTCTTACGGGATAGCACATTACTCACATCATAGACAACGCATAAAAATCGTGTCGTTTTATAATAAAAGCATTTCCATTCATAAATATCAAAGTTACATCGGTCCCAAGTCATTACATTTCATACAAAGTTTTACAAAGTATTTGAATGGAAAATATTGTTTAAGTGCGGGCCATGAATTCTTGTTGTCTTCCCGAGAATTACCTTCAAGTACCTGAGATAAAACATGTTAAAAGAAAAGGTCAGCGATAACGCCGAGTGAATTCATAATGTTTAATAAATTCCATCAATATAATATCAGTACAAAATTATTACTGAAAATCATTTTGTACAAATCATTTTGATAGGCCATGAAATAGCCAAAGTCATTTTATACAAATCCTAATCGAAAATCATAATATAGGCATTTGCCGTAAAAATCATTATACGAGCCAATGTCGTAAAAACATCATACAATACGTCTTATGACGTTGTATAAAATCAAATAAAAACCGTTATATGAATATGGTTATGGAAACCAAAACACGAACATAATATCAGTAGTATGACCCTGTATTGCTAGTCAGGCAATACATCGTAATTTGAAGCGTCTAATAGTATTTCGGTGATTTGGATTATTATAAGCCGCATGACATTGTTACCTTTCTAAACCAAAACGGGTAGCTAACCCGATACCAATTTTGCCCATCTAAAGTAGCGTGTCGTCACAAAGGTCACGCTATGAAAATCTTCTCATACATAAATTCGCTTACCAATCAATGTGGCACAACGGGGATCAACCGTCAAGGCGCGAACTGGGGTGATCGTCCCCAAATAGTACTATTAAATGCATAAGCGTCTACCAAATCCCGGTAGTTCACAATTCATGCTAATGGGACTTTAAGTGACATAACCTAACTTTAATAATCCATTTAATTTCATCTATCGGGTCCTTTAATCATTTATCGGGTCATACAATCGGGTCATTCAATCATTCGGGTCCAAATCAATAAACAAACAATCGGGACAAATGGTGTCCTATTTTATAAAAACTAACATGTTATTTCCCTCGCGGGTTTATAAAACATTTATAAAAACATTTAAAAGAGTGCGAGGCTATGAACTCACGTTGATGTGGGAAGGCGGGTTATCGGCAATTCGGATGTACGGTACGTGCTTCAATCACGGACACCTAGACAAATAATACTCGTCTTAGACTCATGTCCAATGACTTTATAAAAATAATAATTATGTATACATATGATGATTATTTATATATGATGATCAAGTGGGTTTACATATTCTCATTAACTCGTTTTAGTGTTTACGTATTAGTATCTTTTTACTAGTTTACTAGTTTTACCTATTTGCGTGTTTTAAGTCCGATAAACTTATTATAAGTTCTTTAACTTGTTTTAATCCCTTTTATACCTATATTATCAGTATGTATACTTTCCATGTTGGGCCCAAATGGGTTAAGCCCAATAAGTTCTTTTTACAAGTTTTTATCTTATTTAGTCCAATTATTAGTCCAATATGCTTAATTAGCTCGTAAATGTCCGTATTTCTTATTATTCGGGTTTTATCAGTTTTTACTTGTATTAGATACTTATATATCAGTATATGACTTTTATAAACTTTACATTAGACGGGTTTGGTCGTCTAAGTTTTATTTGGCGAAAAACGTTAATTTTACGGCGATAGCCGAAAAAGTCGTAAAAATCAAGTTTATAGTTTTTATTACTTATAAATATTATTTCACCACCATTTATATAATTTACCCATTTAATTAACCTTTTATATATTTATATAAATAAGTTTTATAAGTTAGTGGGTTTTTATTTTTACATTTTTTTACATTAAAATGTGAGTGCTTATATAATAATAATAAACATTAATTCCAAAAATCTGATTTTTATCTTCATGTTCACCATTTTTACCATATCTAGAGTTCTATAATGAATTAGAAGCTCATATTTGGGTGACATGTTCTTCATATTATGTGATACATTTAACTTAGCTATAGCTACTGCCCATTTTAAGTTTATCATGCCTTAACAGTCCCTACAAAACTGCTTATTCAGATTAGACCACCTAACTTGTTTTGATCATATCTCACTCATTATTTTGATTCCATTGCATGGCCAACTCTCACATGTGTACAAGACCCATAGCTTACTGTAAAACCATTCTACTTCATCATTTTATCAGTTCATAACATGTTTCTTTACTGTTTTATACAGCCATGTAAATTAAGCAAGATTTTAGCCTTGTTCTTTATAGTTTTTCACCTTTTTAATCATGTTTATCAACACCAAATCCCCACATAATATTTTTTATCATCATATAATCATCATATACATATACAATAGGAAATAAAATATATGTTTACATAATCAAAATAACAAGAAGATGAGGATGACAATCTTTATACCACCATGATGATGTAGGTTGTGATCAAAACATGGATTTTGATGGTGAAACTTGTGATGCACCAAGACCATCTTCATGACCACCATTCTTCATGAACTCCTTGTATAAAATCAGCCCTAATACTCCATGGAAACTCCTCCTTGGATGTTAAAACTTGCACCAATCTTCATCTTTTTGAATGGAGATTAACATATGTTAATTATAACACATGTTTGTGGTTAAAATTTGTATGAAAGGGGTGTTTTGATTGAGATGAGGGACGGCCAAAATGGAAGAGATGAGAGAAAATAGTGGTTTGCATGTTGAGTGAAAATGTGTGAATGGTTTTGGCTAGCTAGTTTTGAGTTAGTGGAAGCTTACTTTGTAAGCTTAGCTTACACATGTAAGTGTTAAGCTAACACATTGACACATCATATGATGTGTTGTAGCTAAGCGTTGGCCGGTTTTGGGGGTGGGACAAGTGTCCCACTTGTCTCATCCCCATTTATTTATGGGTACTCCTCGATTCTAGTTTTCTCGATTTGTGTGCCCTCGGGTCGTTTTATGAAAAACGTTTTTATAAATTATGAATCAATGTCACAAAACGAATCCAATAAAAATTGTCTCATCAAAAACGGAGTTCGAAAACGTAAATACGTAATCCTACGGTTTCCGGTTTAGTCGTAAAGGACGTTAAAATAAAATCGTAAGTCCTAATCTCTTCTCGTAAATTTGTGAGTTTATGAACCAACACAAATTTAAAACTCAAAAATAATATTTACGGACAAATTTATTTTCTGAAATGTCGAACTGTCACCAAGGACGGTGTATGTAAACGTAAGCACGTAACGTTGAATCCTCCGGTTTAGACGTAGTCGATGCTACTTCAAGACGTAAATCCAAATTGCTTCCCAAAAATAAGTGAGTTCATATTGTAACATTAAAATAATGTTTTCAAATAAATATTGAGAATAAAATATCAACCATAAATTAACGGATCGTCACAGCATTTACCCCTAAACAAGATCTTTGTCCTCAAAGATCATCTTACCTTACTACTCGCTTCTTATAGAGTTAAAGCCATGTGGGTATTTCCTCCACATTAGGTCCTTTCTCACAAGTGCAATTCATTATAATACGCGAGTTTCATCAAACATAACTACGGGAATAAGATCAGGCTTAATGTTGACTTACTTTCTCTACCCATGATGTTCACGGGTTTTTGATGAATGCAACTTTTCGCCGATCTAAGCTCTACTAAGAATAATCAGATTCTCACTTGATAGATATTCCATCAAGTTCGATATACGAAACATAATTCACGCAGTCTTTGAAGTCCTAGGGTAGATCCAGCTTATATGCCTTTCAAACCAATCTTTTATATCATCTCAATGGTTCCATACAACGGGGACTTATATCCCATGATTTCTCAGATCATGAATTCATTTTTCCAAGGTTAAAAATTTTGGCATAACTTCGCTACCCATTTGGCACTTCAAGATCTACATTTCATATTCACATAACCTCCTGCCCACTATCGGCAGTTAATAATCAAATCCTAATTTCAACAATCATTTCAGATCTCGCAGGTCGGGTATTTTGCAAGGATAGGTTCGCCATCATAGGAAACCTTAAACCTAAAAGACATGTCCAACTCACAATGGGTGTATGTCGGGTGTCTTTATCTCAACTCCTGCTTACAGATGCTCTAATATTTAGATCCTAACAGGATTCCATCTCCATCCTAATACAATAATTATCAATGATAATCTCTCCAAAGGAAAACGATTATACGGTCTATTACCAAAGGTCAATCATTCAAACATAAAACAACACTTATATTACTTTGTATCGTTACTTTACCTCGTCCCTTCGATTTGGGGTGGTATACAGTACTCTCATCAAGGTTCGTTCTCAATGATTTCTGAGCAAATCTCTAGAAATTCGATGCGAAGCGAGGATCTTGATAAAGATGTTCGATACAGGCACACAATGTTTTACATAACTCTTTTGCATTTATCATTAACGGGAATGATATTAGCAGATTTGGTCAGTCTGTCGAAGATGATCCAAATCGAATCAAATTCAGATGATGACCTTTGCAATAGCTAGACGTTTACTTATTTATGAGGCGATATCTGCCTTCATAATTTATCATCAGTACAACTTCTTCAGACAAAGATACTTTTAGTCGTAAATGACATAAATAGAATACTTATACTTACAAATTCCAACATAACTATATCTTACAATCTCCATATCCAGGCAACCACAAGTGGCCTTTAAAACATTTAACGCTATTGGCTTCTCCATTTTAATGGTTCACATTAGTCGCGAACCACTTTGTTATATTATCCTTTTTACGAACATCGTTTATTTTTATATTGTTCGGCATTTTATTTTGCACGTTCATTATTAAGAAATATATCCTAATTGGTTCTTTATCCTTTTTATATAATATGTCAGTATCTATATTCACTTTCTCATGATGATGTAATTATCATGTCCACAATTCACTCAGATATTCTTTCTATATTATGCGTCAGTAATTACGTTCACCTTCTTGATGAAATAAATATCACAACCGTATTTATTCAAAATTCTTTCTTCATATTTTCTATGTTTTAGTTTCGTCTTTACTATCATTTTTATCCGTTTTACTCAATCCGTCGTCTAAAGCGTCGATAATTATTACAACTAATTAAATAATAAATATTTAATTTTTATGAAACGTAAACACAAAAAGTTTTTAAATTTTCTCAGTTTGTCCAATTATATAAAGGTGTTCAAAATAAAATTTGAATTTAATTAACACGATTTTTGTTGATTTATCGAAAATGATTATTAAGATTCGTAAATGTTTGAAAAACCTTTGTTTATACTTTGGTCAAAATTTTCTTATTTGAAAAGCAAAAATTGTCGTTTCAAATTTTAAGTTAGGGTTTAAATGGTTTCCTCAATTCCTCTTAGGTTATCTTGAGGTATACACAAACATTTACCCCTAAACAGAAGTTTAGTTAAATGGTTTATGTATAAGGGAATAATCCCTTAAAAAACCTTTGTTAAAACATTTGTCAAAATATATTTGTACTTTCTTTTTAGTATAACTCAAGGTCTTAAATGACTTCTAAATTTTGAAGAGTCAATATATATTCCATTATCCATTAATCACATAGTCAAATAATGTAAGGGTTTAAGTCTTTAATTACATATCAATTATTCAAGGTTCGGGTTTTCACTGTTCGGCCAATTCAGGGCAATCTATAATTAATTATTAACTCCTTTCTATTCTTATAAATAAACAAATAGTTCTTAATGATCATACGCATGGATTTATCAAATTACAGCCTACACACGTGATTCACCAAATTTATGAATTACTACATGTGCATTGTCAATCCAAACGACATCACGTGAAACTCATAACGTTCATTACAAGCACCGGATGTAGTGATTGGAATAGATAATCTCTTTCGCAGATGCGAAGTTGATGATAACCATGCTATGGATCAAATTTTCTAGAACCTTGTAAATGATCGAACAATTCTTCCATTTCGAGTTATGGATATCGTTTTCGATTGTCAATTTACTCAATTCACAGTAATCTATAAATATAAGGAATGATAACACCATAGCTCTTCAGGATGACAGGCTTGGTATAATAAAATCTTTCTCCGACAACTTTCTCAGTTGTACGGTAATTCCTTAAATTCAGATGGTGCTGACGTACAGTGCATAAGCCACAGATGCAACACCGAGAATATAATCAAATACCAAATTCTACTTGCCTTAATGGCGAAAGTCTTGGTAATTCATCAATAATTACTTCCTAAGGTTTCAGATAACATAAACATCTTTTAATACATTCATATTAGGTTCTTCTAGATTCTAATATCTATGACTAATTCATAATCATTCACAATATAATTTCAAGTCTAAATGCAGGATATGGTCATCAATCAAGAATTATTTAGATCACTTTTGATAATCAACATCTTATCCTTTGGGGAATTCTACTCGAGTTCCCATCAATTAAGACAATGTCGTCATGTCATAATCAATCAATCCATTTTACTGGCACTAACAACTTTCCAGTTTCATTTCCGTCGATAAGATGTGAATTTCTCAAAGCACTAATAATAACTCATAATCCTTCACAATTCAAGGATATCTGGAGACATAACTAACCTTAAAAGAGTAAGGTCAACGCATAATCTACGCGAGAGAATTTCAAATCAGATACAGATGAAAACATTTAACTAATATGAATATATCTCATGTTTTCATAATTTGAGTACGCATTCGAAAGCTCCTCGGATCGTTACCCAGGTCATTCAAATGAAATCAAATCAAAAGAAATGATAAGAACGTTAATACATCCAGTCGGGTATCAACACTCGGTAATCATATACTTTTTCTAGGGATCTCACTACGGGAGAATTGGACAAGAAAGAATTGTCAATTGTCAAATAAGACAATTTCCACAGATGAGTAAATTCGACTCAGAAGAATAGATGCTACAGGCACATATGTAGGTGTCCCTAACATTATGTCCCTATTTTTCACTTCTTACAGATCTCATAAAATTTTAATCTTTCACAATCTTCAAAGAAAATGTATTGTTTATTCATTAGTTTTATGGCGACTACTAGTCAGTCTTGCATGGTTCATTCCAAATTGTATGTAGGCGCGCAACTATATACAATTTCAAGATTAACGATGCAATACTTAGTTCGTCAAAATTTTATCATCCATGTTTGTAATAAAATATTTTCATGCTTAATTCTTAAATAAGAATCAAAAATAAATTTACAAAGATTTTCTGTGTTATGAAAACAATTAAGTTTTTCCAAGGTGTTTTATAAACAACTTCATTTCGATAACGATCACTTATAAATCTCACCTTGAATAATCCTTATTGTGATGAAAATTAAATTTTCTCAAAGGATACCGTTTTAACTTTATAAAAATAATGAATGATATGAAAAAGAGTGATGAAAGCTTGTTCACCAAGAATTAACTACAGTAAGACAGGAAATGAGCTTTAGCCAAATAATCATGAGGTGCATGACCTCGATGGCACTCAAAAAGAATAATCCACAACGTAACTCAAATCGAGATGAGTACTTGTTCAATGGTTGCATCACTAATGCGAACATTAGGATGAAGCAATAAAGGATAGATAACATCGATACATGTAGGATTTAGCAATCAAATGTAGTCTTTTCATTAATCACAAACAAGTCAAATTGTACCGTAACACATTACGTGTCACTATGTCATACAATTCTCAAAACTCATCCTACCAACTGATATCTCAGTTAAGTTAGGGATTATTTTTGAAAGATACCACAATGAATACTAATCCACAAGAGTCATTAGGTGTTCCACATGTCTCAGAAGATCCATCGGTCTCAATTCAGAAGAAGATTTCTTCAATTTATTTCTTGGACACTAGGCATCCTCGTTAGTGGACAATGGCCTAGGAACAACCCTTAACACGAATCAACAATCAATTAAAACATTATAATTCAATCACAGAACTTAATGACTATATTAACAATCTCATATTCCATACAGGTTAAGTTTTACTTTATTCAAGTTTTTAACCAATTTTATACTCAATTCAACATCCTGTCTTATTCTCCAATACTTACAACCTTATTCTTCGGCCTTGTAAAGGCAATACAATCTCAATATGAATCAACACTTAATTTCCAATCCTATAACTCCTTTATCAATAATTATCAAATGAGTCATTAGTATGAGATGACTCATACATTCAATTAGACTTCTCGGAAAGGTATTAGTGGCATGAGGCTTTTGGGTACTGGTTCCAATGACAGCCTCAAGTGCAACATTCACCCTTTCGATTTCAAATTTAAGAATTGGGTGACAACGAATCAGATGACATCTTTCCAGGTGATAACGTTTTGTCAAACTCCACTCTATAAGGAAAGATCGTCATAACATCGGTATCAGATTTAATCTCGCCAATTCTTTTTCAATATCGCAATCAACTAATATCTACATTTCTACGAATATCAACCATTTGTTGGGATCATAAATATCCACAACTTGGTTTAGATCTAGGATAGCTAGAATTTACTAGGGGAATTTAGGGTTACTTGTGACAATCTACGTCGTATAAATACCTCGTATAAAAATCAAAATAATCATCAAACAATCATGTAATAAAATTACATCCTATATATAATCCAAGTTATATATATATTAAAATAACACTTCTCAGTCTTGGCCTTGTCGGTAACTCGGGAATTCTTCGGCACCGTTATAGTCAAAAGATTTTTAGACATTTTTAGAAAAATGTTTATAGTTAAAAGATTTTGAAATGTTTTATTCAAAACCTTGGTTTTAAAAATCTTTCTTCTCTATAACGAGAGCTCTGGTACCAAACTGTAACACCCCCAAATTTATACAACTCAGTACAACGGAAGACTAGTTGGTGTTACGGGATAACACATTACTCACATCATAGACAACGCATAAAAATCGCGTCGTTTTATAATAAAAGCATTTCCATTCATAAATATCAAAGTTACATCGGTCCCAAGTCATTACATTTCATACAAAGTTTTACAAAGTATTTGAATGGAAAATATTGTTTAAGTGCGGGCCATGAATTCTTGTTGTCTTCCCGAGAATTACCTTCAAGTACCTGAGATAAAACATGTTAAAAGAAAAGGTCAGCGATAACGCCGAGTGAATTCATAGAGTTTAATAAATTCCATCAATATAATATCAGTACAAAATTATTACTGAAAATCATTTTGTACAAATCATTTTAATAGGCCATGAAATAGCCAAAGTCATTTTATACAAATCCTTATCGAAAATCATAATATAGGCATTTGCCGTAAAAAATCATTATACGAGCCAATGTCGTAAAAACATCATACAATATGTCTTATGACGTTGTATAAAATCAAATAAAAACCGTTATATGAATATGGTTATGGAAACCAAAACACGAACATAATATCAGTAGTATGACCCTGTATTGCTAGTCAGGCAATACATCGTAATTCGAAGCGTCTAATAGTATTTCGGTGATTTGGATTATTATAAGCCGCATGACATTGTTACCTTACTAAACCAAAATGGGTAGCTAACCCGATACCAATTTTGCCCATCTAAAGTAGCGTGTCGTCACAAAGGTCACGCTATGAAAATCTTCTCATACATAAATTCGCTTACCAATCAATGTGGCACGACGGGGATCAACCGTCAAGGCGCGAACTGGGGTGATCGTCCCCAAATAGTACTTTTAGTGACATAACCTAACTTTAATAATCCATTTAATTTCATCTATCGGGTCCTTTAATCATTTGTCGGGTCATACAATCGGGTCATTCAATCATTCGGGTCCAAATCAATAAAAAACAATCGGGACAAATGGTGTCCTATTTTATAAAAACTAACATGTTATCTCCCTCGCGGGTTTATAAAACATTTATAAAAACATTTAAAAGAGTGCGAGGCTATGAACTCACGTTGATGTGGGAAGGCGGGTTATCGGCAATTCGGATGTACGGTACGTGCTTCAATCACGGAAACCTAGACAAATAATACTCGTCTTAGACTCATGTCCAATGACTTTATAAAAATAATAATTATGTATACATATGATGATTATTTATATATGATGATCAAGTGGGTTTACATATTCTCATTAACTCGTTTTAGTGTTTACGTATTGGTATCTTTTTACTAGTTTACTAGTTTTACCTATTTGCGTGTTTTAAGTCCGATAAACTTATTATAAGTTCTTTAACTTGTTTTAATCCATTTTATACCTATATTATCAGTATGTATACTTTCCATGTTGGGCCCAAATGGGTTAAGCCCAATAAGTTCTTTTTACAAGTTTTTATCTTATTTAGGTCAATTATTAGTCCAATATGCTTAATTAGCTCGTAAATGTCCGTATTTCTTATAGTTCGGGTTTTATCAGTTTTTACTTGTATTAGATACTTATATATCATTATATGAATTTTATAAACTTTACATTAGACGGGTTTGGTCGTCTAAGTTTTATTTGGCGAAAAACGTTAATTTTACGGCAATAGCCGAAAAAGTCGTAAAAATCAAGTTTATAGTTTTTATTACTTATAAATATTATTTCACCACCATTTATATAATTTACCCATTTAATTAACCTTTTATATATTTATATAAATAAGTTTTATAAGTTAGTGGGTTTTTATTTTTACATTTTTTTACATTAAAATGTGAGTGCTTATATAATAATAATAAACATTAATTCAAAAAATCTGATTTTTATCTTCATGTTCACCATTTTTACCATATCTAGAGTTCTATAATGAATTAGAAGCTCATTTTTGGGTGAAATGTTCTTCATATTATGTGATACATTTAACTTAGTTATAGCTACTGCCCATTTTAAGTTTATCATGCCTTAACAGTCCCTACAAAACTGCTTATTCAGATTAGACCACCTAACTTGTTTTGATCATATCTCACTCATTATTTTGATTCCATTACATGGCCAACTCACACATGTGTACAAGACCCATAGCTTACTGTAAATCCATTCTACTTCATCATTTTATCAGTTCATAACATGTTTCTTTACTGTTTTATACAGCCATGTAAATTAAGCAAGATTTTAGCCTTGTTCTTTATAGTTTTTCACCTTTTTAATCATGTTTATCAACACCAAATCCCCACATAACATTTTTTATCATCATATAATCATCATATACATATACAATAGGAAATAAAATACATGTTTACATAATCAAAATAACAAGAAGATGAGGAGGACAATCTTTATACCACCATGATGATGTAGGTTGTGATCAAAACATGGATTTTGATGGTGAAACTTGTGATGCACCAAGACCATCTTCATGACCACCATTATTCATGAACTCCTTGTAGAAAATCATCCCTAATACTCCATGGAAACTCCTCCTTGGATGTTAAAACTTGCACCAATCTTCATCTTTTTGAATGGAGATTAACATATGTTAATTATAACACATGTTTGTGGTTAAAATTTGTATGAAAGGGGTATTTTGATTGAGATGAGGGACGGCCAAAATGGAAGAGATGAGAGAAAATGGTGGTTTGCATGTTGAGTGAAAATGTGTGAATGGTTTTGGCTAGCTAGTTTTGAGGTAGTGGAAGCTTACTTTGTAAGCTTAGCTTACACATGTAAGTGTTAAGTTAACACTTTGACACATCATATGATGTGTTGTAGCTAAGTGTTGGCCGGTTTTGGGGGTGGGACAAGTGTCCCACTTGTCTCATCCCCATTTATTTACGGGTACTCCTTGATTCTAGTTTTCTCGATTTGTGTGCCCTCGGGTCGTTTTACAAAAAACGTTTTTATAAATTATGAATCAACGTCACAAAACGAATCCAATAAAAATTGTCTCATCAAAAACGGAGTTCGAAAACGTAAATACGTAATCCTACGGTTTCCGGTTTAGTCGTAAAGGACGTTAAAATAAAATCGTAAGTCCTAATCTCTTCTCGTAAATTTGTGAGTTTATGAACCAACAAAAATTTAAAACTCCAAAATAATATTTACGGACAAATTTATTTTCTGAAATGTCGAACTGTCACCAAGGACGGTGTATGTAAACGTAAGCACGTAACGTTGAATCCTCCGGTTTAGACGTAGTCGATGCTACTTCAAGACGTAAATCCAAATTGCTTCCCAAAAATAAGTGAGTTCATATTGTAACATTAAAATAATGTTTTCAAATAAATATTGAGAATAAAATATCAACCATAAATTGACGGATTGTCACACATAACTAACCTTAAAAGAGTAAGGTCAACGCATAATCTACGCGAGAGTATTTCAAACCAGATACAGACGAAAACATTTAACGAACATGAATATATCCCATGTTTTCATATTTTGAGTACGCATTCGAAAGCTCCTCGGATCGTTACCCAGGTCATTCAAATGAAATCAAATCAAAATGAATGATAGGAACGTCGATACATCCAATCGGGTATCAACACTCGGTAATCAGATACTTTTCCTAAGAATCTCACTACGGGAGAATTGGACAAGAAAGAATTGTCAATTGTCAAATAAGACAATTTCCACAGATGAGTAAATTCGGTTCAGAAGAATAGATGCTACAGGCACATATGTAGGTATCCCTAACACTATGTCCCTGTTTTTCACTTCATGCAGATCTCATAAAATTTAATCTTTCACAATCTTTAAAGAGAATGTAGCGTTTATTAATCAGTTTTATGGTGACTACTAATCAGCCTTGCATGGTCTATTCCAAATTGTATGTAGGCGCGCAACTATATACAATTTCAAGATTAACGATGCAATACTCAGTTCGTCAAAATTTTATCATCATGTTTATGATAAAAACATTTTCATACTTAATTCTTAAATAAGAATCAAAAATAAATTTACAATGATTTTCTTTGTTATGAAGACAATTAAGTTTTCCAAGGTGTTTTATAAACAACTTCATTTCGTTAACAATCACTTATAAATCTCACTTTGAATAATCCTTTTAGTGATGAAAACCCGATTTTCTCAAAGGATATTGTTTTATCTTATAAAATCAATGAGTGATCTGCAAAAGAGTGATGAAGAGTTGTTCACCAAGAATTAACTACAATATAATAGGAAATGAGCTTAGCCAAATAATCATGAGGTTCATGACCTCAATGGCACTCTAAAAGAATAATCCACAACGTAACTCAATTTGAGATGAGTACTTGTTCAATGGTTGCATCACTAATGCGAGCATTAGGATGAAGCAATAAAAGATAGATAACATCGATACATGTAGAATTTAGCAATCAAAGGTAGTCTTTTTCATAATCACAAACAAGTCAAAATTGTATCGTAACACATTACGTGTCACTATGTCATACAATTCTTAGAACTCATCCTACCAACTGATGTCTCAGTTAAGTTAGGGATTTTTAAAAGATACCACAATGAATACTAATCTACAAGAGTCATTAGGTGTTCCACATGTCCCGGAAGATCCATCGGTCCCTATTCAGAAGAAGATTTCTTCAATTTATTTCCTGGACACTAGGCATCCTCATTATTGGACAATGGTATAGGAACAACCCTTAACACGAACCTACAATCAATTAAAACCTTATAATTCAATCACAGGACTTAATGACTTCCTCTTAACAATTTCCTATTCCATACAAGTTATATTTTACTTAATTCAAGTTTCAGTCAACTTATACTCAATGTAATATCCTACCTCATTCTCCATTACTTTCAACCTTATTTTTAAAGCTTAAAAGGGAAATAGAAGCTCGATATGAACAACACTTAACTTTCAATCCTATAGCTCTTACAATAAAAGCTAACAAATGAGTCACTAGTATGAAATGACTTGATCATTCAACTAGACTTCTCGGAAAGGTACTAGTGGCATGAGGCTTTTGGGTAATGGTTCCAATGACAGCCTCGAGTGCAACATTCACTCCTTTCGATTTCAATTTAAGAATTGGGTGACAACGAATCAGATGACATCTTTCTAGGTGGTAACATTTTGTCAAACTCCACTCTATAAGGAAAGATCGTCATGACATCAATATCAGATTTAATCTCGCCAATTTTTTTTTAATATCACAATCAACTAATATCAATATTTATACGAATATAAACCATTTGTTGGGATCATAAATGTCCACAACTTGGTTTAGATCTAGTATAGCTATAATTCCTACGAGAATAGCTTCGATTAATTTACTAGGGGATTTAGGATTCCTTGTGACAATCTACGTCGTATAAATACCTCGTATAAATATCAAAATAATCATCAAACAATCATGTAATAAAATTACATCATATATATATATATATATAATCCAAGTTATATATATATATTAAAATAACACTTCTCAGTCTGGCCTTGTCGGTAACTCGGGAATTCTTCGGCACCGTTATAGTCAAAAGATTTTTAGACATTTTTAGAAAAATGTTTATAGTTAAAAGATTTTGAAATGTTTTATTCAAAACCTTGGTTTTAAAAATCTTTCGTTCTCTATAACGAGAGCTCTGATACCAAACTGTAACACCCCCAAATTTATACAATTCAATACAGCGGAAGACTCGTTGGTGTTACGAGATAGCACATTACTCACATCATAGACAACGCTTTAAAAATCGCGTCGTTTAATAATAAAGCATTTCCATTCATAACTATCAAAGTTACATAGGTCCCAAGTCATATTATTTTATACAAAGTTTTACAAAGTATTTGAATGGAAATTATTGTTTAAGTGCGGGCCATGAATTCTTGTCGTCTTCCCGAGAATTACCTTCAAGTACCTGAGATAAAACATGTTAAAAGAAAAGGTCAGCGATAACGCCGGGTGAATTCATAGAGTTTAATAAAACCATCAATATATCATCGGTACATAATTATTACCGAAAATCATTTTATAGAAATCTTTATAATAGGCCATAAAATAGCCAAAGTCATTTTATACAAATCCTTATCGAAAATCATAATATTGGTTTTTGCCTTCAAAATCATTATACGAACCAAAGTCGTAAAAACATCATACAATACGTTTTATAACGTTGTATAAAGTTAAAGAAAAACTGTTATATGAATATGGTTATGTAAAACAAAAATACCAACATAAATCAATAATAAGACACTATATTGCTAGTCAGGCAATATATCGTAATTCAATGCTTAAAGCAGTATTTCGTTAATTGGATTATTATAAGCCGCATGAGATTGTTACCTTACTACAACAAACAACGGGTAGCTAACCCGACAATCATTTGCCCATCTAAATTAGCGTGTTGTTACAATAATCACGCTTGTGTAAATCTTCTCATACATAAATTCGCTTACCAATCAATGTGGCACGACGGGGATCAACCGTCAAGGCGCGAACTGGGGTGATCGTCCCCAAATAGTACTATTATATGCATAAGCGTCTACCAAATCCCGGTAGTTCACAATTCATGCTAATGGGACTTTTAGTGACATAACCTAACTTTAATAATCCATTTCATTTCATCTATTGGGTCATTTAATCATTCATCGGGTCATACAATCATTCGGGTCCAAATCAATAAACAGACAATCGGGACAACTAGTGTCCTATTTTATAAAAACTAACATGTTATCTCCCTCGCGGGTTTATAAAACATTTCATAAAAACATTTAAAAGAGTGCGAGGCTTTGAACTCACGTTGATGTGGGAAGGCGGTTATCGGCGATTCGGATGTACGGTACGTGCTTCAATCACGGAAACCTAGACAAATAATACTCGTCTTAGACTCATGTCCAATGACTTTATAAAAATAACAATTATGTATACATATGATGATTATATATATATTATGATCAATTGAGTTTATATATTCTCATTTACTTATTTTAGTGTTTATGTATTGGTAACCTTTTACTAGTTTACTACTTTTACATATTTACATGTTTTAGGTTCAATAAGCCTATTATAAGTTCATTAACTTGTACTAATCCATTCTATACTTGTATTATCAGTATTTATACTTTATATGTTGGGCCCAAATGGGTTAAGCCCAATAAGTTATTTTTATAAGTGTTTAACTTATTTAGTTAAATCATTAGTCCAAATATGCTAACTTAGCTCGTTAATGTCCGTATGTCGTATAGTTCGGGTTTTATCGGTTTTTAATTGCATTAGGTACTTATACATCAGTATATGACTTTTAAAAAGTTTACATTAGATGGGTCCGACCGTCTAAGTTTTAATTGACGAAAAACGTTAATTTTACGGTATTAGCCGAAAAGACGTAAAAATCATGTTTATAGTTTTATAACTTATAAAACTTATCAAACTACCTTTTTTATATAATGTCATATTTTATGTCATAATATACGAAATTATTATTTATAATTATTATTAATTGTTAGTGGGTTTTCATGTGTATATATTTTATAAATATATAAGTGAGTGCTTATTTTATATAAGTTTTTATTATACAAATCTGATTTTAAATTTCATGTTCACCAAAGCAGCCATATCTAGAGTTCTATATTGAAATAGAAGGCCAAATTTTTATGGCATAAACTACATGATATGTGCTCCATTTAACTCTCCTATGTCTACTGTTGAATCAGCCTCTAAGTATTTTATAAAATTCGTCCAAAACAGTGTACTCAGATTTGCACTCTAAACTTGTTTTGATCATATCTCACTCATTATAATGATTCCATTGTATGGCCAACTCTCACATGTGTACAAGACTCATAGCTTACTGTATATCAATTCATCTATACCATTTTATCAGTTCATCATATGGTTATTTACTGTTTTTATACAGCCTACTAATTTAAGCAAGATTAACCATTTTTACATATAGTTTTTCATCTTTTTACCCATGTTTATAAACACCAAATCCCCACATAATATTTTTATCATCATATATCATCATATACATATACAATAAGAAAGAAAATACATGATTACATAATCAAAATAAAAAAAGAATGAGAAGAACAATCTTTATACCACCAAGATTATGTAGGTATTCATCAAGGCTTGGATTTTTTATGGAGAAACTTGTGATAAACCAAGACTATCTTCAAGACCACCCATCTACATGAACACCTTGATGATAATCAGCCCTTGACTCCTTTGAAAACTCCTTGCTAGTTGTTAAAATCACCTCAAATCTTCATAACTTCAACTAAGCTTCAATATATGTTGATTATAGCCTTGGGTTATGGCTAGATTTTGATGAACATGGTGGTGGTGGTGCTATGGTGGACGGCAAAGGCAAGAGGGAGAGAGAGTTTGTGTGAGTTTTGCATGGTGGAAATGAGTTAGCTAGTTTAGAGATGGTGGTTTTGATGCATAGTTGCTTACTTTGTAAGCTTAGGACAAGTGTAAGCTATGTTGTTACAAGTTTGCCACATCAAGGATGTGGTATCCTTGTTTTGGCCGTCCCTTTTGAGTGGGGTGGGGCAAGATTTATCTTGTCTCATCCCACTAATTTACGGGTACTCCTCGATTCTAGTTTCCTCGATTTGCGTGCCCTCGGGTCGTTTTACGAAAAACGTTTTTATAAATTATGAATCAACGGCACAAAACAAATCTAATAAAAAATGTCTCATCAAAAACGGAGTTCGAAAACGTAAATACGTAATCCTAAGATTTCCGGTTTAGTCGTAAAGGACGTTAAATTATAATCGTAAGTCCTAATCTCTTCTCGTAAATTTGTGAGTTTATGAACCAACACAAATTTAAAATCTCAAAATAATATTCATGGATAAATTTATTTTCTGAAATGTCGGACTGTCACCAAAAACGGTGTATGTAAACGTGAGCGTGTAACGTAGAATCCTCCGGTTTAGACGTAGTCGTTGCTACTTCAAGATGTAAATCCAAATTACTTCCCAAAAATAAGTGAGTTCATAATATAACATTAAAATAATGTTTTTAAATAATACTTGAGAATAAAATATCAACCATAAATTGACGGATTGTCACACCTTCTAGATTTCTTTAGCACATATTCACTTATATACAATGAAGGTGGAATGTTTGTTAGGTTCGCCATTAATAGTCGACTCATCACTTAGTCTCTCGAGGAATTCAGTAAGGCACTTAAAGTGTCATATGAAAGTCAATGTCAGTTCACAGAGTCATGGAAGATTGATTCCTGGGAATTATGCATCGAAAATCCTCCATATGACACTGAAATACCGAACTTAGAACTCATCCTTGACCTCATTACCAAAGGACATGATCAAGCCGTAGTACGTAGTATCCATACTAAAAAGCGTTCTTTGAAACGCAATGAAATACTCGGAATCAACCTTATTGAGTGTATGGTCTCTTGGACCCATATCATTATGGAGAATGTATTTTGTCATGGTAGAAATCGAGATCATGTTCCGACGTGTATGGCTCATATGATCTGTTTCTTATTCACCTCCACCGAGTATAATCTTGCATACTTTATCGCTCGAAGGATTAATTACGTCCTCTTGGAATCAAATGATAGCCTTCCCTATGTCATGCTCCTCACTCGTCTTATGAAAAGGGTTGATAATGACTATCCAAATCTCGGTCTCTCTCAATATGTGTCGGTTGATCGTGTGATGTATCCTATTAAAAAGGTATGCCCACGAAAGACTAGAAGTGACCGAGGAAAGCATAGATATGATCCCGAAGAATCCGAAAATGATGAAGATTCCACATTATCAAGTGATGCTGATGATGCGGGAACTAGTACCAACTTCGGTTCGACGAGTGACTCCACCTCATCTTTGAACACTTTCATAAATGGGTTAGACCAAATTAATCCTCCTCCTTGTCATTCATCAAGTAAACTTCCTCAAAACTTTGGTCTTGAGGATGTCTATCGGTCTAACCTTCATACTTGAGAGGAGTTGTACGAGCATTGTACGGAGTCAAGGGGTTCTTTCAAAGCTATATGGAGTATGCTTAAGAAACTTGGCAAGAAAAAGAGGTGATGGATGCTTGAAGTACTTGGTGAAGATTTCATTTGGTTATCTTTGGTGTAATGTTGGATATTTTCCTTTCATTAGACTTGGTTTTTATTTATTGCATTTAGACTTTGTTTGTAGTACAAATTCTTTATGTTTGAATTGATTAGTATTTTAATCCTAATGTGTTCATGTAGTCGAAATTTCGATTTTCATGACTTTGTGCCTATATGTGTTAGTTAGCTATCTAGATTTTGGTTGGTAATCTATTTTGGCTTGTTAAAACTTTTTCTAAAATTTGGCCTTGTGAAAAATGCTAGAAGTATCATTTTTGAAGGTTCCTCCCGTGGTTCATTAAATATCGGCGGTTCGTTATTGATATCGAACCGCATGTCTATTTTGGGAACCGCATGTTGCAACTTCGAAGGAATATCTGCTTTACACTGTTTTCTAAATCTTTGTAAACATGGTTGAAGCTTTTGCAAAAAAACAACTTTCTCTTAAGCCTAGCAGATTTCATTATTCACCAAAATGAGTTTGAACACATTACTAGTTTGGATCATCCCATCTTCTTAAACCTTGGCTATTCTTCTTCTTCATCCTCTAAGCCTTCTTCTGAACCTTGACACACAACCATTGTGTCCACTAGATCCTCAAACTCTTCCAAACACTCAACAACCAAAAGAAACCTTAAGATAAAGATTAAGCTACCTAAATAAGGTGCTACATATTTTCTTACACCCAAGAATAAGATATCTCCTATTCTCATCTCTTCATCACCCTCACCACCTCTTGCTCGATGCAAGAGTAGTTCAATTCATTGTGCTAACCATTCCCATGGTTCCACCTCTTCTTCATTCTAATCAAGAATGAATGAGTTGTCTTCACCTTTCAAACCTAGTCCTCTCTTGGGTGTGAACCCTCAACCTATTCAAAGCATTCCTTTTGAGAATGACATTGTTGAGCCATTGCAAACCTCACCTTTCTCCCCACCAAGTTCACCCATCTCACTGTTGGACGTCATGCCCTCTCCTCCTCCTAACACTCCACTTTGGGGTTCCTCTTTCTAACTTCATGGGTGATCCATTCTTCTTTTCTTTTCTTGAAGCTCATGGGACTAATTGTCTATGTTGCCTATATAACAACTACATCATTAAAAACCTAAGAATGGAGATGTTTGGTCTTCATAGGAGGTTGCAAGATTTCTTGCTAACTTTGTTCACCAATCCTCCTCATCCTAGGAGACTAGTGATGATATTCTCAAAAATATACTTTCAAGAAGACAAGCCAAAAAAGATTGCTTAATCAAGAACTAGATTAGTTAGATATTCTAGTAGTTAGTTGTTTTTCTTTTCTTGTACTTGGTTTCCTTTATGAGTTTATCATGAAGATGTTTTAATATATTAAGCTTCTGTGTGTTTCAACCTATGTGCTCTCACACTAATAAACTTCAATTTTAATTAAAATTGAACCTTAATCTATCACAACCTCTAAAACTTGACTAAAATTGAGTCAAATTGTTATCTAAATATTTTGTCACCCTTTGTCAAGACACTCTTTGTGAGTGTGTTGCCCTTTGTGCAACAATAGCCTAATCTAATGATATTAGAGGTAAAAATCAAAGATTTGCTTAATTTTGAAAAAGTCTAGTCTTTTCTCAAAACTTTATAAAGATTGGATTTTTAGTGTCCGTTGGCGGCGGCTCATTAGTTGCTGCGCGACTCAATATTGATATTGAACCGCAGGTTCTTTTAAAGAACCGCGGACAACAAGCCTATTTCTGGCTCGTTTTTTGTCTTTCTTCTTTACCTGAGTCTTTTTCAAGATTTTTTCTTTGCTTATTTTGGTTAAACATTCCTTGAAACCTTTTAGTTTTCTTTGTATTCCTTGCCTTGTCTATTTTCTTTAAATCTTCTCATTTTGGGAGTTTTCTTTCTCATCCCTCATAATGTCTTATTCTTCTAATCTTAACCTTGACATATCTTTGTCACAACCTGCTAACCCAAAGCTTCTTCTTCTAAGCTTTATAAGAAACATAAAATCTTGGTTAGACCCGTTTGGATCAAGAAGAACAATGATCATCATGATTCCTCTTCTTCCAAACCTTGCAAGACTTCTTCCTTCTCTCCTATTGAGTATTGGAATGATACTTTCTCAATCAATCCAATTACCAGAGAAAGAGAAGCTCTTCCACCACCACCTAAACCTTGCAACATTCCTCACCTTAATGACGTTTCTTCTTTCCCTATGCTCATGTTTATGACAAGTTAAATTTTCTTGAATTTCTTCTCATTCGTCCTCCTCTCAAAGTATTTGTTCTCGTGAAAAAATCTTTGAATGATGCCTCGTCGTCTTATTTTGCCAATTAAAGAACACTTTTTGTTCAAATTGTTTGAGTCAAATAAAAACTTAAGCAATCTTGGAGGACTATTTCTATTATAATAGTTTATGCTTATGTTGTTTATTTTCAATATTTGTTGTATTAATATTCATATTGTGTGTATGAATATTATCCTTGTATTCTCTTTCATTTTTTTGTAATATGATTTATATGTGTGTTATTTCTTGTATTGCTAATTCTTTATCACACATATTGTTAGGAGTTGATCATGGTTAAAATTTACAATTGTTTTTGGGTGATTTCAATAATTCTAAGTTTTTAACCCTTTAACATATTATCATTACAATTGGTATGGATGTTTCTTCTCTACCTTTATGCCACCAGTTGTAAATTGATCTTATCAAAACACTATCCTTGGACATAGTTAGCAAATACGTACTTCTAATTTGATATTTCTTTTCTTCTTCCCTCTCAAGTTGTTGATCCTAAACTTAGATCGATTAGCTTTGTGTTAACGAGATTAGACCAAGTTAAACACTTAGATAAACTTTGTTGTATGAACAATTCAAGTATTATGCGGAATTAATACGTGAATGAAGAACAAGCGAAACAAGTAAAACAAACTTTCACTCTTGATTGATGAAACAAACTTGCGTACAATGAAAGTATAAAACGTATATAAAAGTAAAACCTAAAGGCCTCCTTTTATAGATTAAGGAGCCTTGCACAAGAGTCTACGTATCAGCTATTTTAGGTAAAGATAAATATAGAATATACAATGTTAAACATATCTTTACTGAAAGTACAAAACGTGTGGACTAAGTATTGTATCAGTTCTTGGACTTCTTCTCATCAACGCTTGGATACTTCTTGTCAAAGCCTGATCTGTCAGCGCTTGACTTCTTCCTATCAATGTCCAAACAACTCTTGTCAGCGTCTAAGTGTCTTGGCTCATTTTATTCCTAACAATCCTCCCCTAAACTTGATATCTACTCTAGTAATCAAGTTTCTGAATAAAAACTATGTACAAGGAGGATTCTTACAAACACAAATCACTTGTTAAACAAACCTAATTAAATCTTTGCCAATATCACTTGTATAATCCATTTCCAGTTGTGTTGACACCATTTTCTTCAAAACTACCTTGGACATGGGATATTCAGCATCCACAAGAAGATATTCTAAAAACTTTGTAGTACTCAAATGATAAACACTAGCTGCTGAATGTAGACGCCATTGAAGTCCACTGATATCATCCAAATCCAACCATATTGGATCTGCATCATTTGGCTCACACATTCTCTTAAATGTAGATCAAATCTTTATTCCATTGACTGAAGTAGGTGCTTCAGCCTCATACTTGGCCTTCATCAATACCCAAAGATCTACCAAGTCTTCTCTATCCAGACTTGCAAACAAAGAGATGAGAGTAGTAAACGTATGTACCTTCATTACATATCTGGTAATCATCCAGAACCCACTTACATCTTCTTCATAGTGAACTATAGGGATTTTCGGAATCAAAAGGTAATACCTCTGCAATATGTGAAGCTTCCAAAGGTGAGAGCTTAATACTCCTTCTAATAACTGCTTCACTAGGATTCACTCTATCCAAAGCTGGGAACTCAATAGCAAGGCCCTTCTTCACTGGCCTTGGTGTAATTGAAGCCTTTGGAATCTGCATCTCCTCTACAAGTTCTTCCATTCTTTCATCAGAAAGGAGTCTGATAGTATTCTCTTCTTGAATGCGTGCCCATATAGGATATGCATGAAACTATAATTCATCAAAAGATAAATCCTGCAATTTCTTGAAAGTCCAACCCCCTTGACGACATCTGAGAAGCATGTAATAGAGCTCCCTTCAATCCCTCTTAAGCTGTGAAAGAACCTTGCTAGCCCTATGCTTCAAGATTACCTTGAAATCACGTTGAACTCTTAAGAGAATCTCCAAACCCCAAATTTGATCTGAAATTGTCATGTCTGGATTCTCCCATGCACACTAATCTACCTGCATTTTCAGGCATATCATAATCTACCTGCATTTTCAACTGCTCAAGTCTTTCCTTAACCAACTCATCACCATATTCCAGCCTATCTGGATCTTCAATAATCATCACACTCGAATCAGTAATTTCATCATCACTGCCTTCCTTATTAATTTTAGAAGTAGTCACAATTTTGTGACTCAATAGCAGTCTTCTTCATCTTCTCCTTTTCCTTAAGTTGTGCAGCCAAAATGGAATCAAAATGTACTTGAGCTGCATCCTTGGGAACTTCTGCTTCTACCATAATCCCTTTACATTCATCCAATACGTTAATAGTAGGTAAAGAAGTTGACGGTACCTGTGTAGACACATCCTTGATGATAGCTGATGATTGGGATACATCAACTATGTCTGCAAGTCTCTGAGCGTCCAAACTATGAGTTTCAACGCTTAAATTACTCTTGTCAGCGGCTGACTCTGTGAACTGCTTCATCATTTCAGTAAAAGACAACTTTGTAAGAGTAACCAATGAAGCATCAAAACCTGGTTACCAAAGTACATGATCAAGCCGTTGTACGTAGTATCCATAATAAAAAGCGTTCTTTGAAACGCAATGAAATACTCGAAAGTGACCTTAATGAGTGTATGGTCTCTTGGATCCATATCATTATGGAGAATGTATTTTGTCATGGTAGAAATCGAGATCATATTCTGACGTGTATGGCTCATATGATCTGTTTCATATTCACCTCCACCGAGTACAATCTTGCATACTTCATCGCTCGAAGGATTAATTACGTCCTATTGAAATCAAATGCTAACCTTCCCTATGTCATTCTCCTCACTCGTCTTATGAAAAGGGTTGATCATGACTATCCCAATCTCGGTCTCTCTCATTATGTGCTGGTTGATCGTGTGATGTATCCTATTAAAAAGGTATGCCCACGAAAGACTAGAAGTGACCGATGAAAGCATAGATGTGATCCCGAAGAATCCGAAAATCAGGAAGATTCCACATTATCAAGTGATGGTGATGATGCGGGAACTAGTACCAACTTCGGTGCGACGAGTGACTCCACCTCATCTTTAAACACTTTCATAAATGGGTTAGACCAAATTAATCCTCCTCCTTGTCATTCATCAAGTAAAATTCCTCAAAACTTTGGTCTTGACGATGTCTATCGGTCTAACCTTCATACTTGAGAGGAGTTGTACGAGCATCGTATGGAGTCAAAGGGTGCTTTCAAAGCTATAGGGATTATGCTTAAAAACTTGGCAAGAAAAAGAGGTGATGGATGCTTGAAGTCCTTGGTGAAGATTTCATTTGGTTATCTTTTGTGTAATGTTGGATATTTTCCTTTGAATAGACTTGGTTTATTTATTGCATTTAGACTTTGTTTGTAGTACAAATACTTTATGTTTGGATTGATTACTATTTTAATCCTAATGTGTTCATGTAGTCGAAATTTGGATTCTCATGACTTTGTGCCTATATGTGTTAGTTAGCTATCTAGATTTTGGTTGGTAATCTATTTTGGCTTGTTAAAACTTTGTCTAAAATTTGGCCTTGTGAAAAATGCTAGAAGTATCATTGAAGGTTCCGCCCGTGGTTCATTAAATACCGGCGGTTCGTTATTGATATCGGACCGCATGTCTATTTTGGGAACAGCATGTTGCAACTTCGAAGGAATATCAGCTTTACACTGTTTTCTAAATCTTTGTAAACATGGTTGAAGCTTTTGCAAAAAAACAACTTTTTTCTTAAGCCTAGAAGATTTCATTATTCACCAAAATGAGTTTTAACACATTACTAGTTTGGATCATCCCATCTTTTTAAACCTCTCTTGGCTATTCTTCTTCTTCATCCTCTAAGCCTTCTTCAAAACCTTGACACACAACCATTGTGTCCAATAGATCCTCAAACTCTTCCAAACACTCAACAACCAAAAGAAACCTTAAGATAAAGATTAAGCAACCTAAATAAGGTGCTACATCTTTTCTTACACCCAAGAATGAGATATCTCCTATTCTCATCTCTTCATCACCCTCACCACCTCTTGCTCGATGCAAGAGTAGTTCAACTCATTGTGCTAACCATTCCCATGGTTCCACCTCTTCTTCATTCTAATCAAGAATGAATGCGTTGTCTTCACCTTTCAATCCTAGTCCTCTCTTGGGTGTGAACCCTCAACCTCTTCAAAGCATTCCTTTTGAGAATGACATTGTTGAGCCATTGCAAACCTCACCTTTCACCCCACCAAATTCACCCATCTAGCTGTTGGACGTCATGCCCTCTCCTCCTCCAAACACTCCACTTTTGGGGTTCCTCTTTCTAACTTCATGGGTGATCCATTCTTCTTTGCTTTTCTTGAAGCTCATGGGACTAATTGTCCATGTTGCCTCTATAACAACTACATCATTGAAAACCTAAGAATGGAGATGTTTGGTCTTCATAGGAGGTTGCAAGATTTCTTGCTAACTTTGTTCACCAGTCCTCCTCATCTTGGGAGACAAATGATGATATTTTCAAAAATATATTTTCATGAAGACAAGCCAAAAAATATTGCTTAATCAAGAACTAGATTAGTTAGCTATTCTAGTAGTTAGTTGTTTTTCTTTTCTTGTACTTGGTTTCCTTTATGAGTTTATCATGAAGATTTTTTAATAGATTAATCTTTTGTGTGTTTCAACCTATGTGCTTTCACACTAATAAACTTCAATTTTAATTAAAATTGAACCTTAATCTATCACAACCTCTAAAACTAGACTAAAATTGAATCAAATTGTTATCTAAATATTTTGTCACCCTTTGTCAAGACACTCTTTGTGAGTGTGTTGCCCTTTGTGCAACAATAGCCTAATCTAATGCTATTAGAGGTAAAAATCCAAGATTTGCTTAATTTTGAAAAAGTCTAGTCTTTTCTCAAAACTTTATAAAAATTGGATTTTTAGTGTCCATTGGCGGCGACTCATTAATTGTTGCGCGACTCAATATTGATAATGAACCACAGGTTCTTTTAAAGAACCGCGGACAACAAGCCTATTTCTGGCTCGGTTTTGGTCTTTCTTATTTGACCTCAGTCTTTTTCAAGATTTTTTGTTTGCTTATTTTTGTTAAACATTCCTTGAAACCTTTTAGTTTTCTTTGTATTCCTTGCCTTGTCTTTTTTCTTTAAATCTTCTCATTTTGGGAGTTTTCTTTCTCATCCCTCATAATGTCTTCTTCTTCTAATCTTAACCTGGACATATCTTTGTCACAACCTGCTAACCCAGAGCTTCTTCTTCTAGGCTTTCTAAGAAACAGAAAATCTTGATTAGACCCGTTTGGATCAAGAAGAGCAATGATCATCATGATTCCTCTTCTCCCAAACCTTGCAAGACTTCTTCCTTCTCTCCTATTGAGTATTGGAATGAGACCTTCTCAATCAATCCAATTACCAGAGAAAGAGAAGCTCTTCTACCACCACCTAAACCTTGCAACATTCCTCACCTTAATGACCTTTCTTCTTTCCCTATGCTCATGTTTATGACAAGTTAAATTTTCTTGAATTTCTTTTCACTCGGCCTCCTCTCAAAGTATTTGTTCTCGTGAACAAATCTTCGAATGATGCCTCGTCGTCTTATTTTGCCAATTAAATCACACTGTGTTCTAATTATTTGAGTCAAATAAAATCCTAAGCAAACTTGGAGGACTATTTCTATTAGAATAGTTTATGCTCATGTTGTTTATTTTCAATATTTGTTGTATTAATATTCATATTGTGTGAATGAATATTATCCTTGTATTCTCTTTCATTTTTTTTTGTAATATGATTTATATGTGTGTTATTTCTTGCATTGCTAATTCTTTATCACATATTGTTAAGAGTTGATCATGGTTAAAATTTACAATTGTTTTTGGGTGATTTCAATAATTCTAAGTTTTTAACCCTTTAACATATTATCATTACAATTGGTATGGGTGTTTATTCTCTACTTTTATTCCACCAATTGTAAATTGATCTTGTCAAGACACCCTCTTTGGACATAGTTAGCAAATACTTACTTCTAGTTTGATATTTCTTGTCTTCCTGCCTCTCAAGTTGTTGATCCTAAACATAGATCGATTAGCTTTGTGTTAACAAGATTAGATCAAGTTAAACACTTAGAGAAACTTTGTTGTATGAACAATTCATGTATTATGCGGAATTAATACTTGAATGAAGAACTAGAAAAACAAGTAAAACAAACTTTCACTCTTGATTGATGAAACAAACTTGCGTACAATGAAAGTATAAAACGTATATAAAACTAAAACCTAAAGGCCTCCTTTTATAGATTAAGGAGCCTTGCACAAGAGTCTACGTATCAGTTATTTTAGGTAAAGATAAATATAGAAAATACAATGTCAAACATATCTTTACTAAAAGTACAAAACGTGTAGACTAAATATTATCAGCGTCTAAGTGTCTTGGCTTATTTTATTCTGAACAATCCTCCCCTAAACTTGATATCTACTCTAGTAATCAAGTTTCTGAATAAAAACTAAGTACAAGGAGGATTCTTACAAATACAAATTACTTGTTAAATAAACCTAATTAAATCTTTGCCAACATCACTTGTATAATCCATTTCCAATTGTGTTGACACCATTTTCTTCAAAACTTCCTTAGACATGGGATATTCAGCATCCACACGAAGATATTATAAAAACTTTGTAGTACTAAAATGATAAACACCAGCTGCTGAATGTAGACGCCATTGAAGTCCACTGATATCATCCAAATCCAACCATATTGGATCTGCATCATTTGGCTCACACATTCTCTTGAATGTGGACCAAATCTTTATTCCATTGACTGGAGTAGGTGCTTCAGCCTCATACTTGGCCTTCATCAATACCCAAAGATCTACCAATCTTCTCTATCCAGACTTGCAAACAAAGAGATGAGAGTAGTAAAAATATGTACCTTCTTTCCATATCTGGTAATCATCCAGAACCCACTTGCATCTTCTTCATAGTGAACTATAGGGTTTCTTTAATCAAAAGGTAATACCTCTGCAATATGTGAAGCTTCCAAAGGTGAGAGCTTAATACTCCTTCTAATAACTTCTTCACTAGGATTCACTCTATTTAAAGCTGGAAACTCAATAGCAAGTCCCTTCTTCACTGGCCTTGGTGTAATTGAAGCCTTTTGAATCTGCATCTCCTCTGCAGGTTCTTCCTTTCTTTCATCAGAAAGGAGTCTGATAGTATTCTCTTCTTCAATTCGTGCCCATATAGGATATGCACGAAACTCTTATTCATCAAAAGATAAATCTTGCAATTTCTTGAAAGTCCAACCCCCTTGATGATATCTAAGAAGCATGTAATAGAGCTCCCTTCAATCCCTATTAAGCTGTGAAAGAACCTTGCTAGCCCTATGCTTCAAGATTACCTTACAATCACGTTGAAATCTTAAGAGAATCTCCAAACCCCAAATTTGATCTGAAATTGTCATGTCTGGATTCTCCCATGCACACTACATCTGCACCACTTCAGGCATATCATAATCTACCTGCATTTTCAACTGCTCAAGTCTTTCCTTAACCAACTCATCACCATATTCCAGCCTATCTGGATCTTCAATAATCATCACACTCGAATCAGTAATTTCATCATCACTGCCTTCCTTATTATTTTTAGAAGTAGTCACAATTTATGACTCAATAGCAGTCTTCTTCATCTTCTCCTTTTCCTTAAGTTGTGCAGCCAAAATGGAATCAAAATGTACTTGAGCTGCATCCTTGGGAACTTCTGCTTCTACCATAATCCCTTTACCTTCATCCAATACGTCAATAGTAGGTAAAGAAGTTGACGGTACCTGTGTAGACACATCCTTGATGATAGCTGATGATTGGGATACATCAACTATGTCTGCAAGTCTCTGAGCGTCCAAACTATGAGTTTCAACGCTTAAATTACTCTTGTCAGCGGCTGACTCTGTGAACTGCTTCATCATTTCAGTAAAAGACAACTTTGTAGGAGTAACCAATGAAGCATCAAACCCTGGTTACCAAAGTACATGATCAAGCCGTTGTACGTAGTATACATAATAAAAAGCGTTCTTTGAAACGCAATGAAATACTCGAAAGCGACCTTAATGAGTGTATGGTCTCTTGGATCCATATCATTATGGAGAATGTATTTTGTCATGGTAGAAATCGAGATCATGTTCTGACGTGTATGGCTCATATGATCTGTTTCATATTCACCTCCACCGAGTACAATCTTGCATACTTCATCGCTCGAAGGATTAATTACGTCCTATTGAAATCAAATGCTAACCTTCCCTATGTCATTCTCCTCACTCGTCTTATGAAAAGGGTTGATCATGACTATCCCAATCTCGGTCTCTCTCATTATGTGCTGGTTGATCGTGTGATGTATCCTATTAAAAAGGTATGCCCACGAAAGACTAGAAGTGACCGATGAAAGCATAGATGTGATCCCGAAGAATCCGAAAATCAGGAAGATTCCACATTATCAAGTGATGGTGATGATGCGGGAACTAGTACCAACTTCGGTGCAACGAGTGACTCCACCTCATCTTTAAACACTTTCATAAATGGGTTAGACCAAATTAATCCTCCTCCTTGTCATTCATCAAGTAAAATTCCTCAAAACTTTGGTCTTGACGATGTCTATCGGTCTAACCTTCATACTTGAGAGGAGTTGTACGAGCATCGTATGGAGTCAAAGGGTGCTTTCAAAGCTATAGGGATTATGCTTAAAAACTTGGCAAGAAAAAGAGGTGATGGATGCTTGAAGTCCTTGGTGAAGATTTCATTTGGTTATCTTTTGTGTAATGTTGGATATTTTCCTTTGAATAGACTTGGTTTATTTATTGCATTTAGACTTTGTTTGTAGTACAAATACTTTATGTTTGGATTGATTACTATTTTAATCCTAATGTGTTCATGTAGTCGAAATTTGGATTTTCATGACTTTGTGCCTATATGTGTTAGTTAGCTATCTAGATTTTGGTTGGTAATCTATTTTGGCTTGTTAAAACTTTGTCTAAAATTTGGCCTTGTGAAAAATGCTAGAAGTATCATTTTTGAAGGTTCCGCCCGTGGTTCATTAAATACCGGCGGTTCGTTATTGATATCGGACTGCATGTCTATTTTGGGAACCGCATGTTGCAACTTCGAAGGAATATCAGCTTTACACTGTTTTCTAAATCTTTGTAAACATGGTTGAAGCTTTTGCAAAAAAACAACTTTTTCTTAAGCCTAGCAGATTTCATTATTCACCAAAATGAGTTTTAACACATTACTAGTTTGGATCATCCCATCTTTTTAAACCTCTCTTGGCTATTCTTCTTCTTCATCCTCTAAGCCTTCTTCAAAACCTTGACACACAACCATTGTGTCCAATAGATCCTCAAACTCTTCCAAACACTCAACAACCAAAAGAAACCTTAAGATAAAGATTAAGCAACCTAAATAAGGTGCTACATCTTTTCTTACACCCAAGAATGAGATATCTCCTATTCTCATCTCTTCATCACCCTCACCACCTCTTGCTCGATGCAAGAGTAGTTCAACTCATTGTGCTAACCATTCCCATGGTTCCACCTCTTCTTCATTCTAATCAAGAATGAATGCGTTGTCTTCACCTTTCAATCCTAGTCCTCTCTTGGGTGTGAACCCTCAACCTCTTCAAAGCATTCCTTTTGAGAATGACATTGTTGAGCCATTGCAAACCTCACCTTTCACCCCACCAAATTCACCCATCTAGCTGTTGGACGTCATGCCCTCTCCTCCTCCAAACACTCCACTTTTGGGGTTCCTCTTTCTAACTTCATGGGTGATCCATTCTTCTTTGCTTTTCTTGAAGCTCATGGGACTAATTGTCCATGTTGCCTCTATAACAACTACATCATTGAAAACCTAAGAATGGAGATGTTTGGTCTTCATAGGAGGTTGCAAGATTTCTTGCTAACTTTGTTCACCAGTCCTCCTCATCTTGGGAGACTAATGATGATATTTTCAAAAATATATTTTCAAGAAGACAAGCCAAAAAATATTGCTTAATCAAGAACTAGATTAGTTAGCTATTCTAGTAGTTAGTTGTTTTTCTTTTCTTGTACTTGGTTTCCTTTATGAGTTTATCATGAAGATTTTTTAATAGATTAATCTTTTGTGTGTTTCAACCTATGTGCTTTCACACTAATAAACTTCAATTTTAATTAAAATTGAACCTTAATCTATCACAACCTCTAAAACTTGACTAAAATTGAATCAAATTGTTATCTAAATATTTTGTCACCCTTTGTCAAGACACTCTTTGTGAGTGTGTTGCCCTTTGTGCAACAATAGCCTAATCTAATGCTATTAGAGGTAAAAATCCAAGATTCGCTTAATTTTGAAAAAGTCTAGTCTTTTCTCAAAACTTTATAAAAATTGGATTTTTAGTGTCCATTGGCGGCGACTCATTAATTGCTGCGCGACTCAATATTGATAATGAACCGCAGGTTCTTTTAAAGAAACGCGGACAACAAGCCTATTTCTGGCTCGGTTTTGGTCTTTCTTATTTGACCTCAGTCTTTTTCAAGATTTTTTGTTTGCTTATTTTTGTTAAACATTCCTTGAAACCTTTTAGTTTTCTTTGTATTCCTTGCCTTGTCTTTTTTCTTTAAATCTTCTCATTTTGGGAGTTTTCTTTCTCATCCCTCATAATGTCTTCTTCTTCTAATCTTAACCTGGACATATCTTTGTCACAACCTGCTAACCCAGAGCTTCTTCTTCTAGGCTTTCTAAGAAATAGAAAATCTTGATTAGACCCGTTTGGATCAAGAAGAGCAATGATCATCATGATTCCTCTTCTCCCAAACCTTGCAAGACTTCTTCCTTCTCTCCTATTGAGTATTGGAATGAGACCTTCTCAATCAATCCAATTACCAGAGAAAGAGAAGCTCTTCTACCACCACCTAAACCTTGCAACATTCCTCACCTTAATGACCTTTCTTCTTTCCCTATGCTCATGTTTATGACAAGTTAAATTTTCTTGAATTTCTTTTCACTCGGCCTCCTCTCAAAGTATTTGTTCTCGTGAACAAATCTTCGAATGATGCCTCGTCGTCTTATTTTGCCAATTAAATCACACTGTGTTCTAATTATTTGAGTCAAATAAAATCCTAAGCAAACTTGGAGGACTATTTCTATTAGAATAGTTTATGCTCATGTTGTTTATTTTCAATATTTGTTGTATTAATATTCATATTGTGTGTATGAATATTATCCTTGTATTCTCTTTCATTTTATTTTGTAATATGATTTATATGTGTGTTATTTCTTGCATTGCTAATTCTTTATCACATATTGTTAAGAGTTGATCATGGTTAAAATTTACAATTGTTTTTGGGTGATTTCAATAATTCTAAGTTTTTAACCCTTTAACATATTATCATTACAATTGGTATGGGTGTTTATTCTCTACTTTTATTCCACCAATTGTAAATTGATCTTGTCAAGACACCCTCTTTGGACATAGTTAGCAAATACTTACTTCTAGTTTGATATTTCTTGTCTTCCTGCCTCTCAAGCTGTTGATCCTAAACATAGATCGATTAGCTTTGTGTTAACAAGATTAGATCAAGTTAAACACTTAGAGAAACTTTGTTGTATGAACAATTCATGTATTATGCGGAATTAATACTTGAATGAAGAACTAGAAAAACAAGTAAAACAAACTTTCACTCTTGATTGATGAAACAAACTTGCGTACAATGAAAGTATAAAACGTATATAAAACTAAAACCTAAAGGCCTCCTTTTATAGATTAAGGAGCCTTGCACAAGAGTCTACGTATCAGTTATTTTAGGTAAAGATAAATATAGAAAATACAATGTCAAACATATCTTTACTAAAAGTTTAAAACGTGTAGACTAAATATTATCAGCGTCTAAGTGTCTTGGCTTATTTTATTCTGAACAATCCTCCCCTAAACTTGATATCTACTCTAGTAATCAAGTTTCTGAATAAAAACTAAGTACAAGGAGGATTCTTACAAATACAAATTACTTGTTAAATAAACCTAATTAAATCTTTGCCAACATCACTTGTATAATCCATTTCCAATTGTGTTGACACCATTTTCTTCAAAACTTCCTTAGACATGGGATATTCAGCATCCACACGAAGATATTATAAAAACTTTGTAGTACTAAAATGATAAACACCAGCTGCTGAATGTAGACGCCATTGAAGTCCACTGATATCATCCAAATCCAACCATATTGGATCTGCATCATTTGGCTCACACATTCTCTTGAATGTGGACCAAATCTTTATTCCATTGACTGGAGTAGGTGCTTCAGCCTCATACTTGGCCTTCATCAATACCCAAAGATCTACCAATCTTCTCTATCCAAACTTGCAAACAAAGAGATGAGAGTAGTAAAAATATGTACCTTCTTTCCATATCTGGTAATCATCCAGAGCCCACTTGCATCTTCTTCATAGTGAACTATAGGGTTTCTGGAATCAAAAGGTAATACCTCTGCAATATGTGAAGCTTCCAAAGGTGAGAGCTTAATACTCCTTCTAATAACTTCTTCACTAGGATTCACTCTATTTAAAGCTGGAAACTCAATAGCAAGTCCCTTCTTCACTGGCCTTGGTGTAATTGAAGCCTTTTGAATCTGCATCTCCTCTGCAGGTTCTTCCTTTCTTTCATCAGAAAGGAGTCTGATAGTATTCTCTTCTTCAATTCGTGCCCATATAGGATATGCACGAAACTCTTATTCATCAAAAGATAAATCTTGCAATTTCTTGAAAGTCCAACCCCCTTGATGATATCTAAGAAGCATGTAATAGAGCTCCCTTCAATCCCTATTAAGCTGTGAAAGAACCTTGCTAGCCCTATGCTTCAAGATTACCTTACAATCACGTTGAAATCTTAAGAGAATCTCCAAACCCCAAATTTGATCTGAAATTGTCATGTCTGGATTCTCCCATGCAAAGTACATCTGCACCACTTCAGGCATATCATAATCTACATGCATTTTCAAATGCTCAAGTCTTTCCTTAGCCAACTCATCACCATATTCCAGCCTCTCTGGATCTTCAATAATCATCACACTTGAATTAATAATTTCATCATCACTGCCTTCCTTATTAATTACAGAAGTAGTCACAATTTGTGACTCAATAGTAGTATTCTTCATCTTCTCCTTTTCCTCAAGTTGTGCAGCCACAATGGAATCAAAATGTACTTGAGCTGCATCCTTGGGAACTTCTGCTTTTAACATAATCCCTTTACCTTTATCCAATACATCAATAGTAGGTAAAGAAGTTGACGGTACCTGTGTAGACATATCCTTGATGATAGCTGATGATTGGGATACATCAACTATGTCTACAAGCCTCTCAGCTTCCAAACTATGAGTGTCAACGCTTAAATTACTCTTGTCAGCGGCTGACTCTGTGAACTGCTTCATCGTTTTAGTAAAAGACAACTTTGTAGGAGTAACCAATGAAGCATCAAAACCTGGTTGTCTCTTCAAATCTGTAAGAGCCTCAGCTATACCCAAAGAATCACCAAAAGAAGTACCTTCTTGTGAGCCTTTGTCACTCATATGGACATGTTCATCCTCCCCTTTTGTGACAATCCGTCAATTTATGGTTGATATTTTATTCTCAAATATTAATTAAAAACATTATTTTAATGTTATATTATGAACTCACTTATTTTTTTGGAAGGAATTTGGATTTACGTCTTGAAGTAGCATCGACTAAGTCTAAACCGGAGGATTCTACGTTACGTGCTTACGTTTACATACACCGTTTTGGTGAAAGTCCTACATTTCAGGAAATAAATTTATCCGTGAATATTATTTCGGAATTTTAAATTTATGTTGGTTCATAAACTCACAAATTTACGAGAAGAGATTAGGACTTACGATTATAATTTAACGTCCTTTACGACTAAACCGAAAACCTTAGGAATACGTATTTATGTTTTTGAACTCCGTTTTTGATGAGATAATTTTTATTAGATTCGTTTTGTGCCGTTGATTCATAATTTATAAAAACTTTTTTCGTAAAACAACCTGAGGGCACGAAAATCGAGGAAACTAGAATAGAGGAATACCCGTAAATTAGTGGGATGAGACAAAACAAGTTTTGCCCCACCCCACTAACATGGGACGACCAAAGTATGCCACCACATCACAAGATGTGGCAAAATGTAGCTAACAAGATAACACTTGTAAGCTAGCTTAACTAGTAAGCTTTCAAAACACTAAAACCACTAAATGAAACCACTTCTCCATTTCCATCCATGCAAACCACCACAACTGTCTCTCTTTCCTCTCTAAAATTCGTCCCATATCCACCATAAACCACCCCTTTGATCAAAAATCTAGCCATAACCCAAGGCTATAATTAACAGATGTTGAAGCCTAGTTGAAGTTATGAAGATTGGAGGTGATCTTAACACCCAAAAAGGAGTTTCCATGGAGTTATGGGCTGATTTTCAAGAAGATAATCATCCATTTGAAGTACCCAAGAAGTTCATTTGCCAAGTTGAAGATTTGATAACAAGAACCAAGTCTTGTTCATCAAAAACCTCATCTTTTCATCACTAATGGTGGTATAGAGATTGTTCTTCATATCCTTTTGTTATTTTGATTATGTAATCTTGTATTTTCTTTATTTATGTATATGTATATGATGATGAATGATGATTAAAAATATTATGTGGGGATTTGGTGTTGATAGATTTGATAAACATGGGTAAAAAGATGGAAAACCACATGTAAAATGGTAAAAATCTTGCTAAATATGATGGCTGTATAAAAACAGTAAGTAACCAAAGGTTAAACTAATAAAATGATAAAGTAGAATCCATTTACAGTAAGTGTTAGATGTCATACACATGTGAGAGCTGGCCATGCAATGGAATCATCAAAATGAGTGAGATATGATCAAAACAAGATTAGTGTACCAATCTGAATAGTCTGTTTTGTAGGGACTGTTAAGGATAGTCAGACATGGAATGAGCAGTAGCTATAACTAACTTATTTGTAGCACATAATATGAAGTCTATGCCATCCAAAAATGAACTTCTATCTCCTTATATAACTCAAGATATGATAAAAATGGTAAAGATGAAACTAAAAATCAGATTTTGAAGAATTAATGTTTAATAGTATTATATAAACACTCAAACTAATATAGTATAAAATGTGAATTAAAACCCACTAACTTATAAATTTAATTTATATAAATATGTATAAGGTTAAATAAATGGACACTCTATAAAAGTGGTAGTTGAATAAGATTTATAAGTTATAAAAACTATAAACATGATTTTTACGACTTTTTCGGCTATTACCGTAAAATTAACATTTTTCGCCAATTAAAACTTAGACGATCAAACCCGTCTAATATAAAGTTTTTAAAAGTCATATTCTGATATATAAGTACCTAATACAAGTAAAAACCGATAAAACCTGAACTATATGACATACGGACATTAACGAGCTAAGTTAGCATATTTGGACTAATAATTTAACTAAATAAGTTAAAGACTTATAAAAACTACTTATTTGGGCTTAACCCATTTGGGCCCAACATGTAAAGTATAATAATGATAACAAAAGTATAAAATGGATTAATACAAGTTAATGGACTTATAAAAGGCTTATTGGACCTAAAGCATGTAAATAGGTAAAACTAGTAAACTAATATAAAAGTTATCAACACATAACACAAAAATGAGTGAATGAGAATATATAAACCCACTTGATCATCATCATATGTATAAAGTCATCATATATATACATAATTGTTATTTTTATAAAGTCATTGGACAAGAGTCTAAGACGAATATTATTTGTCTAGGTTTCCGTGATTGACGCACGTACCGTACATCTAAATCGCCGATAACCGCCTTCCCACATCAACGTGAGTTCATAGCCTCGCACTCTTTTAAATGTTTTTATGAAATGTTTTATAAACCCGCGATGGAGATAACATGTTAGTTTTACTAAAATAGGACACCATTTGTCCCGATTGTTTGTTTATTGATTTGGACCCGAATGATTGTTTGACCCGATGAATGATTATATGACCCGATAGATGAAATGAAATAGATTATTAAAGTTAGGTTATGTCACTAAAAGTCCCATTATCATGAATTGTGAACTACCGGGATTTGGTAGACGCTTATGCATATAATAGTACTATTTGGGGACGATCATCCCAGTTCGCGCCTTGACGGTTGATCCCCGTCGTGCCACATTGATTGGTAAGCGAATTTATGTATGAGAAGATTTACACAAGCGTGATTATTGGGACGACACGCTAATTTAGATGGGCAAATTGAGTTTCGGGATAGCTACCCGTTGTTTGTGATAGTAAGGTAACAATGTCATGCGGCTTATAATAATCCAAAATAACGAAATAATGCTTTATGCATTGAATTACGATATATTGCCTGACTAGCAATACAGGGTCTTATTATTGATATTATGTTCGTGTTTTGGTTTTATATAACCATATTCAAATAACCGGTTTTTATTTAATCTATACAAAACGTATTATATGATGTTTTTAACGACAATGGTTTGTATAATGATTTTGAAGGCAAAAGCCTATATTATGATTTTGATAAGGATTTGTATAAAATGACTTTGGCTATTTTATTGCCTATTACAAAGATTTGTACAAAATGATTTTCGGTAATAATTTTATACCGATGTTATATTGATGGATTTCATTAAACTCTATGAATTCACTCGGCGTTTTCGCTGACCTTTTCCTTTAACATGTTTTATCTCAGGTACTTGAAGGTAATTCTCGGGAAGACAACAAGAATTCATGGCCCACACTTAAATAACAATCTCCATTCAAATGCTTTGTAAAACCTGTATAAAATAAAATGACTTGGGACCTATGTAAAATTTTATATTTATGAATGGAAATGCTTTATTATTAAACGACACGATTTTTAAGCGTTGTCTATGATGTGAGTAATGTTATCCCGTAACACCAACGAGTCTTCCGCTGTATTGAGTTATATAAATTTGGGGGTGTTACAGTTTGGTACCAGAGCTCTCGTTATAGAGAACGAAAGATTTTTAAAACCAAGGTTTTGAATAAAATATTTCAAAATCTTTTAACTATAAATATTTTTCTAAAAATGTCTAAAAATCTTTTGACTATAACGGTACCGAATAATTCCCGAGTTACCGACAAGGCCAGACTGAGGAAGTGTTATTTTAATATATATATATATATATATATATATATATATATATATATATATATATATATATATATATATATATATATATATATAGATATATATATATATATATATATATATATATATAACTTGGATTATATATATATATATGATGTAATTTTATTACATTATTGTTTGATGATTATTTTGATATTTATAGAAGGTATTTATACGACGTAGATTGTCACAAGGAACCCTAAATCCCCTAGTTAATTAATAGAAGCTATTCTCGTGGGAATTCTAGCTATCCTAGATCTAAACTAAGTTGTGGATATTTATGATCCCAACAAATGGTTAATATTCGTAGAAATGTTGATATTAGTTGATTGTGATATTAAAGAAGAATTGGCGAGATTTAATCTGATATCGATGTCATGACGATCTTTACTTATAGAATGGAGTTGGACAAAACCATTACCACCTAGAAAGATGTCATCTGAGTCGTTATCACCCAATTCTTAAATTTGAAATCGAAGAGGTGAATGTTGCACTTGAGGTTGTCATTGGAACCATTACCCAAAAGCCTCATGCCACTAGTACCTTTCCGAGAAGTCTAATGGAATGTGTAAGTCATTTCATACTAGTGGCTCATTTGATAACTACTGATGAAGGATCTATAGGATTGGAAATTAAGTGTTATTCATATTGAGCTTTTATTGCCCTTTCAAGGTCTAAGAATAAGGTTGTAAGTATTGGAGAATGAGGTAGGATATTTCATTGAGTATAAGTTGATTGAAACTTGAATAAAGTAAAATTTAACTCGTATGGAATATGAGATTGTTAAGAGGAAGTCGTTAAGTCCTGTGATTTAATTATAAGGTTTTAATTGATTGTTGATTCGTGTTAAGGGTTGTTCCTAGGCCATTGTCCAATAATGAGGATGCCTAGTGTCCAGGAAATAAATTGAAGAAATCTTTTTCTGAATAGGGACCGATGGATCTTCCGGGACAGGTGGAACCCCCATGACTCTTGTAGATTAGTATCCATTGTGGTATATTTTAAAAATCCCTAACTTAACTGAGACATCAGTTGGTAGGATGAGTTCTTGAAATTGTATGACATAGTGACACGTAATGTGTTACGGTACAATTTTGACTTGTTTGTGATTAATGAAGAAACTACCTTTGATTGCTAAATTCTACATGTATCGATGTTATCTATCTTTTATTGCTTTATCCTAATGTTCGCATGAGTGATGCAACCATTGAACAAGTACTTATCTCGACTTAAGTTACATTGTGGATTATTCATTTTGAGTGCCATCGAGGTCATGAACCTCATGATTATTTGGCTAAGCTCATTTCCTATTATATTGTAGTTAGTTCTTGGTGAACAACTTTTCATCACTCTTTTGCAGATCACTCATTGTTTCTATATGATAAAACAGTATCCCTTGAGAAAAATTGAATTTTCATCACAATAAGGATTATTCAAAGTGAGATTTATAAGTGATCGTTATAGAAATGAAGTTGTTTATAAAACACCTTGGAAAACTTAATTGTTTTCATAACAAAGAAAATCTTTGTAAATTTATTCTTGATTTTTATTTAAGAATTAGGCATGAAAATGTTTTTATTATAAACATGATAATAAAATTTTGACAAACTGAGTATTGCATCGTTAATCTTGAAATTGTATATAGTTGCGCGCCTACATACAATTTAGAAGTGACCATGCAAGGCTGATTAGTAGTCACCATGAAATTATTAATAAACACTAAATTTTCTTTGAAGATTGTGAAAGATTAAATTTTGTGAGATCAGCAAGAAGTGAAAAATAGGGACATATTGATAGGGACACCTACATATGTGCCCGTACTATTTATTCTTTTGAGTCAAATTTACTCATCTGTGGAAATTGTCTTATTTGACAATTGATATTCCCTTCTTGTCCAATTCTTTCGTAGTGAGGTTCTTAGGAAAAGTGTCTGATTACCGAGTGTTGATACCCGACTGGATGTATCGACGTTCCTATCATTTCTTTTGATTTGATTTCATTTGAATGACCTGGGTAACGATCTGAGGAGCTTTCGAATGCGTACTCAATTTATGAAAACATGGGATATATTCATATTCGTTAAATGTTTTCGTCTGTATCTGATTTGAAATTATCTCACGTAGATTATGCGTTGACCTTACTCTTTTAATGGTAGTTGTGTCTCCAGATATCCTTGAATATGTGAAGGATTATGAGTTATTATTAGTCTTTTGAGAAGTTCACATCTTATCGACGGCAATAAAAGTGAAAAGTTGATAGTGCCAGTAGAATGGATTGATTGATTATGACATGACGACATTGTCTTAATTGATGGGAACTCGAATAGAATTCCCCTAAATGATAAGATGTTGATTATCAAAAGTGATCTAAATAATTCTTGATGGATGACCATATCCTACATTTAGACTTGAAATTATACTGTGAATGGTTATAAATTAGTCATAGATCTTGTAATCTAGAAAGAACTTAAAGTAAACTTATTAAAAGATGTTTCCGTTATCTGAAACTTTAGGAGGTATTTATTGGTGAATTACCTAGACTTTCGCCATTAAGGCAAGTTGAAATTGGTATTGATTATATTCTCGGTGCTGCACCTGTGGCATGTGCACTGTACGTCAGCACCATCTGAATTAAAAGAATTACCGTACAACTGAGAGAGTTATCGGAGAAAGATTTTATTCTACCGAGCTCGTCATCATGAAGATCTATGGTGTTATTATTCCTTTTATTTATTGATTACCGTGAACTAGGTAAATTGACGATTAAAATCTATATCCACTACCCAAGATGATAGATTGTTCGATCATTTACAAGGTTCTAGCGTATGTTTTAAAGATTTGATCCACGACATGGTTATCATCAACTTCGCATCCGCGAAAAGGATTATATATTCCAATCACTACATTCAGAACTCGTAATGAACATTATGAGTTTCATGTTATGTTGTTTGAATTGACTAATGAACATGTAGCATTCATAAATTTGGTGAATCACGTGTGTAGGCTGTAATTTGATAAATTCATGCTTGTGATCATTAAGGACCATTTGTTTGTATATAAGAATAAGAAGGAGTTAATATTTATTTATAGATTGCCCTGAATTGGCCGAACAATGAAAACCTGTACCTTGAATATTTAAACATGTGATTTAAGGCTTGAACCTTTACATAAAATGATCGTTTGATTAATGATGGTAAGATATATATATATATTGACTCTTCCAAAATTGGAACCATTAAGGCTTTGGGTTTTACCAAAAAGAAAATAGAAATATGTTTTGACAAATGTTTTAACAAAGGATTTTTAAGGGATTATTCCCTTATACACAAATCATTTAACTAAACTCCTGTTTAGGGGTAAATGTTCGTGTATACCTCAAGACAACCTAAGAGAGATTGAGGAAACCATTTAAACCATGACTTAAAATTTGAAACGACAATTTTTGCTTTTCAACTAAGAAAATTTTTACCAAAGAATAAATGAAGGTTTTTCGAACATTTACGGATCTTACTAATTATTTCCGATAAATCAACAAAAATCGTGCTAATTAAATTCAAATTTATTTTTGAACATTTTCATATAATTGGTCGAACTAAGAAATTTAAAATTTTTATGTTTACAATTTCATAAAAATTAAATATTTATTATTTAATTACTTGTAATAATTATCGACGCTTTAAACATCGTATTGAGAGAAACTGATAAAAATGATAGTTGAGACGAAATTAAAACTTAGAAAATATGAAGAAAGAATTTCTGAGTGAATTGTGGACATGATAATTAAATCATCAGGAGAGGTGAATTTAGATACCGACACATTATGTAGAAAAAATAAAGAACCAATTAGGATGTGTTTCTTAATAATGACTGTGCAAAATAAATTGCAGAACAATATAAAAATAAACGATGCTTGTAAGAAGGATAATATAGATAATAAAAAGGGGTTCGCGGCTAATATGAACCATTAGAATTGAGAAACCAATGGCGTTAAATGTATAAAAGGCCACTTGTAATTGCCTAAATATGGAGATTTTGAGATTTAGTTATGTTGGAATCTTATAAGAATAAGTATTCTATTCATGTCATTTCTGACTAAATGTATCTTTATCTGAAGAAGTTGCACTAATGGCAAATTATGAAGGCAGACATTTCCTCATACATTAGTAAACGTCTAGCTATTGCAAAGGTCATCATCTGAATTTGATTCGATTTGGGTCATCGTCGACAGAGTGACCAAATCTGCTAATATCATTCCTGTTAATGATAGATTCTTGATGAAGAAATTGACTCTTTTGTATTTAAAGGAGTTGTGTAAACATGGTGTGCCTGTATCGATCATCTCTATCAAGATCCTCGCTTCACATCAAATTTCTAGAGATTTGCTCAGAAGTCATTGAGAACGAATCTTGATGAGAGTAATATTTACCACCCCAATCGAAGGGACGAGGCAAAGTAATGATACAAAACACTAGAAGTCTTGTGTTAGGCTTGAATAATTGACCTTTGGTAATAAACCGTATAATCGTTTTCATTTGGAAAGATTATCATTGAAAACTATCGTATTAGGATCGGGATCGAATCTTGTGAGGATATATATTAGAGCATCTGTAAGAAGGAGTTGGGATAAAGACAGCCGACATACACCCATTGTGAGTTGGACATGTCTTTAGGTTTAAGGTTTCCTATGATGGCGAACCTAACCTTACAAAATACTCGATCCGCGAGACCTGAAATGATTGTTGAAATTAGGATCTCATTATTGACTGCCGGTAATGGGCAGGAGGTTATGTGAATATGAAATGTAGATCTTGAAGTGCCAGATGGGTAGCGAAGTTATGCCAAAAATTTTAACCATGGAAAAATGAATTGATGATCTGGAAGATCATGGGATATAAGTCCCCGTTGTATGGGACCATAGAGATGATGTAAAAGATGGTATGAAAGGCATATAAACTAGATCTACCCTAGGACTTCAAGGGATGCGTGAATTATGTTTCGTATATCAAAATTGATAAATGTCTATCAAGTGAAAATCTGAATTCTTCTTGATGAAATTTAGATCGGCAAAAAGTTGCATTCATCAAAAACCCGTGAACATCATGGATAGAGAATGTAAGTCAACATTAAGCCTGATCTTATTCCCGTAGTTATGTTTGATGAAACTCGCGTATTGTAATGAATTACACTTGTGAGAAATGACCGAATGTGGAGGAAATACCCACATGGCTTTAACTCTATAAGAAGCGAGTAGTAAGATAAGATGATCTTTGAGGACAAAGATCCTGTTTAGGGGTAAATGCTGTGACAATCCGTCAATTTATGGTTGATATTTTATTCTCAAATATTAATTAAAAACATTATTTTAATGTTATATTATGAACTCACTTATTTTTGGGAACAAATTTGGATTTACGTCTTGAAGTAGCATCGACTACGTCTAAACCGGAGGATTCTACGTTATGTGCTTACGTTTACATACACCGTTTTGGTGACAGTCCTACATTTCAGGAAATAAATTTATCCGTGAATATTATTTTGGAATTTTAAATTTGTGTTGGTTCATAAACTCACAAATTTACGAGAAGAGATTAGGACTTACGATTATAATTTAACGTCCTTTACGACTAAACCGGAAACCTTAGGAATACGTATTTACGTTTTTGAACTCCGTTTTTGATGAGACAATTTTTATTAGATTCGTTTTGGGCCGTTGATTCATAATTTATAAAAACGTTTTTCGTAAAACGACCCGAGGGCACGCAAATCGAGGAAACTAGAATCAAGGAATACCCGTAAATTAGTGGGATGAGACAAAACAAGTTTTGCCCCACCCCACTAACATGGGACGGCCAAAGTATGCCACCACATCACAAGATGTGGCAAAATATAGCTAATAAGATAACACTTGTAAGCTAGCTTAACTAGTAAGCTTTCAAAACACTAAAACCACTAAATGAAACCACTTCTCCATTTCCATCCATGCAAACCACCACAACTTTCTCTCTTTCCTCTCTAAAATTCGTCCCATATCCACCATAAACCACTACATCACAAGAAGATAATCATCCATTTGAAGGACCCAAGAAGTTCATTTGTCAAGTTGAAGATTTGATAACAAGAACCAAGTCTTGTTCATCAAAAACCTCATATTTTCATCACTAATGGTGGTATAGAGATTGTTATTCCTATCCTATTATTATTTTGATTATGTAATCTTGTATTTTCTTTATTTATGTATATGTATATAATGATGAATGATGATTAAAAATATTAGTTGGGAATTTGGTGTTGATAGATTTGATAAACATGGGTAAAAAGATGGAAAACCACATGTAAAATTGTTAAAATCTTGCTAAATATGATGGCTGTATAAAAACAGTAAGTAACCAAAGGTTAAACTGATAAAATGATAAAGTGGAATCCATTTACAGTAAGTGTTAGATGTCATACACATGTGAGAGTTGTCCATGCAATGGAATCATCAAAATGAGTGAGATATGATCAAAACAAGATTAGTGTATCAATCTGAATAGTCTGTTTTGTAGGGACTGTTAAGGATAGTTAGACATGGAATGAGCAGTAGCTATAACTAACTTATTTGTAGCAGATAATATGAAGTTTATGTCATCCAAAAATAAGCTTTTATCTCCTTATAGAACTCAAGATATGATAAAAATGGTGAAGATGAAACTAAGAATCAAATTTTGAAGAATTAATGTTTAATAGTTTTATATAAGCACTGAAACTAATATAGTATAAAATGTGAATTAAAACCCACTAACTTTTAAATTTCATTTATATAAATATGTATAAGGTTAAATAAATGGACACTTTATAAAATTGGTAGTTGAATAAGATTTATAAATTATAAAAACTCTAAACATGATTTTTACAACTTTTTCGGCTATTACCGTAAAATTAACGTTTTTCGCCAATTAAAACTTAGACGATCAAACGCGTCTAATATAAAGTTTTTAAAAGTCATATACTGATATATATAAGTACCTAATACAAGTAAAAACCGATAAAACCCGAACTATATGACATACGGACATTAACGAGCTAAGTTAGCATATTTGGACTAATAATTTAACTAAATAAGTTAAACACTTATAAAAACTACTTATTTGGGCTTAACCCATTTGGGCCCAACATGTAAAGTATAATAGTGATAACAAAAGTATAAAATGGATTAATACAAGTTAATGGACTTATAAAAGGTTTATTGGACCTAAAGCATGTAAATAGGTAAAACTAGTAAACTAATATAAAAGTTGTCAACACATAACACAAAAATGAGTGAATGAGAATATATAAACCCACTTGATCATCATCATATGTATAAAGTCATCATACATATACATAATTGTTATTTTTATAAAGTCATTGGACAAGAGTCTAAGACGAATATTATTTGTCTAGGTTTCCGTGATTGAAGCACGTACCGTACATCCAAATCGCCGATAACCACCTTCCCACATCAACGTGAGTTCATAGCCTCACACTCTTTTAAATGTTTTTATGAAATGTTTTATAAACCCGCGAGGGAGATAACATGTTAGTTTTACTAAAATAGGACACCATTTGTCCCAATTGTTTGTTTATTGATTTGGACCCGAATGATTGTATGGCCCGATGAATGATTATATGACCCGATAGATGAAATGAAATGGATTATTAAAGTTAGGTTATGTCACTAAAAGTCCCATTAGCAAGAATTATGAACTACCGGTATTTGGTAGACGCTTATGCATATAATAGTACTATTTGGGGACGATCACCCCAGTTCGCGCCTTGACGGTTGATCCCCATCGTGCCACATTGATTGGTAAGCGAATTTATGTATGAGAAGATTTACACAAGCGTGATTATTGTGACGAAACGCTAATTTAGATGGGCAAATTGAGTTTCGGGCTAGCTACCTGTTGTTTGTGATAGTAAGGTAACAATGTCATGCGGCTTATAATAATCCAAAATAACGAATAACTGCTTTATGCATTGAATTACGATATATTGCCTGACTAGCAATACAGGGTCTTATTATTGATATTATGTTCGTGTTTTGGTTTTATATAACCATACTCATATAACGGTTTTTATTTAATCTATACAACATTATAAAACGTATTTTATGATGTTTTTAACGATAATGGTTCGTATAATGATTTTGAAGCCAAAAGCCTATATTATGATATTGATAAGGATTTGTATAAAATGACTTTGCTATTTTATGGCCTATTACAAAGATTTGAACAAAATGATTTTCGGTAATAATTTTATACCGATGTTATATTGATGGATTTCATTAAACTCTATGAATTCACTCGGCGTTTTCGCTGACCTTTTCCTTTAACATGTTTTATCTCAGGTACTTGAAGGTAATTCTCGGGAAGACAACAAGAATTCTTGGCCCGCACTTAAATAACAGTTTCCATTCAAATGCTTTGTAAAACCTGTATAAAATACAATGACTTGGGACCTATGTAAAATTTGATATTTATGAATGGAAATGCTTTATTATTAAACGACACGATTTTTAAGCGTTGTCTATGATGTGAGTAAAGTGCTATCCCGTAACACCAACGAGTCTTCCGCTATATTGAATTGTATAAATTTGGGGGTGTTACACCTTTGGAAGAATCCTCCTCCCTAAGCCTAGTGTTAGCTCTTTCTAAAATAACTATCCTCTCCCTCAATTGCTTGAGTTCAAGGCCTTGTGACTTGAAGATCTGTACAAGGTCTGCATTTTGCTTTTGCAAGCTAATGCAGACCGCCGTCAATTCCAAAATTGTGTAAGGTTCCAATTTGCCTGATAGGTGTGTAAACACCCATCCTTTTACCACTTAATTCTGGCTAAAACGAGACCAAAACACGTAATTAATATCATTTGTTTGGAATTATGCGTGGTTTTTGTGTTTATTGTGTTTGCAGAGCCAACCGGATGGATAATAGAGAAAACATAGGATTGCACGGGATTTATCGAAGAAAAAGACTCAAGATGAAGTCTATTGTTCTAGAGATGCAAAAGATTTGAAGTCACTGGGCCTTTTCGAAGATTTATCGAAGAAAAGGACCAAAGATGGAAGATTTATATAAGTCGAAGAAACTCAAGTCTATTAACCGAAGAAATTAAAAGACGAGTTGAATTTAATCGACGACAAATCCCGAATCAGAATCGAAAACGTCAACTTTTCTGAAAAGACGAGAAGACAAGAAGAACGGGAGAAAGCCCACTCACCAACCAAAGGGAACACCTATATAAAGGGTTCCCCTCACACTTATTATTAAGTTTTTTTTTTAGTTTTTTTTCTCCCCACCTTTTTCTCCCTTTCTGTTTCGTAGCATCACCAACACCACTAGGGTGTTTGGTGATTTTAATCTTTGTGCCTCAAATCTTATAATTCTAATCTTTGTTTTGTGATTGTTAAAACATTAATCATTAATACAAGTTCTTGTTTAATCTTTCCATTTCATCTTGCTCATCATCATCTTTTATTTCAAGTTCTTAAGTTCTTATTTGATTGATTTGATCTTTAAAAGTTGTTGGGTTTTGTGTTTTTATTGTTGGGATTTGTAGTTTATGGTTAGTAGATGCTTAGTGATTAGTTTATATAAGTTTTTGGTGAAAAACTTGGCGATTTTTGGATCAAATTCGAGTTCCCCTGTTTTTTCGGTTAAGTTACTGTTCTTGAGTTTCCCAGACTTCCTGATGAACCAAAAGTTCCGGATGAACTAAAACTTCCGAATGAACATAAAAAGTTCCGGATGAATAGTTTTTCAAAAAGTTCCGAATGAGTAAGAAGTTCTGAATGAATGTGTCTTTGAAAAGTTACAAATAAATTTCCTTTAAAATATTCCGAATGAATTTTTCCTTTAAAAGTTCCGAATGAGAAATTAGTTCCGGATGAACACAAAGTTCCGAATGAGTACAAAGTTCCGGATGAACAAAACTTCCGAATGAGTTCCAAAAGTTCCGAATAAACTTCCGACTCAAAGTTCCGAAGAAAGTTCCGGATCAACTTCCGAAGAAAGTTCCGAGTGAAGTTCCGAGTGAAGGTTCCGAGTGAACTTCCGAACGAAGTTCCGGATCAAGGGTTCCGAACAAAGTTCCGAGTGAACTTCCGAATCAAGGTCAAACTTCCGAATCAAATCTCTTTTGAGCATTTTTAAGGATTACTTTCTGTTTCTTTATTTCATATTTATATTTTAACTGTAATTTTAATTTTAATTTTAATTTTAATTTTAATTCAAGTTTTATTAACTGCTGTTAATATAATTGCTTTTAGATTTAAGTTTACATTTTAAAGCATTTAAAACTTTTAGTAGACTAGAAAATCACTCCCCTTTTTAGTAACCAAGAACAATCATTCCACTTAGAACCAAGATCAATTCGAGAGGATATCGAGAATATAAAATTGAACCTAGTAAAAGCTTTGTATCAAATGGCGCCGCTGCCGGCTCTTCTCGTTAAGATCAAAAGTTTTTTGTGAGAACTTGGATTTTGGGATCCGTTCCCCTGAACGTTACTTTTTCATAAAAACTTTCAAAAACACAAAAAAAAATATAAAATTTTCAAAAATCCTAAAAAGTAAAAATAAAATAAAATAAAATAAAAAAACATAAAAACCAAAAATATTTTTGCTTTGTTCTTCTTTGTTCGTTCTTTTGCAGGTGTATGCGCACTCGATCCACGTCTTATCAAGAGCCCGAGCCTCTCGATCACTTAGACATGGCCGGTGTACAAAACAACAACAACATACCACCTCCAAACAACAATAATAACAACAACAACCCACCTTTCAACAACATGAATAATAACAACAACAATGAGCCTCAACCGGATAATCGCCCGATGATTAAACTGCTGCAAGCTCATGTAGATGGCAACACTGATCCAATTGTTATACCAGCATTTGCAGCCAACAACTTTGAGCTAAAATCAGGCTTTATCCAGATGGTATCTGCTCAACCGTTCTTGGGGCGTACCATTGATGATCCACACGACCACATCAAGAGATTCTTGCAACTCACTAACACGGTCAAATTCAATGGTGTTCCACAAGAGGTAATCCGGTTACAACTTTTTCCCTTTTCTTTAGAGGGACAAGCCCGACATTGGCTTGCTAAGGAACCGCCACAGAGTATTCTCTCGTGGACGGATTTGGAGACCAAGTTTATCAATTACTTTTTCCCACCCTCTCGTACTACCGCTTTGCGGAATGAAATCATAAATTTTGAACAAAAGTACGATGAGTCGTTCAGTGAATCTTGGGATCGTTTTAAAGATCTTTTAAGAAAATACCCACAACATGGTTTTACCAAAGTACATCAAATTAATACTTTTTACAATGGTTTAAGCATGAGTGACCAAGATTCACTAAACAGTGCCTCGGGGGGGTAATCTTTTGGCTAAGACTTCCAATGCTGCTTGGGATATCATTGAGAATAAGTCTCATGTGCAAACCAAGAGTGTTCGGACCAATGTCGCTAGTGCTAGCACTAGTGACAGCGACAAGCGCCTTGACAAAATCACTACGCTTCTTGAATCGCTTGCTACCCAAACCGCCAGCAACACCAACAGCATCAATGCTAGAAACGCTAAAGACGCTCAAGTCAATGCCGTTAGCCAACCATGCGAGATATGCGGGGGTCCTCACTCTTACACCACTTGTACCGCCACCCAATACTACCCTTCTGAGAATGTGAATGCAGCATATGGCACCTATCCTCAACCTGCTTATCAAGCTAGACCTCAAGGTGACCGTAATTTGCTTAGCTACCGCTCCAACAACTACCTCTCACCACCCGGTTTTCCTCCTACCAACCCAAACCAACAACAAAACCTCAATCGCCCTCCTCAACAACAACAACAACCTCGTACACCATACATCCCTCCTCACAAGCAGCAACAACCACCTCAACGAAACAACCAAGTTTACCAACAACCTGCTTATCAACCACCCGCATACAATGCTCCTCCCAACCAACCCACCGCTCTTCACCAAGAAGTGGAAACTTATATGAGGACTAACGATGTGATCGTGGGAAATCTTCAGCGGGAAGTGCTCAACTTGAAAGCAGACTTGGTCAAACAAGGGAACGATTTGAGAGCCGACATGAGAAACACGTTGGATAGCCAAACTAATGACTTGAAGAACATGATGGCTAGTTTCTTCCAAAGTAATCAACCCTCTTCTTCGGGTACTCTTCCGAGTAACACAGTTGCGAATCCAAGAGGGGAGATGAAAGCAATCACTACTCGCAGTGGCAAAAGTACAAAGGAACCCGAGCTTCCTATACCTCCACCGGTGATTGTGACTAAGGAGAACGAGTCACCTGCTCCTATTCCTCATCCTTCTCCTTCCCCAATTTCTCCACCTCTTCCTTCTACCCCTCCTCCACCCAAGGATGTGAGTGATCCTATTCTCTCGAAGCCTTCCTCTTCTTCCAATATACCTTATCCATCTAGGTTGAGGAAAGAGAAGCTCAAAAGCAAGGACGATATTCAGGTTTCGAACTTTCATAAAATGTTTAAACAACTGAATTTCAATATCTCCTTCGCTGAGGCTCTCGCTCACATGCCTAAGTACGCGAAAATGTTTAAAGATCTTTTGAATGACAAGGAAAAGCTTCTTGATATTGCCAACACCCAACTTAATGAGAATTTCTCTGTAGTGCTCTTAAGGAAATTCCCAACTAAGCTTGGTGATCCGGGTCGTTTCTTAATCCCTTGCAATTTCCCGGGAGTAGAGAATTGCATGGCCCTAGCCGATCTAGGTGCCAGTATTAATCTAATGCCTCTAAGCGTTTGGAAGCAATTATCTCTCCCTGAGCTAGTCCCCACCAAAATGACTTTGGAATTAGCTAACCGTACGGTTGCTTATCCAGTGGGGATAGCCGAAGACGTCTTTGTAGGAGTTGATAAATTCACTTTTCCTGCCGATTTCGTCGTCGTCGACTATGAGATGGACCCTCGTGTTCCCTTGATCGTGGGTCGTCCATTCCTAAGGACCGGTCGCACTCTCATCGATGTTGAAGCCGGTGAGCTTATTATGAGAGTGGGTGACGATAAAATCGTTTTCAATATGGGAAAGTTGTCTAAAAAACCTTATTCATACGAGAGCGTTAATTGTATTGACGTTCTGGATGAGGCTTGTGAAGCACACTTCCAAAATGCTTGCAAAAGTATTCCTACCTCTCTTCCCAATGTTGAAACCGTGTCCTCTATTGATTCATCATTGTCTCTATTTGGAGAAAGTGATTTGTTTTGGAACGATCTTGAAGACACCATGGGAGATGTGAATTTAGCTACTGATGATTCTCCCACCGATGGGGATGACGACATGCATTTCTTTGAAAACCTTCTCAATGAAGACACTCCTTCTCCTCCATCTCCCACGGTTATTGCTATCGATACTCCGACTTTGAAAACGCCGCCCATCGAAAATCCTCTGGATTTAGACCTTAAGGAGTTGCCGCCTCATCTCGAGTACGTTTTCCTTGAAGACAACGAGAAGTCGCCCGTCATCATCGCAAAGGACCTAAAAGAAGAAGAAAAATCCCGACTTGTCGCCGTGTTGAAGAAGCATAAATCAGCTATCGCTTGGAAAATCTCTGATATTCGCGGAATTTATCCTCACTTCTGCACACACAAAATTTTCATGGAGGACGACTTTAAGCCCACAATTCAAAGCCAACGAAGGGTGAATCCAAAAATCCATGAAGTCATCAAAACGGAGGTTATCAAACTTCTTGATGCGGGTATGATTTACCCTATTTCGGATTCACCATGGGTTAGTCCAATCCATTGTGTGCCCAAGAAGGGCGGAATAACCATTGTTCAAAATGAACACAACGAGTTGATTTCCACTCGTCTCGTTACTGGGTGGAGAGTTTGTATAGACTACCGCAAACTCATTGATGCCACGAGAAAGGATCATTTCCCTCTACCTTTTATGGACCAAATGCTTGAACGTTTAGCGGGTAATGAATATTACTGCTTTCTTGATGGTTTCTCGGGTTATTTCCAAATACCCATCGATCCCCAAGATCAAGAGAAGACAACATTCACTTGTCCCTATGGCACATTTGCTTACAAAAGAATGCCTTTTGGCTTATGCAATGCCCCCGGGACTTTCCAAAGGTGCATGTTAGCTATCTTCCATGACATGGTTGAACAAACCATGGAAGTCTTCATGGATGATTTCTCGGTCTTCGGGGATTCCTTCTCTTCTTGCCTTGCCAATTTGGAACGTATGCTTAAGCGGTGCGAAGACACTCGCCTTGTTTTGAATTGGTAAAAATGCCATTTTATGGTAAAAGAAGGCATCGTGCTAGGACACAAAATTTCCAAAGCCGGTCTTGAAGTAGACCGTGCTAAAGTCGATGTTATCACCAAGTTGCCTCCACCTTCAACCGTGAAGGGTGTGAGAAGTTTTCTGGGTCATGCGGGCTTCTACCGTCGATTCATCAAAGATTTTTCTCAAATCGCTCGCCCGATGACCCACCTCTTGGAAAAAGATACTCCTTTTATCTTTTCCAAAGAGTGTCTTGAAGCCTTCACCTCGCTTAAGGATAAGCTAACTAAGGCACCCGTCTTGGTTACCCCTAATTGGGAGCTTCCCTTTGAGTTGATGTGTGATGCTAGTGATTTTGCTATTGGAGCGGTTCTGGGACAAAGAGTGAATAAACACTTCCAACCAATCCATTACGCTAGCAAGACAATGACGGGGGCACAATTGCATTATACGACAACCGAAAAAGAGCTTTTAGTTGTTGTCTATGCCTTTGAAAAATTTCGCCCCTATCTTGTCCTTTCCACCACAATCGTGTATACCGATCATTCCGTGTTGAAGTACTTGTTGACAAAGCAAGATTCCAAACCAAGACTTCTTCGCTGGGTTTTGCTGCTCCAAGAATTAAAAATCGAAATTCGCGATAAAAAAGGAGCTGAAAACCTAGCCGCGGATCATCTCAGCAGACTTGAGGATCCTTACCAAGGGGATCATCCGAACAAATAAATCAATGATTCTTTTCCCTTGGAGACCTTAATGTCTATAAATTCAAATTCTGATGCAACCCCGTGGTTTGCGGACTTTGCAAACTACTTGGCGGGTGGAATTCTCAAGGAAGGGTTGACGTCTCAACAAAAGAAAAAGTTCTTCACCGACATTAAGACTTACTTTTGGGACGACCCTTACCTATTCAAACAATGTGCCGACCTGATTATCCGCCGATGTGTTGATGCACCGGCAGCTTTAAAAATCCTTGACGCTTGCCACAAAGGACCCACCGGTGGTCACTTTGGTCCCAACTACACCGCCAAAAAAGTGTTTGATTCAGGATTTTATTGGCCCTCCATATATCGTGACGCTCACAATATGGTTAAACGATGTGATGTTTGCCAAAAACAAGGCACGATCACACATAAAGACGAGATGCCTCAGAATCTCATACAAGAATGTGAAATCTTTGATGTTTGGGGTATCGACTTTATGGGGCCATTCCCTTCTTCTAAAGGAAACAAATACATCCTTGTTGCCGTTGACTACGTTTCAAAGTGGGTTGAAGCCAAAGCTTTACCCACTAATGACGCAAGGGTGGTTTGTAACTTTTTGAAAGCTCTTTTCGCTAGATTCGGTGTGCCTCGTGCCATTATTAGTGATCGTGGGACTCATTTTTGCAATGACCAATTCGCAAGAGTCATGGCTAAGTACGGTGTAAATCATCGTCTTTCCATAGCCTACCACCCACAAACTAATGGCCAGGCTGAAATATCCAACCGAGGACTAAAGCGAATTCTTGAAAGGACCGTGGGAGAGCATCGTGCCTCATGGGCGGATAAACTTGATGATGCTTTGTGGGCTTTTCGTACTGCATACAAGACTCCGATTGGTTGCACACCATATCGTCTCGTGTACGGGAAAGCATGCCACCTCCCCATTGAGTTGGAGCACAAGGCTTACTGGGCCTTGAAGTGGGCTAATTTTGATATCAACAAAGCCGGTGACCTACGCAAGATCCAACTCAATGAGCTGAATGAACTCCGTAATGAGGCTTATGAAAACTCTTTGATCTATAAGGAAAGAACTAAGCTCATTGTTGGAAATACGTTTTTACGTATTTAGAAAGGATCGGTCACTCCAATGATATTGGGCTCGTGATCCAATATGGCCCATATAGCCCACATGTAGGGTGGGCTATATAAACCCCCCTCCTAGCATGTTAGGAGGGGTTGTTGGTTCACTTCCACATTCATTAATCACATTTTCATCTTTCTCTTAACCCTCTCCTTTCTCTCTCTTCTTTCTCTCTCTAAAGTTCTTCCATTTATCTATCCATTCAATAGATAATCCATACTTGCTAAATCCTTAGAAAACAAGATCCTACAATTGGTATCAGAGCATGTCTCAAACTTACAGCATCATGTTTTGTGTGGGATAATCTCATTCACAAAAAGTATATTTTTTTATAAAAAGTATCATTTTTTATTTTTTTATTTTTTAATCTATTTGTTCCTGTTGCCTATTCAGTTAAGGGTTTATCATTCCGATACTCCTTCCGACACCTTTTCCGACGGTTTCTAGTTCCTTATTCCGATACTTTGTCATCTCGATCGCAATAACCGAAAGGTTCTACTTTGCGATCAAGGATTCCGACACCCTTATTCCGGTGTGATTACGATAGCACTTTGCGATCGCAATTGCGCGGGTTTAAGGAAAAGAGAGTCGAAACTCTGCCAAATTTTTGTCACATTGCAATGGAAAGTTTTTTTTATATTGCGATGGAAATGAAAAATATTACGATGAGATGTGTGGGTATTGCGATGGAATGGTTGAAGATTGCGATGACAGTTTTTTAAAAAATATTGCGATAAGATTATTTCTTTCAAAGTCATCACACTAACAAACTCACACAAAATCTTCTTCGACACACACTGATTTGCTTTATCACAGAAATACTCTTAACACATCACACTCGACTCAACAAAACACAAAGATAACACCATCAAGTCTCAACAAACAAATCCCTCACCTTATTCCCTCAGACTCCCACTTTGACTCAAAATACCTCCTGTCCTCTCACACCTCTCTCGACCAAAACCTCTCGCATCACCCACACTCCCTAACCCATATTCTCTCCACACACGACACAGAAACTCTCGTTTTAACCTCAAAACCCAAACCAAAAATACCCATACACAGACTCCAACACCCTCACCCTCACCTTCGCACACTCACCCTTGACTCACCCTCACCTTCGACTCACCCTCAACCAACACCCTCAAAACCTACAAACACTCGACGACACAACCGACACTCAAATAAGTAAACAGATAAGACTCGACTGACACCAAACGATTTAGACACAAAACCAACACTCGACTCAAAACACCCACCCAAGACTCTACTCAGACGACCCTCAAACAATTTTCATTGATCTCAGTTTCAACGGAAATCATCATCGATCCAAACACACAAATTAAAAAGAAAAGAGAGTACCTACCCGAGACCTATTAAGAAAAGATCTTTGAAGCGTTCATCGAATTGTTTATTCACTTGAAGCATAAATGGTCTTTTATTTGAGATTCAATCTGTTTGATCTCAACTGGTTGAGTTTGATTGAGGAGAGTTGAGGTTATTATTCTCGTCTGTTGAGGATTTTTTAGGATTTTTAGAAGCTGGTCTGATTATTTTCATTGGAGCGGAGATATCCATGTGTGTATCTCAAGGTTGAAAATGTTTTGTGTGTCTGTGATTAAGAAAGGAAAAGAGATGGAATAGGGGGCGGACAAAACAAGGTTGCAAGTCAAGTGTGTGTTTTAAGCTTAATATTAAAACTAGGCGAACAAAACAAAGTTATCTTGGGCAGTTAATCATCTGCCACATTTTAAGGAATTTGGCCACGTGGGGGATATATATATATATTTTTTTTTTTAATTTGTCAAATCAAAACTTGTTAAAACGAATATCAGATTTTTTTCTTTCTTTACTTTTATTTCTTATTTTCGTTTCATTATTTTTTTAAGCTTATTTTTTTTTAAATTTAAACATTTTAAAGTTAACTTTTTACGTAAAGTTAATTTTGTATTGTTGAGGCGGATATTTTGAAAGTATTAACATGGAAAAATATTTGTCGGGCCGATCATTATATTTACTGTAGCTTGGTTTTATTAGTTTACGGACTTTCTTTTTCGAGTAGGCCGTGGTTGAATTGGGCTCCGTTTAATTTATCATCGTTTGAACCGTCAACAATATTTGAACCAAGAAGAAAGTTACATCAACTATCGAGGATATTTCTTATAAGAGTTACTCACACATCTTTCATTGTTTCTGTCAAATCCCGCGAATCTCATTTTTCTTGGTGTCTCCACGATCTGTCAAATATAGCATTGGTCTTTCGACAATTAATCACGATCATTTTTCATCATAATTCAATGGAGTCTTTGAATTCGAAATTTCAAGAGGGAGACTTGCATCAAATGCAAGACACAGCTAGAGAAAGTGGTATAATTTCATGTCGACTACTTCAGTCACATCTTAGGACTATTGCATGGGTTCAAGGAGGAAGCGAATTTGTGACACTCTTTGGTCAACATCAATATACATTCATCGAGTCACTATTTCTCAACTTGAATCACCTAGCTGAGCAACTTCACAAAGAAGACTTTAATCACTCTGCATCAGAAACTGCATATCAGGCTCTTGTGACACAACTCACGCCTTTCCTCCAATTCAATATCATCAAGTCTGACAATTCAGGGATATGCCGGTCATTTCTTCAATACACACAGAACGATGTTAAAGATTTTCGTGATAAACTGTTAAAATTTATGACATCGGTTTCGTCTTCGATTTATGAAAGATCCAGACTTCACCAAGTGTATGATAATGGAGTGCAAGAATATATGATGCAGATACAAGAGGAGAATGGTAATACAGTTGACAACTTGGAACATCACGATGGCAAGAGCACGGAATCAGGAGGAACGCATGAAACGAGCAGCAAGTCACAAGCACCAACTGTTCAGGTGCCGAGTCTCAACAATATACAGCATGTTGAGCATTCTGAACCTAATTATGCCAAACATGGGATGAAAAAGAGTGATAGGGATACCAGTTTTGATTCATCCGATGTGAGTCATAATGGGGGAGAAAGTGTTCAAAATGCTAAACATCATGATAAGTGTCTTATGACTGCTTCTTTAAATACTTCTGATTTTAGGATTAAAGAGCTTGAAACGATTTTAGCTCAGCAATTCAAAGAGCTTGAGGATGCCAAAATTGAATTTTCGAAGAAAACGGAGAAATTTGAAACATATTTTGAAAAACTTGAAAAGTCAAACGTTGTTCTTGAACGAAAATTGGATCAAACAGTTCTAGATTCTAAAGCTGAAAAGGATAATTTTTTGAAACAAATTAAGTTGCTTGAATCTAAGTTGGCATCCCAAGATGAATTGTTCAAAGAAAATGAGACCTTAAAGGCTCAAGTACAGGAAAAGGTCTTTGCTATAGCTGCGTTGAAAAATGATTTGCGGAAAACTAAAGGACCTAGTGTGGACACTAAGCTTGAAAAACCATCAATCTTGGGGAAACCTCCTACAAATCAGTTCGTCAGACAACCGACTGAAAGAAAACCTACTGCATTTAGATCCGAGCGATCACAATCCTCGAGACCGCGGTTTGCCTCCCAAGTTGATATGGTTCATCTTTCTAGAACAGTCACTCCACCATTTAGGCCCAATGTGACTAAAACAGCTTTTGCAAGACCTAATCACATGATTGCCTCTAGTTTCCCTAGACATAGTCCAAAGAACACATCTCGAACTAGTTCAAATGACGTTCGCCATACATTTGATCTAAGGGAAGCTAAGCAAAAGACACAAGTAAGAGATAGGAATTTCAAACCTAGTCAGATGCCTTCTAGTTTACCCAAAACTGCTAACCGTAACATGTCACATCCTAGGAGCATCAATCAATCATCTAGGAATTCTAGATCTTACTCGGACATTAAATATGCTACTTGTAAAACATGTAGAAAATGTGTCTTTACGGCAAATCATGATTCTTGCATCAAGAAACTACTTAATGAGGTGAACTCCCGTGCTAGACTTAAATCCCAGTGGGTTGCCAAAATCAAACCCATTGGTAAAATTTGGCGCCCCACTGGTAGAACTTTCATCCTTGTAGAAAACGAGTGCCCTTTAACTAGGATAGTCTCCGATTCTATTAAGACTACTAGGGAGGAAATTGAAAAGGAGGATACATCACTTAAGCCTGAACTTAAGGTTTTCTATAAAAGGAAACGTTTACCAGCTAAGACAAGTGAATCATCTCCTCAGGTCACCTCTAGCACAAGAAAAGAAAACTGTGAACCCCCACTTGCTTCTAAGATAGATATCGCTAACCCATATCAAAGCATGCAAATTCCAAATGAGAATGCATGTACCAAAGAGGATGTTCCAAAAGAACGAAGCGGTCCAATCGTTGTATACCATTCAATTAAGGACACTCTCAGAGTTTGGTTGCTAAAGAAGCTGATATCTAAGAAACAAGTGTCTCAGGGGATTTCCAGTTAAGCTCGTGTAAAGGACTTACAGTCACATAACAGACTGTAACTCGCTCTCAAAAGACAGGAAAGTTCATCCCGATGATGACTTATCCTCAAAACGAGAAATTAAATTTTCTCGGACACGAGCTTACATTTTAAACTATTCAAGGGTTTTAAGCTCGTGTAAAGGACTTATAGTCACATCACAGACTATAACTCGATCTTCAAAGAAAGGAAAGTTTATCGCCGATGGTAAACTTATCCTAACAACGAGAAATTAATTTTTCTCGGGCATGAGCTTATATAAAAAACATTCCAAGTTTTTAAGCTCATGCATGATGGCTCCTCGTTAAATGACAGACGATGACCCGGACTTCAGAGACAGGGAAGTTTATCCACGCAACGATAACTTACCCTCAAAACGAGAAATTAAGTTTTCTCGGACACGAGCTTATCCTAAAACCATTCAAAGGTTTTAAGCTCGTGTATAAGGCTCATCATTAAATGTCAGATGATGACCCGATCTTCAAATTAAGGAAAGTTTATCGCCGATGATAAACTTATCCTCACAACGAGAAATTAATTTTTCTCGGGCATGAGCTTATATTAAAAACATTCGAAGTTTTTAAGCTCATGCACAATGACTTACAGTTAAATGTCAGACTGTAACTCGAACTTAAAATAAAGGAAAGATTATCTTTTATGATAACTTATCCTCTTAACGAGAAATTCATCTTTCTCGGTCATGAGCTTGTATTAAAACATTCCAGGTTTTAAGCTCAGAAGGGAAAGTGAATCTTTTAAATAAGAGAATTTTTCCTCATAACGAGAAATTCACCTTTTTCGGTCATGAGCTTTTCGTTAAAACATTCAAAGTTTTTCAAGCTCATGAAAACGACTTCTAAGTAAATGTCAACTTAGGACTCGTTCTTCAGTTAAAAGGAAAGTTTATCGCCGATGATAAACTTATCCTTAACAACGGGAAGTTTACAACTTCTCGGGCTTGAGCTCGTTTTGTAAGATATTCAACATCTTAAGCTCAAGTAATTGGTTTTCAAAACAATGAACACAATTTTTCGAGAATTTCTCAAAAGGTTTTTCTAAATCTTTCAAAATTGTGTGTTCAAAAAAATGTTTTGATAAAAAGAGCATGTCTTCTGGAATCGATAATATTTACGATACTAGAAATGTCATTCAATAATGACACGGGGTTGTAAATAAAGTTCGAGCAGAAGTTCAAATGTTTTAAAACATGCTCAAAATGGTTTGCTATTATTTCAGATAGTAACCCGCTTTTCATAATCAAGTCAAGCATTTCACCGGAAAGGTTTGACTCAACAACGGGAATTCATTTTCTCGGGCATGGTTTACTTTACAACCATGTAAGGGATTGTGTTTACTTTATAACACAATCTAACACGGATATATGTACGTGTCAGTGCATTTATTTGTTAAAACAAGAGAAATCTTGTTTTTATGAAGTTATCATCTCTACCAACCGTAGCAATTTACAATTGATATCTACATACTCGACGATGCGACTACTCAAACGGCGACTACAGCTCTTTCAATAGAACACGGGTCAGCAATTGAGGGGGAGCAATTGTCCAGCAATCAGAATCTTTGACGCTAAAAGTGCCAAGTTCACATGTTGGTGTCAAGACAAAGATATCAATCGTACACATGGAGTAAAGAGATAACTTCAGACATGATGAGGCGACCAACATTCGTGAACAAGAACCATGTGCTTCTTTCATATGATGTTCTTCATCATTCAGGTCCAACCTCATAAACTGCTAATCTTGTGAATACATTATCATATATGATCTTTGCACGTGATAAATACCTTACACTTGTGTTTAAAAGGTATTTAATTTACGTTTCAAGTACACCCTCATTAATTTGAGGGGGAGCTTGTGTAACTCATGAAAGATAATTGGATTTGCATTTTTCTTCCCAATTTTTTCTTAAAATGCTATTAAATCAATTGATATTAAAAACATCGATTGGGTTAATATTTTTAATATGGGGGAGAAAATGTGATTTAATATGGGATATGATCAATCATAAATGGTTTGACTTAACGTGATAGCTCATCCCGACATGTGCGAAATGTTTTCGGATATCGTGGCATATGTTAAGGGGGAGAAAAATGGATTTGCACTTCAAAATGGATTTCATGGTGACATATACTTACCCAAAACATCTCTATTCACGACGGTGAAGATTGTGGTGACATAAGGATGGTAGGATAGGTTAAAGTCCAATGATTCCTCTAGAACCGGAGGAATCTTCCCAAGGACATTCCATAGCTAGAAATAGTAGTCCTTAGGAAAGATGGAGAAAGATTGTGAACGTAGCTGAATGCCGACCAAGTACTTAAGTTAGCACTGGAACAATCACAACAAGGTGCTAGTGATGACGTATTGGTAAGCATTGAAGGGGTTGAAGAATGAAAAAGAATTGTAAAGATAAAGGGTGTAAAGAAAGAAGCCCTCCTTACAACTTAGGCAGAAACCGGGTCAATACATATGCTATTAAGATCATTGTTTAATGATTCTTGATATTGAAGACAGACATCATGGACCCAGTGATGCAAGGCACAACCCATCCCAGCTAACTCAGATATCTCTTAAAAGATATTTGTTTTAATCACACGGAGACAACGCATTATCTATTGATTTATTCACTCCGAATAAATTGGTATTGAAAAGGTGGCACTCCTCTCCAGCCTCCGATCACTAAAATCCAAAGTGCACGATCGAGTCTAGAGCCATTTGAGATCATTAAATATCTCATTAGGACACACTTTCATAATTCCTTGCTTCTTCATACACTGTGAAAAGTAAGAAAAATCTTAAGAGTCCTACGCAAAATCTTCATGATCTTGCCTGAACATCCGAGTAATACGAAAGTATTTACAATGAAGATGGAAATCCTTCTTGAGCAAATATCAAAAAGCTCATGGTAGGTGACTTGTGCGATTCTTTATGAATCAAACTTGTGATAACTGGAAAGCAACAGATGTTTAATTCTTAATTGAATTTAAACACGTTCCAGGCCTCTACGCAATATCTCAGTGATCTTGCCAGAACACTCAGAGTGATACCTTTGTGTTCACGGTGATGAGTGGAAATCCTTCTAGTGTTAACCTCAAACAGCACTTGGTAGGTAACTTGCAAGATTCTATACGAATCAAGCTCGTGACAACTAGAAAGCAACGATGGTGCGGTTCTTAATTGAATTTCACTTGTTCCAGGAACATGAATTGACGGCTTCAAATCATGCGGATATTATTATCCAAATGATTCACTCTTTATGTTCGCAGTCAGCTTTGGACGGTCGAATAAAGAGAACGGGTTTACCCGCGAAATCCTGTCAGGAAGTTACTTAATTGAAACTATCCGTCACGGGTACGATATCTAATATCGTCCAACGGTCTTCACCGACCGGAGGTAAAATGCTACCGATTTAGAATGAAATGTTCAAAGCCATTTCTTTCGTGTCTACTTATGTTGCGGCATTTGAAGACGGTGGCGTTGCGGAATCCAAGAAGAAGTCGTCCCCACATGCTTATACTGCATACACTCAGTACTTCAACGAATTCAAGAAAGTCTGAAGGTCAAGTCTTCCGCTGTATCAAACTCTGAAGCTTTCAAGAATTATAAAGGTATAAGTATGTGGAACATGAAGTCACGAAGAGACGAATATCACAAGTGATGAATGCACAAGGTCAAGGCAAGAGAACATGCTCAAGACTAAAGTCAAAGATCTCATCAACATATTCACAAGAACAAGATCGAAGACTCAAGCATAGTATGCTAGGTTTAAGATTTTGTAAAATGGTGTGACCTCCCTTTGGGGGAGATTGTTGGAAATACGTTTTTCCAAGGAAAGTCTCGGTCACATCATTATTAGCATAGATCACGAGCTATAGACTATTTAGGACATTGTAACTTGGAGTGACCTCCCTTTGGGGGAGATTGTTGGAAATACGTTTTTACGTAGTTAGAAAGGATCGGTCACTCCAATGATATTGGGCTCGTGATCCAATATGGCCCATATAGCCCACATGTAGGGTGGGCTATATAAACCCCCCTCCTAGCATGTTAGGAAGGGTTGTTGGTTCACTTCCACATTCATTAATCACATTTTCATCTTTCTCTTAACCCTCTCCTTTCTCTCTCTTCTTTCTCTCTCTAAAGTTCTTCCATTTATCTATCCATTCAATAGATAATCCATACTTGCTAAATCCTTAGAAAACAAGATCCTACACTCATTCACGACTCCAAGATCAAAAACCGAGAGTTCCAAGTTGGAGACAAAGTTTTACTCTTTAACTCTCGGTTGAAAATCTTTTCGGGCAAGCTGAAATCTCGTTGGTCCGGCCCATTCACTATTGCCCAAATTTTTCCATATGGTACTCTCGAGCTCGCTCAACCTAATGATCCTAATTTTAAGGTGAATGGCCAACGAGTGAAGTTGTACTTTGGTGAGGACACCTCTCAGGAGATGATTCCATCCCTCACCACGTTCCCCATGAACTAATTTTGGGTCGAGTCAGGCTCGTGACTCGGTTATCAAAAACAAGTGCTCCTCGGGAGGCAGCCCGAGTATCTATCTTTTTATGTTTTAACCTCCTAAGTGTAGGGGGGAACCTCTATAGGTTCTTTGTTTTTGTATGGTGATGTGATTACAGGGATAACTACACTCTTGGAACCTATGAAGAACCGTGCTCCCGTGTTATCCGAAATCTGGTTCTATCTCTCAACTATCGTGATTCAATTTTCTTCACATTTGAAATTGATCACTTTAGTCGTCTCTTCCTTAACTTGAGTTAACCAACGTGCACAATGTCATAAGTGTAGGGGAGACTTTTCCCACATGCTTAAACATTGAGGACAATGTTTATCTTAAGTGTAGGGGGGACTTCTATCGAAGTTTAAGTGGACTTTTCCATGAAAATGCCTTCATTTAACCGGAAAATCCTATTTTTCAACATTTTTCAAATTTTTTATTAACTTTGGCCATTTAGTCGTATTTTTTTTAAATTTTTATCTTTGCTTTCATATGTATATATCCCGCAATAAAGTCAAAAATATTAATAAAGTGGTGTAGCTAGTTTAGAAATCTTTGACATATTAGGCCCGTTGCGTTTATTTTGACTCAACCCGAATAGACTTATCCAAGTTTATTCTAGCTAGTATCCTTAACCATGTAGGCCTTAATTGGTTTATTAGGCTAAGTATCCACGAGTCTCATTACTTGAGATTTTAAATTGTGGAGGACGAGAAATGATAGAGTCAATTATAAGTCGGTATTCTTGCACAAGCTCACTTGGCGTAATTATTTGCCTATTCTCCCATCACTTGCTAATAATTTATCTGCAATAAGTAAGGTCGTACGATTTGAAAAGTTACTTAGCTTCTAGCCCAAGATCGTTTAAAAGTTGCTCGGTAATGATAAGAGTTCATAGCCAAGGCATAACTTATGAAGCGGGGCGCGAAGATTGGAGAGTCCGAAAAGGCCCTAACAAGGCATGAGGATTCTATTTTATTGCTAAAGATCCAAAGTGATGTGAAAAGCATTATTCCCAAAGTCAATATGAAGGATCAAGACTCACGACGAAAATCAATCAACTCCCATAAAGATGATGGAGAAGTCTATCCGAAAAGACCCTAACAAGGTATGAGGATAAATAGATCCAATTCCGAAAAGGAGGCGGATCGTTGTATCTCAAAATCCCAAATAGAGATCGAAGAAATAATCATGAAGTCGTGGTCAACAAAGTTGGAGTACCTCTCAAAAGTCTCCAAGTGAAGAAACTCTATGAATGATGAGAAGACCATTATCTCAAGCACGTCTCTCAAGATATGAAGTATGAAGTACATGCCATATATCGGCCCGAGAAAGGTCTCAAATCGTGAACCGAGTTATGCCAAGATATGAACTTTTTGATATCCCGAGAAGCACTTTTAAGAGATTTTGTCCTTTAGCTAACTATTGATCAAATCGTCCTACTTTGCTTTCAGCCTAAATAAACTATCGAAATAAGTCCAAAAATGCATCTTCATGATCATTCTAAGACAAAAAAAATAAAATATAAGAGATACCCTAGGAATAAGGGAGTTTAAGCATTTAATTAAGCCATGTGTGTAAGTGTTTGATTTACTAACTTATAATAACAATGATCTCGTTTTTAAGCTTAGTTTGGGGACGTGAAACTTGAGGGTGATAAATCTTCGCAACACCAAAGCCCTAATGTAAGTCATTGGTTTCTTTGCAAGTTATTTCCATCCTTTTGTTTACTTTAAAGTTTTAATTTCTCTTAGTATTTTTATTTTTTTTGTTTAGTAGTATTTTAATAAGGCCAAGGTTGATTGATTATGAGAAAAGTGTAAATTTGCTTTATCACTAAGCATTGCATGAGGGCATGGCAATGGTTAAGTGTAGGGGATTTGATAGGTGTGTAAACACCATCCTTTTACCACTTAATTCTGGCTAAAACGAGACCAAAACACGTAATTAATATCATTTGTTTGGAATTATGCATGGTTTTTGTGTTTATTGTGTTTTCAGAGCCAACCGGATGGATAATGGAGAAAACATGGGATTGCACGGGATTTATCGAAGAAAAAGACTCAAGATGAAGTCTATTGTTCAAGAGATGCAAAAGATTTGAAGTCACTGGGCCTTTTCGAAGATTTATCGAAGAAAAGGACCAAAGATGGAAGATTTATATAATTCGAAGAAACTCAAGTCTATTAACCGAAGAAATTAAAAGACGAGTTGAATTTAATCGACGACAAATCCCGAATCAGAATCGAAAACGTCAACTTTTCTGAAAAGACGAGAAGACAATAAGAACGGGAGAAAGCCCACTCACCAACCAAAGGGAACACCTATATAAAGGGTTCCCCTCACACTTATTATTAAGTTTTTTTTTTAGTTTTTTTTCTCCCCACCTTTTTCTCCCTTTCTATTTCGTAGCATCACCAACACCACTAGGGTGTTTGGTGATTTTAATCTTTGTTCTTCAAATCTTATAATTCTAATCTTTTTTTTGTGATTGTTAAAACATTAATCATTAATATAAGTTCTTGTTTAATCTTTCCATTTCATCTTGTTCATCATCATCTTTTATTTCAAGTTCTTAAGTTCTTATTTGATTGATTTGATCTTTAAAAGTTGTTGGGTTTTGTGTTTTTATTGTTGGGATTTGTAGTTTATGGTTAGTAGATGCTTAGTGATTAGTTTATTTAAGTTTTTGGTGAAAAACTTGGTGATTTTTGGATCAAATTCGAGTTCCCCTGTTTTTTCGGTTAAGTTACTGTTCTTGAGTTTCCCAGACTTCCGGATGAACCAAAAGTTCCGGATGAACTAAAACTTCCGAATGAACATAAAAAGTTCCGGATGAATAGTTTTTCAAAAAGTTCCGAATGAGTAAGAAGTTCCGAATGAATGTGTCTTTGAAAAGTTCCGAATAAATTTCCTTTAAAATCTTCTGAATGAATTTTTCCTTTAAAAGTTCCGAATGAGCAATTAGTTCCGGATGAACACAAAGTTCCGAATGAGTACAATGTTCCGGATGAACAAAACTTCCGAATGAGTTCCAAAAGTTCCGAATAAACTTCCGACTCAAAGTTCCGAAGAAAGTTCCGGATCAACTTCCGAAGAAAGTTCCGAGTGAAGTTCCGAGTGAAGGTTCCGAGTGAACTTCCGAACGAAGTTCCGGATCAAGGGTTCCGAACCAAGTTCCGAGTGAACTTCCGAATCAAGGTCAAACTTCCGAATCAAATCTCTTTTGAGCATTTTTAAGGATTACTTTCTGTTTCTTTATTTCATATTTATATTTTAACTGTAATTTTAATTTTAATTTTAATTTTAATTTTAATTTTAATTTTAATTTTAATTTTAATTCAAGTTTTATTAACTGCTGTTAATATAATTGCTTTTAGATTTAAGTTTACATTTTAAAGCATTTAAAACTTTTAGTAGACTAGAAAATCACTCCCCTTTTTAGTAACCAAGAACAATCATTCCACTTAGAACCAAGATCAATTCGAGAGGATATCGAGAATATAAAATTGAACCTAGTAAAAGCTTTGTATCATTGCCCTCCTCTAGAATGGGAATTTGACTTCCCAAAGTAGATTCATGGGTCATGGATGGGGTCTTAATGATGTTAGGACTGTTTTGTCCTGCATCTAAGATAGAACCAATAGTCCCATCCCCATCTATGTCACCAACCACACTTGTGGTGGTGGTTCTGTCTTCTACATGGATATGACCACTAGAGGAGAACACTCCAGTAGTCCTTTGGCGTTTTATCAACCTTAATGATTTGGCTTGAATGCTTTCCAGCATCAGATCTTCTTGGAGATCTGCATTCCCTCATAAAGTGACCCATCCTATGGCAATTGTAACACTCAACCTTGGATTTATCAAAACAGAAGTGTCTTTAGCATTAAAGGTCATCTTCTTTCTGAATCTCCTATTCCATATGTTGGCCCTTATGCTTGCAAGAGCCATATTTCATTTAATATCCATCTCCTCCAAATTCTCCTCACTGATTTGCTCAAGGTCCTCATATGTAATCACTGAACCATTGGGCAATGCAGCAATGTATCCACACACTGTGTCTAGATCAATACCAGCAGATTTAATCCTTGTTTAGTCAACATTGTATGTGTCAGCGTCTGAATGTGAAGCACTGACAAAGGTTGATCCATCGTTGACACAAGGTGATCCAGTAACAGGATGCACGTATGACTCTCTTTGATCAATTTGAGCTTCACTAAGGGAGATGAAAGCCATGTTTCTAGAGGTAGATTTGCTTCCTTGATCCAAGAGGATTTCATTCTCTATAATCTTTAGCTTATTGTAGACGTCATCAAACGTAGAACTCTTGTGAGCATTAGTAGCAATAATAGACCTTGCTTCAATCTTCCATGCATCACCAAGACTTTTAAGGAAAGTGGTAATGATATCAGCATCATCATACACTGTTCCCATAAAGGACTATTTGCTTGTGATGTCTAGAAGCCTGCTTCTCACCCCACTTAGCTTTTCATTGGGAAGAGCCTTGAACACAGCATACTCATGCAAGAGTTGCTTCTTCTTCTCTGAGGCAGTATCATCATTACCACCATAGTTGACTTGAAGTGCTGCCCAAAGTTCTTTGGCAGACTCAAAACCTTTATACTTGTGCTGATTGCTTGGTCCCAAAGAAAGTTTGAGAATGATTTGGGTTTTCATGTCATTCCTTATTTTTGAAATATCCTCAGTTGAGACAGCTCTCCCATCCGAAGGTCTTTCTTTTCGATACTCTTCAGTTGAGCCCTCAATTGATCTTGCAGCAATAGCAGTAGCAATCTTAGCAGCCTTCTCGAATGTGTTTCCATATTTAACAATTTACTATAGAGTGTGATCATGAATTTTAAGGTACTGTTCAAAATTGAACTTCCATAGCTCAAAGTTGTTAGGGTCTAGCATGGGGATTTTTAGGTTGTGACTTTAGGAGGAGGTCATATCTGGAGTAGACATCTTGTCTGGTTTTTAGGGTTTCTTGAAAAATTAGGGTTTTTTTGGAGATTTAGGGTTTTTAGGGTTTCATGTTCTTTAGATCAAAGTTCCTCAACAAGCTCTAATACCACTTGTTGATCCCAAACTTAGATCGATTAGCTTTGTGTTAACGAGATTAGATCAAGTTAAACACTTAGAGAAACTTTGTTGCATGAACAATTCAAGTATTATGCGGAATTAATACTTGAATGAAGAACAAGCAAAACAAGTAAAACAAACATTCACTCTTGATTGATGAAACAAACTTGCGTACAATGAAAGTATAAAACGTATATAAAAATGTGACAATCCGTCAATTTACGATTGATATTTTATTCTCAAATATTATTTGAAAAATATTATTTTAATGTCACAATATGAACTCACTTATTTTTGGGAAGAAATTTGGATTTACGTCTTGAAGTAGCATCGACTACGTTTAAACCGGAGGATTCTACGTTACGTACTTACGTTTACATACACCGTCTTTGGTGACAGTCCGACATTTCAAAAAATAAATTTATCCGTGAATATTATTTTGGAGTTTTAAATTTGTGTTAGTTCATAAACTCACAAATTTACGAGAAGAGATTAGGACTTACGATTTTATTTTTAACGTCCTTTACGACTAAACCGGAAACCTTAGGATTACGTATTTACGTTTTCGAACTCCGTTTTTGATGAGACAATTTTTATTGGATTCGTTTTGTGACGTTGATTAATAATTTATAAAAACGTTTTCCGTAAAACGACCCGAGGGCACGCAAATCGAGAAAACTAGAATCGAGAAATACCCGTAAACTAGTGAGATGGGACAAAACACATTGTCCCACCCCACTAGCTTGGTTTGGATGGCACACTTGACACCACACACTAAGGTGGCATCAAGTTAAGCTAACACATTACAAGTGTAAGCCTAGCTTACATTTTAAGCTTTCAACTTCCACTAACTCTCAAAACTAGCAACTAGTTTTCACTTCCACCATTTTTTACATGCAAACCACCATAAACACTCTCCTCTCTCTCTCTAAATTCGTCCCATATTCATCAAGAACAACCCTCATTTGATCAAATTTAACCATGAAATCATATGTTATTTACATATATGATGATGCCCTTTTGAAAGCCCAATTGATTGGTGCAAGTTATAACATCCAAAGAGGAGTTGCTATGGAGTATTGGGGCTGATTTTCCACAAGGTATTCATGAAGATTGGTGATCTTGAAGATGGTCATGGTTATCCACAAGTTTCTCCATTCAAATCCATGTCAAACTCATAACCTACATCAACATGGTGGTATAAAGATTGTCCTCCTCATCTTCTTATTATTTTGATTATGTAAACATGTATTTTATTTCCTATTGTATATGTATATGATGATTATATTATGATAAAAATGTTATGTGGGGATTTGTTGTTGATAAACAGGATTAAAAAGGTGAAAAACCATATGAAACAAGGTTAAAATCTTGGTTAAATTTGATGGCTGTATAAAACAGTAAAGAACCATATGGTAAACTGATAAAATGATGAAGTGCAATGGACTTACAGTAAGCTATGGGTCTTGTACACATGTGAGAGTTGGCCATGCAATGGAATCAAAATAATGAGTGAGATATGATCAAAACAAGTTTAGGGTATAAATCTGAGGTTACTGTTTTGGACGATTTTTAGAAAATATTTAGAAGATGATTCAACAGTAGCTATAGAAGAGTTAAATGTAGCACATATCATATAGTTTATGTGATAAAAATTTGAGCTTCTATCTCCCTATATAACTCAAGATATGGCAGTTTTGGTGAAAGTGAAGATAAAAATCAGAGTTTTGAAAAATAAAGTATAATACTATTATATAAGCACTCAAAATTATATTGTATAAAATGTAAAGTCAAAACCCACTAACTCATGAATTTTATTTATATAAATATGTTAAAGGTTAAATAAGTGGACATTTTATAAAAATGTTAACTTGTTAAGTTTTATAAGTTATAAAACTATAAACATGATTTTTACGACTTTTTCGGCTAATACCGTAAAATTAACGTTTTTGTTAAATAAAACTTAGATGGTTGGACCCGTCTAATGAAAACTTTATAAAACTTATATACTGATATATAGACATGTATAACAAGTAAAAACCGATAAAACCCTAACTATAGGGCATACGGACATTAACGAGCTAAGTAAACATAGTGGACTAACTTGAGCTAATAATTGGACTAAATGAGATAAACACTCATAAAAAGAACTTATTGGGCTTAACCCATTTGGGCCCAACATGGAAAGTTTAAATACTGATAATATAAGTACAAAATGGATTAAAACAAGTTAAATAACTTATAATAAGTTTATTGGACTTAAAACGTGTGAATAGGTAAAACTAGTAAACTAGTATAAAAGTTATGGACATATAACACAAAAATGAGTAAATGAGAATATATAAACCCACTTGATCATCATATATATATAATCATCATATGTATACATAATTGTTATTTTTATAAAGTCATTGGACATGAGTCTAAGACGAGTATTATTTGTCTAGGTTTCCGTGATTGAAGCACGTACCGTACGTCCGAATTGCCGATAACCCGTCTTCCCACATCAACGTGAGTTCATAGCCTCGCACTCTTTTAAATGTTTTTATAAATGTTTTATAAACCCGCGAGGGAGATAACATGTTAGTTTTTTTATAAAATAGGACACCATTTGTCCCGATTGTTTGTTTATTGATTATGGACCCGAATGATTGAATGACCCGATTGTATGACCCGATAAATGATTAAAGGACCCGATAGATGAAATTAAATGGATTATTAAAGTTAGGTTATGTCACTAGAAGTCCCATTAGCATGAATTGTGAACTACCGGGATTTGGTAGACGCTTATGCATTTAATAGTACTATTTGGGGACGATCACCCCAGTTCGCGCCTTGACGGTTGATCCCCGTCGTGCCACATTGATTGGTAAGCGAATTTATGTATGAGAAGATTTCCATAGCGTGACCTTTGTGACGACACGCTACTTTAGATGGGCAAATTGTGGATCAGGTTAGCTACCCGTTGTTGGTTTAGTAAGGTAACAATGTCATGCGGCTTATAATAATCCAAATCACCGAAATACTATTAGACGCTTCGAATTACGATGTATTGCCTGACTAGCAATACAGGGTCATACTACTGATATTATGTTCGTGTTTTGGTTTTCATAACCATATTCATATAACGGTTTTTATTTGATTTTATACAACGTCATAAGACGTATTGTATGATGTTTTTACGACATTGGCTCGTATAATAATTTTTAAGGCAAATGCCTATATTATGATTTTCGATAAGGATTTATATAAAATGACTTTCGCTATTTTATGGCCTATTACAAAGATTTGTATAAAACGATTTTGGCTATTTTACGGCCTATTACAATGATTTGTACGAAGTGATTTTTGGTACTAATTTTATACCAAAGTTATATTGATGGAATTTATTAAACTCTATGAATTCACTCGGCGTTATCGCTGACCTTTTCTTTTAACATGTTTTATCTCAGGTACTTGAAGGTAATTCTCGGGAAGACAACAAGAATTCATGGCCCGCACTTAAACAATATTTTCCATTCAAAATACTTGTAAAACTTTGTATGAAATGTAATGACTTGGGACCGATGTAACTTTTATATTTATGAATGGAAATGATTTATTATCAAACGACGCGATTTTTATGCGTTGTCTATGATGTGAGTAATGTGCTATCCCGTAACACCAACTAGTCTTCCGCTGTACTGAGTTGTATAAATTTGGGGGTGTTACAGTTTGGTACCAGAGCTCTCGTTATAGAGAAAGAAATATTTTTAAAACCAAAGGTTTTTAATAAAACATTTCAAAAACTTTTTACTAAAAACATTTTTCTAAAAATGTCTAAAAATCTTTTGACTATAACGGTGCCGAAGAATTCCCGAGTTACCGACAAGGCCAAGACTGAGAAGTGTTATTTTAATATATATATATATATATATATATATATATAACTTGGATTATATATATATGATGTAATTTTATTACATGATTGTTTGATGATTATTTTGATTTTGATACGAGGTATTTTTACGACGTAGATTGTCACAAGTAACCCTAACTCCCCTAGTAAATTAATCGAAGCTATTCTCGTAGGAATTCTAGCTATCCTAGATCTAAACCAAGTTGTGGATATTTATGATCCCAACAAATAGTTGATATTCGTAGAAATGTAGATATTAGTTGATTGTGATTTTGAAAAAGAATTGGCGAGATTAAATCTGATATCGATGTCATGACGATCTTTCCTTATAGAGTGGAGTTTGACAAAACGTTACCACCTAGAAAGATGTCATCTGATTCGTTGTCATCCAATTCTTAAATTGAAAACGAAAGGGTGAATGTTGCACTTGAGGCTGTCATTGGAACCATTACCCAAAAGCCTCATGCCACTAATACCTTTCCGAGAAGTCTAATTGAATGTGTGAGTCATCTAGTGACTCATTTGATAATTGTTGTTGTAAGAGCTAATAGGATTGGAAATGAAGTGTTGATCATATCGAGCTTTTATTGCCCTATTAAGGTATATGAATAAGATTGAAAGTATTGGGAAATGACGTAGGATATCGAATTGAGTATAAAATTGGTTGAAACTTGAATAAAGTAAAATTTAACCCGTATGGAATATGAGATTGTTAAAAGGAAGTCATTAAGTTCTGTGATTGAATTATAAGGTTGTAATTGATTATTGATTCGTGTTAAGTGTTGTTCCTAGACCATTGTACACTAACGAGGATGCCCAGTGTCCAATAAATAAATTGAAGAAATCTTCTTCTGAATTGGGACCGATGGATCTTCCGGGACAGGCAGGACACCTAATGACTCTTGTAGATTAGTATTCATTGTGGTATCTTTTAAAAATCCCTAACTTAACTGAGATATCAGTTGGTAGAATGAGTTATGAGAATTGTATGACATAGTGACATGTAATGTGTTACGGTACAATTTTGACTTGTTTGTGATTAATGAAAAGACTACATTTGATTGCTAAATTCTACATGTATCGATGTTATCTATCTTTTATTGCTTCATCCTAATGTTCGCATTAGTGATGCAACCATTGAACAAGTACTCATCTCGATTTGAGTTACGTTGTGCATTATTCTTTTGAGCGCCATCGAGATCATGAACCTCATGATTATTTAGCTAAGCTCATTTCCTATCATATCGTAGTCAGTTCTTGGTGAACAACTTTTCATCACTCTTTTGTAGATCACTAATTGTTTTTATAAGTTAAAACAGTATCATTTGAGAAAAATTGAATTTTCATCACTAAGAGGATTATTCAAAGTGAGATTTATAAGTGATTGTTATCGAAATGAAGTTGTTTATAAAACACTTTGAAAAACTTAATTGTTTTCATAACAAAGAAAATCATTGTAAATTTATTTTTGATTCTTATTTAAGAATTAAGCATGGAAATGTTTTTATTATAAACATGATGATAAAATTTTGACGAACTGAGTATTGCATCGTTAATCTTGAAATTGTATATAGTTGCGCGCCTACATACAATTTGGAATGGACCATGCAAGACTGATTAGTAGTCACCATAAAACTAATGAATAAACACTACATTTTCTATGAGGATTGTGAAAGATTAAATTTTAATGAGATCTGCAAGAAGTGAAAAATAAGGACATAATGTTCGGGACACCTACATATGTGCCCGTACCATTTATTCTTTTGAGTCGAATTTACTCATCTGTGGAAATTGTCTTACTCGACAATTGACAATTCTTTCTGGACAAATTCTCCCGTAGTGAGATTCTTAGGAAAAATATTTGATTACCGAGTGTTGATACCCGACTAGATGTATTGACGTTCTTATCATTTCTTTTGATTTGATTTCATTTGAATGACCTGGGTTACGATCCGAGGAGCTTTCGAATGCGTACTCAAATTATGAAAACATGGGATATATTCATATTCGTTAAATGTTTTCGTCTGTATCTGATTTGAAATTCTCTCGCATAGATTATGCGTTGACCTTACTCTTTTAATAGTAGTTGTATATCCTAATATCCCTGAATTTGTGAAGGATTATGAATTATTATTAGTCTTTTGAGAAGTTCACATCTTATCAACGGCAATGAAACTGAAAAGATGATAATACCGGTAGAATGGATTGATTGATTGTGACATGACGACATTGTCTGAATTGATGGGAACTCGAGTAGAATTCCCTAAATGATAAGATGTTGATTATCAAAAGTGATCTAAATAATTCTTGACGGATGCCCGTATCTTGCATTTAGACTTGAGATTATACGGTGAATGGTTGTGAACTAGTTATAGATATTGTAATCTAGAAGAACATAATATGAATTTATTAAAAGATGTTTATCTTATCTGAAACTTTAGGAGGTATTTATTGGTGAATTACCTAAACTTTCGCCATTAAGGCAAGTTGAAATTGGTATTGATTATATTTCTGGTGCTGCACTTGTGGCTTGTGCACTGTACGTCAGCACCATCTAAATTAAAGGAATTACCATACAACTGAGAAAGTTGTCGGAGAAAGATTCTATTATACCAAGCCTGTCATCCTGAAGAGCTATGGTGTTATCTTTCCTTATATTTATAGATTACTGTGACTGAGTAAATTGACAATCGAAAACGATATCCATAACTCAAAATGGAAGATTTGTTCGATCATTTACAAGGTTTTGATCCACGGCATGGTTATCATCAACTTCGCATCTGCGAAAAAGATTATCTATTCCAATCACTACATCCGGTACTTGTAATGAACATTATGAGTTTCACATGATGTCGTTTGATTGACTAATGCACATGTAGTATTCATAAATTTGGTGAATCACGTGTGTAGGCTGTAATTTGATAAAATTCATGCTCGTGATCATTAAGGACTATTTGTTTGTATATAAGAATAAGAATGAGTTAATAATTATTTATAGACTGCCCTAAATTGGCCGAAAAATGTAAACCTATACCTTAAATATTTAACATAAGACTTAAGACTTAATCCTTTACATAAAATGACCATTGGTTTAATAATGGTAAGATGTATGCATATAGACTCTTCAAAAATTAAGAGCCCTTTTAAGACTTTGGATTTTTCCAAAAAGAAATGAAAATATGTTTTGACAAATGTTGTAACAAAGGATTTTAAGGGATTATTCCCTTATACACAAACCATTTAACTAAACTTCTGTTTAGGGGTAAATGTTTGTGTATACTTCTAGACAACTTAAGAAGAATTGAGGAAACTATATAACTTATTACTTAAAATTTGAAATGACAACTTTTGCTTTTCAACTAAGAAAACTTTGACCAAAATATAACCAAAGATTTTTCAAACGTTTACGAATCTTATTAATTATTTTCGATAAATCAACAAAAATCTTGTTAATTAAATTCAAATTTATTTTGAACATTTTATATAATTGGTCGAACTAAGAAATTTAAAACTTTGACGTTTACGCTTCATAAAAATTAACTAATAATTATTTAATTAGTTGTAATAATTATCGACGCTTTAGACGCCGGATTGAGAAAAACTGATAAAAATGATAGATGAGACGAAACTGAAACTTAGAAATTATGAAGAAAGAAATTTTGAATAAATACGGTTATGATACCTATTTCATCAGGAAGGTGAACGTAATTACTGACGCATAATGTAGAAGGAATATCTAAGTGAATTGTGAACATGATAACTATATCATCATGAGAGGTGAATATAGATACCGACGCATTATGTAGAAAAGATAAAGAACCAGTTAGGACATGTTCCTTAATAATGAAGGTGCAAAATAAATTGCCGAACAATATAAAAGAATAATAAAATAAACAATGTTTGTAAAAAGGATAATATAAATAGTGAAGGGTTTCACGGCTAATGTGAACCATTAGAATTGAGAAGCCGATAGCGTTAAATGTATAAAAGGCCACTGGTGGTTGCCTAAATATGGAGATTATGAGATGTAGTTATATTGGAATCTTGTAAGTATAAGTATTATATGTATGTCATTTTTTTGACTAAAAGTATCTTTGTCTGAAGAAGTTGTACTAATGGAAATTATGAAGGCAGAGATCGCCTCATACATTAGTAAACGTCTAGTTATTGCTAAGGTCATCATCTGAATTAGATTCGATTTGGGTCATCGTCGACAGACTGACCAAATCTGCTAATATCATTCTCGTTAATAATAGAATCTTGATGAAGAAATAGACTCTTTTATTTAAAAGAGTTATGTAAACATAGTGTGCCTGTATCGATCATCTATATATCAAGATCCTCGCTTCGCATCGAATTTCTAGAGATTTGCTCAGAAATCATTGAGAACGAACCTTGATGAGGGTACTTTTTACCACCCCAATCGAAGGGACGAGGTAAAGTAACGATACAAAGTAAAATAAGTGCTGTGTTATGTTTGAATGAATGACCTTTGGTAATAAATCGTATAATCGTTTTCCTTTGGAAAGATTATCATTGATAACTATCGTATTAGGATCGAGATCGAATCTTGTTAAGCTTTAGAAATTAGAGCATCTGTAGGCAGGAGTTGAAATGAAGACATCCGACATACACCCACTGTGAGTTGGACATGTCTCTTAGGTTTAAGGTTTCCTATGATGGCGAACCTATCCTTGCAAAATACCCGACCCGCGAGATCTGAAATGATTGTTGAAATTAGGATCTGACTATTGACAGCCGGTAGTGGGCAAGAGGTTATTTGAATGTGAAATGTAGATCTTGAAGTGCCAAATGGGTAGCGAAGTTATGCCAAAAATTTTAACCTTGGAAAAATGAATTCATGATCTGACAAATCATGGGATATAAGTCCCCGTTGTATGGGACCATTGAAATGATGTAAAAGTTGGGATTGAAAGGCATATAAGCTGGATCTACGCTAGGACTTCAAGAACCGCGTGAATTATGTTTCGTAAATCGCACTTGATGGAATACCTATCAAGTGAAATTCTGATTATTCTTAATAGAGCTTAGATCGGCGAAAAGTTGCATTCATCAAAAACCCGTAAACATCATGGATAGAGAAAGTAAGTCAACATTAAGCCTGATCTTATTCCCGTAGTTATGTTTGATAGAAACTCGCGTATTGTAATGAATTACACTTGTGAGAAAAGACCGAATGTGGAGGAAATACCCACATGGCTTAAACTCTATAAGAAGCGAGTAGTAAGATGATCTTTGAGGACAAAGATCCTGTTTAGGGGTAAATGCTGTGACAATCCGTCAATTTACGATTGATATTTTATTCTCAAATATTATTTGAAAAATATTATTTTAATGTCACAATATGAACTCACTTATTTTTGGGAAGAAATTTGGATTTACGTCTTGAAGTAGCATCGACTACGTTTAAACCGGAGGATTCTACGTTACGTACTTACGTTTACATACAACGTCTTTGGTGACAGTCCGACATTTCAAAAAATAAATTTATCCGTGAATATTATTTTGGAGTTTTAAATTTGTGTTAGTTCATAAACTCACAAATTTACGAGAAGAGATTAGGACTTACGATTTTATTTTTAACGTCCTTTACGACTAAACCGGAAACCTTAGGATTACGTATTTACGTTTTCGAACTCCGTTTTTGATGAGACAATTTTTATTGGATTCGTTTTGTGACGTTGATTAATAATTTATAAAAACGTTTTCCGTAAAACGACCCGAGGGCACGCAAATCGAGAAAATTAGAATCGAGAAATACCCGTAAACTAGTGAGATGGGACAAAACACATTGTCCCACCCCACTAGCTTGGTTTGGATGGCACACTTGACACCACACACTAAGGTGGCATCAAGTTAAGCTAACACATTACAAGTGTAAGCCTAGCTTACATTTTAAGCTTTCAACTTCCACTAACTCTCAAAACTAGCAACTAGTTTTCACTTCCACCATTTTTTACATGCAAACCACCATAAACACTCTCCTCTCTCTCTAAATTCGTCCCATATTCATCAAGAACAACCCTCATTTGATCAAATTTAACCATGAAATCATATGTTATTTACATATATGATGATGCCCTTTTGAAAGCCCAATTGATTGGTGCAAGTTATAACATCCAAAGAGGAGTTGCTATGGAGTATTGGGGCTGATTTTCCACAAGGTATTCATGAAGATTGGTGATCTTGAAGATGGTCATGGTTATCCACAAGTTTCTCCATTCAAATCCATGTCAAACTCATAACCTACATCAACATGGTGGTATAAAGATTGTCCTCCTCATCTTCTTATTATTTTGATTATGTAAACATGTATTTTATTTGCTATTGTATATGTATATGATGATTATATGATGATAAAAATGTTATGTGGGGATTTGTTGTTGATAAACATGATTAAAAAGGTGAAAAACCATATGAAACAAGGTTAAAATCTTGGTTAAATTTGATGGCTGTATAAAACAGTAAAGAACCATATGGTAAACTGATAAAATGATGAAGTGCAATGGACTTACAGTAAGCTATGGGTCTTGTACACATGTGAGAGTTGGCCATGCAATGGAATCAAAATAATGAGTGAGATATGATCAAAACAAGTTTAGGGTATAAATCTGAGGTTACTGTTTTGGACGATTTTTAGAAAATATTTAGAAGATGATTCAACAGTAGCTATAGCAGAGTTAAATGTAGCACATATCATATAGTTTATGTGATAAAAATTTGAGCTTCTATCTCCCTATAGAACTCAAGATATGGCAGTTTTGGTGAAAGTGAAGATAAAAATCAGATTTTTGAAAAATAAAGTATAATACTATTATATAAGCACTCAAAATTATATTGTATAAAATGTAAAGTCAAAACCCACTAACTCATGAATTTTATTTATATAAATATGTTAAAGGTTAAATAAGTGGACATTTTATAAAAATGTTAACTTGTTAAGTTTTATAAGTTATAAAACTATAAACATGATTTTTACGACTTTTTCGGCTAATACCGTAAAATTAACGTTTTTGTTAAATAAAACTTAGATGGTTGGACCCGTCTAATGAAAACTTTATAAAACTTATATACTGATATATAGACATTTATAACAAGTAAAAACCGATAAAACCCTAACTATAGGGCATATGGACATTAACGAGCTAAGTAAACATAGTGGACTAATACTTGAGCTAATAATTTGACTAAATGAGATAAACACTCATAAAAAGAACTTATTGGGCTTAACCCATTTGGGCCCAACATAGAAAGTTTAAATACTGATAATATAAGTACAAAATGGATTAAAACAAGTTAAATAACTTATAATAAGTTTATTGGACTTAAAACGTGTGAATAGGTAAAACTAGTAAACTAGTATAAAAGTTATGGACATATAACACAAAAATGAGTAAATGAGAATATATAAACCCACTTGATCATCATATATATATGTATACATAATTGTTATTTTTATAAAGTCATTGGACATGAGTCTAAGACGAGTATTATTTGTCTAGGTTTCCGTGATTGAAGCACGTACCGTACGTCCGAATTGCCGATAACCCGTCTTCCCACATCAACGTGAGTTCATAGCCTCGCACTCTTTTAAATGTTTTTATAAATGTTTTATAAACCCGCGAGGGAGATAACATGTTAGTTTTTTTATAAAATAGGACACCATTTGTCCCGATTGTTTGTTTATTGATTATGGACCCGAATGATTGAATGACCCGATTGTATGACCCGATAAATGATTAAAGGACCCGATAGATGAAATTAAATGGATTATTAAAGTTAGGTATGTCACTTAAAGTCCCATTAGCATGAATTGTGAACTACCGGGATTTGGTAGACGCTTATGCATTTAATAGTACTATTTGGGGACGATCACCCCAGTTCGCGCCTTGACGGTTGATCCCCGTCGTGCCACATTGATTGGTAAGCGAATTTATGTATGAGAAGATTTCCATAGCGTGACCTTTGTGACGACACGCTACTTTAGATGGGAAAATTGTGGATCGGGTTAGCTACCCGTTGTTGGTTTAGTAAGGTAACAATGTCATGCGGCTTATAATAATCCAAATCACCGAAATACTATTAGACGCTTCGAATTACGATGTATTGCCTGACTAGCAATACAGGGTCATACTACTGATATTATGTTCGTGTTTTGGTTTTCATAACCATATTCATATAACGGTTTTTATTTTTAATTTTATACAACGTCATAAGACGTATTGTATGATGTTTTTACGACATTGGCTCGTATAATAATTTTTAAGGCAAATGCCTATATTATGATTTTCGATAAGGATTTATATAAAATGACTTTCGCTATTTTATGGCCTATTACAAAGATTTGTATAAAACGATTTTGGCTATTTTACGGCCTATTACAATGATTTGTACGAAGTGATTTTTGGTACTAATTTTATACCAAAGTTATATTGATGGAATTTATTAAACTCTATGAATTCAATCGGCGTTATCGCTGACCTTTTCTTTTAACATGTTTTATCTCAGGTACTTGAAGGTAATTCTCGGGAAGACAACAAGAATTCATGGCCCGCACTTAAACAATATTTTCCATTCAAAATACTTGTAAAACTTTGTATGAAATGTAATGACTTGGGACCGATGTAACTTTGATATTTATGAATGGAAATGATTTATTATCAAACGACGCGATTTTTATGCGTTGTCTATGATGTGAGTAATGTGCTATCCCGTAACACCAACTAGTCTTCCGCTGTACTGAGTTGTATAAATTTGGGGGTGTTACAAAAACTAAAACCTAAAGGCCTCCTTTTATAGATTAAGGAGCCTTGCACAAGAGTCTACGTATCAGCTATTTTAGGTAAAGATAAATATAGAAAATACAATGTCAAACATATCTTTACTAAAAGTACAAAACGTGTAAACTAAGTATTCTATCAGTGCTTGGACTTCTTCTCATCAACGCTTGGATACTTCTTGTCAACGCCTGATCTGTCAGCGCTTGACTTCTTCCTATCAACGTCCAAATAACTCTTGTCAGCGTCTAAGTGTCTTGGCTCATTTTATTCCTAACACAAGTTACTTAGTAGGTAGTGACTATAGTTTATACATTGGTGTTTCTTTTCTTTCTACTAACCTTTGTATGTAGCTTGTCACCATAGCTCGATTACTTGGTGCCCCAAGCTAAGGAGAGTTAACACTAAGGGGGAGCTACTAGCAAAGTCGATTCTTCTATTCTTCAAAGACTTGTGCTAAAAAATTTTCTTCGACAAAGGGGGAGAAATGATAGTGATAAACTCGTTAATAATTCGAAAACTTTTGTTTTTATATACCTGAGTTTATAGTTGCCGTAATCAAAAAGGGGGAGATTGTTAATGCAAGCAATGCCTAAAAACAGTATTAGCGTTAACTAATCTTTCTTAGTTTTGATCACGACAAAGAATAAAGACATTTATCATCAAAGACAATCGAAAGACGAATAATTCAACAAACACTATCATCAATGTAATAATCATTTAAGTCTTACACAAACATATCTAATCATGTTTTGTGATCATAGAAAGTGATTAACCTCAAAACTCGCATTTTCACAAATGTGACAAAAGATTTTAATAAATTTTATTTTAAGAAAATGTTTTATTAAAATGGAAATTGAAAATTTGAATATGGCATAATCCAAATGCCATAGGAATATCTTTTGAAGGTAAAATCTACCTCAGATAACATTTCCCCACTAAAAGACAAAAAGGAGCGTAGTCTACTCTAGGCGGTTCCCCAAATAGCTATGTGGTTCGTTATCAATAATGAACCGCACAATATTTAAGGAACTGCCCCCAAAGAGCCGGTGTGTTTTGTCTCCTACAAATAGTGGATCAAATTTTCAGTTTCCAATATAATACCCTGAACTTAACGCCATTATTTTACCCTAACTATGTAATTGATCTTGGTATGGTACATATCGTTATGTTTGAGCGTTTATGTTGAAACCGGTAATATGTGGCTTTATTTAAATGTTTTGACGATTAAAGAATACTGATAGTGATCATGGATGCCCAAATATTATATTTTAGTATCGATTATTTTGATATTTGAGATTTTTGAAATTTTTATTTCATTACGTATTAAGTCGAGTCGGAATCTTACTATTTCATATTGTTTGCGTTTAATTATTAAAACGATCGATTTAATAAACGAGATTTATATTTTTATGAAGCCGGGACGAAACCCGACTCCCGTAAATTTTAAATACCAACTAGGTATCATTCCCGCTCTTTAAAAGTTATTTTGAAACACAGGCCAAAAGATAGCCAATATCGCACTTTCTACCCTTCCTCCACTATATATAAACTTCAACTAACACACATACACTCATTTTTCACCTACAAAAATGTGTGTTCTCCCATCCCCTTTCTCTATAGGCTACGGCTACACCACAACCACCATAATCCCCCATCAAATTTCATTTTTGAAGAAAACTAATCAAAGACCCATCTTGGAATTCATCTTGTGAGCATTTTGATCTAAGAAAATCTCACATGCATGAACTTTTATTTTTCAAAAGATTTTAGTGACGAACATGTGACTTGATCCATTTTGCTTATTGTAAGATTCCTTGTTTAGTTATTATTATTATAACTATTTTTATTTTTGAGTGCATGTATTTGTTTTTTATTTTGATATAATTCATGTGATCATGCAAGTGAATCTAAGGGTTAGGAGTTGTTGGGGATGATGGATATAGGTTATTTGAGGTGTTGATGAAGTTGGAAATAGGTCAAAATGAAATTTTGTATGGTTTTAAAGAGTCATTCTACATCAGTGAGTTTAGGAGTATTTTTCGTGGGTTGAATTTTGAATAAAGTTTGGTAGGATGGCAGATTGTCGTAGAAAATTTCTTAAGCTCGGATTTGGTATAAGGTAGACCTTCCAACTTAATACGAGGAGGAAGTTATGCTAGTTTGATTATTCGCGAACCGGGGGACGAGTATTGACACAATACGGAATTGTTATCGATATTTGGATGAATCTCGGGGACTATAAAATGAGTTTTAAAAATGGTCAAGGGCTGATCTCAGGGCCTAAACTTAGAATTCCGAGTCTATTTTCAAATTCAAGTTTCGGTTTTGTAAATGGGAATGTTTAAGGAAGTTAAAATGGTTTTACGAGTCAAGTGTGCAAAACTGTCCGGTTTTTGAAGTTTAAAGATGTGTTGAGCAGACGGCCTTAGGAATAATATCTTTAGATAAAATTTAAACTGAGTTTTATTCAGGTTATGTGTGAGTTTGTCACTAAGTTTTGTCGAAAACAGAGTTGTTTAAGTGGGGGAAAACAGTGAGTATATTTAATATGTACTTGTTGAGTGCTTTTGGGGGTAGTTAGATTGGCGTAAGAGTTTGAAGTAAGAGGCTTATCTATTAGCCTCTAAAATTTCCACAAGTTATAAGTCTAAGGTGCGAGTGTATAGATTCTGGATTTGAGGACCCGAGTCGGTCATTTGACTTGTATTAGTTTGGCATCTTGTGATGGACCAATACCAAGGGTGGTCGTTTTGGAGAGTTGGCGCGTGTTGTTAGGAGTAGAGTGAATTCACTTGCTTTGTTTGGTCATACCTGTGACACCCTAGGTAAATCCCACATCGGCTGTGGCCAGGAGAGATCCATTGTTCATACGATAACAGTCGCTTTCTCATGGCACAACGCATTTTGTGGTCTACTGCACGTGGGATTCTTAGGAACTGGCAGTTAAGCGTGGTCATGTTAGAGTAGTACTAGCTTGGGTGACCTGGCGGGAAGTACTCACACGAGGGCCACAAAGCAAAGCTGTGAGCCTGCGGGCAAAGCGAACGATATTGTGGTCTAAGTAGGTGGGATGTTACAAGTGGTATCAGAGCCACTCCTGAGCCGTTTGGGATGGTGGGGCAAACCTCATCGAGGACGATGAGTCCCGAAGGGGGGTGATTTTGACACCCTAGGCAAATCCCACATCGGCTGTGGCCAAGATAGATCCATGGTTCTAAGATAACAGTCGCCTTCTCATGACACAACGCGTTTTGTGGTCTACTGCACGTGGGGTTCTTAGGAACTGGCATTTAAGCGTGCTCATGTTAGAGTAGTACTAGCTTAGGTGACTTGGCGGGAAGTACTCACATGAGGGCCATAAAGCAAATCCGTGAGCCTGGGGGCAAAGCGAACAATATTGTGGTCTGAGTAGGCGGGATGTTACAGTACCTATGTATTATTTTTAGTCGTTGATTTTATTATATTAAGTATTTATTGAAATACTTAAGTATGTTGCTAAGCGCACACCTTATTTGTTAGGTGGCGACCTTTGACGTGTGTATTTGGGTCATCTTCACTTCAACGATCACTACTACTACTAGCTTTGCGTATCATCTAAGGTGAGTCTATATCCTCGCTTTATACTTATTTTAAGTGTTTTAATCCGCGAGGGGGATACATTCTATTTGAAATGAAATGGAACACAAGTCATGAATGATTGTTTGGATCCGAATGCCTTTTGATTTTCTTGATTGTATAAGTACCTTGTTGCTGAAGTCCCTAAATTCATGAGCCGTTAACTATCTTCTAACTCTTTGTTGTGAGTTGATAATAGCCACTAATTCAAATGGTAGTACTGCGGGGTTGACAACCCTATCTCGGTTAAGAGTTTTACGCTGAGTAATCCTTGGACAGATAATTTCGATGAATAAGAAGTATGGGTATAAAATTAGCACCTGATACTCTAGTAGGGGAAATGGTTTCATCTAAGTCATGCCAACAATTTTAGTGTGGGTGAGTAATTGGTTAAGGGGTCGGTGTCATGAGCTTAATACAATCAAATAACTTTTTCTATTTAAATGAGATGCCTTAATAACAGATTTGACGATCATGATTGGTTTTTCTACTTGTGTTCAAATGATGATTTGCAAAACCTTTAGATTAGCTAAACCGTTGTGTTGACAATATTAAGCACGTATTCCAGGTAATCAAGATTGATAGCAGCGGAGCATGCGAGGAGGAGGTCGGTGCTTACCTGTCTAACTTTGATTATTTTTCATCCTTCTAAAATAAACTATTTCTTAAAGTCTTTTGAGAAGATTGTTGTGTTGGTAACGGTTTTTGGAACAAAACGTTACTTTGATGGTATCTTTTAGGATGGAAAATATTTTAGACAATGTATATATTACTTTAACGTCTCTTTTGAGGTCGTGTTCCTATGATTGTGTGTGATGTGCTATAAGTAACGCCTAATGTGGATATTCCGCTACGTGGTAATTTGGGTGTGTTACATCCAAGAACCTTTTTGGACATTCTTTCTGCCTCTTTTCTCTTTTCTATATCTTAATCATTAGTAAATGATCACTTAATTTGTTAAGTATGTTTACTTATGATTATCCTCTTGATCCTCTTCTTTACTTGTCCAAAGAGAAGATCACTCACACATTTGTGATGTGATTAAAGATGAAGCCTTGATGAAGATCATCCTTCCTTAGATCTAGTCATGTTCATCATTTTATATTTGTGTCTTGTGTAGATCCAATGTATTTGTGTATACTTGGATTAGTGTTGTGTTAATCCAATGTGTTTGTAAATACTTGGATTATTCTTGTGTAAATCTATTGTACATGTGTATACTTGGATTTGTCTTGTATGGATCTAAGTTACATGTGTATACTTGGATACGTCTTATTGAGTTGTAATAAGTCTTGTGTGTTAGTTCTCACTAAACTAGAAAGTGATGTGTGTATGTATCTTGTGAGTTCTCACTAAACTTGAAAGTGAAGAGTCGTGAAGATTGGTTCTAGCTTTGGATTAGAACTCGACATGTAGCCTTGTGTCTGAAAAGAAGATGGGCGATGAAGATTGGTTCTAGCTTTCGATTAGAACTCAACATCTAGCCTTGTGTCAGAAAATGGTGAAGTAGGCGACGTGTGTAGATTGTTCCTAGCTAAGATTAGGACTCGAAATTTATCTTAGTGTCAGAAAATAATGTAAGGGACGTTGTAAGGTTTTCTCCGCCAAGAAGGGAGCTTGTGGATATAGTGGAAATCTCGAGTAAGGTGTACTCGAGGAGTGGAGTAGGAATGAAGAGAGAGATTCGTTGCCGAACCACTATAAATCTTGGTGTCGTACCTTAGGCTGTTTCTTACCTTACTCTTTACTTATGTTTTCATTCATACATTGTGTAGAAACTAGAGGGGGGGTTGAATTGTTTCTCTTCGGTTTGTCTCCTAATTAAAATTCCTTTCAATCAGGTGAGTACCAAAACTATCTTTTACTTCAAAGCTAGTTGTATAATGATTAGGTTCAATTCTAATGCATTAACAATGACAAGTAGTAAGTGTAATGATAATGAAAGTAAGTAAAGAGTAAGGAAAGAAACAACCTAATAGTAATACACCAAGATTTATAGTGGTTCGACAACGAAGCTCTATCCTCGTTCCTACTCCACTCCTCGAGTACACCTACTCGAGATTTACACTATATCCACAAACTCCCTTCTTGGCAGAGAAAACCTTACAACGTCGCATACATTATTTTTCGACACTAAGCTAAATGTCGAGACCTAATCTTAGCTAGGACCAATCTACACAACGTCGCCTACTTCACCATTTTACGACACAAGGCTAAATGTCGAGTTCTAATCCAAAAGCTAGAACCAATCTTCATACGTCGCCTACTTCACCATTTTCCGACACAAGGCTAGATGTTGAGTTCTAATCAAAAGCTAGAACCAATCTTCACGACTCTTCACTTTGAAGCTAAGTGAGAAATTACACAACTCACACACAAATCACTTTGTACTTTAGTGAGAACTAACACACTACACATTACAACTCAACTAAACATATCCAAGTACACACATGTGCAATGGATTTACACAACACTAATCCAAGTATTCACAAATAGCTTGGATGAAAACAACTACTCCAAGTATTCATAAATACATTGGATCTACACAAGACACACATAAACAAATGATGAACATGACTAGATCTTTAGGAGAGGATGATCTTCATCAAGGCTTCATCTTTAATCACAACACAAGTGTGTGAGTGATCTTCTCTTTGGACAAGGTAAAGAAAGGGATCAGGAGGATAATCATAAGTAAACATACTTAACACATCAAGTGATCATTTACAAATGATTAGGATTAAGAAAAGAGAAAGAAGGCTGAAAGAAATGTCCAAAAAGGGTTGTTGAAAATACAGATTTGATCCACTATTTATAGGAGACAAAAACCAACGACTACCTGCACGTGGTTTCTTATTGGTCTAGGCGGTTCCTTATCAATAAAGAACCGCATAGGTACTTATGGAACCGCGGATGTAGACTCCGCTCCTTTTTGTCTTTTAGTGGGCTAGAAATATCGGAGGTAGTTTGAAACCTTCAAAGAATATTCTTATGGCATTTAGAATAAGCCATATTCAAATTTACATTTTCATTTTAATAAAAAATTTTCTAAAAAAGAAAGTTTATTAAAAATCTTTTGTCACATTTAACAAAAGTGAGTTTTAAGGCTAATCACTTTTATGATCATCAAGCATGATTAAGATATGTTAGTGTAATGATTATTACCTTGATGATAGTGTTTGTTAGATAATTCGTTTTACGAGTTTAACTATAAATTTCTTATATAGTTTGTTGTGATCAAAACTAAGAAAGATTAGTTAACACTAATAATGTTTTTAGGCATTCCTTGCATTAACAATCTCCCTTTTTTTGATTACGACAAACTATAAACTCATTTACGTAAAATACAAAATTATTCGAATTATTAGCAAGTTTATTCACTATCATTTCTCCCCCTTTATCGAAGCAAAAAGGTTAGCACAAGTCTTTGAAGAAGAGAAGAATTGACTTTGCTAGTAGCTCCCCCTTGGTGCTTACTCCCCCTTGCTTGGGGCACCAAGTGAAAGGGCTAAGGTGACATGCTACACAAAGGTTAAAAGAGAGAAAAGAAACACCAATGTATATATGTGCACTACCTGCTAGTAACTTGAGAGGGAGGAAGAAAAGAAATCTAAAATTAGAAGTAAGTATTTGTTAAGTATGTCCAAAGAGTGTGTGTTGACAACATCAAAGTTCAGTTGGTGGAATAGAGGAAGAAAAGAAACACCCAAACCAATTGAAATGATTAAAATATCAAGGGGTTAAAAATTTGGAATTTATGGAATCACCCATAAGCTATTTCAAATTTTAACCATGATCAACTCTTTAACAAATGTGTGAAAAAGAATTAGCGGGAAAAAGATAACACACATAACATTCATATTACACAAATATGAAAGAGCATACAAGAGAAATATTCATACACACAATATGAATGTTTAAAGCAAAAAATATGGAAAATAAACCACAAACCATAAACTACTCTAGTAGTGATAATCTTCCAAGATTTCTTAAGTTTTATTTACTCAAACAACTAAAGTACAAAATGTGCCTTAGTTAGAAAAGAAAGACGACGAGGCATCATTCGAAGTTTTGTTCATGGGAACAAAAACTTTTAGAGGAGGTCGAATGAGAAGGAACTCAAGAAAATTTAGCTTGTCATACACATGAGCAAGTTCAATTTGTTGAAATCGACAACAAGCACACGAGGATCCATGATGCAAAACAAAGTCGTTAGATGGGGGAGGACCATGAAGATGAGAGTTTGGTGGACAGGGAGATAATGGATAAGAAATGTTTTCACAATGCCTAGTGAGTTTTGGGAAAGAAGATAGTGTAAGTTTATGGAATTATATTTAATAGTCGTGTGATAGGATTGAACTCGAGAGTATGGGATTGTACTCAATACTTAAAGAGTTAACTTATTTAATAAATATATTTCTTATATTTATTAAATTAAACCGAGCAAATAACTATATAACTTTAACGATTGTTAATTAATTAATAATTAAGTATTAACGAGTGTTAAATAATATATAGTAAGAGGAATAAAAAGGAAGAAGGACGAAAAGTTCCGGAACACCCCACAAGGGGTGTTTCGTCGGTTGGTTACGGCTCCAGGGGGGGCGCAAAAGTTTCCTTTTATTTACTTGGGCTACAATGGGTTGAGACCTATAAATACACCTACTTATCCCTCATAATAAACAACAACTTAAATCTCTCATTCTCCCTCTCTCTTGGTTCGATTGGTTTTCTTGGTTGATCGATTGTGTTAATAATCTAGTCCTAGCCCCTCTCTAGGGTTTTTGGGTAGATTAATTACAAGCGTTGTAGCTCGGTTCTCACATGCTAGAATAACGGTTAGCTCGTTGTATTACGTGTGTACAAGATCGTAATATAGTCTTACTTTAGACTATATCTTGGTGTATTACGGTATAAACCCGAATTGTGGATTGCTTTAGCGTAAAGGTATGTATCCCTAATTCGATTAATTATAACTGTGTTATTATTATCATCTTGTTAAATCGCTTCCGCTATATGTGCTTTGATCTCGTTTAGGGTTTTATATAATTGTTATGGTGTTAATAAACCTTCAGTGGCATCGAGAGCCGTTTTAACATGTTATAATTATCGAAATCTAAAGCTTTTTAACTAATAATTGTTTTGATTTAAAACTACATGTTTTTTAGGTTTTCATAAAATTAAGGTTTTGTTTTTTAAAAAATTAGGGTTTTTTGGCCGAATTTTTAATAAAATAAGAATTGTTTTGAAACTCTAAATTACATGTGGGATAATTTTAGATTAGTTTTCAAGAAAAAATGTTATGTCATGTATGGTTACGATCCGTAGAGATTTAATTGTTAAGATTTATGGGGAATCCATGATTACGTGCATGTTTTCATGGTTCGTAAAATTATATGTTTATATGATTTTATGTGCTACATGATTATTTGATTCAATAAATGTAACACCCTATTTTGATTAATGGAATATCACAGGATAACTATGGCGTGTCATCAAAACATGCAAGGTAATATGTCATAAACATACATGACCCAAGGAATAACCAGAATCAAACATCGGTTCCACAAACATAAGCCCAAAACATAAATAAAATAAATGAACTAAAGGAAGACTAAACAAGCATAAATATATGAAGGCAAGAGGAGAAGAAGTCTAAGGTAGCTCCCATCCTATGCATGTCCTCCAAATGCTCCAGTCTAACCTTGGATACCTGCTGTTTTAGGACATGGACTGAAAGTAACGGCTGAGCAATACGCTTAGTAAACGGATATATGACATAGCATGAATGACATAATATAATAAAGAAAATGTAAAGCATGAATAGCAACGGAAATGAATAAGTCCTAGAAAACCTAGAACATGTTTATAATCTGGTTTTATATTCTGAAAATATAGCTTATGTTTACTTATGACAATATGTATTAGTTTAATATACCAAAATCCAATATAGGTCATGAGGTCAACAACGTGCATGAATACTTGGAGGGGTGACCTCGTCATGTAAATTAGAGGGGATGCCTCTAATTAATTGGTAATGGGTAGGAGGGATCAGCTCCTTGTGAAGGATGCAAGGCACACACCACATTCACCATGAAATCATGACTGAAACTGAACCTAGGATTAGATCACGATCACGTACACTTAATTAATCAAAAACCAAAATCGTCCGGTTTGTCCTTGTGTTTTGAGGTGGCCGGCGGCAAGAGGAGACAAGGGAGGAAAGGGAGAACTTTTTATGTAAACCTAAATTATGATTAAGTTTACCCAGTGTTTTGTTTATTATGGTTTTAAGTTGGGTCATGGGCCAAAGCCCATCTTTTCTATTCCTTTTGTCTTAGCCGCGGCACATGGGGCCCACATGGGGAAAACCGTAGTTTTCCCGAGTTAAATTATTTACGTGATCGTTCATGTTTAATTATCGTGATTTTTATATGTCGTGTAGTTAACACATTTATAATATATACGTAATTACATGTTATTAAATATCGTGACACGTGAATTATAATATAAATGGAAAGTTTTTATTTCCTCGTATTTCCGTGTATTTACTGTTCATGTTTACTATTCATGGTATTTTAATGCGGGTTTTACAACTCTTCCCCTGTAAAAGAATAATTCTTCCTCGAATTAGGGTCGTGATAGCGTTGCGGATTTTACAATTCTTCCCCTCTAAGGATCATTCTTCCTCGAATTAGAGGTAAGACAGCTGATAGAGTTTTAAGAACTGGCGATACACGAAAGCTAAAAGGGCAAGTAACTGAAAGGACATGGATGTGATATGACTGAAAAGGGACATGGAACGTGACATGACTAGAAGAAACATGGAACGTGAGATGACTGAAAGGGACATGAGACGTGACATAATTGAAACGAATATATCTAACTCATGGACCAAAAGAGGATAAGGATCCAGATGGACTCCTCCGTTTCCAAGTGGCTTCCCACTTGGAACGATATTCTAACTGGTCTTGGCGAGAAATAATAATCTTGACCTTCATGACTCTGTCTTGATGATAAAGGAAGTTTGTGGTTCACCAACGTGAGATGGGTTCTCATGGGTCTGATCAATGGCCAAGAAATAACGTGTAAGGACCATAAAACGTTGCGATACGACATAATCTGGAATAATGACACAAGAAACGTCTTAGTAAGGATGTACGAGACATACTGAAACGTATTACGTGAACAATTATGAACGTGATACGTGAGCAATTGTGAACGTGATACGTTGAGATATGGTAAATGTAACATGGCAGACTGATGTTTGTTTGCAAGTCTTAAATTTTTATTCAATATATTACCACATAAATGACTAGAAACATAAACACGGGCAAGTATACCCTTTCATGTATAGCATAGCTTAATATTAAAGTCCAGTTCGTTCCACGGGATTGTTGTTATCAAAATATAAAACAATTACCTCTAGAGTGTCACAAGTTCTAAAGATATACTTAACAATTGGTATTAAAGGGTGTGTTTGGCTAAGGTCATAACCATATGAAAGATAGGTAGCAATGATGAATATAAGCACATAAACAATATAAGACAACATGTCGATTACTAGTCGTACATGCAACATCTAATTGATATGACAAGAATCCGACTAAAGACTTTGTTATATCAAAAGCATTAAGAATGGTTTATGCTTGATTTCGATTACTAAGCTAGTAGATGAGATTATGCAAGAGTTGGTATATGTTTTAATCCACTAATTGTGACAAAAGTGATTAACAAGATTCATTTACTAGATGACATGAAACTCATCCATTCACATGAGTACTAGTCATTGATCATGGATGAATCCAACATATAACAATGGTCTTACATAATAATATATAATACATGAGCATATAAATCACACTTATAATCAAGTACCCAGGGAAAAAGTGCGTCGCACAAAACTAATTGTGCGCCGCACTTTGCCCCAGCAAAGCTAAAAATCGTATCTTATCATAAGGCTATCAAACCTTAACCAAGTGCACATCACACTACTCCATAATAACAGTAAACAAGATCATTTCAACAATATGTAAATCAAAGTAAAGGATTAGCATAAATGAAATGAGAATTATACCATAAGGTGTTTCTCAATAATTGCTCCAAAAGGTTTTATAAGCTTTTAAACTTACTACAAATGGCTAGCAATACTTCTGAGTTCCTTGTTCCAGCACCAATAACATCAACCAACTAAGGTTTACCAACTCTAGTAATTATGATCAAGGATTTGGAAAAATCCTTGATATGAGATTGTCCTAAACAATGGAGAACTTATGGAATGAGAGAGATATATAATATGCCTGGCCATAGGTCTTATTTATAGTTACAATTTCGTAGGTTAAGAATTCTTGGAGTATCCCAAGAGTTCTCCCATAATAGCCATGCATAATGACACTTAATTGTGTAACTGCAGCAAAATGTGCGCCGTACTTTTCCAATTGTGCGTCGCACTTCTTCAGGTGTAAATGTGCGCCGTACTTTCTAGTCTGTGCGCCGCACTTCTTGTATTTCTCCAAAATCAGGGTACTTTGAATGTGCGCCGCACTTTTCTAATTGTGCGCCGCACTTTGGCTCTATTTCAACATAATTCCATCTTTAGCACCTTTCTTCTTTATTCCTTCATTCTTTTCCTTCATGGCTTCTTTCTTAGCTACAATAAAAACAATATTCTTTATTAGTATCAATTCAACACATAATTTATTTATTTACATAACAAAGAAGGACAAATGCATCATTACAAACATGTATAAATGAGGCGTTATCACGGACAATGATGGACGTGACACGTGCAACATATCATGAACGTGATATGAGTAAAGTGGAATGAACATGACATGTGAAACATATCGTGAACATGGAATAACTGAGACGGTAACGCTAACCGGTAAGAGGTAAGACGTGGAGCGTCACCATGAAGATGAAAAGTTTATTAACTCGAGTCTAGTCTCCCAAGCTTGCTGTAAACTTTCCAGAACAAAAGTGAGACTCAAATTGTAAGCGAGAATATGTTTATGAACGTGAATAGTGTCGTGAACGTAAATGCGAAAGAAAAACATAAAATTAAAACAGAGCGTGAACGTAATGATGTAAGCGTACGCGAGTCTTCATTAGAATTGATAGCTGAGAGAGTGCCCAGCGGTCGTGCGATCTCTGGCTGGAAATGTCTGATAATTTGCTAGCTGTGAAATCCTTACGGATGAAAGGATTTTGCAGACTTGGTGAAACGGTTGAAAACAATCCAGATAGCATCACGCTTTTTCTGAGCTTGCGATAGTCTGGTCACAATTCCATGGAGGTCTTGTTCCTTCTCTGTTTCACAATTTCCAAGGGTGGAAGAAACTCCTGACCTGTTGGTGTTCTATCTTAACCTGCCGGTATAACAGATACTTAGATATGAACTTAACTGTATCTTGCTTCATAGAAACTGGATACATAGAAATTTGGAACACTGAGAGTCTTTGTAGTTTAGACTTCTTTTGGCGTAGGGTCCCTTGGAACACCTAATTTAGTGTCGGGTCCCCCTCTTCGCGTAAGCTGAGTCATGGTAAGGTTAACCGTGAGAATCAATGTGATTCCGTGTTTTACTGAGATCGACCAGGAAAACTTTCAGAGTGAAATTTCTTCTGCCATAGAATTTGCAACATAGTGAAAATATGGTCTTGGTGCTCTTCTCTAGACTTAGAGAAGATTGGATTGTAAATGATAAACAACAATAAATTCGTTTATGAGTTCCTGGGGAAACTCCATCCATCATACCCATGATGCTACTGGAGCATTCATGAGACCAAACAAAATCGAATTTAGCATGACCAAATCGTGTGTGAAAAGCAGTCACGGAAATTTCCTGCTCCTTCACTCGCCACTGTTATCAGCATAATGGTTAATTGTTTTTGAAAAAGTGCTTAGCACTCTGTAGTCGATCGTATATGTCGTCAATATGTGGAGGGAAGTAACGGTCATGAATGGTGATTTGTTCACATCGACAGTGGTCGACACATAATCTCATGTTACCGTCCTTCTTCGTGAAGGTTCTTCTGGAATTTATATGGGAAGATTCTGGAATAATCGGCTGGTAGTGAATAAAAGGAATTTCAATAGTCGTGTCATAAATGATAGCTAGGAAATCTTCGCAACCATGGGCTAACAAAACGCGTACTTGTGAAGCAGGAAAATTTGTACAGATTTTCCTGATGGAAAACTATGCTAAATGTATGCAGGAGCCTGAACATTGCTGTACATAATCTGATATGAAATGGAGGTCCATCGCAGCGTGGGTTGTTGTTCATAGTCCATAAACGAAAATCATATCTACTCACATCTGTCCGAGGGAAGTGCGTTAGTAGATTGGATCTTATTGTCATACTGAAACGAATGAGTTCGTACACACGGATGATAAGAATGACATCTTTATGATCATGGATATATGAAATACGAGACCAAGAAATGAAAGTGACATGGTAATATATGAGGTAAAAACGTTGCAGGTTCCTACTGAATGTGCTTCACCTGCCTCCCGCAGAATGAATACTGCGTGTTCAAACAAGAACAACACTCCGGTGATGAGGTTGGAATTCTTATGACCTGATTCATTCATGGCACAACAGAATGGTTATACCCCAAGGAGGGTATTTTGAATAACGTATGGTTATTTCAGATGATAAACGTGAGTCATGTGTCCTGACTCGTGTCTTGAAAAGATATGTGTATGACATGTGTCTTGACTGGTGTCTTGACATGTGTCTTCAGAAAATACACGTGAGGCATGTGTCTTGATGGATGTCTTGACATGAGTCTCGAGATGTGGAACAAAGAAATTTAAAATCTTAGGTCATCATGCCAGAATTTGGCGGATCGGTTGGACTGTTAACCCTTTGTATTTCTAATCATGTCCGTAACTGGAGTTTCTATCGTTATTGTTAGAGTATTTGCTCTCACGGTAGTTGTCACTACATCTTTGACTGTCAGTTAAACGACGGTCATTATCATGACTGTGATTCATGTAACTTTCTAGTTGAGTGGCCGGCTGGTACCGGTTCCCGCTCATATGCTGGAAAAGACCCCTGAATAATCATGTGACATACAATCTAAAAAGGTAAGGAGATGGAATGAAATGGTACATCTGGTGGTTTAAGTTTAATTCTAGTCAGGTTGCTCCGATCTATCGCCTTCTTCCTTGTTTTGTAAAATCTCCAAGCTGAGAGCCGTATCATCTTTTAAGCAACTTCGGTGAGAAGAAAAAAATGTCTGAGAAAATTGAAAATGGATTAGTACCCCACATGGAGTGCGGTAACTGAACTATGACTGGAGTTGGGTACCTAGAGTAAACATGGAACATGGTACATGGACTACACATGGGATTCACATGAGATGATCGATACGGTATCAACCATCTGACATGATCAAGGGACACGAAATAGCCTATCTAATTTAGCGTAGACATAATTCTAGTTGCATAAGAGGCACAAAAAATGATTAAATGGAATCGAATGATTGCCAGCATGAAAACATGATCAATGAAAACCAACCATGGCTATCATGAGGACATGATTAAATATAATCCATCCGTGTCTAGCATGAAGACATAAACAACATGAGGAACCATGAGAAAAAATTAACATAGAGGAGTATGAAAACATAATAAGCATGAAACAAAGTTAACCATGATAGCATGACGGCATAATTAACATAAATCGTAACAATAAAAGAGGAAACGTGAAAAAGTTATGACTGTAATGAAATAAATTTTGAAAATTAATAGTCTGGACGACTAAGAGTCGTTTCATACAAACAATGCAACATAAATGATAAGTCCAATAAAGTATGCAGTGAACATAAAATATGCATGAATAGTTTATAAAGCATGGAGTAGTTTAGTATGCATGAAACAATTTGAAAATGCATGATTTATAAATATGATGATATGTACATGGGTGAACGCCTATGGGTCGGTTCATAAAACAAAAGGGCAAGTGTGGACGCCAATGGGTGGGACCACTAAACAAACAAAAAGTTTCGATAAAAGCACATGCGACTAAATAGGGCCAGTCCTGTACTAACCATTACTTAGTCAAAATACCTGCGACAATGAGATGAATGCATGAAATGAATACATGGAATGAATGAATGCAAACCAACTGTCTAAAAATAACAGAGAACGTGTTACTAAGTATGAACTACTGTGGTTAAGTTCATACTAGTCAAAATTCAAAAGAAAACATTATGCATAAAACAATGACACGTACTAAGTATGGTGACAGTTGTTCAATCCATATTAGTAAAACAATATCGAGGAAAACATCATAGTTGAAAACAAAGAGGTTCGGAAAATATCAATGCGTGGAATATCAGACGTCATCTTGGGAAGATCCTGGTGACTACCTACTAGTCACAGGTTAAGTTAAGAGCCTACAGGTCGAAACCTTGGGCTCTCATACCATAATTGTAACACCCCATTTTGATAAATGGAATATCACAGGATAATTATAGCGTGTCATCAAAGCATGCAAGGTAATATGTCATAAACATACATGACCCAAGGAATAACCGGAATCAAACATCGGTTCCCTAAACATAAGCCTAAAACATAAATAAAATAAATGAACTAAAGGAAGACTAAACAAGCATAAATATATGAAGGCTAGAGGAGAAGAAGTCTAAGGTAGCTCCCATCATATGCATGTCCTCCAAATGATCTATTATAACCTTGGATACTTGCCGTTTTGGGACATGGACAGAAAAGTAACGGCTAAGCAATACACTCAGTGAACAGGTATATGACATAGCATGAATGACCTAATATAAGAAAGAAAATGTAAAGCATGAATAGCAGCAAAAATGAATAAGTCCTAGAAAACCTGGAACATGTTTATAATCTGGTTTTATATTCTAAAAATATAGCTTATGTTTACTTATGAAAATCTATATTAGTTTAATATACCAAAAGCCAATATAGGTCATGAGGTCAACAACGTGCATGAATACTTGGAGGGGTGGCCTCGTCATGCAAATTAGAGGGGATGCCTATAATTAATTGGTAATGGGTAGGAGGGATCAGCTCCTTGTGAAGGATGCAAGGCACACACCACATTCAACATGAAATCATGACTAAAACTGAACCTAGGATTAGATCACGATCACGTACACTTAGTTAATCAACAACCAAAATCGTGTGGTTTCTCCTTGTGTTTTGAGGTGGCCGGCGGAAAAAGGAGACAAGGAAGGCAAGGGAGAACTTTTATGTAAACCTAAATTATGATTAATTTTTCCCTGTGTTTTGTTTATTATGGTTATTCATTGGGTCATGTATGTTTATGACATATTACCTTGCATGATTTGATGACATGCCATAATTATCCTGTGATATTCAATTTATCAAAATGGGGTGTTGCAATAAATCTAGAATTAGGGAAGACTTTTATATGAATATAAAGACCAAGATTTGATGATTATTGAATAAATCGTATGCATGTGGCTATTTGATTTATTTATTTCACATATAAATTGTTATTATGTGTTTATGATTTAGTGTTTTTTTCTTGTTTATGTTAAAATTGTTGAATTGTTGTAAACAAGGGTTTTTTACAAAAATAAATAGTATGGACTAAATCATATTAAAATAATGATTTGTTAGAGATTTAAATTACATAAGATTACGTTGATTGGAGAATTGGAATAATAATCTTACGGCCTACTCCTTTTGACAAACTATAAAGTGGGTATAACGCACCGCTGTTCATGTACCCGGTTAAGGAAGGAGATGTTATGCCATTAGTCGCTGACCAAATTCCCGGCTCGCCTGTGCGTCAAATTGAAATTACCTATGATTATTAATTGATATATACCTTAAGGGTGATTTACCGCAAATTCACATCCGAAACGCAATGAATAAGGGTATTGTTTTGTGCGTAGCCGAGTTCTAGCAAAAGTACGTTGTGAGTAGTTGTGGGTAAATTCTTTTATTGGTTTAACCAATACCGCAACATAGTTTATGAAGAAATTTAGTCGCGCGAAAAAGTTTACTACATGTTTTATTAAACTTATGCTATGGAGTTGTATGCATGCTTCTCCATACATTGATTTTTACATCAAAATTTATACCCTTAAAATTTAAGTCGAATGCTCCTAATTGACGAACACTTGAAATTACTTCATCATCAAATGAGATTTTTGGGTGATGTTGTGATGGAGAGAAAACCATTTGTAGAATGAGAATTAGTATGATGGTTTTACGTTACTCAGATTAGACGACTTAATTAAGTTAGTCAGTGAGTTCTGGAAACTTAATGCATTCAGAAGGGATGAAACATGTTTACAATGCAAAACGTTTTTTGGAAATGTAAATACCTTAAATATCTAGAAATTGAAAATTGTATATCAACTGAATTGTTCGACAAGTCGCTCATTCATTACTAGCAAATCAACTGATGTAATGGATTTATGTCAATATAGTTCTAGAATTCAAGGAAAATAATATGGTTGTTATACCAGGGTAGAAATGGCTCAACCCACCAATAACACTATAAGTTCCGCGTTAAAATCTTTCTTTGAACGTCCTGAACTTACTGGCCCAAACTTCAATGATTGGTATCGCTTGCTAAGAATTGTCTTGAGAGAAGCGGGTACTATCGATATCTTGACTACTCCCTATCTAGAGGATCTTGCTGAATGAGCATCTGATGCGAAAAGGCTTGAACACGCTGCTAATGTTAAGAAGCACTCGGAGGTGGCTTGCTTAATGCTAGGAAAAATGGTTACTCCACTTCAACGGAAGTATGAGCTATTTTCACCTAAGCGAATGCTTGATGAGCTCAAGGCTATGTTCGACAAGCCGCAAGCTATGAAGATCTACGACATGGTAGATGCTTTGTAATGTCCTTGTTTTTATATCGTTTTCTCCTCTCGAGTCGTGTCGAATTGAAATCCAATTTTAACGTAAAGATTATTTGTTCTTGGTTAAAGTATTTGAATGATAATCTATTTCTATTTAAGCACAAAGCAAGCAAGAATGTAAAAATAATATATAATACGTATACGTACTATTCTAAAATAAAGTGCAAATATCGCAAATAAAAAAAACACAAAGTAGAAATATAAAATGCACAAGTAAAATGTAAATGAGAATTACTAAAATGCTAAATGAAAATGACAAGTAAAAATGCAAAATACTAAAATGTCAAAAACGTAAATGTAAAATTATTCTAAAAATATAAATGCCAAACTTATTCTAAAAATGTAAAAATTAAATTTTTATACTTTTTATATTTTCATATATTTTTTATTATGTTTTTATTTATTTATTAAAACTATTTTCAATTTTATTAAAATCTAATATCACTTCATATAAAAATAATCACCAATTTAACAAAAATAAACATTGTAAATCTACAAAGTGATTACTTTAAACTAATAGCCCAACTAGTTTCCTCTAAAATTATTCTACGTTTACACTTAAATTTGGTTTAAAGATCTAAACACAAATAGGCCTAAATTGAGATTGGTCCATTACTCTAAATCTCAAAACTACAAAAGATACAAATAATACGAAAATTATGGAGTAGTCTTTTTCTTCTTTAGCAAACTAATTTCACTTAAAACAATCACATGTCCAAATTTAAACGAGCATTATTTATCACCATTTTTTATTGACCATTATTTATCCTAGTTTATTATTAGGCACTTACTAACTATATATGGGAATAAAATCAAACTACAACAACCATATGAACCTAAATTTTAAGAGCTCAAATCCACTGATAAACCTAAAACTAACTGCAATGTCGACAAGTAATAGAATTCAGTTTACAACAAGTCTCTTTTCTTGAACTGCTATTACTCCATTTTTTATAAAACTACTATGACCTTAACAGAAACTTAAACTCACTCTATCTTATATCTCTAACATCCTAAAATCTACAATAACACAAAGATCAACAATCAAAGAGGCAAGATCAACTTCTTAATTCTAATACCAAACACTAATCTATGTAGAAACATAAAAAATGAAGACAAACTGAATGCAGAAATCAAAGTTCAATTATGAACAAACATCAACAACACATTCAAATGCAGATTTAAATCATCAATATTGCAAGTCAGACTATATTGCTAAAACATCATCTAAGGAGAAATATAAAATTGCAGAAAAGTTAATAAGAACGACCTCAATTCCAGACCTCCGCTGATGTCGAGACGATGCTATTGAACACGCCGAAAACTGAAATCGAAGCTTTACTTGAACCGAGTTGAACTGAGCTTGAAACTTGAAGCGACACCGAAACAAACTCAACCGAACGAAACAAATGCCGAATCCGAAACCGCTTACGACTAATGAAATTAAAACACGAACCGAACCACTACCTAATTTCAACACTATCTTCTACCCAAAACTAAAACCGAACCGAAACTACAAACACCCTAATCAAAAACCGAACTACAATCAAACTTCATCTCGAAACCATAAATCTTCAACGAACTTAATATGAATAACATCAACAGCAACCGAAACCATAAATCTTCAACCGAAAGCTATAACTTCATTGTCATACGAATCATAAACAAAATCGAACAAACTCATCTACAAAACTGCTATAACGGAATCAAACGGAACTTCGTATCTATATAAATTTGAAGCTAAACTTTATAACCGAATCCAAAAACTTACTTTCGAACAATAACCTTCTCGACAATCAAACTACAGATACCCGCAACATAAACCTTCATTAACAAACCGAAATCCAACTGCCTTCAATAATCGAAACACAAACGTTGATACACTATTGAGAAAAATTAAATACAAGTGAAATAGAATCTGGGTTTTAGTTTTATTATAAGTCTAAACTGGAAAAGATTTAAAGGAGCAGAAAATAGTATTAAGCTACTTCTACCCTACGATAATAATAATATGAAACAGAAAGAAAAAAAATAAAGATAATGGAATGTGCGTATCTTTGAAGCTGTGTCCTAGATCTATTTTATACATATTAGATTTTTGTAAAAATGGACTTGCTGGGCTTCAAATATCGGGCCTCACTTGGGTTGTTTTCCATTCGCAGCTTGTTTATTGAATTTGGCCATTTTATTATTAATGGGTTGGTCCGACCCATTTAAGTGGCGTTGGGTCGGCCCATTAAAATAAGAAGGCACCGTCAAACTCGATCTTTGTCATCTTTTTATAATTCGGCTCGGGTTTTGACTTTGACTTCTTGAAAATCTTCAAACTTTGTCGAGTTGATTCCATTCGATTTTGATAGATATAATTCCGGCTTCGGTCTTGTGCATTTCTTCATTTCTCGTGTCCGTTTTGGCTCTTTGGCTTCATTTCTTGTGATTTTGTTGATACCCGTACCTGCACACCCACAAACAACAAAACAAGCATATATGTGGCAATATTGATGATTATTTGACCATTTTGAGCATTTTGAGTACGATTTACGAGGAAATATGATGTGTAATTAGAGTCACATCACACCCCCCTACTAAACCATTGCCGTGTCCTCACGCAATGCTAGAATAAAGTATAAAGCAACTCCGGTTTTTCATTTATTAAAAGCATTTATTCATTTTATTAATATTATAAGTGTAAATGACATAATGTATCGCTTTCATTACTCAAAAATAACTTTTAGGATCACAAAATTTGAATAGGTTCATCGTCCTCGACTTTTTACTCTTTCCATGCCAAGCTCAAAAACAAGATCATTGTTAACAACAAGTTCTCATGTTAAGACCACTTATATAAGCAATTTGTGTAGAACTCCTTCTCCATTATTCCTAAGTTTTATCTCTAGATTTTAAGGATTATCATTCACCCGTAGGATCATTTGACTTATTCAATAATTATTAGTCCAAAAATGAAGGTAAAACGGTGTAAACCCGACACTTAGAACCTAACCTCCTCCTCAAAAATCGTTGTCACTAAAGAAAGAGCACATCAAGGATAATTTAACACGATTTAGGGAATCTCTTGTATTGACGACCTCGACATCTTAACTACGAGACCAGAAGCGGAAGTCTAAGATCATCCCGGACTCGAAATTTGGCTTATTTATAACAAAAACTTTATTTATATACATACATAAAAAATGATATTCCTTGGTCTTTTATTAGTTCTTAGAATCTAGAACCTCCCCACCGTCAAGTAGCCGTCGGAGTAGGCGACCTTCGGACTTTTTATTACGACCTTGGATAATATTCCTCCACCTTAGGATCTAGAACCCCCTCGCTGTCAAGTCGGCATCGAAGTAGACGAACTTTATCGGTTTTGGATTGTATACTTATACTTTTGGCATTTTTTTGCCTTATTCACAATACTTTAGCACATTTGTGCTTTATTTATTTTTTTATACATATAGTATGCCAAATTTCGAAATCCCGTAGTCTGAATACCTCCTACTTAGTGGTTATGAGCCACCTTAGTCGGAAGTCCACGACGCTGACACCCTCAATGTGTTCTTGCTTTAATTACAAGGGAATAAAAGAGTTGGTTAAGAGCTAAAATATCGAACCTAAACCGCAAAAATCTTCATTTATTAAGCAATTAAATATACAAGCGGGGAGAAAAAGCCACAAAAACTCATATAAGGAAGAATTAACCTTTAAACTTATTATTAACTCTGTCATCTCTCGTTCTCCACAATTTAAAATCTCAAATAATAAGACTCGTGGATGCTTAGCCTAATAAACCAATTAAGGTCTACATGGTTAAGGAATGAGCTAAGATAAAAACCGGTCGAGTCAAAAACTATTCTTATTTTCACCAACGGAAAGCTTACATTCGTGTCAAAAACACTTATTAAAATATGGAAAAAAATTAAAATTTATGCAATTTTAAGCACATTTTTGAAAAACGGAGTACGTGAAGACAACGAACAAAAGGAAAAGCACATCGATAGATACCCCCCATACTAAAACCAAACATTGTCCTCAATGTTTCAAGTCGAAGGGTATAATACCCCCCTACTAGAGACGAAGAGTCGAATGCAAAATTCTAGGATGAAAAGGGTATGAGGCAAATAATTAAAAGTCGTTTATTAATTATGCCAATAAAAATAAGCGTTAGTAAAGGATATAATCATCGGATATCGGATGTCTCAAATAAAGTATCGAAACTCGAGTGATACGTGATGAAAACGAACACGAGAGTCTTCGATATATGAGAAACCTAAAATCACATCACAAACGAAACACGAGAAACAAACGAAGCACAAGTCCTTCACATTAGAAATTAGAAAGAAGATAGAATGATAAGCATGGGAATCTCCCCGACGAGGCACCTCGTTTTTGGTAACCGAGTCATGAGCTCGACTCGATCCTCGAATTAAATTGTCCTTAGGGAAACGATCATGGAGAGAAAATGATTTACCCGGAAAAGAAAAGCTCTCCATAATAAAGTGAAATAACCTCCCAAATAAGGAAAACCCCATAAAAGTCCACCTGGGTCAAATACATGGTTTCCATCTCTAAAAGAAATAAACCCCAAGGTGGCAATAGCAAATAAGTATAAGAAAGATAGGTTTCCTTTAAGCAAAAGTTTCTTACAATTAAGGGTATAGTAAGAAGGTAATGATCCCAATTTTTCAAAAATTTTCCTTTTGATTTCATCATTAAGATATTGAGATTGCTCAAAAATGTGTATACCCGGATCAAATACCGTTCCCTTTATGGGAAAATAGCAAGACAACTCGGTGTCAACCATAAAAGAATCACCCTCAAATGTGAAATCAACAAGAGACGTCGGGGATGAAAAAGTGGGTGTCAAAACACTAATAGTGGGAACCCCTGGGTCTTTGTTCTCTATAGCATCATGAATGGGTGGGTCGGGAGGGATAGAAGGTATAGTGTCATCGTGTAATAAATCCTCTAGAAAAAAGTATATCTCCCTCCACATCAAAATACCCGGATATGTACTCCACGGGTGTATCAATATCAAGAAACTCATCGATCTCGGGAATGTGAAAACCATTATCACAAAGGAGTGAAGTATCCGAAAAATCATTAGTATCATTAGCATGTTTTTCAAAAGTTGGTTTTTGTAAAATAGGAGAGTCATCTTCATCCGAGCCCGATAAAGAATTAAAAGTATAGTCGAAATCATAAGATAACACATCCATATCCAGATAACTACTATGAGGAGTAGTATCATTTGGAGGAGTAGGTGAAGGAGTCATAAAAGGAATGGGGTCAAATGTAGGCTCAAGTATAATCTCGGGAATTTCCTCACAAGATGAGGAAGGAGAGCTAAATGTATTTGTGGGTGTCAACACCGGAGGGGAGTAAAACTCATGATAATCTCCGGGCCTTGTCTCTCCTTTATTGGCAGAGAGATGGAAGGATCCACAGTAGGAACATCACTACTAGTAGTGGTGTTAGCCTCAAATTGAGCTCTCAAAGCTTCTAAAAGGTGATATTTAAGACTTTGGTTTTGTTCATGAAGATCATTTATCATCCTCTTTTGTTCCTCAAATATTTCAACTATTTCATCCATTTGTGAAGGTTGAATTTGAAAATCCCCTTGATTATTACTTTGAAAATTGTTATGATTTTGAAAATCTTCCTGAATTTGAAAGCTTTGATTTTGAAAATCCCCAAAACACTCCTCATTAACTTTTGGTGGGTCGGGAGTCAACTCAACCGAGAGTTGCTCAATAACTACTTCTTCCTCAAAATCCGGAGGAGAAGAGTCACTAGTCACATGAGAAAGGGACTAGAAGAATCATCAAAAATAGGGTCATCCGAATCAACACATGGCTCATCACTAACTCTCGGAGTATATGAGAAAAGAGGGCCACTCCTAATGATAACCGTGTTACCGGATACTTCGGCCTTGCTCCATACTTGAGACTTGTTCTCAATAATCATTAAAGCCTCACTAGTACTCCGAGAGTAAAGATTTCCGCCTGCAGCCGTGTTAAGAGAATCTTGATCGTATTGGGTCAACCCGTGATAAAACGAATCAATCAAATTCAAGGCGGAAAATCCATGATGAGGACAACTACGCACTAAATCCTTAAATCTTTCCCAAGCCTCGGTAAACATTTCAGTATTAGACTCTTCAAAATTAGTTATTTCCAACCGAATTTTTCTCGTTTTAGCATAAGGGTAAAATTGTTTAAGAATTTTGACTCAAGATTAGACCATGTAAAAATAGATCGTGGTGGTTCGTTTTCAAGCCAAGTCCGGGCTTGCCCATCAAGGGAAAAAGGAAAGAGGTGTAAATAGATAATGTCTTGTGTCACATTGGTGTATTTGACGGTTTTGGCGTATGAAAGAAAACGACGGATATGAGTGTAAGGATCGTCATCCTCAAATCCGTAAAAAGGACGACCGGATATCAACTTAATCAAATCCGGATTAAGCTCAAAATAATTATCCTCGATATCCGGTATCACGATCGCATTGTCGAGACATCCCTCGTCATGAAACTGCAACTGCTCCAATATCGATCGATCATCCATAGCCATGTCAAAAGCACGATACTCGGGATCGGATTGACTCGTCACGATATTATTTTTTATTTTTTTATAAAAGAGAATATAATATGTACGTAAAAACGAAGAAGAAACCAAGATAGAAAATATACATATATATACGTAGATTTTTTTTTGGTGTAATAATTTAGGAAAAGTATTTTTATTTTTTTTTTGAAAATATTATAATATATAGTTAAAGAAAAAAAATCTAAAAGAAAAAATATTTTTTTTTCTTATACAATAAAAATAACGTTCAAAATCGAACGGATCCCAAAATCCAAATCGCCTCATGAAAAATCGTCAATCGTAACGAGCACGAACCGGCAGCGGCGCCATTTTAATGTCCTTGTTTTTTATATCGTTTTCTCCTCTCGAGTCGTGTCGAATTGAAATCCATTTTTAACGTAAAGATTATTTGTTCTTGGTTAAAGTATTTGAATGATAATCTATTTCTATTTAAGCACAAAGCAAGCAAGAATGTAAAAATAATATATAATACGTATACGTACTATTCTAAAATAAAGTGCAAATACCGCAAATAAAAAAAATACAAAGTAGAAATATAAAATGCACAAGTAAAATGTAAATGAGAATTACTAAAATGCTAAATGAAAATGACAAGTAAAAATGCAAAATACTAAAATGTCAAAAACGTAAATGTAAAATTATTCTAAAAATATAAATGCCAAATTTATTCTAAAAATGTAAAACTTAAATCTTTATACTTTTTATATTTTTATATATTTCTTATTATGTTTTTATTTATTTATTAAAACTATTTTCAATTTTATAAAAATCTAATATCACTTCTTATAAAAATAATCACCAATTTAACAAAAATAAACATTGTAATTCTACAAAGTGATTACTTTAAACTAATAGCCCAACTAGTTTCCTCTAAAATTATTCTACGTTTACACTTAAATTTGGTTTAAAGATCTAAACACAAATAGGCCTAAATTGAGATTGGTCCATTACTCTAAATCTCAAAACTACAAAAGATACAAATAATACGAAAATTATTGAGTAGTCTTTTTCTTCTTTAGCAAACTAATTTCACTTAAAACAATCACATGTCCAAATTTAAACGAGCATTATTTATCACCATTTTTTATTGACCATTATTTATCCTAGTTTATTATTAGGCACTTACTAACTATATATGGGAAGAAAATCAAACTACAACAACCATATGAACCTAAATTTTAAGAGCTCAAATCAATTCACTGATAAACCTAAAACTAACTGCAATGTCGACAGGTAATAGAATTCAGTTTACAACAAGTCTCTTTTCTTGAACTGCTATTACTCCATTTTTTATAAAACTACTATGACCTTAACAGAAACTTAAACTCACTCTATCTTATATCTCTAACATCCTAAAATCTACAATAACATAAAGATCAACAATCAAAGAGGCAAGATCAACTTCTTAATTCTAATACCAAACACTAATCTATGTAGAAACATAAAAAATGAAGACAAACTGAATGTAGAAATCAAAGTTCAATTATGAACAAACATCAACAACACATTCAAATGCAGATTTAAATCATCAATATTGCAAGTCAGACTATATTGCTAAAACATCATCTAAGGAGAAATATAAAATTGCAGAAAAGTTAATAAGAACGACCTCAATTCCAGACCTCCGCTGATGTCGAGACGTTGCTATTGAACACGCCGAAAACTGAAATCGAAGCTTTACATGAACCGAGTTGAACTGAGCTTGAAACTTGAAACGACACCGAAACAAACTCAACCAAACGAAACTACTGTCGAATCCGAAACCGCTTACGACTAATGAAATTAAAACACGAACCGAACCACTACCTGATTTCAACACTATCTTCTACCCAAAACTAAAACCGAACCGAAACTACAAACACCCTAATCAAAAACCGAACTACAATCAAACTTCATCTCGAAACCATAAATCTTCAACGGACTTAATATGAATAACATCAACAGCAACCGAAACCATAAATCTTCAACCGAAAGCTATAACTTCATTGTCATACGAATCATAAACAAAATCGAACATAACTCATCTACAAAATTGTTATAACGGAACTTCGAATCTATATAAATTTGAAGCGAAACTTTATAACCGAATCCAAAAACTTACTTTCGAACAATAACCTTCTCGACAATCAAAATACAGATACCCGCAACATAAACCTTCATTAACAAACCGAAATCCAACTGCCTTCAATAATCGAAACACAAACGTTGATACACTATTGAGAAAAATTAAATACAAGTGAAATAGAATATGGGTTTTAGTTTTATTATAAGTCTAAACTGGAAAGATTTAAAGGAGCAGAAAATAGTATTAAGCTACTTCTACCCTACGATAATAATAATATGAAACAGAAAGAAAAAAAATAAAGATAATGGAATTTGCGTATCTTTAAAGCTGTGTCCTAGATCTATTTTATACATATTAGATTTTTGTAAAAACTGACTTGCTATGCTTCAAATATCGGGCCTCACTTGGGTTGTTTTCATTTCGCAGCTTGTTTATTGAATTTGGCCATTTTATTATTAATGGGTTGGTCCGACCCATTTAAGTGGCGTTGGGTCGGCCCATTAAAATAAGAAGGCACCGTCAAACTCGATCTTTGTCATCTTTTTATAATTCGGCTCGGGTTTTGACTTTGACTTCTTGAAAATCTTCAAAATTTGTCGAGTTGATTCCATTCGATTTTGATAGATATAATTCCGGCTTCGGTCTTGTGCGTTTCTTCATTTCTCGTGTCCGTTTTGGCTCTTTGGCTTCATTTCTTGTGATTTTCTTGATACCCGTACCTGCACACCCACAAACGACAAAACAAGCATATATGTGGCAATATTGATGATTATTTGACCATTTTGAGCATTTTGAGTACGATTTACGAGGAAATATGATGTGTAATTAGAGTCACATCACTTTGCATAGCTGCAAACAAGCTCTAGGAAAGTATGTAAGCGCCCATTACTTGGAGATGAGGGGTTATATGGAACAGCTTATTGCACTAGGACAACCCTATGATCATAATATGGCTATCAACTTGATCAATAGGTCCCTTAACAAGGTTCAATGATTTCGTTAGAAACTATAATATGCATTGCACGAGGAAGACAATTAATGATTTGCATGTAATGCTCATTGACTATGAAAAGGGGTTGAAAGACAAGGCATCTATCGATACACCTTCTGTACTAACCATACAAAAGGGTAGAGTGAGTAAGCCAAAACCGCAAGCGAATAAGAAGAAAGGCAAGGGTGATAAGGGCAAACAAGTTGCGACTTATTCAAGACCTAAGCAGAACTTTGTCAAGAAGAATAGATCTCAAAAGGATGAGATTTGTCACCATTGCAAGGCAAGTGGTCACTGGAACAAGAATTGCCCTCTTTACCTCGAAGAATTGCGAGAAATAAAGAAGAAGTTTGAGCAGAGCGCTACAGCTTTAGGTACTTTATTTATGATTGAATTGTTCAATTTAACATACAAATTAAATTCCTGGGTATATGATACGGGATGCGGTATTGGCATTTGTAATATGTTGCAGGGATTTAATCTGGAAAGGAGGCTATCCTATGGGGAACAATTTCTGCAAGTAGGCAATGGCGCACAAGTAGCGGTTGAAGCTATAGGAACATTTAATTTAGTTTTACCTTCGGGTTTAGTATTGATTTTAAATGAGTGTCATTATGCACCTACAATTGTTAAGGGTGTTATTTCCTTTTCTTGTTTGTTAGATAATGGATTAGTTCACACGATTGATAATAATGGAATTTTTGTATGGAAAAATGGTATTTTCTATTTTAATACAATTTCTGTGAATGGTGTATTTGAAATAGACATGCATGATAATGAATTCAAGAACAATAAATCTATCTTTAGCATGAGTAAGAAGAGAAAGTTTGACAAGAACTCTTCTTATCTTTGGCATTGTAAACTTGCCCATATTAGAAAGACTCGTATACAAAAACTTTAACATGAAGGTATTTTAGAAAATATCAATGATGAATCATTTGATAAATGTGAGTCTTGTATCTCTGGAAAGTTGACCAAGAAACCTTTTAATAGCAATACTGAAAGAGCTACTGATCTACTTGGACTAATACATAGTGATGTGTGTAGACTACTTAGACATACGTCAAGGAAAGGTGCTAACTACTTCTTAACATTTACAGATGAGTATAGTCGTTATGTTTATGTTTATTTACTTAAGCATAAACATAAGGTATTTGAAACATTGAAAGTGTTTAAAGTAGAAGTAGAACTGCAATTAGGGAAGAAGATTAAAGTTCTTCGTTCTGATAGAGGTGGTGAATATTTATGTCAAGAGTTTATAGATTATCTAGGTGAGGATGGAATTGTCCAGCATCTTACTTCTCCCTATACTCCATAACAAAATGGTTTATCCGAAAGGAGAAATCGTACATTATTGGATATGGTGCGATCTATGTTTAATCTTACAACTTTACTTTTATCCTTTTAGGATTATGCTTTAGAGTCTGTTGTTCGCATTTTAAATATGGTTCCCATAAAGAAGGTCGATAAGATACCATATGAACTATGGCATGGCAAGAAGCCATATTTGTCTTATTTAAAGGTTTGGGGTTGTGAGACGTATGTGAAACGTGACTCGGGAGACAAACTCCAACAACGATCTATAAAATGTATCTTTGTAGGATATCCTAAGGAAACTATGGGTTACTACTTTTATTATCCACCTAAGAACAAAGTGATTGTTGCTAGGCATGGAGACTTCCTTAAATCTGATCTTGTAAATCAAGAATTCAGTGGGAGAAATTACGATCTTGAAAAGAGTCATATAGATACATTACCTTCTAAAAACACTAGCAATATAATTCCTGTAGAACCAGAAAGTCTAGCAGTTCCACCGGAATTAGTTCCTTTGCGTAGATCCGCAAGGATTAAAAATGAAAATAGCAATATATGTCTTAACATAGAGGATTATGATGAGTTAAGGGATCTTGGTGATCCCGCTAATTATAAATCCGCCATACTTGACCCTAAAAAGGATAAGTGAATGGTTGCTATGGATGAGGAAATGAAATCCATGAAAGTAAATGATCTTTGGATTCTTGTAGAACCATCACTGAATGATAAAGTAGTGAGACATAAGTGGTTATAAAAGAAGAAAACTGACATGGAATGAAAAGTACAATCCTATAAAGCTCGTTTAGTAGCTAAAGGTTTTACTCAAACTTTTGGCGTAGACTACGAGGAGACATTTTCTCCAGTAGTAGACTTAAGAGCTATTAAGATTCTCATAGCTATAGCAGCATGCTATGACTATGAGATATGGAAAATGGATGTTAAAACTGCCTTCTTGAACGGTCGCTTAGATGAAGATATCTATATGTAACAACCAGAAGGGTATGTTGATCCTAAGAATCCAGGACATGTGTGCAAACTTCAAAGGTTCATTTATGGTTTGAAGCAAGCATCACGTCAATGGAATAAAAGACTTGATGAAGAAATCAAAAGGTTTGGATTTATTCAGAATCGTGATGAGCCATGTGTATATCGTAAAACTAGTGGGAGTGATGTAGTATTCTATGTTGATGACATATTAATCATGGGAAGTAACATTCCAAGACTTAAAGCTGTTAAATATTATCTTGGTAAATGTTTTTCTATGAAGAATTTAGGAGAAGCTGTATACATTCTGGGAATTAAGATCTATCAGGATAGGAAAAGAAGGTTAATTGGTCTATGTCAAGATGCTTATATAGATAAGATTTTGAAGAAGTATAATATGCATAATTCCATGAAAGGTTTTCAGCCTATGGAAGTTAAGCATAATATGAGTCATGAGATTGATGCATCGACTCCTTAAGAGGAGGCATACATGTAGAAGGTGCCTTACACTTCGGGTGTAGGATCTATAATGTATGTTGTTAGATGCACAAGGCTTGATGTGGTGTTTGCTCAGAACTTTGTCAGTAGATACCAACAGAATCCAGGGAAGCTCCACTGGACTGCTGTTAAACATATTCTAAAGTATTTGAGGAGTACGAAAGATATGTTCTAGGTATATGGAGGGAAACCAGACACAAAACTGAATGTGACAGGTTTTTGTGATGCGTCCTGGCAATATGATAAAGACGATACGAAGTCTCAGACGGGTTATGTTAGCCTCAAAATATTGAGTCAAACAAGAATGTTCGGTCATAGGTTTTAATTGTAATATTTATTAGAACGTTGTAATAGTTAGTTAAAGTAGTCGTGACATTACGGGCTTGATGGTTAGCTTAAAAGGCCTCTTTCAAGGTACTAAGCATTTATTCAAGCCCGGACCAAAACATATATAGTCCATTAGAGAGCCCGCATGTGGGTGGACTATTTAAGCACCCTCCTAGCATGTTAGGAGGGTGGATGTTCTCATTTTCTTAAATCTAATATCACAAAGTTTCTCCACCTTCTCTCTACTTTCTCTCACTACTTTCTCTCTCTAGAAGTCTTAATTCTTTTCATCTATTTTCAATTAATCAACCATGGTGAAGTGAATAAAATAGGGAACAACAATTGGTATCAGTCGCCACGTGGTAGATTTGTGATTGCTTGTTTGGTTTAGTGTTTGATTCGGTTGGTTTTTCATCAAAATCATCACGGATTAAAATTTTTTAGTGTTTTCGGGTTCTAAATCTTGATGTAAATCATTTACATATATTTGGTAGGGATTTGTTTAAGTTTTTGTGGTTAAAATCGCAAGTTTTTGAGGTGTTTGGATTGGTTATTGGGATACGGTTCGTTAATAGTAGCTTGATTTGGTGGTTTTGGTTGTTTCGGAAAAGGGTTTCTTATTCCGAAGAAGTCAATTATCCGAACTTCAATCTTCGGAAAAGGGTTTTTAAATTCCGAAGAAACTGCTTATTCCGGAGATCTCAGGTAAAATTTATCCGAAGAAATTCATTTTTCCGAAAAAACAAGCCTTATGCGAATTTACTTTATTTCGAAGAAAGTCATTTTTCCGAAAAAACAAGCCTTATCCGAATTTAGTTTATTCCGAAGAAAGTCATTTTTCCGAAAAAACAAGCCTTATCCGAATTTAGTTTATTCCGAAGAAAGTCATTTTTCCGAAAAAACAAGCCTTATCCGAATTTAGTTTATTCCGAAGAAAGTCATTTTTCCGAAAAACAAGCCTTATCCGAATTCAGTTTTTTCCGAAGAAAGTGATTTTATCCGAAAAAGCCTTGTTATCCGAAAAAGGTAAGTTATTCCGGAGATTGTTCACTATTCTGAATACATTCATTTATACGAAGAATACTGCTTATTCCGAAAAACTTCAGTTTTTCGAAAAACCATCAATATTCCGAAAAACTTCAGTTTTCCGAAAAACCATCAATATTCCAAAAAACTTCCGTTTTCCAAAAAACCATCATTATTCCGAAAAACTTCAGTTTTCTGAAAACCATCATTATTCCGAAAAACCTTCACTTATCCAAGATAACCATTAATCTAAAGATCACCAGTTATCCGAAGATCACCATTTATCCGAAAAGCACACTTATTCCGAAAAACTCCAATATTCCGAAAATATAAGTTTTTACAAAAGTGATTATTCGCCTTAGAATTTTTGGTTTCTTGTGAAGACAATTTTTAGGGGATTTTAACATTTTTCATCGACAACAACAATCACAACACATCTACTTAAGATCCGTTTTCACTTCATCGATTTCAAAGTTTTCGACATGGATTCTACTCAAGAATACCGTGTGACAAACAACAACATCATGGTGGCGGGTAACAAAGAGAGACCACCAATGCTTGTGACTGGTAGATATGCACAATGGCAATCACGATTCCTTCGATATCTTGACACAAAACCTAATGGTGATGTTCTTCGCCGTTGCATCAAAGAAGGACCTTATACTCTCACTACAATCACCATTCCTGTAATTCCAGCAACCGACTCGACGACCGGTTCCGATGAGCAAACAATTGAGGAAACATATGAGAACACTTCGAAAGAGAAACGTGCTTGGATTGATGCAGAGAAAGAAGCAATCTATTTGATTCTAAGTGGGATTGGGGACGATATTTACTCAACGGTTGATGCATGCTCTACTGTTAAAGAGATGTGGTTTGCCATTGAACGCTTGCAACAAGGAGAATCACTTAACAAGCAAGATGTCAAAACTAACTTGTTCTGGAACTTTGGAAAGTTTACTTCATTGGATGGGGAGTCAATTGATTCATATTACTCAAGGTTTTACAAGATGATGAATGACATGACAAGAAACAATATCCAGTCACTCCCTCAAGATCGAGCTCTCAGCCTGGCTAGATGCTAGTAGGCTATGAACATCGGCCATATCCTGAGCATGCTGAGCGGTCGAAGCCGCTATCTGAGCCTGGACAGGATCCACCTGTCTAGTCCCAGATCCCTCTCCAATCTCAAAGATGGAGGTCGGGATCGTCTCATACCTCCTCTTACGAGGGGGTAGAGATCCAGGAGCATAATCCTGGAGTGATGACGAGGGTGGTAAAGGTGGCAGGGTGTGGGCCACTGGGCCCACCTCCTCAACTAGAGGGGTCAAAGCAGTAGGTGCTGAAGCAGTAGGTGGTGAAGAAATAACTGGGTCTACTCCATCAGACTGACTGCCCTTAGAATCCGAGGCGGACAGCCATCCTGGCAATACGGACGATGGTGATGTCATAATATCTCTGAAAGAAAATCATTGCTTGGCTGACATGAGTGTGTGACCAAAGAAAAGAAAAAAAAATGTATACTAATATTATAATAGTAGTGGTAAGTATTCCCTTGACATATCATGTTAGGGTCTAGTTAATACTTAACAGATCATTTAACCGATACGAAAATCGATGTACACATAGATCACGTAGAAAATGTATGCTCTACATCCTATATGATTCTATTCTAGTCCCAAAAGAAAAATCCCAAAGATTTTTAATGTAGTTATAGTCCAGTTTATTTATAAAAGAATTTTATTTTTATTTTTATAAATTTTTCTGAGTCTGGTTCTCTATAACTTTTGCTCTGATACCATTCTGTGACACCCCCAAATTGGTCAAAATGCGGCGGATAATGTATGGGTGTCACGTGGGTGGATCAAAAGCAATAGTACATAGAGCATCAAATAAAAGTTTATCAAACATTTATTACATGACCAAAAGTGTAAATCATTATTTTAAATAGTTCTGACATAATGAAAAGATTGTTCATGAGTCCCTTATGAAAATCCCCAATGCTTGTTAAGATGCTGTCTACTCAATGCTATAGTCCATGCACATAGGGTCTACCTGCTTCAAACACCTGAGAAAAACATGCTTTGGAGAGTCAACAAAAAGTTGGTGAATTCATAGGTTTAGTTGTATAGTTTGGATATAATTAGTCACTGTAACAGTAAAGCACAAAGCATTACTGAAAAAGGGTAATTATACTGTCTATTGCCCGAAACTGACACTTTAACATAGTTGGGCCCTCAACAGATGAGGACCATCGCCATTTCTGATTCAGACACCCATCAATAGTAAATGCTGACATGGTAAACACCTGTTGTCCCGGCCAAGGCACAGTGAGCATGACTCACCCAGGTGGGGATGGTCAATCCCAAATAGATCTATTTATAACATTCAGGTAATCCAACGATTCTAACAGTTTCAGCTCACGGGTCATGAGTGTCTCTACAATAGGCACATATAATTAACGTTGGTACATTTTAATTTATATCCATAAATCAGTTGCATGTTTTCTCCCCCAAAAGGATTTTTAAAAGTTTGTCAATATATGAAAGTGGGGCCATGAACTCACCTCGGTGATACAGCAATAAGTCAACGGATATTCGGATACGAGGCTCACGTTACTGACAACGACCTAAATAATTATAAGGTCTCAGTAAATGCATAACATAATGCGTAAAATGTTCAGATCAATCTGTGGCATGCTTGCATGTAACTAGTCTTGTATGTTACATGTTAGACCCTGGATTAAATGTAATACCCGCGGCAACATAAATATAGGTATTACTAGGGCTCGTTTATCTTTTAAACAATGGCAAAATCAGTCCCTCCCTAGTTATACGCGTGTCTAGGGTTTATTAAAGTTTCACAATTCGCCATTTTTAGTCCTCCTAATATTTAATTTACTTTAGGCTTAAACCAAGTTTCATAAACACCCCCTAGGGCTCCTATGTGATTCGGCATGTGTCAAAAAGGGTCCTTAGGGTTCTATCCAATTTACACAAGTGTACCCATCTTATATTAATTACGAAAATAGTCCCTCTACTTTGCTTTATGTCTCGGATGGTGTACGAATCACCCCTAGACTCTCGGCATTTTCCATCTTGGCCCCTTTTTGTTATCTAATGTGAAAATGATTTTCCAAGATCACCATTTAAACCCTTAGACTTTTATAAATTCATAATTCCATCCGAAAGTTTTATTATTAATTCTTTTTAGTCCGAATGTTTATTAAATCATACTTTCTTCATACCAAAAAGTTTCATAACATGTTTATTTACCAACATAAAGTTTATTATTAGTATATTCATCTTAGTGGGCTTAATGGGCTTCACATTTCTATAGGGTTTAGATAGTGGGCTTGATGGGTCCCACGCGGCCCAAAAATCGTTTTACTTGTAATCATGGGTCGTAGGTACCTTAATGGGCCTACGGCTATACATTGGTCCAATAAGCATGGGCTTCATAATCTAGGGCCTATAATATGCGTATGGGCTTATGAGGCTCTCGGCAAAAAAAAAGGGTAATAATATATCGGGTTTAAGTTGAGCCCGTTAAGTTCATATGAACCACAAGATCCATTAAATCAATGTTTATACCTTTATTAGGAGGTCATATGCTAGCAAATCTTGTTAGGGTTACATGGATTAGTACATAAAAGATACATAACACACTATAAACTCTTAAAAAGGTCTCGGCTAGTAATACATTTGGGCTTCACTTGTTTTAGATACATTCTACACGTTACATCAATGCCCCATAATAATATTAGGCCGAATGTAGGTGTAGTCGTGTGATGAGAAAATTCATGCCGAGGCTTATGACTAGGTTTTTAGGTGTTCCATATATTTATTCAAGCTTCATTATTCATGGTACTAAAATGCATGGGTTTATCTTGATATGAGTGTATGCCAAACGGAAATAAATAGTATCAAAATGAAGCATGGCACTTACTTTATTAGTATAGGAAGGTGGTGATTATGGAAATGCTAATGCCTTGAATCTACTAAACCAAGTAATACGGGAACCTTAGCTACGTATAAGTCGCGACTTTCTTCCCCTTCTAGGGTTTGCTGTGCCGAATCTATGAGAGGATGAGTGGTGGTGTGAGTGTTGTATGATGATGGGGTAGTAAAGAGGTTTGAGATTAAAAGCTCTCAATGTGTTTTGCCATTTTAGATCTAGTTGAATGATTTGGTAGTGAAAGAGAGTTGGTGTGAGTGGGTTTTTATGTTGTTGCATGGAGAGAGTACATCCCATAATGACTAGAATTTGTACACCTGGCCTTTGAGGTTGTTGGTAGCCGAAAGTGGGGGGGCAAAAGGTTGTCAAGGTACATGCAATTTATGAAGTGAATCAAGGTACTAGATTACCTTTTATGAGAAGTTGAAATTTCCTTGTTGGAACCACTCACATCCGCCGGCTAGGATTTGTATGAGGAGTGATGATTGTCCAAAAAAAATCTTGTGGTAGGTAGGGTATGTTTTAAGTTAAGGTAGATTTGTAAGTAAAGTATAGGTTTTAAGTTAATAGGTTGTTAAGTATAGTTTTGCTTAGAGCATGCATGTCTACACGCGGCTCCATACGATTTATGGGGTAGAAATGGTGTCGAATTGTTTAAATTGTGATATATTATAAGTTTAGGTAATATATTGTGGGTACTTGCGAAGTTTCTGGATATTTTGGTTAAACTTTTAGATAAGTCGATATAAATTTATGATGCGTATGTCATTATAGTTATATCACTTGGATAAAGTATTAGTTATCGATGCAATTTAATGGGCATTGTTTTAAAGTAATAAACGGTTGTTCATCGCACAAGTATACGTAAATATATATATATACATATAATAAATGTGTGTGTACTAATTAATTTAGGTATTTAGTTCATCAAAAACGAGTACTGAGGGGGAGTTCTTGCTTAAACAGATGGCCAGTCAATTGCCGTCGTAGTCGATAAAGGCTAAATGTTCGTAAAAGGTTCAAATAAATATGAAATAATGGTATGAAAAGGTATAAGATTATTAATAGGTCTTAAAACAGTGGGGTTACATCGGTCGACAGAGTCAAATAAATAAAATAAAATCAGGGGTTTTACAGCACATTCCCGTTATTTTAGCTTTGTCCTCAAAGCTTAGATCAATGTCATAGGTCAGGCGAACAAGTGTGGGTACTTGGTCTTGAACGAGTCTTCTTGTTCCCAAGTGAACTCAGGACCTCTCCTCGAGTTCCATCGTACCTTGACCAATGGGATCCGACTATTTTTCAACTTCTTGACTATCCTTTCCATGATTTCCACTGGCTCTTCCGTGAACTGGAGCTTGTCATCAAAGCGAACTCCTTCTAATGGCATAGCTAGGGGCTCATCAGCGTAGCACTTTTCAGGTTAGACACATGAAAAGTAGAGGTCACTCGACTTAATTGTTGGGGTAACTCCAAGTGGTATGCGAATTCTCCGACTCTGGCTATCACTTTAAAAGGGCCTACGTAACGAGGGTTCAGTTTCCCCCGTTTACCGAAACGTACAACTCCCTTCCATGGCGATACCTTGAGCATTACACGGTCACCCACTTCATACTGCATAGGCTTTCGTCTTTGATCTGCATAGTTATTTTGTCGGTTGCGGGCAGCTTGGATTCTTTGTTTTATCAGTGTTATCTTGTTAGTTGTTTCTTGGATCAGTTCTGGTCCGGTGAGCTGAAATTCACCGACTTCTGCCCAACACACTGGTGAGCGACATTTCCTACCATATAGTGCTTCGAATGGGGCAGCTTTAATGCTAGCATGGTAACTATTTGTTGATTCCAAACTTAGATCGATTAGCTTTGTGTATACGAGATTAGATCAAGTACTACACGTAGAGAAACCTTTGCTTATGAATAAAGTAACAAAGTGTTATGCGGAATTAACACTTGATCTAAAACACAATGATGTTAAACAAACTTTCACTTGTATTAGAATAATCTTGTTGATTACAATGAAAGGTTTAACTTGCGAATACTATGAAAACTGATATTGAACATTAACCTAAAAGATCTTCTTTTATAGAACAAGAAGTCTTGTACAATAAGCTACAAATCAACTATTCTAGGTAAAGATAAACATAGAAAATACATTGTCGTTTCTATCCTTACTAGAAGTAATCTAGAATATAATATACGTGTAGCTCACAACTTCCATCAGTGCTTGTCTTCAATCTGTCAACGCTTGACTTTATCTTGTCAACGCTTATGCTGTCAGCGCTCACTTTGCTCTTGTCAACGCTTGAGTTGTTCCTGTCAGCGTTCAAGTGTTCTGGCCTAAATTTATTCCCAACAATCCTCCCCTAAACTTGACATCCACTCTTATGATCAAGTTTCTGAATAAACATTAAGAACTTGGAGGAGTCTGACAAACCTTATCATATTGGTAATAAATAAATCTGATCAAATTCTTTGCCACGTCACTTGTATAGTCTATCTCCAACTGGGTGTCCTTCATCTTCTCCAAAACAGCCTTGGATATGAAATACTGAGCATCTACAAGTAAATACTCAGCAAACTTTGTAGAACTCAAATGGTATACACCAGCAGCTGAATATAACCTCCATTGAAGACCACTGAGGTCATCTTCAAGATCCTTCCATATTTCAGGATCTTCTTCATTTGTCCCACACATTCTTTTGAATGTGGTCCAAAGTTTTATTCCATTGGCTGAAGTTGGTGCTTCAGCCTCATACTTGGTCTCTAGCAACCTCCAAAGGTCTACCAAGTCTTCTCTGTCACAACTTGCAAATAAAGATATGAGAGTGGTAAAAGTGTGTACCTCCTTGCCAAATCTTTCAATTTTCCAGAATCCACATTCATCTTCCTCATAACTTATAATTGGATTCCTGGAATCTAGTGGTAACACATGAACCATATCTGAAGCTTCTAATGGGGAGAGCTTGAGGCTCTTTCTGATGATTGCTTCACTTGGATACAGTTGAGACATATCTTTTGGAAATTCAAGAACAAATCCCTTCTTCACTGGTCTAGGGACTATCATAGCTTTCTTGATTGCCATCTCTTCTACAAGTTGCTCCTTTCTTTCATCTGAAAGAAGTCTGAAAGTGTTCTCTTCCTGCACTTTCACCCAAATAGGATAAGCCCTATGTTCCAACTCATCAAATGTCAAAGCTTTCAGCTTCTGATGTGTCCATCCAACTCCATGACATTTGAGCAACATAAAATAGAGCTTCCTTCTATCCCTTTTCAATTCAGAGAGAATGTTGCTTGCCCTGTACTTCAACATTACCTTACAATCCTGCTGAACTCTAAGAAGAATTTCCAAACCCCATATCTGATCAGAAATGGTCAAGTCTGGATTATCCATGCAGCTTTCTTCCCAAGAATTGTACATCTGAACTACCTCTGGCATATCAAAATCAATTTGCAACTTCAAATCTCTCAGCCTTTCCCTAGCAAGCTCATCACCATACTCAAGTCTTTCTGGTTCAACAATCATCACACTTGAGTCTGAGCTATCTCCATCACTCTCTTCCTCAGAAGTCACAACAAATGGTGACTTTTCCTTCTCACCTTGTTCCATCATTTGCTCAGCCAATCTTCTATCAAATTCAACCTGAGCTGCATTCTTTGGAACATTTTCTTCTACCAACTTACCCTTACCCTTATCTGTTGGTTCAATTGTTGGTAGGGTAGATGATAATACCTGAGTAGGAACATCTTTGATGATAGATGATGACTGGAATACATCACCTCCATATGCAGATCTGTCAACGCCCAAATTTCCTCTATCAGCGCCCAAAATACTTCTGTCAGCGTCCAAACTTGTCTTATCAACGCTTAAATATTTTCCCTCAGCGCCTTGTGTAACCTCTCTCAGCATATCTGTAAATGATAAATTTAAATTTGTTGGAGAGATTAAGGACGTATCAAAACCTTTTTGTTCCTTCAATGTAGTAAGAGCTTCAGCAATATCCAATGATTGACCATCTTGACTGCTCTTATCACTCAGATTTCTTGCTTCCTCCCCTTTGGAAGACTCCTCCATACCTCCCCTTGAATGAGCACTCTCCAAAACAACAATCCTCTCCCTCAATTCTTTGAGTTCAAGGCCTTGGTTACTGACAATTTGTACTAAGTCTGCATTTTGCTTTTGCAAGCTAATGCAGACAGCCGTCAATTCTAAAAGCGTCATTGGTTCCAGTCTGCCCTCTTCCAAAATGGGAATTTGACCTCCCAAGTTAGGTTCATTGGGCATGGATGAGGACTTAATTATGGTGGGACTGTCTTGGCCAGCTTCTAAGCCAGAACCAATAGTCCCAGCCTCATCCAGGTCACCAGCCACACTTGTGGTGGTGGTTCTCTCTGCTTCATGGCTAGGACCACCAGAGGAGAACTCTCCAGCAGTCCTTTGGCGTTTAATCAACCTATATTCTGGTGGTGTGGAAGATGGTGTAGAAGATGGTGTAGATGTGGGTTGGTTAAGGGGTGTTTGGGATTGTGATGGTTGGGTGTCAACGTTGGAAATAGGCATATCAACACCCACATTAGATGTGTCAGCGTCAAAGGGATTTTGGTCTATTTGCATTTGGTCAGGTGAGGGTAAAGGTTCAGGGATAGGTTCAAGTTGTGGTTGAGGGTCAATATGAGGTTGGGGGTCTGGTTGGGGTTGTGCTGCTGCAATAACAGCAAGCATGGCTGGGGTTAATGGTAGGTCTCTAAGAGGTGGTGAATTCATCTTTGTGAAAATAGCCTTCTTTTGTTCAGGGATCTTATAAAAGTCATTGTGATCCCTTGAACAATATCTTTGAGCATCAAAAACCATTTGCAGAAAACGGGGATAAGCTAAAGTCATTTTTGTCCCCTTGTTTTTACACATTCCTTCAAAAATCATTTTAGACCAATTATAATTTTGCCCTGTTGCAATGCACACAATAGCAGATGCAATAGATCTATTGATCTCATTATGTGCAGTACATTTGGGACTCAAACACTGAAGGAGAATGTGAATTAGGTACTTCCAGGCTGGGGGAAATTCCTGCTTATGGTACTTATTAAGAGTACCTTCATCAGGAATAGGGTATCCCAAAGCCCTTAGCCCTTGTTCTATTTCAGATATGGGAAGCATGGTTATACCATCAGCATCATTAAGATGCAAGGCCTGGCGTACCAAGGCCTCAGTAACCACCCAAGGTCTCCCATGTACAATAGAAGTCAATGTTGTCACTCCATTAACTGTTGTGGAACTGACAGTGTTCCAAAACTGTTTAATGTGTGTGACTGGAATGAGTGGTGCATGAGAAAGAGCATACCTTAAAGGGGATGCATTCAAATACTCCACCATCTGAGTGTATTGAGGGAACAAAGTATTATCAGCAACAAGATAAGCAATCATGTTGTGTTGAGACTTGAACCCCAAATCCAATTCTGCTGAGTTAAATCTTGGTGCCATTGATGAAAGCTGTTAATTTGATGTATAAAAGATGAAGGTTGATAAGAGAAAATTGTTAGACAAGAATTATAGATACCCTGTTTAAAATAGGAGCCAAATTTATAGGAGTGGATGAATGCACGTGATTGGCCCAAAAATAGGCAAAGATTTTCAAAAATCAATCATGAAAATATTGAAAAAGTTTATAAGTTATCTCATGCATTAAATGAAAGTAACAACTCCTAAAATTACGGCTTGAAAATATGTCAAAAAGTTACAACTGGGTAGGTCCCATTGTTTGTCAACGGTCAAATATAACCCATCAACGCCCAACGGCTATAATCCTGTCAACGTTCGCCTAAAGCCATGTCAGCGTCCATTTTGGTCACAACAACGCTTGGAAAAATCTTGTCAGCGTCCAAAAATAAAATTGTTTTAAAAAGTGAAAAATGACCTTAACAAGTAATTTATCCTAGAGAAGATAACCAAAAGCTGATAATTATCATAGGGCGGCAAGCACTGTCCAGTTATGCACACTTGCATAAGCAAGATAGACATAACAGTCCTCTAGTGTCCCTTGCTAACCAAAATTCTTAACAACCAAGTTACCTTATAAAATCCTTGTTACTCCCAGGTAAAACCCATATCAAAAGGATTCCCAAGCCTCCCAACAGACCACAACCAATTCTAGGCCAAAAATGTCTTGGCAGCATGCAAAGTTGATATACTATACATGCTACAGTGCCTCATGGTTTAGTAAAACTAACCCATACTCACCAGTGGACACAATCTAGAATTGTGATGAGAGTATTCTAAGAATACCCAAGAGTCCTAAAGGGTCCTTAAACCTCCCCTCAAACTATGATACATGAGTTCTCAAAATATATATATGAACATTAAAAATTTATGTCAAGATAGGAATATAAATATTCCAACCATCATCCATAAACAAAAACATGTCCAAATAACTCTTCAAAGATCCATAAGCAACTCTGTATCCAATGGCATAAAGCTACCATTACCTGCACATTTAGATGAAAACCACAAAACTAACATTTGTTGCTGACAGCGTCCCGACAACACTTAACAGCGTTGAAGGAACTCTTGTCAGCGTTAGACCATAATGTCTCTAACAACGGCAAAATAACACTTGACAGTGTTACATATACCTTTGTCAGTGTTAGAAAAATAATGTGGAAAATCTAAATCATCACAAAGACCAATAACAATGCATTATCCTGTACATACTTTTACAAAAATGTTCCAAAACACGTATTAAGTGAGATTAACCATTCCAATATTTGTTACCAAATATTGAAATCTTCCAGCATCAAAAGGTTTAGTTAATAAATCTGCTACATTATCTTCAGTATCTACCCTATCTGGTTGTATTAAACCTTTCTCAAAGCAATCTCTTATAAAATGATGTCTAATTTCTATGTGTTTGGTTTTAGAATGATGTACAGGATTTTTAATAATGCATAAAGTACTGTTATTGTCTACAAAAATCTTGGTATGCATAAAATTATACCCATAATCCAACAGCTGGTTCTGAATCCATAAGACTTGTCCACAACAAGCAGCTGCTGCAACATATTCTGCTTCAGTTGTAGAGTTGGCCACCACTGTTTGTTTCTTGCATTGCCAAGATATTAATCTGCTCCCAAGAAATTGGCATCCACCAGTTGTGGACTTCCTATCAAACTTGTCACCACCATAGTCACTGTCTGAATATGCAATAAGATCCAAGGGAGAATCTTTTGGGTACCACAATCCAAGATCTGGGTAGCATCTTAGGTACCTAAAAATCCTCTTCACAGCAAAAAGGTGACATTCTTTGGGAGTCACTTGATGGCGTGCACATGCACACACAGCAAACATGATGTCAGGTCTTGAGGCTGTAAGATACATCAATGAACCAATCATTGATCTATAGTGCCTAACATCCACATCCTTTCCAGCTCCAAGTTTTCCCCAGGGGTGTTGTCTGTCCATAGGAGTAGAAGCCTCCTTCTCATGTGGAGAAAAACCATATTTCTTCAAGATTTCAGCTACATACTTGTCCTGGGAGATGAAGATACCATCTTCTTTCTGCTGAACTTGTAAACCTAGAAAGAAGTTCATCTCACCCATTGCACTCATCTTGAATTTATCTGTCATGAGCTTGGAAAAATCCTCACTCATTTTTGGATCAGTAGACCCAAAAATGATATCATCAACATAGACCTGCACAAGTAACACATGTTTTCCTTTCTTCTTTGTAAACAGTGTCTGGTCTATGGTGCCCCTCTTGAAACCATTTTCCACCAAGTAGGTGGATAATGTACCATACCATGCTCTTGGGGCTTGATGAAGGCCATACATTGCCTTCTTTACTCTATAAACCTTGTCTGGATTCTCAGGATCTTCAAAACCAGGAGGCTGCATTACATAAACCTCCTCAACAATTGTGCCATAGAGGAAAGCACTCTTCACATCCATTTGATAAACAGTAAAATTCATGCAAGAAGCATAAGCTAAGAAAATTCTGATAGCTTCAATTCTTGCAACTGGAGCAAAGACTTCTTCATAATCTATGCCTTCCTCTTGGGTATATCCCTGAGCTACCAAACGTGCCTTGTTTCTGACCACAATGCCTCTCTCATCTTTCTTGTTCCTTAGAACCCATCTTGTCCCAATTGGTCTCACATATCTAGGACAATCAACCAGCTCCCAAACATCCTGTATAGCAAATTGGTGAAGCTCATCCTGCATTGCTTCCACCCAACTTGGTTCCTTGAGAGCATCAAAAATTTTCTTGGGTTCTTCCTGTGACAGAAAACAGGCAAACAAACATGCTTGTACAAGAGGGGTATCAACCTTCTTGTGTATATTGGCAATAAATCCACCAAGACCTTGATGGGATCTTCTTGTCTGAACTGGAGCCATAACATCACCTATGATTTGAGATGTGGGGTGATCCTTTGCTGTGGAAGTGAGAACTCCTCCTTCAATAACTCTGGTGTCCTCAATTTCACGCTCCATGTTGCCAATATCTTCTTCCTCAGATTCTTCTTGATCAACAGAAATCTCTTCATGGATATTAGAAGGTCCACCCTGTTCAAAATGAGAAGAGAAAAGTTGTGTAAAGGTGTCTCCAAAGTCTGAACCTTGCTTGTCAGCGTTAGGGCTAACAACGTTTGAACTGTTGTTGTCAGCGTTGGAGCCATCAGCGTCTGAGTTGGTCGTGTCAGCGCTGGATTTCCCTTTGTCAGCGCTTGAAGAATCATGCATGTTTGTAGTTGGTGGTATCTGAACACCACCATTATCTTTCCTTGCAGCAGTAGCAGCAGCATAATACTCATCTGTCCATATAGGAAGTGTAACAAATTCTTGTGTGGGAGATGATATAACTGCTGGTGGTCCATCCTCCTTAGCAACCTGTATACCTGAAACATTACCAATTCTCTTTTCCAAAACACTTGAAGTTACCTTCACAATGTCTGGATCAGTAACAGGCATATAATTTAAAGCTCTAGACAAAGGTTCTAAGTCAAACAACCAATTTGGACCACTCTCAGGATCACTAGGTTTACTTTCTAAAAACCTAACATGTACCTTTTCAAGTATACGTTTTTCCTTTTTAATGTAAACCCTATATCCTTTACTCTGCACTGAATAACCCATGAAGTAGCCTTCATCACCTTTTGAATCAAATTTACCTAGGGCCTCACTAGTTTCTAACACAACTACATGACAACCAAATGGCTTAAGAAAGCCAATATTGGGCTTCCTTCCCCAAAGTAATTCATAAGGTGTCTTATTATGTATCTTGTTGACCAATGCCCTATTTTGAACATAACAAGCTGTGTTAACAGCTTCAGCCCAAAAAGCTATAGGAAAGTGGGCATCAGCCAACATGGTTCTGGCTGCTTCAATAAGGGTCCTATTCTTCCTTTCAGCAACTCCATTTTGCTGAGGAGTTCTAGCTATGCTAAACTGCCTAGTAATCCCTTTCTTGGCACAAAAATCATCTAGTAACTGATTTCTAAACTCACCCCCATTGTCACTTCTAATAATTTTGACCTCATTACCATTTTTCTTTTCTATCTGGGTAATAAAATTAATCAGACTTAGGGCAGTTTCACTTTTCTTGGCTAAAAAGAAAGTCCATGTGAACCTGGAGTAATCATCAGTAATGACAAAACAATATGATTTACCCTTCAAACTTTCTATATTAGTTGGACCAAAGAGGTCCATATGCAATAAGTGAAGGGGTTTAGAACTAGAGTGCACCTGTTTAGACCTGAATGAGACCTTGTGCTGCTTGCCCTTAAGGCATGCAACACAAGAGTGGTCATTGTGGAAAGCCTTTTCAGGCAAACCATCAACTAAACCAAGCCTCACAAGCCTATTAATATTCTTAAAGTTTATGTGCCCTAGTCTCCTGTGCCAAAGATTACTTTCATCTACTGAGGCCTTAGCATACAGACATGACATTTTATTATTTACCTTAATTCCATTAAGATTCACATTATATATGTCTTTATGCCTTGGTGTTCTAAAATCTATGTATTTCTCTTCAGGAAGCTTATAATCTTTGCTTAACACCAAGCACTCAGTATCTGTGAAAAGAACCTTATTTTTGTTATCACACACTTGTGATACACTAAACAAATTATAATCCAGGTCTTTCACCAAGAAGACATTATCAAACCTTAGATTGTTGGTGACAAGTGTTCCTTTTCCAGTGATGGTGCCGTAGCCCCCTCCAAAGTATACCTTGTCACCATCTTGAATAGGAGAGAAATTGGTCAGATAGTCTTCCTTTCCTGTCATGTGCCTTGAGCATCCACTATCCCAGTATCCATAGTCATTGATCTTCTTCTGAATGCCCTGCACATAAAGAAAACACATTAGTTTTCTTTGGGAACCCAAGCCTTGGAAGACTTGGATTCATTTGGTTGTTCAACAAGAACAGACTTGGTTCTCATAACAACCCCATTTTCATCCCTGTTTGAATGAAATTCCCAGTTAACCCCAATTGGTGTTGACAATGCCTTTGAAATATAATGAAACCTGTTGCATGTCATAGAAATACCAATATTATTAGGGTTCTGGTCCTGTTTTGGTCTCCATGTTAAGCTAGTAGAAGCTTTAGACCTATTTCCCTGTGGCTGCAAATACCTAGGTTTAGCAGTGTTTCTATCAGCGCTGAAATTTTTCTTGTCAGCGCCCCGATTGCTCTTATCAGCGTTGAACCTAGGGTTTGCTACAGGAACCCATTGCCTATTTGACCAAGTATTTGACTTTTGAAAACGTCTTAGGCCATGTGTGTTAGACCCTCTAGAAAAGAATGGGGCTGGTCTAACAACTTGTGAACTTTGGTTCACAAAGGTATTGGGTCTGACAGTGTTTGACCTATGTTGACTTTTGTCAGCGCTGAAATGGTTCCTATCAGCGTTGACATTGGAAGCGTTGACACATTTGTAGGCCAAATGTGAGAAGCTACCACATGTATAACAAGCTTTTCTAGACATAGTCTTAGGTCTAGAAGCAAAGAAGCCTGTTCCATGATTACTTACTTGGCTTTTTGGTGACCTAGAATTTCTATACATCTCTGCATATTTAACACTAGGTTTTCTAACATTTTGTGGGCCAAGGTCAACAGGTTTGCCAGTGGTAGGGTGTGTGATCTTAATAGGTTTAGGATCAAGGCTCGTGATTGGTGTGGGCTCATTTGGACTTTCACACAATAACCCTCCCTTAACAAACAAAGTGTGGTTTGCTTTCTTCCACTCTTCTAGGTCAGTCAGCTTTTGCTGATATTCCTCAACTGGGGAAGTCACTCTAGGTGGAGGAATAAACTCCTCCTCTTGGCATTCTGGCAAGCCAGTCCAAGATAAGTCCTTTGATTGGACACCATAGAAATCCCCAGCTGGTGGTGGAACAACAGTATAGTCATTCATCCCAATCCCACTCATATCCTTAGAGTCTCTTTGTTTACTAACACACTCTCCTAGGGATTGTGTGGCCTTATCAAATCTCTGGATTTTAAGACTCACATTATCTTTATTTTTGTTAGCCTCCTCTAACTGAGCTATCAAATCAAGATTAACCCTATTCACTATATCTTGAACATCCTTACTCTGATGTAACTCATGTTTTAAGATATTTATTTGATCCTTTAAATCAAACTCCATTTTCTTATACTCAGATACTGTCTTTTTTGTTTGAGTAAGAGCAACTTGATAGTTAGATACTTTGCACCTAAGAGTACTTGCTTCATCTAATAACTTAACTATCTCTTGTTTTGATTTTTCAGTATTTAAACGACAACCCTTAGAACATAAAGCATCATCATATACCTCATTATCTGATGAAGAGGAGGAGTGTGCCATGAGAGCATATTCAGCATGCTCTTCTTTAACTTCAGCAACCAAAGCTCTGTCCTCTTCCTCATTCTTAGCCATCCAGCTCCAATCCCATTCTCCAACACCATCAATTTGTTGAACAGCAACCATGGCCTTGGGGTCTGGGCTCTTAATCATTTGGCTTGAAGGCTTCCCAGCATCAGATCTCCTTGGAGATCTACATTCCCTCATAAAGTGCCCCATCCTATGACAGTTGTAGCACTCCACCTTGGACTTGTCAAATCCAGCAACATCCTTAGCATTAAAGGTCATCTTCTTCTTGAACCTTTTATTGAACCTGTTTGCTCTTAAACTTACAAGAGCCATAGTCCACTTTATATCCATCTCTTCCAATTGTTCATCACTTATCTGCTCAAGATCTTCATAAGTGATCCTTGAATCACTAGGCAAAGAAGCAATGAAGGCACACACAGTATCAAGATCAAAACCAGCAGGTTTAATTCTATCAGCGCCATGATTGTGTGTGTCAGCGCTTGAGTACAAAGCGTTGACAGGATATGATCCAGCGCTGACAGATTGACATCCAGCACTGACACCTTGAGATCCAGAGGCTGAATGTCCATAAAAGTTCATGGAATCAAATTGGCCTTCACTTTGTGAAAAGAAGGCCATGTTGCTGCTGGAAGATTTGTTATCACTTTCCAATTGCCATTCATTCTCCAATAGTCTTAACTTGTTGAAGATGTCATCAAAACTGGAAGTCTTGTGGGTGTTATTGACAAGAATGGATCTTGTCTCAATCTTCCATACATCACCAAGGCTTTTGAGAAAAGTAACATTCAATTCAGGATCATCAATCTGTTTTCCCATGAAGGAAAGTTGACTTGTGATATCAAGAAGTCTACTTCTCACACTGCTGAGATTCTCATTAGGTTGAGCTTTAAAGACAGCATACTCATGCAAGAGTTGCTTCTTCTTTTCTTCTTTTGTGTCAGCATTGCCACCATGTGCCACTTCAAGAGCTTCCCAAAGCTCTTTTGCAGACTCAAATCGTTTGTACTTGTGCTGATTCTCATGACCTAGGGCATGTTTCAAGATGTTCAGGATTTTCATGTCCACCCTCTTCTTGGCTATATCTTCAACAGCAACAGCTCTCCCATCTTCAGGTTTTTCCACCTTATCAGATTCAGGACAATTAGGAACAGCTGTCCTTGTAGCAATAGCAGCAGTAATCTTTGCTGCTTTATCGAATGTGTTCCCATATTCGATAATTTCCCAAAGAGTGTAGTCATGAATAGCTATGTATTGCTCAAAATTGGACTTCCAAAGTTCAAAGTTCCTGGCATCAAACATGGGAATTTTGATACTAGGGTTTGAGAAGTTGTTTTGCAGCAAAGCAGGAGGTTGATTTGTGCCAGACATGGTGTTTTAGGGTTCTGCGTTACTTAAAGATCAAAAGTTTCTCAACAAGCTCTGATACCACTTGTTGATTCCAAACTTAGATCGATTAGCTTTGTGTATACGAGATTAGATCAAGTACTACACGTAGAGAAACCTTTGCTTATGAATAAAGTAACAAAGTGTTATGCGGAATTAACACTTGATCTAAAACACAATGATGTTAAACAAACTTTCACTTGTATTAGAATAATCTTGTTGATTACAATGAAAGGTTTAACTTGCGAATACTATGAAAACTGATATTGAACATTAACCTAAAAGATCTTCTTTTATAGAACAAGAAGTCTTGTACAATAAGCTACAAATCAACTATTCTAGGTAAAGATAAACATAGAAAATACATTGTCGTTTCTATCCTTACTAGAAGTAATCTAGAATATAATATACGTGTAGCTCACAACTTCCATCAGTGCTTGTCTTCAATCTGTCAACGCTTGACTTTATCTTGTCAACGCTTATGCTGTCAGCGCTCACTTTGCTCTTGTCAACGCTTGAGTTGTTCCTGTCAGCGTTCAAGTGTTCTGGCCTAAATTTATTCCCAACACTATTGTTGTAGGAGAATTCCATCAAAGGGATGTGATCGACCCAACTATTCCCAAAGTCAATCACGCATGCTCGCAACATGTCCTCAAGGGCCTGAATTGTCCTTTCGCTTTGACCGTCAGTCTGCGGGTGGTATGCCGTGCTCATATTGAGGCGGGTTCCCAAAGCTCGTTGGAACGCATTCCAGAAATTAGATGTGAACCTACCGTCTCGGTCGTAGATTATTGAGACGGGTATTCCGTGTTTAGTCACCACCTCCTTCAGATATACCTTGGCTAGCTTTGACAGAGAGTCATTTTCCCTGATGGGCAGGAAGTGCGCGGATTTGGTAAGTCGGTCAACGATCACCCAAATGGTGTCGTAACCATGAGATGATCTTGGAAGCTTGGTGATGAAATCCATAGTGATATTCTCCCATTTCCACTTGGGTATCTCTGGTTGAACTAGTAACCCGGAGGGCCTTTGGTGTTCGGCCTTGACGCAAGAACAGGTCAGACATTTCTGGACGTAGGTGGCGATGTTTGCCTTCATATTTGGCCACCAGTACAACTTCCTCACGTCCTGATACATCTTCTCCGACCCGGGGTGTATGGAATACTTAGATTTATGGGACTCGTGCATGATTACGTCCCTTAAACCCCCATAGCAAGGTAACCAACTCCTCCCATGCAAACACAGGGTTCCATCTGCTCTTGGTTCCAACTTTTCCTTGGTGAGGTCAGTCTTGAGCATACCCCAACATCTTTATTCACGAGGTTTTCGGGTTTCTGAGCTTGTGTTTGAGCTTCTAGGATTTGTTTGGGTAAATCCAGGCTAATTGTTACGACTAGTGCCCGGACTCTCATAGGAGGGTCGGTCTCCTTACGGCTTAGTGCGTCTGCAACCACATTTGCTTTACCGGGATGGTATTTGATCTCGCAGTCGTAATCGCTTAGCAATTCAATCAAACGACGTTGTCTCATATTTAGCTCCTTTTGATCTAGTATGTGTTGTAAGCTCTTGTGGTCCGTATGCACCGTGCACTTGGTTCCGTACAGATAGTGTCTCCAGATTTTTAGCGCAAACACCACAGATCCAAGCTCTAAATTGTGAGTAGTGTAATTCTCCTCATGTTTCTTTAGCTGCCTGGAGGCGTACGCGATTACTTTCGTCCTCTGCATCAATACTGCACCCAAGCCCTTATGTGACGCATCACAATATACCACGAAGTCGTCGTTGCCTTCGGGTAAGGCCAGGATAGGTGCACTACACAGCTTTTCCTTGATTAGTTGGAAAGCCAACTCTTCTTTCTCTCCCCAGTCAAATTTTATTCCCTTCTGTGTGAGTTTGGTCATTGGTTTTTCTATTTTGGAGAAACCCTCGATGAATCGATGGTAGTATCCGGCAAGGCCTAGAAATTGACGGATTTCTGTCGGTGATTTTGGAGATGCCCAATCTTTGACGGATTCGACCTTTGTTGGGTCTACGTGAATGCCGTCGCTATCAATAACATGACCAAGGAATTGGACCTTCGAGATCCAGAATTCACATTTGGAGAACTTGGCGTACAACTGTTCTTCCCTAAGTACCTTCAGAACTTGGGTAACATGTTCCTCGTGTTCGTGTTCATTCTTGGAATAGATAAGTATATCGTCTATGAAGACTATCACAAATTTATCCAGGTACGGTCTACACACTCGATTCATAAGGTCCATAAAGATGGCAGGAGCGTTGGTCAATCCAAAAGGCATGACCTAAAATTAGAAATGGCCGTAACGAGTCTTGAAAGCGGTTTTTGGGATATCCTCCTCCTTGACCCTTAATTGATGGTACCCAGATCACAGATCTATCTTGGAGTATACACTGACCCTTGCAATTGGTCAAATAGGTCGTCAATACGGGGGAGTGGATAACGGTTCTTTACAGTCAACTTATTCAGTTCTCTTTAATCGATACACATTCGAAACGAACCATCTTTCTTCTTGACAAATAAGACCGGAGCTCCCCATGGCGAGGAACTAGGTCGGATGAACCCCTTGTCGAACAATTCTTGAAGTTGTTCTGCTAGTTCCTTCATTTCTGATGGTGCTAGTCGATAAGGAGCTTTTGCTACGGGTGCAGCTCCTGGGATCAGGTCAATCTGAAATTCCACTTGCCGGGCTGGTGGTAGGCCTGGTAATTCTTCGGGGAAGACTTCGGGAAATCCCCGGACGATGGGCACGTCTTTTATTTGCTTCCTTTCGGTGTCATCTTCTTTATCTGCCTGGGAGATATGAGCCAAGAAGATGGGACATCCTCTTGATAAGTATCTCTAAATCTTGGTACAGGATATGACACTGAGTCTAGTGTCCGTAAGGTCGGTATTGCCATTACCTCGAACGATTAATGTCTCATTTCCCCATGGCAATCGGACTAGTTTCTCGTCGCATACGATCACTGCATGGTACTTAGATAACCAATCCATGCCAATGATGATATCAAAACTGCCTAGATTCACTGGGATTAGGTCAATATTGAACGGGTGGTTGGAAAAGTTTAGTGTACAACCCCTAACGATGGTATCGGCCTCTACGATCTTATCGTCTGCTAATTCCACTGAGAATCGGTGGTCTAACGCGGAAGGGACAACTTCTAATATTCTACGAAATTCGGTGGAAATAAAGCTCCTGTCGGCCCCAGTGTCAAATAGAATGGATGCATAACGATTATTTAGTAAAAACGTACCCGTAACTACGTTGGAGTCTGGGTTGGGCTTTGCATTGCCCACCACGTACACTCTGTGTGGATCCTCCATTGTTTTTGTTCTGATGGGCTAATTTGGGGCAGCTTGATTTTACGTGACCAGGTGCTCCGCACTCATAGCATGTGACTCCTTTCCTTGGGCCACTGTTGCTTCCTCCTGTAACACCACGGTTTCCTGGCTGTCTATTCCCAAATCCACGGACATTGGTTCCACCTCGATTATTGCTCCTCGCAATATGGTTGGGCTGAACTTTGGTAGCAGCATTTGCTTGGCAATCGCGAACAAAATGGCCCACCGTTCCACATTTGTAACAAGTCTTGCAAGGTTCACCCACCTGATGGTGAAAGCGGCAAGTCGGGCACAGAGGTCTGGTGCCTTCATAAATCCTTGGCCCTGTGGGGGCGATTGCACTGTAAATTTGTCCGGCGTTTTGCCTCTTTGGAGTTGGGTGATAGGGAGCACGGACATGGTCGTCCAACTTTCTCTTGTTCTCAGTGTTTCCCTCAGAGACGGTACGGTTCCTCTTGCTGATCAATTCGGCGGCAAACTCCATGGCTTTCTTGACGATAGTAGGCCGCGAGGCGAGAACGCTATCATGGATGGTGTCGGGGATTCCCCCAACGTACTTCTCGATTTTCTCCTCTTTATCGGGAAACATCCTGATGCACATGAGAGTCAATTCTTGGAACCTTCGGTTGTACAACATGATTTCATTGTTCTTACACCTAAGATCCCATAGTTCAACTTCCAGTTTCTTCATTTCGCTCCTTGGGCATTACTTTTCCGTCATTCTTTCCTTCAGATTTGTCCAGTTCAGGGTGTAAGCAGCATCATGCCCTAGAGTAATGACTACAGAATTCCACCAGGTGAGGGCACTTTCAAGCAGTGTGCAGGTGGCGAACATAACCTTGTTCTCATCGGCACAGTCGCTGATGCGGAACATGGTCTCTAGTCTTTCAAACCATTGCATCAACTCCACCACGCCTTCGTTGCCCCGATAGTAAGATGGCTTGCATTTGAGAAAGTCAGGGTAAGAACAACCCTTGGTGGTATTATTATTCCTTCGATTATTGGAATTTTCGCTATCGTCCATGTTTCGGCTAGCTGCCATAGCGGTGGCGATGCCTTGGTCAATCGTTTCCCTAAGTTGGGCAGTGGTGACATTGTGGGTGGCATCGTCATTAGGGGGATTATCAGCAGTGTTATTAGCTGGGTTAATGGCAGAATTAGTGGCAGGGTTTTGCCTAGTGATTGCCATTTGTCTGTAGTTATACACAAAAATGAAATTTGTTAGCTTCAATGTCCGTATGATTATATATTATTTGCATGAGCAAACCTGTATACAATAATTACAACAATTTGAATAACCTGTCACATTTCAATAATACAACACATGATATAACAAAAGAGAGTGGCATATGTTATTTCTTGAGAGAAAGTACATATAACATCAAGTACAACTGATCCAAGACAGAAGTATAGTACGTCTGTCTGGGGTAGTGGTACGCACAGTCTAAAGTAATATATATACAGACACCTATCTATGAGAGTACAGTACTGATAGGCTACAAAAGCTGCATGAAAATAAAAGTACATGAAGTCCTATATCATGATAGCTGGGGTGCAACCCATGGCTTGTCATGATGTACATGAGATCTAGTACATGTAATCTATGCTGGTCTCACGGACCCGGTAGAAGTGGCTGGTACGGCGGATGCTGGCGGAGCTGCTGGTGCAGGCATGGCGTCCTGTAGGGCGATCATAGCAAGTCTCGTCTTCTTGACGTGGCGGAGAGTCCGAACTAACTGGGCCCTGAGGGTGTCCAAAGCTCCCCTGAGGTGGGCTGTCTCTGCTGTGACTCCATCGTGACGATCAATCGCCAGGTCAAAGAACATGGAGAGGGACTGCTCCTGGGCTGTGAGGGCGGCATGAGTCTGCTGTTGTCGGCCCTCCAAGGTGTAGATGCGGTGAATGGCGTGGTCGTACTCCGTCATGAGCCACTGAAGGGCATCATAAACTGTGGTCCAAGTCCCTCCGACAACCTGGGCTTCTGCCCATGTAGTCCAAGTCAGGGAATCCAGTCGCTCCCTCAAGATCGAGCTCTCAGCCTGGCTAGCTGCTAGTAGGCTATGAACATCGGCCATATCCTGAGCATGCCGAGCGGTCGAAGCCGCTATCTGAGCCTGGACAGGATCCACCTGTCTAGTCCCAGATCCCTCTCCGATCTCAAAGATGGAGGTCGGGATCGTCTCATACCTCCTCTTACGAGGGGGTAGAGATCCAAGATCATAATCCTGGAGTGATGACGAGGGTGGTAAAGGCGGCAGTGTGTGGGCCACTGGGCCCACCTTCTCAGCTGGAGGGGTCAAAGCAGTAGGTGGTGAAGAAATAACTGGGACTACTTCATCAGACTGACTGCCCTCAGAATCTGAGGCGGACAGCCATCCTGGCAATACGGACGATGGTGATGTCATAATATCTCTGAAAGAAAATCATTGTTTGGCTGACATGAGTGTGTGACCAAAGCAAAGAAAAAAAAATGTATACTAATATTATAATAGTAGTGGTAAGTATTCCCTTGACATATCATGTTAGGGTCTAGTTAATACTTAACAGATCATTTAACCGATACGAAAATCGATGTACACATAGATCACGTAGAAAATGTATGCTCTACATCCTATATGCTTCTATTCTAGTCCCAAAAGAAAAATCCCAAAGATTTTTAATGTAGTTATAGTCCAGTTTATTTATAAAAGAATTTTATTTTTATTTTTATAAATTTTTCTGAGTCTGGTTCTCTATAACTTTTGCTCTGATACCATTCTGTGACACCCCCAAATTGGTCAAAATGCAGCGGATAATGTATGGGTGTCACGTGGGTGGATCAAAAGCAATAGTACATAGAGCATCAGATAAAAGTTTATCAAACATTTATTACATGACCAAAAGTGTAAATCATTATTTTAAATAGTTCTGACATAATGAAACGATTGTTCATGAGTCCCTTATGAAAATCCCCAATGCTTGTTAAGATGCTGTCTACTCAATGCTATAGTCCATGCACATAGGGTCTACCTGCTTCAAACACCTGAGAAAAAAATGATTTGGAGAGTCAACAAAAAGTTGGTGAATTCATAGGTTTAGTTGTATAGTTTGGATATAAATAGTCACTGTAACAGTAAAGCACAAAGCATTACTGAAAAAGGGTAATTATACTGTCTATTGCCCGAAACTGACACTTTAACATAGTTGGGCCCTCAACAGATGAGGACCATCGCCATTTCTGATTCAGGCACCCATCAATAGTAAATGCTGACATGGTAAACACCTGTTGTCCCGACCAAGGCACAGTGAGTATGACTCACCCAGGTGGGGATGGTCAATCCCAAATAGATCTATTTATAACATTCAGGTAATCCAACGATTTTAACAGTTTCAGCTCACGGGTCATGAGTGTCTCTACAATAGGCACATATAATTAAAGTTGGTACAGTTTAATTTATATCCATAAATCAGTTGCATGTTTTCTCCCCCAAAAGGATTTTTAAAAGTTTGTCAATATATGAAAGTGGGGCCATGAACTCACCTCGGTGATACATCAATAAGTCAACGGATATTCGGATACGAGGCTCACGTTACTGACAACGACCTAAATAATTATAAGGTCTCAGTAAATGCATAACATAATGCGTAAAATGTTCAGATCAATCTATGGCATGCTTGCATGTAACTAGTCTTGTATGTTACATGTTAGACCCTGGATCAAATGTAATACCCGCGGCAATATAAATATAGGTATTACTAGGGCTCGTTTATCTTTTAAACAATGGCAAAATCAGTCCCTCCCTAGTTATACACGTGTCTAGGGTTTATTAAAGTTTCACAATTCACCATTTTTAGTCCTCCTAATATTTAATTTACTTTAGGCTTAAACCAAGTTTCTTAAACACCCCCTAGGGCTCCTATGTGATTCGGCATGTGTCAAAAAGGGTCCTTAGGGTTCTATCCAAGTAATACAAGTGTACCCATCTTATATTAATTACAAAAATAGTCCCTCTACTTTGCTTTATGTCTCGGATAGTGTACGAATCACCCCTAGACTCTCGGCATTTTCCATCTTGGCCCCTTTTTGTTATCTAATGTGAAAATGATTTTCCAAGATCACCATTTAAACCCTTAGACTTTTATAAAATCATAATTCCATCCGAAAGTTTTATTATTTATTCTTTTTAGTCCGAATGTTTATTAAATCATACTTTCTTCATACCAAAAAGTTTCATAACATGTTTATTTAACAACATAAAGTTTATTATTAGTATATTCATCTTAGTGGGCTTAATGGGCTTCACATTTCTATAGGGTTTAGATAGTGGGCTTGATGGGTCGCACGCGACCCAAAAATCGTTTTACTTGTAATCATGGGTCGTAGGTACCTTAATGGGCCTACGGCTATACATTGGTCCAATAAGCATGGGCTACATAATCTAGGGCCTATAATATGCGTATGGGCTTATGAGGCTCTCGGCAAAAAAAAGGGTAATAATATATCGGGTTTAAGTTGAGCCCGTTAAGTTCATATGAACCACAAGATCCATTATATCAATGTTTATACCTTCATTAGGAGGTCATATGCTAGCAAATCTTGTTAGGGTTTCATGGATTAGTACATAAAAGATACATAACACACTATAAACTCTTAAAAAGGTCTCGGCTAGTAATACATTTGGGCTTCACTTGTTTTAGATACATTCTACACGTTACATCAATGCCCCATAATAATATTAGGCCGAATGTAGGTGTAGTCGTGTGATGAGAAAATTCATGCCGAGGGTTATGACTAGGTTTTTAGGTGTTACATATATTTATTCGAGCTTCATTATTCATGGTACTAAAATGAATGGGTTTATCTTGATATGAGTATATGCCAAACGGAAATAAATAGTATCAAAATGAAGCATGGCACTTACTTGATTAGTATAGGAAGGTGGTGATGATGGAAATGCTAATGCCTTGAATCTACTAAACCAAGTAATACGGGAACCTTAGCTACGTATAAGTCGCGACTTTCTTCCCCTTCTAGGGTTTGCTCGGTCGAATCTATGAGAGCATGAGTGGTGGTGTGAGTGTTGTATGATGATGGGGTAGTAAAGAGGTTTGAGATTAAAAGCTCTCAATGTGTTTTGCCATTTTAGATCTAGTTGAATGATTTGGTAGTGAAAGAGAGTTGGTGTGAGTGGGTTTTTATGTTGTTACATGGAGAGAGTACATCCCATAATGACTAGAATTTGTACACTTGGCCTTTGAGGTTGTTGGTAGCCGAAAGTGGGGGGGGCAAAAGGTTGTCAAGGTACATGCAATTTATGAAGTGAATCAAGGTACTAGATTACCTTTTATGGGAAGTTGAAATTTCCTTGTTGGAACCACTCACATCCGCCAGCTAGGATTTGTATGAGGAGTGATGATTGTCCAAAAAAAATCTTGTGGTAGGTAGTGTATGTTTTAAGTTAAGGTAGATTTGTAAGTAAAGTATAGGTTTTAAGTTAATAGGTTGTTAAGTATAGTTTTGTTTAGAGCATGCATGTCTACACGCGGCTCCATACGATTTATGGGGTAGAAATGGTGTCGACTTGTTTAAATTGGGATATATAATAAGTTTAGGTAATATATTGTGGGTACTTGCGAAGTTTCTGGATATTTTGGTTAAACATTTAGATAAGTCGATATAAATTTATGATGCGTATGTCATTATAGTTATATCACTTGGATAAAGTATTAGTTATCGATGCAATTTAATGGGCATTGTTTTAAAGTAATAACGGTTGTTCATCGCACAAGTATACATAAGTATATATATATACATATAATAAATGTGTGTGTACTAATTAATTTAGGTATTTAGTTCATCAAAACCGAGTACTGAGGGGGAGTTCTTGCTTAAACAGATGGCCAGTCAATTGCCGTCGTAGTCGATAAAGGCTAAATGTTCGTAAAAGGTTCAAATAAATATGAAATAATGGTATGAAAAGGTATAAGATTATTAATAGGTCTTAAAACAGTGGGGTTACATCGGTCGACAGAGTCAAATAAATAAAATAAAATCAGGGGTTTTACACTTCAATCTTCGGAAAAGGGTTTTTAAATTCCGAAGAAACTGCTTATTTCGGAGATCTCAGGTAAAATTTATCCGAAGAAATTCATTTTTCCGAAAAAACAAGCCTTATGCGAATTTAGTTTATTTCGAAGAAAGTCATTTTTCCGAAAAAAACAAGCCTTATCCGAATTTAGTTTATTCTGAAGAAAGTCATTTTTCCGAAAAAACAAGCCTTATCCGAATTTAGTTTATTCCGAAGAAAGTCATTTTTCCGAAAAAAACAAGCCTTATCCGAATTTAGTTTATTCCGAAGAAAGTCATTTTTCCGAAAAACAAGCCTTATCCGAATTCAGTTTATTCCGAAGTAAGTGATTTTATCCGAAAAAGCCTTGTTATCCGAAAAAGGTAAGTTATTCCAGAGATTGTTCACTATTCCGAATACATTCATTTATCCGAAGAATACTGCTTATTGCGAAAAACTTCAGTTTTTCGAAAAACCATTAATATTCCGAAAAACTTCAGTTTTCCGAAAAACCATCAATATTCCGAAAAACTTCCGTTTTCCAAAAAACCATCATTATTCCGAAAAACTTCAGTTTTCTGAAAAACCATCATTATTCCGAAAAACCTTCACTTATCCAAGATAACCATTAATCCAAAGATCACCAGTTATCCGAAGATCACCATTTATCCGAAAAGCACACTTATTCCGAAAAACTCCAATATTCCAAAAATATAAGTTTTTACAAAAGTGATTATTCGCCTTAGAATTTTTGGTTTCTTGTGAAGACAATTTTTAGGGGATTTTAACATTTTTCATCGACAACAACAATCACAACACATCTACTTAAGATCCGTTTTCACTTCATCGATTTCAAAGTTTTCGACATGGATTCTACTCAAGAATACCGTGTGACAAACAACAACATCATGGTGGCGGGTAACAAAGAGAGACCACCAATGCTTGTGATTGGTAGATATGCACAATGGCAATCACGATTCCTTCGATATCTTGACACAAAACCTAATGGTGATGTTCTTCGTCGTTGCATCAAAGAAGGACCTTATACTCTCACTATAGTCACCATTCCTGTAATTCCAGCAACCGACTCGACGACCGGTTCCGATGAGCAAACAATTGAGGAAACATATGAGAATACTTCGAAAGAGAAACGTGCTTGGATTGATGCAGAGAAAGAAGCAATCTATTTGATTCTAAGTGGGATTGGGGACGATATTTACTCAACGGTTGATGCATGCTCTACTGTTAAAGAGATGTGGTTTGCCATTGAACGCTTGCAACAAGGAGAATCACTTAACAAGCAAGATGTCAAAACTAACTTGTTCTGGAACTTTGGAAAGTTTACTTCATTGGATGGGGAGTCAATTGATTCATATTACTCAAGGTTTTACAAGATGATGAATGACATGACAAGAAACAATTTGCAAGTCTCCACCATGCAAGTCAATGTGCAATTTCTACAACAACTTCAACCAGAGTGGACACGGTTCGTAACTTTGGTGAAACAACAGAGTAAGTTAGACAAGGTCAACTATCACATGCTCTTTGACATTTTGAAACAATTTCAAAATGAGGCGAATGAACTTCGAGCTGAAAGGATAGCAAAGACTGCTAATCCACTTGCTTTGGTGTCTACCACTCAACACGTTCAATATCATCGCTCTCGTGCTCCAAAGTCATACTCCACTACATCATCCTCACCAAGGTAATCTACTACATCCTCCTCACCAAGATACTCCACTTTATCTAAGTATTCTGCTCCCACACGATCACGTGACAAATAACCAAGAGCACCATCACCATCACCATCACCATCATCTGAAGAGGACAGTGATGAAGAACTAGCTCATAAGGATAGGGAAATGAAGCAACAAATTGCTTTAATTATGAAGACCTACAAGAAAATATTCAAACCCACCAACAACAATCTTCGAACATTGATGAGACTGCAATTATACATAGTCTCATCGTCCAAATCCGGCTTAAAACGCTTAAAATATCATCAAAATACCCCAAAATATGCTTGTGTTTGTTCATTGTGTATTTTAGGTACGTATATCATGAAATCAACAAAAGATAACAAGAATCAAGCAAAAACGAACACGGGAAACAAAGCCGCACACAGAACTGGACCCGAATCATGAATTTCCAAAGAAGTCCTTACAGTTTGAAGATTTATCAAGAATGGTCCCTCATCTTTTGAAGACTTGTCACTTTTGACCCTTGAAAATATCTATTATTATAAGATTGGTCCTCAAGTTTCAAGATTTGACATTACAAGCCCTTGGAGAAAGGCCAAATTGCATTAATGGTCCTTGTTTAAAGTTGGTGAAATGCTTGTGCCAAAAGTGACAACTTGCTCAAAGTTCAAAACAAAGGAGAAGAAGTATGAAGCTGTTACAACTTATTGTGACACAATTTTGAGAGTTCAAGGGTCAAACTTGGATAAATGAAACTCATATCCATCATTATACCCAGTTTTTACCCTCTAGCCCAACACCCACCATCCCTTGGCCCATGTTTTTTTTTCAACCCAGTTTTATTAATAATAATATTTTTAGACACATGTTTCTTTATTAATTAAACTGGGGGGAAACAGATACTGTACCTTAATCCCTATCTTCATACTTCCCATGGACCCTAATCCCCTCTTGAACTAATTAACCAAAATTCAACACTCATAATTTCCAGTACACCAATTAACCCTCTCTATAACCAAACCCCACCCCTAATATGGCCACATCACCACCATGGACACCCCCACACGGGTGCCCTGTCCCGTCCCTTTCTGCCAAAACCCAAAAAAACAGCTAATCAATGGACACAACACTTTTTCTTGTTGGCTAAGAACTAATGAAGGGCCAACATTCGTTCTACAGTTGTTCACATCAAGGACCATCACATGGGCTCTTTGACTATAATTTTTGAAGACAACACCAAGGGCAGAATTGGAACTTTAGGGCTTAGGGTTTTACATTTTATATGTTTTTTAGTATCTTCTATGCTCTTGTATCAAAGGGGTCGTATGTGACCACCTTCTCTCTTGTTCCAAAAATTGTAAACCCCTTTTATTGAATAGTTAAAGTGATATTTGGGCCTTTCAATTCTTGTGTTCCATTTATTTTCTTGTCTTTAAATTCGTCCCTTTTTAATTTTACAAGTTATATTTTCAGTTTCATCAAAAGAGTTTTTTTTAGTTCTAAGAAATTTGATTGAAAAGTTTTTTTGAGACCCTTTATGGTATAACTGATAATGCTAGTTTGATTTGACACATCAAGTTTTTTTTTTTTTTTTTTTTTTTGGTAACCGTGATTTCCGACTCATTGGCTGACTAATCCACGGGGTTTGAGCCCACCGCCACACAGACTCAAACCAGGTAAAGCCCTCCCTTTTCAGGAGGTTGGCGTGGCCATTTGACACATCAAGTTAGTGTTAGGTTATAGCATAAAGTTCATTTCATGTTCACTTTAGAGTTCTTACAAAAATCTGTGGTTTAAATTCATGTTGGTACTTGTTAAATTCAGTTGCAAGTTTTTGGTTCCAAGAGTTTTAGAAAAAGTCAGATTTTCTTATCTTTATTTTTACTGTTACATAAGCCATAAGTCTCACCTTATTGAAAAATAAGCTGAGCTTATAGCTCTTGTTTGCTTTGTCCTTTTTCCTTTATTGTCTTCAGGTTCAAGAACGAAGGAAGGATACAGGTTCTTTGTTTCTGTTGTAGATCAAAGAAGCCTAAAAGCTCATTTGCATAAGCCGATATCTCATATGTTGGTGGTGGTTATAAGCTGATAAGAGGAAAGGGGGGAGCTTATAGAAATCTTAGTCGGCTCGGATTGTGAGTCGACTCAATGTAAGTTCTTCTTTTTCATTTTATATTCTTTGCATAATCGACCTGCTAGAAGCTTATTTTTTACTACTTACGTGCTTTCTGCCTAACTCCTTTTTTTATTCTTGGTTCTTCTAGCTTAATTTTATGCCGTCCTACTTTATATGATATTTAAGTTTATGCTTGTTCTTTAAATTTGATAAGTTACTTTGCTATCTTCATGTTCTGTTAGTTAATCAGTGTTTGGCACATGCTTGATTTTCGTCTTTAGTTTAGAACTAGGCTTAAGTTTCAATTGCAACATCATTGTTAGGTTAGTAATAGTCAAATTCGGTTTTTACTTTTAATAAAAACGCAAAAAAAAATTGTGAAGTTGAGTTTTCTGAGTAGTCATACACAGTAGGATCAAATAAGTTTGTTTGAGTTGCATTTGCTGTTTGAAACTGTTTAATTTCGCTTATTTTTATGTTATTTGAAATCCTCTATTGTTGCTTTAAGGTTATACACACTAGTGCTCATGAATAACTAACCAATAGGTCATTTGTGTTCATCACTGTGGTTAACCACACCAGCAGCAATTAGAGGATCAATTTGAGGTTTTACTTCTTAAAATTCAGTAGACTATTAGTTCATAGGGTAGTTGTTACTGTCATTCAGATCTGTGAGGGGGTTAACGCATTTTTGCTGTAGTAGTGTTAATATAATTGTTGATTCCATGTTGTAGGATTTTTAGAAATTAGTTGCTTCCCTTTACTATTGTTGTTGTCAATATTTTTATTTTTATATTTTGATAGCTGGGGTTTAGTTTGATTGTTTTTTTATCCGTTTAGTTGCTGATATAGCGTATAGCTTCTGTCCTAGTCGGTATCGTTTTAGTTTCGAGATATAGCTATAGGTTGCGGTAAAGCGAAATGCTAGCTGATGTCGAGTTTCTTAATTTTGCTGCTATAGCTTTAACTGCATTAATACGTGTGTTGCATCAGTCTATTCCACCCAATTCTTGTTACATACGGATTCGATTGGTAATCGTAGCGTTGGTTTAAAGTTGTTGCGCTCATTGTTTTACATCAGTTTTTGTTTTTACTATAGTTAGATAAATATAGTAGACTTTGATATGCTGCTTGTCTTTGGTTTCTGTGAGCTAATATATGTTTATTAACCAAGGTAGTCAACTACTACCTTGGCTCTTTGTCCCAAGTTCCACAAAAACCTGAAAGGCAAAAAAATAAAAAAATAAAACAGCAACAACAGGTCTGGAACATGTGAACTCCTATACAACACAACTGATGCAGAACAACACCAACTAACCAACTTCTCTGTTGAGCTTTTTGGTTAACATCTCCTATTATTTTCTTTCTATATGTTCATTTTTGTTTCGTTAATTCCAGCTAAACAAAGGGGTTGGCCACTGTTCTATTTTTTTATCCCACAAATGGCTAAACTCTAGTAGCTCAAATTTGCGTTTTTTTTATAAGGCTTATTAATTTCTTGCAATTAAAGCTTAATTATTAGCATTTATTAGTTTCACAATTTCTTGTTTTTGTGTTTGTCTCTTGTACGTAATTTCAAAACAGAATTAATATCCATCATTAATTTTGCCAACTCTTGTTTCAATTATTATTTTTGGATCAAAGTAGTAGTAATTGTTTTTTTAAACGTCATTTTTTATACATCATGTTTCATTTGATTAATTTTTTTTAACTTTTTTTCTATTTTTTAAAATTATGATAAAAATAGTTAATTTAGTTCTAAAAAATTTTAAAAGTACTTTTTTAGTTATAAATTAATATAACGAAGATATTTATTTGATAAAATAATATTTTGGACTTTTTGTTGATTTTATTTAATTTTAGGGCTTTAATTAGTATTTAAAATTAAATATTAAACTAATAATAAGTTTTAAAATTTATTTATTGAATTTTTATTCTTATTTATATAATTTAGGACTTCATTTTTAATTTTAATTAATTTTTAGTATAAATTTTTAATTTTGTCGCGTTTGTACGTTTTACGTTTTCGTTTTAATTTTACGTCGTAGTTTAAATTAGCGTAACTCGTCTTTTAATTTTCTTTCTCTCACAACCAAAAACGTTACTAATCCAAATTTGATTTAACATATTGGCACTCATAATCACGTACCTCCTTCGAGAACGAACCCGCATCTATCGGTTTTACGGTTTTTAATTAAATCGTAACGCTTAATACTTGCCACATATACGTTTTTCCTAAAACGTGTACGATTTACCTATAATCATTTTTGGCGCCGCTGCCGGGGAGGTGTTTTTTAGTTGCCATTATACATATCATGTTTGTGTGAGTAGTGCGTTTTTGCTTTTCAATTTTTGGGAAGCGTATATAACGTACATACTCATTTTTGTTATTTTTCCTTAATATATTATAGTATCCAAATAAATCGTGTTTAATTTTTCTAAATTAAACACAAAACAATTTTTTACTATATTGTAGATATCCCATTATCGTTTTCGTTTTTCTTGTGAATATATTACTATATTGTACTTACGTGGAACAATAAACATACAAGTACTCCAAAAGCGTGAAAACGCAACATTGATTCGGGATTTCATCACTCGATCATTGTATTCGAATCTAAAGCAAAAGTTTAATGGCAAAATAGATAAATACTTTCGTGAGGCTTAATTTCAATTAACACAAACTATAAGGTGGGTATAAGGCGGTTGTTTTTCACGACCTAAGGGAAAAAGGCTCTTAAGTGCTTATCGCCGCCTCGTTTCCCCCGCTTGCTTGTGCGTGTTTTGAGAAAGAGGGCTAATCAAATTATCTACGTATATTATATTTGCTTGTTTTCAAGATTAAAACCTCTTGAACGTTTTGGTGTTCCACCAACGTTCTAAAGTCATCGAAGGCGTTCACTCCACGTGATCGTTTTCATTCTTTGAGGCTCCTTTAATCAAGAAATCGATTCGAGGGGAGATTTTTAGATTTGAGTCTACGTAATACACCAAAATCAAAAAAAAAATTAAAAAACAATCAAAAACCAAAAAAATTTAAAAATTTAAAAACCCCAAAAAGAATCTTCTTTGCTACCACCCATTCTACGCTTAGTGCATGCACACTCGATCGAAGGATTATTCTAATTCTAGCGACGCTTCGAGTCGACGCAATCGTAATCGAAGGAATCGACGACGTAGACGAGATTTTGAAACCGACGTTACTAACATCGTTGTTCAAGAGACCGTAGAGGAGATGGCCGACAATCGTTCGATGATGGAATTGCTCCAAGCGCCCACCGAGGGCTAGGGAGACGCGATCGTAATTCCCGCTATCGAAGCGGAGAATTTTGAGATTAAGAGCGGAATGCTTTCGTTGATTCAAGCTACGAAGTTTCGAGGCCGTGAAACCGATAATCCTCACGATCATATTCGGAATTTTGATCATCTTTTAGCCACGAGCAAGTTTAAGAACGTCGACACCGATGTCGTAAAGCTTATGCTTTTTCCGTACTCGCTCGATGGTGCCGCCAAGGACTGGTACGAGAAAGAGCCACCTAATTTGATAATTACGTGGAAGGATCTCGTCTCCAAGTTCGTTAATTATTTTTTCCCACCGTCTAAGACGACGTTTTTCAAAAATGAAATTACGAAGTTTGAGCAAAAACCGAATGAATCTTTTAGAGACGCGTGGGATCGTTTTAAGGAATTGCGTAGGCAATGTCCTCACCATGATTTTTCCAAGTTGCACCAAATTGATACGTTTTACAACGGTCTTAGTTTTCAAGAACAAGATTCGTTGAATTCCGCCCGCCGGTGGCAACTTTTTGTGTAAGACTCCGAAAGATGCATTAATGATTATCGAGAATAGATCCAAGGTTTACCAACACCGCAACGCACCGAGTGTTGCCAATGTCGCCAATGTTAGTAGTTCTAATCGCGACATTGAGAGGGTTGATGCGAAAATCGACAAGCTAACGAATGTGTTTACGTCTTTTCTCATTGAGATGCAAAAGCAAGACGCTCCCGCTATGGTGAAAGCGGTTGAGACTTAGTGTACGTTTTGTGGTGGACCTCATGATTATTACGAGTGTGCGGCTACATATGGCCAATCGTCGAATGTGAGTGTGTTAAACAACAATTTTTCTAATCAAAATCAAAATAACGCCGGTCCATCACAACAAGGCAATTATAATCAAGGCAACAATTTTAATCAAAACCGTAACAATTTTCAAGGAAATAATCAAAAAGGAAATGTTTCGAATCAGAATCAAGGTTATAATCAAGGTCGTAATTTAAATTGGCAAAGTCGAGACAATAATCAAAACTCGAAATTTTCAAACAACAACAATCAAGGAAACAATTTTTCAAGTGGGAATCAAAACAATTCTCAAAGTAACAATCAAAACCAAGGGAACTTTAATTCAAATCAAAATAGTTCGTCAAACGATTTTCAAAATTACATGAAAACGAATGAGGCTAATATGAAACGATTAGAGGGAGAAATTGGTACTTTGAAAAACGATTTTTCTAATAATTTGAAACTTCAAAACACGAAGATTGAGCAAGGACAAATCGACATTAAAAAGATGTTTTCGACAATTATGAACAAAGCCTCGGGTGCTTCATCGAGTTCTTTACCTAGTGACACCGTTGAAAATACGAAGGAACAATGTAAAGCCGCCTCGTCTCGTGAGAAAGGTCGTGTGATTACCCCTACCCTTGATGGATTTCGTGTGGTTCCTTCTTCTCAACCCTCGACTTCTAAGACGTCTTATTGTTGTAAAGTCGATGGGGTGAACGTGGCGACCAAGGAAAAGAGTGCACACCCTCGTGTACCTCAAATTCCATCCACGGTTCAAAAAGAGAGATTTATCGACCTTACCAAAGTAACCCTTGAAGAAACTTGTGCTTCGATCCTTCTTAAAAAACCAAAAAGGCGAATGACGAGAAAGGAAGAGGATCTGGGCCAATTTATACTACCTTGTGATTTTTCCGAGATTGAGGGATGTTTAGCCCTTGCCGATTTAGGTGCTGGCATCAATCTCATGCCTCATTCTATTTGGAAATTGATGAGATTTCCTTCACTTACCCCCACGAACATGACAATCGAGCTTGCAAATTGTACTCCACTTATACCAATTGGAATAGCCGAGGATGTCTACGTCAAAGTTGGAAAGTTTGTTTTTCCCGCGGATTTCGTTATATCCGATTAGGAGTGTGGGCCTAAATGTCGCATTATTTTAGGCTGACCATTTTTATCAACGGCTCGAACCGTTATCGACGTTCACGAGGGGAGACTTACTATGAGATATGGGGATGACAAAATGGACTTTTTCACGAGTAAATCCCAAGTGTCAAATGATCATGAAAAAACCAAGGTTTCTAAACCTAATGATTTCAAAATGTTCACTTTAGCGGAAAGAATGATGCTTAATGCATGTTTTGAAAAAATTAAGAAGAACGGTTTTAAAGATGATGATTTTAATGATAAAGAATACCTGTACCTAATTCAAAAGGGTATGTGTAAATTTATGAATGAAAAATCACTTTGGGATGTATTCGATGAAACAAGTGAACAACCAATTCCGAAGAGCGACGTTAGTGCCCTCACGACAATGACCAAAATGGGCTCGTCTTCACCACCTTTGAAGGACCACGTCTTTGAGGCCTCAACTTCTAACTCCATCGAAGTGCATCCTTTTCCTAGCCCAACACCCGTTGAGGCTAAAGGTTTTATCGACATTGATCCTCTCGTTTTAGAAAAGTCACCTAAGCATAGTCATTCGACTTGTAAGACCATGGTTGTGAGTGCTCACATCGACTCTTTCTTTGATGATGACGATGGCGATTTTGTCGAAATTGATCACTTACTTCAAAATCCACATGACATTTTTGAGGATTCTCCTAAAAAGACCTTTTCTCATGTGAAGTACTATGATTACGAGTTCGATCCAGAGATTGAGGAAATCATTGAACGAGAGCTAGCTCTTTTGCCTCCACTTCCACCTACGAGTGAGGTCGGTCTTTCCAAAATCAAAGATGAACTAAATGAGTTGGAACGTCTTATTTTCGATGACGAACCAACTCAGTGACCACCAAAAATCCAATTCTCGAGGAGTTACCTAATCAACACTCCTCAAATGAGAATTACGTTTACCACATTCGTGAGGATTTAACTTATCAACAATCCCCACAAATGAATGATGGTTTCATGCTTGATCGTGATATTTTCGACAGAGTTTCTAAGATACTCAAGGATGGGAATGACAAACCTTGGTTTGACAAGCCTATCTTTGATGAGGAAATCGATGAGATCGACGTTCATGAGGATGATGAGTATGTTGACCCCGAGGGGGCGGTGTTCTTTATTGATCGACGTTTTGAGAACTTATATAATCCACCACCCCCTCCCACCAAAGACTTAAATGTGAGGATTTTTAGTGGGACTAATTTTGAATTTGACACGCCAAATATTTTCGACATCATAAAATCGGGTTTTCATAAAGAGTTTTTAAACGATCAAAAAGGAAAGGATTTTAAAATTGATTTAAATGAATTTTCTACAAGTCTAACTCCGTCATCACCACGTTTTATGAGTGCTACCACCTCGTCTACTCCTTTTGACGATGGGTGGTGTGGATCTAGTGTGGGGGAAGCCCCTTATGTTCCCTCACATTTCTCCATCGAGGACGAGATTTACGATCCCGGAATTTCTTGTAAAAGGAAATTTCAGTCTTCCACCGATGCAATAAATGGAAATCGTGTCTATTTGCTTGGTGTGAGTCTACCTCGAGTAGCTCATAAGTTTGCCTTACCCATTTCCCCACCTTTCTACTTCTTATCTATTTTCTTTAACCCCTTTGGGGTTGTTCGAGCACGTGATGAAGTGGCGTTGGTTCGTTTATCCCATGAAAACGAGGGCGCCATCTACGATCCCTGCATTTTACATCATCAAAGGACTTAGTCTTAATATCGGTTGCTTTTTGGGCATTCTTTATCATGTAAGACCCACCAAAAATGACCATTCCAAGATTATCCCTAAATGATCACATTTATGGGGATTCGATTCGAGCTTTTGACACGGTTATAAAAAAAAGGTGCCTTGTGGGGGATTCTCATGCTTATCCTTGTAAATATTATTGTTTTCTAATAGTGTAACAAGGGGACTTGTGCTCTTCTAACCTTTGTTTCGTGGTTGATTGTGATTGTGATTTTTTAGGTTCATCGTCATCATTGAAGCCTCTCGTGTTCATTTTACGGATCACTCGAGCTTCGATCGTTGCTTTTGGAGATTCCGATATCCGATGAGATCCTTTTATGTTCTAATGTTTATCTTATTAGCATAATTCATAAACGGCTTTTAAGTTATTCGTTTTACCCTTTATGTGCTCGAGATTAAGCATTCGACTTCGTCTCTAGTATTGGGGTGTTTTCACCCCTAGACTAGAAACATTGAGGACAATGTTTAGTTTTAGTATGGGGGGTGAGTAGATGCTTCACCTTGCTTACGTCACCATGCAATCCAATTTTCATCTTCTTGTTATCGTTTTATGCAAAATAAGGCTAAAAATGGCCAAATTTTAAAAAATTTCTTGTTTTTCATAAGTGTTTAAGACACGAATGTAGGTTTTCTGATGGTGAGAATAAGAGTAATTTTTTACCCGACCGTGCGTGTTGAGCACTTAGCTTCGATTCCTTAACTTTTTAGGCTAAGTCTCTTAAATAAGGACGAGAAATGATAGAGTTATTTATAAGTCTCGTAATCTTTCACGATTATTAGCTTATTCTCCCCACTCTTTTGATAATAAATTGTTAATAAATATTGATTTAGCGGTTTAGTCACTATTGTTGGTTTCTAATTTGTTTTAGTAGCCTCCATGTAATTAAATTGGGAAAACATTAAGGTATCGCCAGCGTCACGATTTTGAAGTATTGGCACCCGAATAATCGAATGCTTCACCTAATAATAAGATTTCAAGTGCTCACCTAAATTAAGCAAAAATTTGAAGCTCACAAGGCCGAAAAATCTATGCCCAAATTAAAAGTGAATCAAGCCTTAATCTTTGAAGCTTTAAAGATCCAAAATTCGCTTTAGTGTGAGGATATACGTCTTTTTCTATAATAAACACCTCATGACGAGGTTAAATAAAAGGCAAGGCAAGACCGAAGAGGGGGCGTATAAAAGTCTTGGTAATAAGTCTCATGTTCAAAACCATTATAAAGTTGTGTTTATCGATCCTTCTTGTTGACTTAATTTTTTGACATCGTTGTCTATTAGGGTGAATTATTAATTTAATGATTTTGGTTACACCGTTAAGACTCTATTTTTAGACCTAATCTCTATTCACGCATAAGTCAATGATGTATCCTCGTAATCATTAAGACAAAATAAAATATAAGATATATCAGTTAGGAATAAGGGAGTTTAGGTGTGTAATTAACACTCATGAGACATGATTGTGTTGCTAACTTATAATAACAACGATCTCGTTACACGCTTAGCATGGAATTGGGTGAAAATCAAGGACGACGAAATTATTTCTAACGAAGCATTCACGTTTCTTATTCTTTGAACCTAAAAGTCACTTAATCGTGATGAAAACAATACATTATGTCTAAAACGCGTGTAGCAGTTTATTTAAATTTATGTCGTCAATAAATGTCACATAAAAATGAAATTTGGAAGTGCTACGATACTTAATTCTAGCATTGCGTAGGGACACGGCAATGGTTTAGTATGAGGGACTGATGAGACTGCAATTATACATAGTCTCATCGTCTAAATCCGGCTTAAAATGCTTAAAATATCATCAAAATACCCCAAAATATGCTTGTGTTTGTTCATTGTGTATTTTAAGTACGGATATCGTGAAATCAACAAAAGATAACAAGAATCAAGCAAAAACGAACACGGGAAACGAAGCCGCACAAAGAACCGGACCCGAATCATGAATTTCCAAAGAAGTCCTTACAGTTTGAAGATTTATCAAGAATGGTCCCTCATCTTTTGAAGACTTGTCACTTTTTACCCTTGTAAATATCTATTATTACCAGATTAGTCCTCAAGTTTCAATATTTGACATTACAAGCCCTTGGATAATGGCTAAATTGCATTAATGGTCCTTGTTTAAAGTTGTTGAAATGCTTGTGCCAAAAGTGACAACTTGCTCAAAGTTCAAAACAAAGGAGAAGAAGTACGAAGCTGTTAAAACTTACTGTGACACAATTTTGAGAGTTCAGGGGTCAAACTTGGATAAATGAAACTCATATCCATCATTATACCCAGTTTTTACCCTCTAGCCCAACACCCACCAGCCCTTGGCCCATGTTTTTTTTCAACCCGGTTTTATTAATAATAAGATTTTTAGACACGGGTTTCTTTATTAATTAAACTGGGTGGAAACAGATATTGTACCTTAATCCCCATCGTCATACTTCCCATTAACCCTAATCCCCTCTTGAACTAATTAACCAAAATTTAACACTCATAATTTCCAGTACACCAATTAAGCCTCTCTATAACCAAACCCCACCCCTAATATGGACACATCACCACCAGGGACACCCCCACATGGGTGCCCTCCCCCGTCCCTTTCTACCAAAACCCAAAAAACAGCTAATCAATGGACACAACACTTTTTCTTGTTGGCTAAGGACTAATGAAGGGCCAAGATTCGTTCTACAGTTGTTCACATCAAGGACCATCACATGGGCTCTTTGACCAGAATTTTTGAAGACAACACCAAGGGCAGAATTGGAACTTCAGTGCTTAGGGTTTTACATTTTATATGTTTTCTAGTATCTTCTATGCTCTTGTATAAAAGGGGTCGTATGTGACCACGTTCTCTCTTGTTCGAAAAATTATGAACCCCTTTTATTGAATAGTTAAAGTGATATTTGGGCCTTGGAATTCTTGTGTTTCATTTATTTTCTTGTCTTTAAATTCGTCCCTTTTTAATTGCTGCAAGTTATATTTTCAGTTTCATGAAAAGAGTTTTTTTTAGTTCAAAGAAATTTGATTGAAAAGTTTTTTTGAGACCCTTTATGGTATAACTGATAATGCTCGTTTGATTTGACACATCAAGTTAGTGTTAGGTTATAGCATAAAGTTCATTTCATGTTCACTTTAGAGTTCTTGCAAAAATCTGTGCTTCAAATTCATGTTGGTACTTGTTAAATTCAGTTGCATGTTTTTGGTTCCAAGAGTTTTAGAAAAAGTCGTATTTTCTTATCTTTATTTTTACTGTTACATAAGCCATAAGTCTCAGCTTATTGAAAAATAAGCTGAGCTTATAGCTCTTGTTTTCTCTGTCCTCTTTCCTTTATTGTCTTCAGGTTCAAGAACGAAGGAAGGATACATGTTCTTTGTTTCTGTTGTAGATCAAAGAAGCCTAAAAGCTCATTTGCATAAGTCGATATCTCATAAGTTGGTGGTGGTTATAAGCTGATAAGAGGAAAGGGGCGTGCTTATAGAAAGCTTAGTCGGCACGCATTGTGAGTCGACTTAATGTAAGTTCTTCTTTTTCATTTTATATTCTTTGCATAATCGACCTGCTAGAAGCTTATTTTTTACTACTTACGTGCTTTGTGCCTAACTGCTTTTTTTTATTCTTGGTTCTTCTAGCTTAATTTTATGCCGTCTTACTTTATATGATATTTAAGTTTATGCTTGTTCTTTAAATTTGATAAGTTACTTTGCTATCTTCATGTTCTTTTAGTTAATCAGTGTTTAGCACATGCTTGATTTTCGTCTTTTGTTTAGAACTAGGCCTAAGTTTCAATTGCAACATCATTGTTAGGTTAGTAATAGTCAAATTCGGTTTTTACTTTTAATAAAAACGCAAAAAAAAAATTGTGAAGTTGAGTTTTCTGAGTAGTCATACACAGTAGGATCAAATAAGTTTGTTTGAGTTGCATTTGCTGTTGAAACTGTTTAATTTCGCTTATTTTTATGTAATTTGAAATCCTCTATTTTCACTTTAAGGTTATACACACTAGTGCTCATGAATAACTAACCAATAGGTCATTTGTGTTCATCACTGTGGTTAACCACACCAGCAGCAATTAGATGATCAATTTGAGGTTTTACTTCTTAAAATTTAAAAGACTATTAGTTCTTAGGGTAGTTGTTACTGTTCATTTAGATATGTGAGGGGGTAACGCGTTTTTGCCTTAGTAGTGTTAATATAATGGTTGATTCCATGTTGTAGGATTTTTAGAAATTAGTTGTTGCCGTTTACTATTGTTGTTGTCAATATTTTTATTTTCATATTTTGTTAGTTGCGATTTAGTTTGATTGTTGTTTTATCCGTTTAGTTGCTGTTATAGCGTATAGCTTCTGTCCTAGTCGTCATCGTTTTAGTTTTGAGATATAGCTATAGGTTGCGGTAAAGCGAAGTGCTAGCTGATCTCGAGTTTCTTAATTTTGCTGCTATAGCTTTAACTGCATTAATACGTGTGTTGCATCAGACTATTCCACCCAGTTCTTGTTACATACGGATTCGATTGGTAATCGTAGCGTTGGTTTAAAGTTGTTGCGCTTATTGTTTTACATCAGTTAGTTGTTTTTACTATAGTTAGATAAATATAGTAGACTTTGATATACTGCTTGTCTTTGGTTTCTGTGAGCTAATATATGTTTATCAACCAAGGTAGTCAACTGCTACCTTGGCTCTTTGTCCCAAGTTCCACAAAAACCTGAAAGGCAAAAAAAAAAATAATAATAAAACAGCAACAACAGATCTGGAGCATGTGACCTCCTGTACAACACAACTGACGCAGAACAACACCATCTAACCAACTGCTGTGTTGAGCTTCTTGGTTAACATCTCCTATTATTTTCTTTTTATATGTTTTTTTTTGTTTCGTTAATTCCAGCTAAACAAAGGGGTTGCCACTGTTCTATTTTTTTTATCCCACAAATGGCTTAACTCTAGTAGCTCAAGTTTGCGTTTTTTTATAAGGCTTATTAATTTCTTGCAATTAAAGCTTAATTATTAGAATTTACTAGTTTCAGAGTTTCTTGTTTTTGTGTTTGTCTCTTGTACGTAATTTCAAAACAGAATTAATATCCATCATTAATTTTGCCAAATCTTGTTTCAGTTATTATTTTTGGATCAAAGTTGTAGTAATTGTTTTTTTTAAACGTCATTTTTTATACATCATGTTTCGTTTGATAAATATTTTTTAACTTTTTTTCTTTTTTTTAAATTATGATAAAAATTGTTAATTTAGTTCTAAAAAATTCTAAAAGTACTTTTTTAGTTATAAATTAATATAACTAAGATATTTATTTGATAAAATAATATTTTAGACTTTTTGTTGATTTTATTTAATTTTAGGGCTTTAATTAGTATTTAAAATTAAATATTAAATTAGTAATAAGTTTTAAAATTTATCTATGGAATTTTTTTTCTTATTTATATTATTTAGGACTTCATTTTTATTTTTAATTAATTTTTACTATAAATTTTTAATTTTGTCGCGTTTGTACGTTTTACGCTTTCGTTTTAATTTTACGTCGTAGTTTAAATTAGCGTAACTCGTCTTTTAATTTTCTTTATTCTCACAACCAAAAACGTTACTAATTCAAATTTGATTTTACATATTGGCACTCATAATCACGTACCTCCTTCGAGAACGAACCCGCATTTATCGGTTTTACGGTTTTTAATTAAATCGTAACGCTTAATACTTGCCACATATACGTTTTTCCTAAAACGTGTACGATTTACCAACAATCATTTTAGGCGCCGCTGCCGGGGTGGTGTTTTTGAGTTGCCATTATACATATCGTGTTTGTGTCAGTAGTGCGTTTTTGCTTTTCAATTTTTGTAAAGCGTATATAACGTACATACTCATTTTTGTTATTTTTCCTTAATATATTATAGTATCCAAATAAATCGTGTTTAGTTTTCCTAAATTAAACACAAAACAATCTTTTACTATATTGTAGATATCCCATTATCGTTTTCGTTTTTCTTGTGAATATATTACTATATTGTACTTACGTAGAACAATAAATATACAAGTACTCCAAAAGCGTGAAAACGCAACATTGATTCGGGATTTCATCACTCGATCATTGTATTCGAATCTAAAGCAAAATTTTAATGGCAAAATAGATAAATACTTTCGTGAGGCTTAATTTCAATTAACACAAACTATAAGGTGGGTATAAGGCGGTTGTTTTTCACGACCTAAGGGAAAAAGGCTCATAAGTGCTTAGCGCCGCCTCGTTTCCCCCGCTTGCTTGTGCGTGTTTTGAGAAAGAGGGCTAATCAAGGGTTTGCCGCCCAAGTATTATCTACGTATATTATATTTGCTTGTTTTCAAGATTAAACCCTCTTGAACGTTTTGGTGTTCCACCAACGTTCTAAAGTCATCGAAGGCATTCACTCCACGTGATCGTTTTCATTCTTTGAGGCTCCTTTAATCGAGAAATCGATTCGAGGGGAGATTTGTAGATTTAAGTCTACGTATTACACCAAAATCCAAAAAAAATTAAAAAACAATAAAAAACCAAAAAAATTGAAAAATCGAAAAACCCCAAAAAGAATCTTCTTTGCTACCACCCATTCTACGCTTAGTGCATGCACACTCGATCGAAGGATTATTCTAATTCTAGCGACACTTAGAATCGACGCAATCATAATCGAAGGAATCGAAGACGTAGACGAGATTTAGAAACCGACGTTACTAATATCGTTGTTGAAGAGACCGTAGAGGAGATGGTCAACTATCGTTCGATGATGGATTGCTCCAAGCGCCCACCGATGGTTATGGAGACGCGATCGTAATTCCCGCTATCGAAGCGGAGAATTTTGAGATTAAGAGCGGAATGCTTTCGTTGATTCAAGATACGAAGTTTCGAGGTCGTGAAGCCGATAATCCTCACGATCATATTCGGAATTTTGATCGTCTTTTTGCCACGAGCAAGTTTAAGAACGTCGACACCGATGTCGTCAAGTTTTTGCTTTTTACGTACTCGCTTGTTGGTGCCGCCAAGGATTGGTACGAGAAAGAGCCACCTGATTCGATAATTACGTGGAAGGATCTCGTCTCCAAGTTCGTTAATTATTTTTTCCCACCGTCTAAGACGACGTTTTCAAAAATAAAATTACGAAATTTGAGAAAAAACCGAATGAATCTTTTATAGACGCGTGGGATCGTTTTAAGGAATTGATTAGGCAATGTCCTCACCATGGTTTTTCCGAGTTGCACCAAATCGATACGTTTTACAACGGTCTTAGTTTTCAAGAACAAGATTCGTTGAATTCCGATGCCGGTGGCAACTTTTTGTGTAAGACTCCGAAAGATGCATTAATGATTATCGAGAATAGATCCAAGGTTTACCAACTCCGCAACGCACCGAGTGTTGCCAATGTCGCCAATGTTAGTAGTTCTAATACCGACATTGAGAGGGTTGATGCGAAATTCGACAAGCTAACGTATGTGTTTACGTCTTTTCTCGTTGAGATGCAAAAGAAAGACGCTCCCGCTATGGTGAAAGCGGTTAAGACTTCGTGTATGTTTTGTGGTGGACCTCATAATTATTACGAGTGTGCGGCTACGGATGATCAAACGTCGAATGTGAGTGCGTTAAACAACAATTTTTCTAATCAAAATCAAAATAACGCCGGTCCATCACAACAAGGCAATTATAATCAAGGCAACAACTTTAATCAAAACCGTAACAATTTTCAAGGAAATAATCAACAAGGAAATGTTTCGAATCAAAATCAAGGTTATAATCAAGCTCGTAATTTAAATTGGCAAAGTCGAGACAATAATCAAAACTCGAATTTTTCAAACAACAACAATCAAGAAACAATTTTTTAAGTGGGAATCAAAAAAAATTTCAAAGAAACAATCAAAACCAAGGGAACTTTAATTCAAATCAAAATAGTTCGTCAAACGATTTTCAAAATTACATGAGAACGAATGAGGCTAATATGAGACGATTAGAGGGAGAAATTGGTACTTTGAAAAACAATTTTTCTAATACTTTGAAACTTCAAAACACGAAGATTGAGCAAGGACAAATCGACATTAAAAAGATGTTTTCGGCAATTATGAACAAAGCCTCGGGTGCTTCATCGAGTTCGTTACCTAGTGACACCGTTAAAAATCTGAAGGAACAATGTAAAGCCGCCTCGTCTCGTGAGAAAGGTCGTGTGATTACCCCTACCCTTGATGGATTTCGTGTTGTTCCTTCTTCTCAACCCTCGACTTCTAAGACGTCTTATTGTTCTAAAGTCGATGGGGTGAACGTGGCGACCAAGGAAAAGAATGCACACCCTCATGTACCTCAAATTCCATCCACGGTTCAAAAAGAGAGCTTTATCGACCTTACCAAAGTAACCCTTGAAGAAACTTGTGCTTCGATCCTTCTTAAAAAACCAAAAAGGCGAATGCCGAGAAAGGAAGAGGATCTGGGCCAATTTCTACTACCTTGTGATTTTTCCGAGATTGAGGGATGTTTAGCCCTTGCCGATTTAGGTGCTAGCATCAATCTCATGCCTCATTCTCTTCGGAAATTGATGAGATTGCCTTCACGTACCCCCACGAACATGACAATCGAGCTTGCAAATTGTACTCCACTTATACCAATTGGAATAGCCGAGGATGTCTACGTCAAAGTTGGAAAGTTTGTTTTTCCCGCGGATTTCGTTATATCCAATTACGAGTGTGAGCCTAAATGTCCCATTATTTTAGGCCGACCATTTTTATCAACGGCTCGAACCGTAATCGACTTTCACGAGGGAGACTTACTATGAGATATCGGGATGACAAAATGGACTTTTTCACGAGTAAATCCCAAGTGTCAAATGATCATGAAAAAACCGAGGTTTCAAAACCTAATGTTTATAAACCTAATGATTTCAAAATGTTCACTTTAGCGGAAAGAGTGAGGCTTAATGCATGTTTTGAAAAAATTAAGAAGAACGGTTTTAAAGATGATGATTTTAATGATAAAGAATACGTGTACCTAATTCAAAAGGGTATGTGTAAATTGTTGGGAATCAATTTGATGAGACAAAACAAGAATAATGAAACAAGAAGGACTTATATGCAAATATCAAGCTTTACAAGAATATGGAGCCCTTTCATACAACAAGGAGGACTTATTAGCAAAAGATGGAGAGACTTCTAATGTAATTAAAGTTTTCTTGTAAGAAAAGTCTTGTATTCTATTATATAAAGAATACACAGGCGTAGGTTTTTATTATCTGATAATTCACAATGTAGTCATAAAGCGTGTGTCATGTGTTCTAGACGTGTGTGTTCTTGTAAACACGTCTAGGCTTTGTTACTTGTAATCGTTTGAAGTTTAATACAAGTAATCGTTGGAAAAGAAACACCTTGTTCATAATCAATGTTCTAATTCCGCTATGTTTATCATATGAACGTTGATTATCCTAGTAAGCTTAATCGATCCATGAATAATGGTTTCCACAATTGGTATCAGAGCGGGTGGCTCTCGATACTAGGAACTAACAAGGTGTTCGAGTCGAAGAACGAAGAAAAAGCATAAAAATTCGTCGTTGTTTTTATGTTCGGATCTCACTGGGCAGCCGTTTTTAAACGGCGATATCTCCTTCGTTAACCGTTGGATCGTCGTGAAATTTAAGCTGGAGGTTCTCACTATATGTTTCTTTGATCTCACCGGAGCGATCGTCGAGTTCAGGTCTCAAGAAAAAGTTATAGCTCGTCGAAGTTGGCTGCTGGTGAATGTATAAAATTTTATGTTTTTTTAATTGAATAAGATTTAGGGTTTCTTCCCCTAAACGCTAAATCGACTTTAAAGCAGAAAATTAAGGGATCTGTGGCTGCTATAGTTCATGATGGATAAACGATTCAAGGTTGTTTCTCAAACCATAAGTTAGGGTTTCAATGCATAAATTTATAAAAACCCTAGATTGAATTTTGGAGCTGTTCTCTTTATGTGATCATATAAGAAAGCAACAGCAGATCATGAGATGGTTCCAAATCGTGTACAAGAAACAGGTACATGGTTTTGATAAAGCAGTTTGTTGATTTAAATAAACAAGGACATACGATTGGTTCCAGTATTGGTGTTCACACGAAAAAAAAGAGAAAAGTTGTATGGTCATATGATAAGTTTGATGTTCGATTCTTAAAGACCCTAGTTAGGGTTTTGGATGAATTCGCTCAAGAATTTTTCATGAACCCTAGATCTGTAATGGGACGGGTATGATTGTCCAAACAGCAAGCAAGATGTTGATATTATGGCTACAGCAGGTATGTCATTATGATGAACAAAAGAGACGTGTGATAGCAGCTTGAAAAGAAAAGACATGTGTCGATTAAAGTAAGTAAGAAGTATGTAAGTAATTGTGTCAAGTACAAAGGCTGTTGAGGTCTTTTGTTAAAGTTCTGTCAAGAGAAAGGAACGTGAGCAGATGGATAAAGTACGTGTGGTCCATATGGTTTGTACATCATTGAGGAGAAAAAGTGACCATCACGTGATGGATTATTGATTCCAAGTGCTGCATATTATTTTAATAATGTCTTGTTTATTATGAATCAAATGCAAAAGTGGCAGTAGGTTTTTTTTTTGTCTCGATGCTAAAGGATTAAAAGTAAAAGTGGGACAAAGATTGGGTGTGTTGACTGGTCCTTACATCATAATACTATCATTCAAGTTTGATGATTGCTGCTCATAAGGGAATATACGTACGTGCAAACAGTTCACACATGAAGAACGTTTTTAGAGCTAGTAGTAAAGATGCACAAAACGTGAGGGTGTATTCTTTGTGAAGATATGTGAATATTGGAAAAGATTTGCTGAGTTTTAGGAAAAGATCGTCATATTTGATGTTGAAAGAAGACGTGAAAAAGAAGGTAGCAAAGGAAAAGTATTACAGTGGAGTAATATTTTTAGCCACTGTCAAGAGTTCAAGCCACAGATGGTGTCAGTGGTTGAGTCGAGCCGCTGACAGGAATAAAACATACGCTGACAGAGACGACGCTGACACGTTATATTTAGACGCTGACAGCGTGTTGTCCAATATATTGGTTTTCAAACGCTGACACGTATTGTCCGATATAGGACAATACATACTGATGATATATTGGATGACAAAGGATCTCGGACAGAACTGTCTGTTAAAAATTTTATGGCTCGTTTTTGAAGATTGTGTTTGGTATAATAAAGTTTTATTTGATTATGTGACAAGGCTAACCTTGCGGTTACGTACCGACTTGGATTAGAAGCAGAACGCCGACAGAGGCAGCAGTTGCATAAAAGAAGAGGATGATATTGTAATTAGATGATTTTCATTGCAAATTGGAGGTTTTGATGAAGACGATTGATTATTGCTTCTTTGGTGTTGGAGTTGTTTTTCGCAGGTTTGTATTTTATCATATCTCAAAAGACTCGCCTCTCTTTTGAGATAACTTGCTTGTTCGTTTAAATGTTTGGTGACAAAGACTTGTCAAATCTAGCAACTAGATACCTTGCTATCACTTGAAGGAGTTACATTATCGTGCTCAGTGTCTCACAAAGGATGAGGATTTTGACAAGAGATCGAGGTCTGCTTATATTTACTCTCATCATATAAGTTCGACGTCACATGGATAGTGCAAGATATAAGGTACAAGCTTGGGATATTCCACTTCTTCAACAAATAGGTTATATTCGTTTTTTTTCATTCGTAATCTACAATTAGAGTCTACATGGTTCGTGATTCATTTACATGCACCACTCAAGGGGAAGAGTTTATTAGTTGTTTATCTTTAGAAGACCCCTATTGGATGTGACAAAAAGGGGAAGAAGATTCAAAGATCAAGGTATGCAACTTAATTTTATGTGGTGATATGTTTTACAAGAAATCTTACTTTAAGGGGAAGCTTGTTTCATTCGTGAAAGATCAAGATTTGAAGATTGGTTTTGTCATCATCAAATAGGGGAAGATTGTTGGGAATCAATTTGATGAGACAAAACAAGAATAATGAAACAAGAAGGACTTATATGCAAATATCAAGCTTTACAAGAATATGGAGCCCTTTCATACAACAAGGAGGACTTATTAGCAAAAGATGGAGGGACTTCTAATGTAATTAAAGTTTTCTTGTAAGAAAAGTCTTGTATTCTATTATATAAAGAATACACAGGCGTAGGTTTTTATTATCTGATAATTCACAATGTAGTCATAAAGCGTGTGTCGTGTGTTCTAGACGTGTGTGTTCTTGTAAACACGTCTAGGCTTTGTTACTTGTAATCGTTTGAAGTTTAATACAAGTAATCGTTGGAAAAGAAACACCTTGTTCATAATCAATGTTCTAATTCCGCTATGTTTATCATATGAACGTTGATTATCCTAGTAAGCTTAATCGATCCATGAATAATGGTTTCCACATAAATTTTTGAATGAAAAATCACTTTGGGATGTATTCGATGAAACAAGTGAACAACCAATTCCGAAGGGCGATGTTAGTGCCATCACGACAATAACCAAAATGGGCTCGTCTTCACCACCTTCGAAGGACTACGTCTTCGAGGCTTCAACTTCTAACTCCATCGAAGTGCCTCCTTTTCCTAGCCCAACACCCGTTGAGGCTAAAGGTTTTATCGACATCGATCCTCTCGTTTTAGAAAAGTCACCTAAGCATAGTCATTCGACTTGTAAGACCATGGTTGTGAGTGCTCACATCGACTCTTTCTTTGATGATACCGATGGCGATTTTGTCGAAATTGATCACGTACTTCAAAATCCACATGCTATTTTTGAGGATTCTCCTAAAAAGACCTTTTCTCATGTGAAGTACGATGATTACGAGTTCGATCCCGAGATTGAGGAAATCATTGAACGAGAGCTAGCTCTTTTTCCTCCACTTCCACCTACGAGTGAGGTCGATCTTTCCAAAATCAAGGATGAACTAAATGAGTTGGAACGTCTTATTTTCGATGACGAACCAACTCAGTGACCACCAAAAATCCCATTCTAGAGGAGTTACCTAATCAACACTCATCAAATGAGTATTACGTTTACCACATTCGTGAGGATTTAACTTATCAACAATCTCCACAAATGAATGATGGTTTCGTGCTTGATCGTGATCTTTTCGAGAGAGTTTCTAAGATACTCAAGGAGGGGAATGACAAACCTTGGTTTGACAAGCCTATCTTTGATGAGGAAATTGATGAGATCGACGTTCATGAGGATGACGAGTATGTTGACCCCGAGGGGGCGGTGTTCTTTATTGATCGACGTTTTGAGAACTTATATAATCCACCACCCCCTCCCACCAAAGACTTAAATGTGAGGATTTTTAGCGCGACTAATTTTAAATTTGATACGCCAAATATTTTCGACATCATAAAATCGGGTTTTCATAAAGAGTTTTTAAACGATCAAAAAGAAAAGGATTTTAAAATTGATTTTAAATGAATTTTCTACAAGTCTAACTCCGCAATCGCCAAGTTTTATGAGTGCTACCACCTCGTCTACTCCTTTTGACGATGGGTGGTGTGTATTTAGTGTGGGGGAAGCCCCTTATGTTCCCTCACATTTCTCCACTGAGGACGAGATTTACGATCCCAGAATTGCTTGTAATGGGAAATCTCGGTCTTCCACTGATGCAATAAATGGAAATCGTATCTATTTGCTTGGTGTGAGTCTACCTCGAGTAGCTCATAAGTTTGCCTTACCCATTGCCCCACCTTTCTACTTCTTATCTATTTTCTTTAACCCTTTGGGGTTGTTCGAGCACGTGATGAAGTGGCATTGGTTCGTTTATCCCATGAAAACGAGGACGCCATCTTCGATCCCTGCATTTTACATCATCAAAGGACTTTGTCCTTAATACCGGTTGCTTTTTGGGCATTGTTTATCATGTAAGACCCACCAAAAATGACCATACCAAGATAATCCCTAAATGATCACATTTATGGGGATTCGAGTCGAGTTTTTGACTCGGTTATCAAAAACAAGGTGCCTCGTGGGGGATTCTAATGCTTATCCTTGTAAATATTATCGTTTTCTAATAGTGTAACGAGGGGACATGTGCTCTTCCAATCTTTGTTTCGTGGTTGTTTGTGATTGTGATTTATTAGGTTCATCGTCATCATTGAAGCCTCTCGTGTTCGTTTTACGGATCACTCGAGCTTCGATCGTTTCCTTTGGAGATTCCGATATCCGATGATATCCTTTTATGTTCTAATGTTTATCTTATTAGCATAATTCATAAATGGTTTTAGGTTATTCGTTTTACCCTTTCCGTGCTCGAGATTAAGCCTTCGACTTCGTCTCTAGTATGGGGGTGTTTTAACCCCTAGACTCGAAACATTGAGGACATTTTTTAGTTTTAGTATGGGGGTGAGTAGATGCTTCACCTTGCTTACGTCACCACGCAATCCAATTATCATCCTTTTGTTATCGTTTTATGCAAAATAAGGCTAAAAATGTCCAAATTTTAAAAAATTTCTCGTTTTTCATAAGTGTTTAAGACACGAATGTAGGTTTTCCGATGGTGAGAATAAGAGTAATTTTTTACTCGACCGTGCGTGTTGAGCACTTAGCTTCGATTCCTTAACTTTTTAGGCTAAGTCTCTTAAATGAGGACGAGAAATGATAGAGTTATTTATATGTCTCGTAATCTTTCACGATCTCATGTGTTGTGATTATTAGCTTATTCTCCCAACGGTTTTGATAATAAATTGTTAATAAATATTGATTTAGCGGTTTAGTCACTATTGTTGGTTTCTAATTTCTTTTATTAGCTTCCATGTAATTAAATTGGAAAACATTAAGGTATCGCCCGCGTCACGATTTTGAAGTATTGGCACCCGAATAATCGAAAGCTTCACCTAATAATAAGATTTCAAGTGCTCACCTAAATTAAGCAAAAGTTTGAAGCTCACAAGGCCGAAAAATCTATGCCCAAATTAAAAGTGAATCAAGCCTTAATCTTTGAAGCTTTAAAGATCCAAAATTCGCTTTAGCGTGAGGATATACGTCTTTGTCACTAATAAATACCTCATGGCGAGGTTAAATAAAAGGCAAGGCAAGACCGAAGTCATAATAAAAGCTCCATGGCGGAGTTGAATAAAAGATGGAGGTAAACCTATGATAATAAGGCCCTTCCGTTAGGGGGCGTATAAAAGTCTTGGTAATAAGTCTCATGTTCAAAACCGTTATTAAATCGTGTTTATCGATCCTTCTTGTTGACTTAATTTTTTGACATCGTTGTCTATTAGGGTGAATTATTAATTTAATGATTTTGGTTACACCGTTAAGACTCTATTTTTAGACCTAATCTCTATTCACGCATAAGTCAATGATGTATCCTCGTGATCATTAAGACAAAATAAAATATAAGAGATATCAATTAGCAATAAGGGAGTTCAGGTGTGTAATTAACACTCATGAGACATGATTTTGTTGCTAACTTATAATAACAATGATCTCGTTACACGCTTAGCATGGTATTGGGTGAAAATCGAGGATGACGAAATTATTTCTAACGAAGCATTCACGTGTTCTTATTCTTTGACCCTAAAAGTCACTTAATCTGATGAAAACAATACATTATGTCTAAAACGCGTGTAGTAGTTTATTTAAATTTATATCTTCAAAAAATGTCACATAAAAATGAAATTTTAAAGTGCTATGATACTTAATTCTAGCATTGCGTGGGACACGACAATGGTTTAGTATGGGGGAGTGATGAGACTACAATTATACATAGTTTCATCGTCCAAATCCGGCTTAAAACGCTTAAAATATCATCAAAATATGCTTGTGTTTGTTCATTGTGTATTTTAGGTACGAATATCATGAAATCAACAAAAGATAACAAGAATCAAGCAAAAACGAACACGAGAAACGAAGCCGCACAAAGAACCGGACCAGAATCATGAATGTGCAAAGAAGTCCTTACAGTTTGAAGATTTATCAAGAATGGTCCCTCATATTTTGAAGACTTGTCACTTTCGACCCTTGTAAATATCTGTTATTACAAGATTAGTCCTCAAGTTTCAAGATTTGACATTACAAGCCCTTGGAGAATGGCCAAATTGCATTAATGGTCCTTGTTTAAAGTTGGTGAAATGCTTGTGCCAAAAGTGACAACTTGCTCAAAGTTCAAAACAAAGGAGAAGAAGTATGAAGCTGTTAAAACTTATTGTGACACAGTTTTGAGAGTTCAGGCGTCAAAATTGGATAAATGAAACTCATATCCATCATTATACCCAGTTTTTACCCTCTAGCCCAACACCCATTAGCCCTTGGCCCATGTTTCTTTTCAACCCGGTTTTGTTAATAATAAGATTTTTAGACACGGGTTTCTTTGTTAATTAAACTGGGGGGAAACAAATATTGTACCTTAATCCCCATCTTCATACTTCCTATGAACCCTAACCCCTCTTGAACTAATTAACCAAAATTCAACACTCATAATTTCCAATACACCAATTAACCCTCTCTATAACCAAACCCCACCCCTAATATGGCCACATCACCACCAAGGACACCCCCACATGGGTACCCTGCCCTGTCCCTTTCCACCAAAACCCAAAAAAACAGCTAATCAATGGACACAACACTTTTTCTTGTTAGCTAAGGACTAATGAAGGGCCAAGATTCGTTCTATAGTTGTTCACATCAAGTACCATCACATGGTCTCCTTGACCAGAATTTTTGAAGACAACACCAAGGGCAGAATTGGAACTTTAGGGCTTAGGGTTTTACATTTTATATGTTTTCTAGTATCTTCTATGCTCTTGTATAAAAGGGGACGTATGTGACCACCTTCTCTCTTGTTCCAAAAATTGAAAACCCCTTTTATTGAATAGTTAAAGTGATATTTGGGCCTTGCAATTCTTGTGTTCTATTTATTTTCTTGTCTTTAAATTCGTCCCTTTTTAATTTCTACAAGTTTTATTTTAAGTTTCATCAAAAGAGTTTTTTTAGTTCAAAGAAATTTGATTGAAAAGTTTTTTTGAGACCCTTTATGGTATAACTGATAATGCTAGTTTGATTTGACACATCAAGTTAGTGTTAGGTTATAGCATAAAGTTCATTTCATGTTCAATTTAGAGTTCTTGCAAAAATCTGTGGTTCAAATTCATGTTGGTACTTGTTAAATTCAGTTGCATGTTTTTGGTTCCAAGAGTTTTAGAAAAAGTCATATTTTCTTATCTTTATTTTTACTGTTACATAAGCCATAAGTCTCAGCTTATTGAAAAATAAGCTGAGCTTATAGCTCTTGTTTTCTCTGTCCTTTTTCCTTTATTATCTTCAGGTTCAAGAACGAAGGAAGGATACAGGTTCTTTGTTTCTGTTGTAGATCAAAGAAGCCTAAAAGCTCATTTGCATAAGCCGATATCTCATAAGTTTGTGGTGGTTATAAGCTGATAAGAGGAAAGGGGCGAGCTTATAGAAAGCTTAGTCGGCTCAGATTGTGAGTCGACTCAATGTAAGTTCTTCTTTTTCATTTTATATTCTTTGCATAATCGACCTGCTAGAAGCTTATTTTTTACTACTTACGTGCTTTGTGCCTAACTGCTTTTTTTATTCTTGGTTCTTCTAGCTTAATTTTATGCCGTCTTACTTTATATGATATTTAAGTTTATGCTTGTTCTTTAAATTTGATAAGTTACTTTGCTATCTTCATGTTCTGTTAGTTAATCAGTGTTTGGCACATGCTTGATTTTCGTCTTTAGTTTAGAACTAGGCCTAAGTTTCAATTGCAACATCATTGTTAGGTTAGTAATAGTCAAATTCGGTTTTTACTTTTAGTAAAAAAAGCAAAAAAAATATTGTGAAGTTGAGTTTTCTGAGTAGTCATACACAGTAGGATCAAATAAGTTTGTTTGAGTTGCATTTGCTGTTTGAAACTATTTAATTTCGCTTATTTTATGTTATTTGAAATCATCTATTGCCGCTTTAAGGTTATACACACTAGTGCTCATGAATAACTAACCAATAGGTCATTTGTGTTCATCTCTGTGGTTAACCACACCAGCAGCAATTAGAGGATCAATTTGAGGTTTTACTTCTTAAAATTCAGTAGACTATTAGTTCATAGGGTAGTTGTTACTGTTCATTTAGATGTGTGAGGGGGGTAACGCATTTTTGTTGTAGTAGTGTTAATATAATTGTTGATTCCATGTTGTAGGATTTTTAGAAATTAGTTGTTGCCGTTTACTATTGTTGTTGTCAATATTTTTATTTTTATATTTTGATAGCTACGATTTATTTTGATTGTTGTTTTATCCGTTTAGTTGTTGATATAGCGTATAGCTTCTGTCCTAGTCGTCATCGTTTTAGTTTCGAGATCTAGCTATAGGTTGCGGTAAAGCGAAGTGCTAGCTGATGTCGAGTTTCTTAATTTTGCTGCTATAGCTTTAACTGCATTAATACGTGTGTTGCATCAGACTATTCCACCCAGTTCTTGTTACACACGAATTCGATTGGTAATCGTAGCGTTGGTTTAAAGTTGCTGCGCTTATTGTTTTACATCACTTAGTTGTTTTTACTATAGTTAGATAAATATAGTAGACTTTGATATGCTGCTTGTCTTTGGTTTCTGTGAGCTAATATATGTTTATCAACCAAGGTAGTCAACTGCTACTTTGGCTCTTTGTCCCAAGTTCCACAAAAACCTGAAAGGCAAAAAAAAAATAATAAAACAGCAACAATAGATCTGGAACATGTGACCTCCTGTACAACACAACTGACGCAGAACAACACCATCTAACCAACTGCTCTGTTGAGCTTCTTGGTTAACATCTCCTGTTATTTTCTTTCTATATGTTTTTTTGTTTCATTAATTCCAGCTAAACAAAGGGGTTGGCCACTGTTCTATTTTTTTATACCACAAATGGCTTAACTCTAGTAGCTCAAGTTTGTGTTTTTTTTATAAGGCTTATTAATTTCTTGCAATTAAAGCTTAGTTATTAGCATTTATTAGTTTCACAATTTCTTGTTTTTGTGTTTGTCTCTTGTACGTAATTTCAAAAGAGAATTAATATCCATCATTAATTTTGCCAACTCTTGTTTCAATTATTATTTTTGGATCAAAGTAGTAGTAATTGTTTTCTTTAAACGTCATTTTTTATACATCATGTTTCGTTTGATAATTTTTTTTTACTCTTTTTACTATTTTTTTTAAATTATGATTAAAATAGTTAATTTAGTTCTAAAAAATTTTAAAAGTACTTTTTTAGTTATAAATTAATATAACTAAGATATTTATTTGATAAAATAATAATTTTGACTTTTTGTTGATTTTATTTCATTTTAGGGTTTTAATTAGCATTTAAAATTAAATATTAAATTAATAATACGTTTTAAAATTTATTTATTGAATTTTTATTCTTATTTATATTATTTAGGACTTCATTTTTATTTTTAATTAATTTTTAGTTAAATTTTTTATTTTGTCGCATTTGTACGTTTTACGTTTTCGATTTAAATTTACGTCGTAGTTTAAATTAGCGTAACTCGTCTTTGAATTTTCTTTCTTCTCACAACCAAAAACGTTACTAATCCAAATTTGATTTTACATATTGCCACTCATAATCACGCACCTCCTTCGAGAACGAACCCGCATTTATCAGTTTTACGGTTTTTAATTAAATCGTAACGCTTAATACTTGCCACATATACACTTTTCCTAAAACGTGTACGATTTACCTACAATCAAACATCATCAAATACAAGGAACCAATATGTTGAGAGTACTCGAAGGTATGACACATGTCAACATGATGAAAGTCCTCCTAGGTATGATCGACGTAATCCAACACATGTTGAGGGTTTTGCACGGTATGATCGACAAACTGCTATGTATGATACTCAGAGGATTGCTACTGCTGCTGGGAATAGGGAACTGTTGGTACTCAAGTGGTTCAGCAATGTGGGATTCAATGCTTTAATTCTCAAGGCTATGGTCATATGGCAAAGGAATGTAGGAAGCCGAAACGGGTTAGGGACTCTGGCTATCATAAGGAAAAGATGCTGCTTTGCAAGAAGATGGAAGTTGGGGTTAAACTGTCGGCTAAGGAAGGAGCAATGCTTGATGACACTGATGATGAAGCCTCCGATCAAGAACTTGAAGCACATTACTCGTACATGGCAAAGGTTGAAGAAGTTCCTAACGTCACTAAAGATGACAATGGTCCTATCTTTGATATTGAGCCAATCGATAAGGTACACACTGAAGAGGAATATAATGTGTTTGGTAATATTCATGAGCATTCTGAGCTACCCAAAGCCATTAATGACACATGTATGCTGGAAACGGTTGATAGAAATACCACACCCGATTCATCAGACATGTGCAATAATGAGTCTAAGGATGATCAACATGCAAAAGAGTATGATGATGACGAGGAGCGTATTGCGCTTGCTAACTTAATTGCTTCTTTACAAAAAGATGTCAAAGAAAATAGAAAGAGTCAAAAGCAATTAAAGAAGGCAAACGCTACACTCACTCAAAATTTTGAAGAATGCAAACCTGCTCTAATTAAATCTAGTGAGACCATATATAGCTATAGAGCTCAGCTTCTTCAAAAGACCAATGAAGTTGAGGGATACAAAGGGTGTTTAATTAATGTTAAAAAGGACGATTTTCAAGAGAAATATAACGAAACTCTTAAGCTTCTTGAACAAGAGAAACGTAATTATAACACCTCCTTGAGTACTGAACGTCACAAAACGTATCTTGCTACCACTAAAGTCAATGAGCTAACTCAAGTAAATAGTTTTCTTCAATAGGATAAAACTAAGCTTGTTAATGAAAAGAAAGCTGTGGTTGAAAAGATGGAAAAGGACTTCCAAACTAAACAAGCGAATGACATCGACAAAATAGTGGAACTTGAAACTCAACTTGATTTTTACAAGAAAATTGTTTACAAAACGAATCAATCAATTCAAACCATGAGAATGTTGGCACCTCGTTCGTTTTTCAAGGATAGACCTAGTTTTGCAAATCCTAAGTATCTTGAGCAAGCTCAGTCTGTGAATCAGCACTTATATCTTGATGAGTCCCAATGGACCGATCTTGATTGTCTTGTTGTTAGGCCCGATAGTGAAGAGACAAACGATTTGGAAGAAGAGAGTAGACCAAAAGTTAATAAAGAATTCGTTAAACCATATAATTATGCTTATGAAAACAGTCTTTATGGTCTCTTCAAACCGCAAACACAGAAAACTCGTGAGCAAATATTTTTCGAATGTGAACAAATAAGAATTAAATGGAGACAAACTTTTGCCACTAAGAAAACTAATGTTTCAAAATTTATTGAATACTTGCCATTTAAAGCTTCTATAAGCAAGAGTAAGCAAGCACTTAGTATTCTCAAGAGTAACAATGAAAATTTCAAAAAGGTTGTTGATGATGACTGGAAAAAACGTGAACTTTCGAAAGGAGACAAAGAAATTCCTCACGATATAACTGTGCTTGTGAAAAGTATATTGATCCCACTTGTGGAAAGAACGCAAGAACATATTTTGGACTTTGAAACACAAATAAAGCAAGAAATGTTTGATGATTGAAATATATGGAATCTCTTGAACAAGACGTGAACGACAATCAACCTGAAAGAGACGAGTTTTCTACCACATATGATCTACTCTTACATGAATGTCTCTCAAAAGATATTACGTGTGCTTATGTTCCATCTTGTGCTGACATTGATGAATATTCTGATGTTGCATGCAAATATCTTGATCAAGTTAAAGAGTGTGAACGTCTTGAAACTGATCTTTCGAATAAAGTTGACCAAAAATAATTTTCGTTACTTCAACATAGATATGATTATCTTCAAAAACATTGTCACTCGCTTGAACTTGCGTTGCAAAAGAAAGTTAGCAGTTTTCAAATGATACACCTTTGGAAGTAAAATTATCTAAGTCATGTCGATTACTAAACGAAAAAATTCTTGATATTTCAGATTTGAAAGCTCAGTAACAAGAAAAAGACATCGCAATAGTAGAGTTGAAGAAACTCGTTGCTAAGATGGGTGGGAAAGTTGTGGAACCTGGCGTTAAGAAACCTGTTGTTAGACAACCCAATGCCTCTAAAGTGAATAGATCCTCTATCTTGGGAAAACCATATGCTTTATCAATTTCTTCGTTTGCAAAACCTGTGTTTTCCCCCAAGATGGATGGAAAGGAAAGGTCACCACATACTCAACCCATAAGGAATATTGTAGCACCAAGCGTTAAGCACAATAATGTGATTAAAACAGGGATGTATAGAATGACCACTAAACCTACAAACAAAGTTAGTCAATCGCCTCATACTTCTAGAAACACTAATATCCGTGTGTCTTCTACTACAGGAGTAGTCTCCACTGCTAGTGTTAGCCTGTCACACCCCACCATGGCGGAATATGGGGCGCGAGCTATGGATATCATCGCAACATGGCGTGTATATAGAGATAACTAAATGAAATAAGAAATGTCATAAAATGGTGACACAAATGTCATGACAATATCTCAACAATGTAGGAGTCTAGGTAAGTAGGTACTTACCCGAGAAAAACAATTAACATAAACAAAGCAACCATAAAGGTGTCAACAAACTACCACTTATACAAACATCAAATAAAGACTAAGAAGAAATTAAAAACTAACATTCAAGATTAACCATTCACCACAATTCCAAGGCTCCCAACCTTACCAATCACCATGGTCCCATAGACACCCATACACCTATGAACCAATCCCAAGGCCCCGCCTTGTCAACATCCCCTTGGTACCAAGTCAAACCATAGTAACTAAGACGGTACGTGTCCCCCGATCAAAATCATAAACACAATCAAGAATCACATAGCAGTTAATCACATAAGTGTACACACAAGCCCATCGTAAACCATAAAAACATTCACAACAATAGTTACAGAACCATACAGTGTCTCTTCCATCCCATCTGGAAGTAAAAAAAACATAAAAAGACATGGGACTATGAAACTCACCTGAACAAGATTCTCCAAGTATCCGCGCTCTAGCAAAAATCTAAACACACAAACGTATACAATCAAGACACGAACCACATACCAAAATGGCTCATCAATCTAAGATGGATATCCAACCTTCTCCTATAAATTAACCTTATTTATATGCCATATGCATCTCATTACACCCCTTTATAAAACCCTTAACTTAGTTTAGTTCATAACTCGTCCTGTTAACATTTTATCCAAAACAGTCCCGTTTTTCATAGTTCAAACTATGGGTCGAACACCCACTTAACCAAAATAATATGCCCTGTAAAAGAAATCCTATGCCCTTACATGTGTTAGATAACTCTCCTATTTGGCCTCAACCTTAAAGCTACTATTTAGGCCTCCATATATATATATATATATATATATATATATATATATATATATATATATATATATATATATATATATATATATATATATATATATATATATATATATATATATATATACTTTTACCTATCCAGAATTTACTGATTTTGAACATTTGAAAAGTTTGTTATGATAAGAGGGTCTTCCACTATCCCAATTGATTAACCCTCCTTCAGATATCTTATATAACATATAAACTAACTCTCATGTTCGTTTAAAAGTCCAATTGTACTCCTAAGTACCCTAACCACCTTAAAACATTAAATTAAACCCGACTGATTTCAAAACTGTTTTGACCTCCGACTGATGTAACCTGTTTTTGACCCACTTACCGACCTCCAATTCAATTCTAGTTTCTTGCATTTGAAAACCATTTCAATTACCTTTTCAGGGACATAAGATTAGAAAATTAAAAGTTTGAAGAACTATAGATATGATCAAAACAAGTGACCTAAAATTCTGCCCAGTTTTTAAAAACGATTTTCTCATAATTAATCTAATTAATCATATATAAACCCTAATTAAAATCTAAAAACGATTCACAATGATAAAAACCCATTAATTACACTATTAGTTACAGATAATTAACAAACCCTAATAAAAAAATATGAATCTCAAACCCTAATCCATCATAGTAGGTTACAAATACGTAAATTAACGTTAATCAACCTAGTTTAATTACGTACCTTTAAATCCTGAGCGTAAATTCTAATCTTCTTGATCCTCCATTGCTATTTGACTGACTTAGAGTTTATTTTAAGGATTATGGGTCGTTTTTGGGGTCTTGAGGTGTTTATGTATGCTTTGGTAACCTCCTGGTCAAGTTTAGGCCCAATTAGGACTCCTATATGGTAATTATCTTTTTTTTTTATTAAAATATTCTGCTATGGGGCCCACAATTCCGACACACCCTTCATTATTTTATTAATTTAATTTCTATTAACTTATAATTACCATTAGTTAACATCTAGACCCTTCCGGATCAAAACCGGACACCTATTCGCTTATTTTTCGACTTTCTACGTAATTTCCGAACTAACCGTCATGTCCAAAAGTTTCTAATTATGGAAAGTATCTCTAAAACTTATCCTAACCATATAATATGTACTTAATACATACATACAACATACGATACGTACACGAAACCTTGTAAAAACGATATCCGAACTTTCTCGCGGTTCATTTCTGAACTCATTTCATTTCATTTCATTTCCAACCCGTACCATGATTTACAAATCATGTACCTCATTTCGTCCATTCTCATCCCCAAAATCACACATATAAACACATAAATCACATAAATCACATAGTCACACAAAATACCTCAAAAATAAAACTAAGTGACGAACCTCAAAAACCGAGGTTGTCACATCACTCCCTCCTAATAGAAATCTCATCCCGAGATTTACTCCTTAGGATCATCATTAGCAAATATCTAAGGATACTTGTTCCTCATAAATCCTTCCCGTTCCCACGTGAACTCTAGTCCACGTTCCAAATTCCATCTAACCATAACTAGGGTATATTACCCTTTTTTCCAACGTCTTAGCTTCACGAACTAAAATCTCTACCGGTTCTTCGATGAAACGAAGACTCGTATCCATACTAATATCATCTAACGGTACTTGCAAGTCGGTTCTTGCTAAGCATTTCCTCAAGCTTGATACACGAAATACATCATGCACACTACTCAATTCTCCCAGTAATTTCTCAACCAATAAGCCACTGCTCCAATCCTTTCAAGGATTTCGAACGGACCCATGGTTCAAGGTGTTAACTTCCCTTTCATCCCAAACCACGTCACTTCTTTCCATGGTGAAACCTATAGCATAACCTTATCCCCAATCTCAAATCCCAACGGCTTACGCCTCTTGTCCACACAGCTCTCTTGTCGGTCCTTTGCCATTTACAACCTCTACTTAAGCACTGCCACCACCTCTTGTAGTTTTCCGTTACAACTCCGGTCCAATATGTTGACTGCTTCTAACTTCAGCCCATAGTAACGGTGATCCACCTCATCTTCTATGGATTAACTCCATTAGTTTCTACTACATTTCCTATCACCAGACCTAATGGTTTTCCATTATATATCACTACATTATCTTGAAAACCCTTTGCTCCCTCGAGCCATGCTTCCTCCATACTACTTCTCGCTTGTCTCTCCATAATCTTAATTTCCATACCATCTTCTATCTCATCTTCAGCCAATAATTTAGGCGATCCTCTTTTATTCCCTACATTCTCATCAGTGAGGAATATGCCCCTCTCACTGGTGACTCTCTTTGTAGAAGAATTATTCCTAAATAAAATGCATTCTCCAAGTATCTCCAAATCGCACACCAAAGCTCTAGGCGTCTTTCTCAGTTACCCCTATAGTATGCTCATACCAACCATAAGTCTATCAACGGTATACTACGCTTGCTTCCCATCGTTTCTTCCTTTGCCGTAATCCTTCATATGGCATTCCATACCTATTAGGTTAACTTTTACACAAAACCGCCTATTCCATCGCATCTGTATGCAATCCTTCCAACTTCTCAACTACATGACTTCTCATTCCTCTTGAAATATAGGATGAATTAGACAGTCTATCGACTATCACCCAACTCTCATCATACTTATTCCTCACCCCATTATGTATCCCCCTTCCACCAACTTTGTCCTTACATCGCCCTTTCTAAGCTACTCCTATCTATGTAGGAAGTATAGTCTACGTCCCTTTTCTCCATACGGTTGTCCAAGTCATGCAACATAAATGTTGTCGTGTTCTCTGTTTTAGACAACTCAACTCATGCAACCTACATCCTTCATCCAAACCACCCTAATACGTCATCCATATAGTTCAAGTTCGTCTCAGCTTCACTTCCTTCTTCTTATTCCATGTCTCATCAACCATGCTTACGTTTCCCAGATGGTATTTGGCCTTGCAATTTTATTTCATCACTTAACTCCACCCATCACCTTTGTCAAATGTTCAATCAAGAGGATTTAATATGTGTTGGAGACGTTCATGATCCGTATAGATCATTCTATACGTCTCGTACCCCAAATACCTCTAGCATTCTAGGCAGATATAACAATCCAGCTCCACTAACTAAGTCTGATCTAGTTCTTCCAAATCTTCAGTTCTTGCGACGTATAAGCAATCGCCTTTCTTTGTCGTTCTCGTACACATCAAAATGCTTGCTCCACGTATCGTCACGCTTTGAGAATTCATCCAGTCCTCCCGATAATGCCAAGATCGGCTCATTATCCAATACACCTCTTCAGCCTCCAAAATGCTTCCTCGTCCTTCTTCACTTCGCCCCTTGCTGATTCCATGATATACCATCATCTCTAACTACGCATCATGGTAAACTTAATACTAAAACTCACACTTGAAAATCTCACGTGTAACTACACTCCAAAACCAACACATAATTCGCCTTACTCTCCTTGTTAGACTTTGAGTAGATCAAGATGTCGTCGATACTCCTGATGACAACTCGTTTATATACGTTCATGCACACTCGTTTCTTTGACTCCATGAAAACCGCTAGTGCTTTGGTGAAGCCAAATGCATAACCGTAAACCAAAAAGCATCCATTTATCATTCTTAACATCATCCCCGCATCCTCTCTTGGCAGCAACACAAACAAATTTCTATCTGTTTCTACTCGCGAAATTCTACACACATTCTAAAAGATCGATACTCCTTCTTATCAACTCATCCAACTGCTTTCACATCACATTTACTACCAGGCAACTCAACCTTTATCTTGAATCCCTTGCAATTTCTAACAACGCCTGTCTTTAAAATCATTCCATCAACAATTGCCTTGGAAAGGCACTAACTACAACTCGTCTTGCTCCTTCTACGGGCTCTGTTCATGGTTCTACTTCAAGATAATAGGTAAACCTACTAAATCTTATGAAATTTTCGGAAAATTTTACATACCTAATGAATATCACAATTACCTTTGAAATATCACATCCCCTTCTAACATTTTATATGATGCGTTACTTGTGCCAATATACATACTTTATACAAATCTCTATTCATCTCCCTTGGCACTCCTAAGAGACCTCATAATCATATTAGTTCGTATTTCTACGAACTTATAACTCTTTCCCCATCACAAAGGGCATTTCAACTATTCTCTCATATGACTATATCAATGCTCTCAGTCAATACAAAACCAAAAATACATCTGGAACCCACCAGACACGACCAACGAATCAAAACTACGGATAACTAACGACATTTCACGTGCACCAGTTAAAACAAGTCAAAAACCACGAGACTCAAAAGAATACTCAAACCCAAAACATGTATCAATTCAAAATGACCCATGACAACGAAAAATAATCCAAGAAACACCCAATGGCAACCAAAACATATTACGCCCCACGACATATTTTTTTAAACCTTGCACAACATCGACTTTCCATAAAAGAATATTATTCTTTACCTCTCCACATCTATGTGACTCAAACGATCTACAAACAACCCTCTATACGATCACAAGACTCAACTCAAAGACTAGGTACTCCAAACATCCCAAATCATAAGTTTAAAAACTACTATTCGAAACTCAACCTTGAACCCGACACTTGTACAACAATTTCGACCAGGCTAATGACCTCCCATGACTATATATTCTGAATATTTCAAAAGTACGTTCCGAGTACATAATTTTAGGCTTTTGAATCACCCAAAAAGCATTAAAAATGAACAAGTTATGACCAAAACAATTTTATACTAGTTGTTTTAAAACTAAAGAATCATCTTAGTAATTAACGTAATTCTTTTTAAATGAAAAGAAATAAATGTATGTGAAATTTTCATGAACTTTGTTTAGTCTTGTATAAATAGTTATAAATGACGTATATCGATTAAACTCACTTATATGAAATATTTAAGTAGGAAAATTTTATTTTGCTTTATTTTAAAGAACGTCTTTTAGAATTTGAAATAAATAAGTGTTGATTACATAAAAAAACTTATTTTATATCTTGTTGCAAACATGACTCCTACATCCTACCCTTATTTTACTGAATACAACCAACTATCTAACTATATAGTAGATTTCCAAGTCTTTTTTTTCAATATATACCGACCGAAAGAAATGTAAGACTCAACATAAAATATTTCATTATCCCAAAAGAGATCCCAAGTTATTTCAATAGACTTAAAATCAAAAACACCATTTTAAAATGGACACGCGAAATAGGAAAGTCGAAGAATACGCTACAACAGAAGTTGAATATCTGAAAAGAAGCGAGCTAGCCACCCTCCTAAGGATACAATCTATAATGATAGGGGATCATACATATATAGGCATATTAGGATACATATACTTAAATCCGTACAACATCTACTATACAAGCATGTATAATCCTCTTTCATGCAATCATACTTAGGAATCCATTGAAGTTGTGGTACTTGTATAACTATGTTGGCCACCATACTTATACAATTACCGTTTCCCCAATGCACTCCCTCCTATGATGACACTTATTAGAATCAATACAACACATAACACATACATCCATCAACTCACCTAAACACATAACCACATAAACAATAAGGTCAAAAACTTCAACTATTAAAAAAACATAGTCAAACTCCTAGAATACAGAAATCCATAGTCTAGCTAAAACAGCAAAGACAAAATCCAAAACAAAACATAATCAATTATAAGTCATGTCGCCCATCATAGTGGAAACAGCTTAAAATCCTTCCTATCCACCTACTCCTAGTAACTCGAACCACCACATGATTCTTAGGGAACATGACTTAAACATCAAAAGAAAAATACTATACCTCAGGTACATAAAATAACTCAACAAAGACAGAAACTACCATGTACCAAATTATGTACTATAATGTACAATTTAAGAAAAATACAACAATGACTAGCGTGGACGATTATGGTTCAACCCGCACTAGTCACAACCCGAAAAGAAATTAACATGTGGCTAAGTATGAACTACTATGGTTCAACCCATACTAGTCAAAACTTAACAAACATAACAAGTAAAACCCAATGTCATCCAGAAAAACTTCAGTTAATATTAAATGCACACATACTCCTACGACGCCTATATGCGAGGACCCTTAAGCTATAGACTACGAGACTAGGCAACCTAATTCTCTATAACCATTGTCTCTGATACTATTCTGTCACACCCCACCATGGTGGAATACGGGGCGCGAACTATGGATATCATCACACATGGCTTGTCTATAGAGATAACTAAATGAAATAAGAAATGTCATAAAATGGCGACACAAATGTCATGACAATATCTCAACAATGCAGGAGTCTAGGTAAGTAGGTAATAGTCCTCGCTTACCCGAGAAAAACAATTAACATAAACAAAGAAAACACAAAGGTGTCAACAAAGTACCACTTATACAAACATCAAATAAAGAATAAAAGTAAAGGGGGTTCCTCCAAATGCAACCCTAAGCCTCCAAAGCTAGCCACTCCTATTCTCATGCTTAACCACATTCTCACCTGAAAGAGACAAAAAAATACGTCAACATAATGTTGGTGAGAGTCATAGGTTTATACTCCAACGCCAAAATCAAGTTATGAGCTGTGAATAATAACCATCAACCAAAGAACATATGGACAATATGCTACAATCATGTATTAACAACTAACATTCAAGATTAACCATTCACCACAATTCCAAGGCTCCCAGCCTTACCAATCACCATGGTCACATAGGCGCCCATACACCTATGAACCAATCCCAAGGCCCCGCCTTGTCAACATCCCCTTGGTACCAAGTCAAACCATATTAACTGAGACGGTACGTGTCCCCCGATCCAAATCATAAACACAATCAAGAATAACATAGCAGCTAATCACATAAGTGTACACACAAGTCCATCGTAAACCATAAAAACATTCACTGCAATAGTTACAAAACCATACAGTGTCTCTTCCATCCCATCTGGAAGTAAAAAAAACATAAAAAGATATGGGACTATGAAACTCACCTGAACAAGCTTTTCCAAGTATCTGCGCTCTAGCAAAAATCTAAACACACAAACGTATACAATCAAGACACGAACCACATACCAAAATGGCTCATCAATATATGATGGATATTCAACCTTCTCCTACAAATTAACCTATTTATATGCCATATACATCTCATTACACCCCTCTATAAAGCCCTTAACTTAGTTTAGTTCATAACTCTTCCTGTTAACATTTTACCCAAAACAGTCCCGTTTTTCATACTTCAAACTATGGGTAGAATACCCACTTAACCAAATTAATATGACCTGTAAAAGAAACCCTATGCCCTTAATTTTGTTAGATAACTCTCCTATTTGGCCTCAACCTTAAAGCTACTATTAAGGCCTCCATATATATATATATATATATATATATATATATATATATATATATATATATATATATATATATATATATATATATATATATATATATATATATATATGTATATATATATACTTTTACCTATCCATAATTTACTGATTTTGAACATATGAAAAGTTTGTTATGATAAGAGGGTCTTCCACTATCCCAATTGATTAGCCCTCCTTCATATATCTTATATAACATATAAACTAACTCTCATGTTCGTTTAAAAGTCCAATTGTACTCCTAAGTACCCTAACCACCTTAAAACATTAAATTAAACCCGACTGATTTCAAAACTGTTTTGACCTCCGACTGATGTAACCTGTTTTTGACCCACTTACCGACCTCCAATTCAATTCTAGTTTCTTTTTGAAAAAAAATTCAATTACCTTTTCAAGGACATAAGATTCGAAAATTAAAAGTTTGTAGAATTATAGATATGATCAAAACAAGTGACCTAAAATTCTGCCCAGTTTTTAAAAACGATTTTCTCATAATTAATCTAATTAATCATAAATAAACCCAAATTAAAACCTAAAAACGATTTCTAATGATAAAAACCCATTAATTACATTATTAATTACAGATCATTAACAAACCCTAATAAAAAATATGAATCTCAAACCCTAATCCATCATAGTAGGTTACAAATACGTAAATTAACGTTAATCAACCTAGTTTAATTACGTACCTTTAAATCCTGAGCATAAATTCGACTCTTCTTGATCCTCCATTGCTATTTGACTGACTTAGATTTTAATTTAAAGTTTATGGGTCGTTTTTGGGGTCTTGGGGTGTTTATATATACTTTGGTAACCTCCTGGTCAAGTTTAGGCCCAAATAGGACTCTTATATGGTAATTATCTTTTTCTTATTAAAATATTCTGCTATGGGGCCCACAATTCCGACTCCCCTTTGTTATTTTATTAATTTAATTGCTATTAACTTAGCATTACCATTAGTTAACATCTAGACCCTTCCGGATCAAAACCGGACACCTATTCGCTTATTTTTCGACTTTCTACGTAATTTCCGAACTAACCGTCATTTCCAAAAGTTTCTAGTTATGAAAAGTATCTCTAAAACTTATCCTAACAATATAATATGTACTTAATACATACAAACAACATACGATACGTACACGAAACCTTGTAAAAATGATATCTGAACTTTCCCACTGTTCATTTCTGAACTCATTTCATTTCATTTCATTTCCAACCCGTACCATGATTTACAAATCATGTACCTCATTTCGTCCATTCTCATCCCCAAAATCACACATATAAACACATAAATCACATAAATCACATAGTCACACAAAATACCCCAAAAATAAAACTAAGTGACGAACCTAAAAAATCAGGGTTGTCACATAGCCAGCCTCAGCTTAAGAGCACTTAAATGAATGCTAAGGTCTGGAAACACAAGAGTCAAGGGAAGATGAAGGAAGTAGAAGAACACCCTAGGAATTTGAATGTTTTTAACAATAAAAAGTCTGTAATCGCGTGTAATGACGATTTGAATGATTTGAATGATTTGAATGCTATGAATGTGAAATTTGTTTATGTCCAATGTGGAAAATGTGCTAATGCTAATCATTTGATGTGTGCTATGAATAATATCGAAGGCGTAGATACTAGAACTAAGAAGCAAGTTGTGATGCCTATTAGTTCTAGTAAACACAAACGCAAAGTGAACCATTTCTGGTGCAACCCCCACTAAGAAAAGTAATGCATCAGACTCCACCACTAAAAATCCTAGAAGCAGAATTAAGGAATTATATGAGTCTGCTAGCAAGTCTTGGAAATGGTGGTTTGCTAATCAATGTCCTCCAAGATATAAATGGATGCCTAAAGTTAGGACAAAAAATGTGACAACGAGTGTTCGTATGCCTTTAAATAATGTTGCTAAGGACACTAATGATTCTACAATCACAACTATTTTGGTATCCAATATAGCAAATGCTCCATCGTGTTTTAACTCTTCTGCAGGTGATACAAATAATTCTCTTCATACTGGACTCTGGATGCACGAAGCACATGACGGGAAATGTCAAGCTTCTAATTAACTTCGTGGAGAAGTTCCTGGGTACGGTCCGATTCAGAAATGATCAATTTGCACCGATCCTAGGATATGGAGATTTGGTTCAGGGGAATATCATGATCAAAAGGGTATACTACGTCGAAGGGCTCAACCACAATCTTTTCTCGGTTGGTCAATTATGTGATGCGGATTTGGAGGTTGCGTTCAGAAAGAAGACATGTTTTGTTCGTGATTATGATGGGAATGACTTACTTACCGGTACACGGGGTACTGATCTTTACACAATTTCACTTCAAGACACAACTTCATCAACTCCAATTTGCTTCATGGCTAAAGCTTTAACGACTCAGGCATGGTTATGGCATCAACGTCTATCTCATCTCAACTTTGATACCATCAACTTGCTTTCCAAGAAAGATATTGTGAGAGGCCTTCCAAGCTTGAAATTCATCAAAGATCATCTTTGTTCTTCTTGTGAGCTTTGTAAAGCTAAACGAAGTAGCTTCAAAACAATGACTACACCAAGCTCTAAAGGACGGTTAGATCTTCTTCATATAGATTTGTGTGGACCCATGCGTGTTCATAGTATCAATGGGAAGAAATATGTTATGGTAATTGTCGATGATTACTCAAGGTACACATGGACTTACTTCTTGAGGTCTAAGGATGAAACACCCGAATTTCTCATCAGCTTCCTTAAACTGATACAACGTGCTCTTCAAGCTCAAGTAAAAGTGGTTCGTACTGACAGATGCACCTTTTGAATTCAACTCTGAGAAACTATTTTGAAGCTGAAGGAACTGAACATGAAACATCTATTGCTCGAACACCCGAACAAAACAGCGTTGTTGAAAGATGAAACCGTACTTTGGTTGAGGCAGCTAGAACATTATTATCCGCTTCAAAACTACCATTATACTTTTGGGCCAAAGCCGTATCAACCGCATGCTACACACAAAACCGATCCTTAATTATCACAATACAAGAAAAGACACCATATCACATAATTCATGATCGAAAACCTTCACTCAAACACCTTCACGTTTTTGGATGTACTTGTTACATTACACGAGATGGTGAAAATTTGCATAAGTTGAAAGAGAAAGGAGATGCATGTATTCTTGTGGGATATGCAACTCAGTCTAAGGGATATAGTGTAAAATCCGCGTACTTTTACCATGAACAGTACATCTATAATCGTACGTACATGATTAGAACTTTCCTTTTATAGCATGTTTACGTTCACGAATAAGAATTTTACGTATTACGTACGTGTTAGAACATGATAAGTATTTATTACGTACGAACGCACAATATTATTTAAACAATAATCATAATCACGAACATGCGATCATGAAATCATAAACGTAATTTAATCACGAGCTAATATTAATTACGTATTTATATATTTGTTACGAACACGAATAAATATATTGAGTCGCGATCAAAAACTAATTAAATTACGTAAACTACGTAAAACGTGATCACAAACATTTAAACGATTATTATTTTGCGTATATTTAAAATAACACGACAAGTAATTACGTAATTAATATTACGTTAAACACGCATGAGAATAACTGTGAAATTCACGACACTTTAATTATATAAACACGCGTACGCTTTATTATATAATTAATACCAACGATAGGGAAAACTATGAGGACTATTTTAGACAACAAGGAAAGATATAGGACTTGGGCTCAAGGCCCAAGTGTGTGTGTTAGACGTGTATAATAAAAGACGGGAAGGGGGCCTTGTTTTTTTTTTTGGTCGACACAAATATCACACAAACACAGAAACCCTAAAAATCTCTCCAAGCCGCCACTTTTCTTTTCTTTTTTTTCTACCGTCGGGTTTTAATCACCAAAGACCAGGAAGAATAGCCATGGTGATCCAGAGGAGGAGTGATGATTCACGTTTATGTTTTTCCTAAAACCCTAAACAAGTAAGAAACCCTAATTCCTTTTGTTTATGTTGTTCTTGGTTATTTGATCATTAAATTCGATCTTAAAAAGATTAAAACATGTTATTTAGAAGTTAATAAAAGGGGGGGTTCGTTGGTGGTATTGTTGTGGTCGTTTGGCACACAAACCGAGACCCTCCGTGGTCTCGGTGATGATTTCTGATCACCAGCCGCAACCCTAATTGGGTGCTGGCTGGGTTTTGTGCTAACAGTGGGAACGACAGCCTAGCAGGGGGAACCACTGGCTGCGGCCAGTGGTGGTGTTTTGCCTGTCAGGGGGAACCGAGGGTTTTAACTAGCAGGGGGAAACAGAACTGCCAGGGGGAACTGGCAGTTAAGGATGTGTTTGGCAGTGGGTTTAAAATCAGAATAAGGGGCTGTTTGGTTGGCAGTTTAGTAAACCAAGTTAAGGGGTTGTTTGGTTCGGCTTATTTATAATACATAACATGAGTTTCACGTTTAAATTAATAAGACACGGGTTCGGTTTTCGACGCATTTTAATAAAATAATACAAGAGTACGTGTTATTATTTTTTTACAAGTTAATTAGCTTTACATGTTTATTTATTACAGGTTAATTAAATTAATATAACATGCTAGATAATTAATTTAATTAAAACATGGACTTAGGGTTATTATTATTAATTAATAATACATGATTTTAACCTAAGTAATTATTTATTTAAATTAGACTAAGTAATTAATTAATTATTAAAACCATGACTTATAATTAATTAATTCTCATTACTTAGGTTATATTAATATAATTAATAAAACATGTTTTAACCTAAGTAATTACATCTTTATTTAATTTAAATCACACTATATTAAATTAAATACTTTTAACCTATAGTTTATTTAAATTACATGTAATAATTGATAAACTATACATTATATCATTATGACTTAGAAAATAATCAGGAAAACACTTAGCTTATATTATTAGCTTAATTAACCAGCTTATATCTAATTTTGGAAACTTTCTATTTTTAGAAACTTATCTATTTTAAGCAGTAATTCTATTTTTGGAAACTTTTATTTTTGGAAATTTTCAGTTTTTGGAAACTTTCTATTTTTGGAAACTTTCTATTTTGGCAACTTTCTATTTTAGGAAACCTGCTATTTTTGGAAAGTTACTTATTATTACACAGTAAGTATAATAATACATGAAATACCAGAAATACTTAATCAGAGTAAACAGAATATAAGATAAACACAGTTTATGGCTTAAACAGTAAAACATGATAAGAACATATAAAATAAGCTAAGACATGACATAAAATCAGTTACGTATTAGTAAGCAGATACTTATTCATGTATGTATTGATGTAGCATTAGTGATACGGAAGTAGGATTCCTCTCAGTTCGTCTTCTTCGTTCACTGGACATAAGGTACGGATTTCCGTCCTTTCAGTATGGACATTCTTTCCTTATTAGGATTCCCCGTATGCAGCCAATTGTTCTCCCGTAGTATAAGTTACGTGTTTGATTGCTTATGTTTAATTAAGATTACCTATAGCCATATACATGCATGACCAGTTTCACCTAGTTATGGAGGTACCATAACCATAACATTAGAGGCATTGATGTTATGACTTCACCACGGCGGAGTGATTGCTCGTGGCGTCCCTTCAGCTTTTGGCCATTTATATTATATTTATCACGTGGGGCGTATGGGTGCATCCTAGTTACATGTTTTCAGTCAGGATTTCATGGTGAATGTGGTGTGTGCCTTGCATCCTTTACAAGGAGCTCATCCCTCCTACCCAAAAACCAGTATATTAAATTAGAGGCAGCCCCTCTAATTTGCATGATGAGGTCACCCCTCCAAGTATTCATGCACGGTAGATTTTCATGACCTATATTGGCTAATGGTAAAATATGTTAAACAATTTTCATAAGATAAACATAAGGCTTTTCAAACTATAAAACCAGTTTTATGAACATGTTCCAGGTTTTCCAGGACTTATACATTTCTGCTGTTATTAAGTCTTTATTATGCTTAGTCATTCATACTATGTCTATATCCGTGCACTGGGCGTTTTGCTCAGCCGTTACTTTCCTTTCCATGTCCCAAAATGGCAGGTACCCCAGAAAACACTCGAGCATTTAGAGGACGTGCATAGGATGGAAGCTGCTAGAGACTTCTTTTCCTTTTTGCCTTCATATACTTATGCTTGTTTAGTCTTTCATTCATTTCCTTTGCTTTATTATGTTTTGGGCTTATGTTTGGGAACCGATGTTTGATTCCGGTTATCCCTATGGTCATGTAATGTTTTATACATTTATCCTTGTATGCTTTGATGACACGTCATAATTACGTGTGACATTCCATTATCAAAATGGGGTGTTACAATTATGGTATCAGAGACAAGGCTTCGACCTGTAGGCTCTAAAACATGACCTGTGACTAGTGGGTAGTCACCAGGAGCTTCCTAAGCCAACGTCTGTTATTCTACGTATTAATGTTTTCAGCGCATTGTTGTTTTTACCATGATGTTTTCAGCACCTTGAGGTTTTAACCTTGATGTTTTCATCGAGATTGTTTTACTAACATGGATGGACAACCGTCATTCATATTTAGTTATGTGTCCTTGTTTCATGCATAATGTTCCTCGCGAACTATGGCTATGTGAACTGAACCCCAGTAGTTCATAATTAGTCACATAAAAATTTTTCTGATAAGTTTTGACATATGAGTTTCATTTATTTATGTTTCATGTATCATTGTTGTAGGGATTATGACTAAGTAATGGTTGGTACAGGACTGGCCCTATTTAGTCGCATGTGCTTTTATCCAAACTTTTAATTTTGGGACCGACCCATAGGCGTCCCCTCGCCATGTCTTTTGTTTTGGAACCGACCCATAGGCGTTCCCTCGTACATATAAAGGTTTTATAAACTACATTACGCATTCATGCACTGTTTTTCATGCATAAAATGTTTCTCATGATTTAAATTGGCATAAAAAAAAATTTCATGTCCCCTCATAAGTTATTATGTTTTTATGTCAAGTATGTTTTCATACTGTCATGGTTAACTTCAGTTTCATGCTGATTATGTTATACACTTCTTCGTGATAGATGGTTTCATGTTTCTTCATGATAATTCCATCTTCATGTTGATTATGTTTTACGCCTCTTTTGTTATTTACATTGTCCTACAAGACATTGTTAGATTTCATTGAATCATGCTTTCATGATAGTCATGGTTGGTTTTCATTGATCATGCTGTCAGGAAAATCATCGTTGAATTTTGTGTAACCACACTTTAACGTTTCCGTTATAACCAGAATGATGTCTATGCTAATACTGCCAGGTTATCATGATGGTTTTCCTAACCGTTTAACCGGTATACTTTCATTAAATCATGACAAATGATCGACCCCATACCGATCATTTCATGTGCATTACACGTGTACTCCATGTACCGTATTCCACGTGTATTACATGTACCTTAGTCCATGTGTATTCCACTTGCAATACTTCACGAGTATTCGCTAGTAGATTCTGAATCATCTCAGGCATATGTCCACTTGCTAATACTCTACAAATTGCTGATGCTGCTCATAACTTAGAAATGTTACTAAAGGTTGATGCTGCTGACGTTCGGAGACGCTACGAGATGCGGATGCTGTTCACAACCTGGAGATCCTACAAGACGAAGACAAAGGCGTCGGAGCAAAGCAATTGGACGAGAAGATGCTTCACCATCAGACGATTCCCATCAATCATTTTCCCTAATTCGTAGTTACATGTCACACGTCATTCGGCTGTCATTTCAGCCATATGAGTGCAAACCGATACCAGCCGGCCACTCAGCTGAATAGTTACATGAATCACGGTCATGAGAATTGTCACACCCCACCATGGCGGAATATGGGGCGCGACGTATGGATATCATCACAACAATAGCGTGTCTATAGAGATAACTAAATGATAAAAGAAATGTCATAAAATGGTGACACAAATGTCATGACAATATCTCAACAATGCAGGCCTCTAGGTAAGTAGGTAACAGTCCTACCTCTTACTCAAGACAAACAAGTAACACAAACAAAACAAACATATAGGTGCCAACAGTATCACTAATTTAAAAAAAACATAAAGGTAAACTAAGAAGGAACGGGGATCTCCTTCTATATGCAATCCTAAGGTATCCAAGTCTAGCCACTTCTATCCTCATGCTTAACCACATTCACACCTGAAAGAGACACTAAAACACGTCAACATAATGTTGGTGAGAGTCATAGGTTTAAACTCCAACACAAGACAAGTCATAAGCTGTGAATACCATAAACCAATAAACATATGGACAATGCGCTACAATCATGTACTAACAACTAGCATTCAAGTTCAATCAATCATTACAATTCCAAGGCATCACGCCTTACCAACAATCACAATTTCCAAGGCATCACGCCTTACCAACAATCACAATTTCCAAGGCATCACGTCTTACCAACAATCACAATTTCCAAGGCATCACGCCTTACCAACAATAACAATTTCCAAGGCATCACGCCTTACCAACAATCACAATTTCCAAGGCATCACGCCTTACCAACAATCACAATTTCCAAGGCATCACGCCTTATCATTAACCATAGGTCCCATAGGCGCCCATACACCTATGTACCTTTCCAATCCAGATCACACACAAACAAGAATCACATAGCAGTTAATCACATAAATGTACACACAAGTCCATCTCAAACCTTAAATATTCACAGCATTAATTTAGAAAATAATTCAACACAGTGTCTCTTCCATCCCATCTGGAAGTCAAAATCAATAGTAAACATGAGACTATGAAACTCACCTGATAGCTTATTCACAAGTCCTCGCACTAGCAACAAGCTAACAAACCAAAAACACGAAATCAATACACGAACCTATCACTAAGATGGCTCATCAACCTATGATGGACATCTAGTCTATTCCCATATAAAAACCTCATTGATAAGCTCTAACCATCCCATTAACCTTCCCTAACAAGTCCTTAACTTGATTAAGTTTAATAACTATCCCGTTCATATTTTACACAAATCAGTCCCAGTTTTTAAGTCTCAAAACTTTAAGTCAAAAGTCCAATTAAACATACTCATGGTTTCTGTAAAAGGAATATTCATACCCTTACATATGTTGGCTACCACCTCCCACTTGCCCTAACCTTAAAGCTACTGTTAAGGCCCCGATATACATATATCTACTTTTGTCATTCCAGATTTCCGGATTTTAAACGTACTAAAAGTTTGTTACCATTAAGGGGTCTTACCTAAACCACAACCTTATCCCAAGTGCAGATACTTACTAAAATATATAAACCATCTCTCACGTTCGTGAGAAGATCCCAATGCAACCCTAAGTACCCCAAACAACCCAAAACTTAAAAAGAAAACAGGCTGAATTCAAAACTGTTTTGACCTCCGACTGTTGTAACCTGTTTTTGACCCACTTCCCTACCTCCAATTTAGTTCTCGTTTCTTGCATTGGAAAGCCACTTCAAATATCTTTCCATGGATACTTGGATCGTATCTTGAATGATCCTAGAACTCCCGATATGATCAAAACAATTGACTCAAAATTCTGCCCAGTTTTTAAAAACGGGTTTAACAAAATCAACCTCATTAATTAACCCTAATCCCTCTAATTACAAGCCCTAATTTATTTAATCATTATAATATGATTAATATACTGTTTTTAATTAAACCATAACCTAAATCCATCATAAGATGATTAAGACATCATTAAAATAATTAAATTGAAAAGGGTTAAGAAGGTTTTACCTTTGAATTAATAGAAAATGAAGAAAACCTAATTTTTGAAGAACCCTAATTGGCCACCATTGATGAATTTCGGCTAGGAGATGTTATGGAGGCTAAAAACCTGATTATTATGGTTATGAGTTGGGTTTAGTTAAGTCATAAAGGCCCCCTAATCCCATTACAAGTCCATTGGGCCTGTTTTGGGCTTTTCCCTTCTTTCTTTCTTCTTTGGTGCGTCTAAACCGACCCAAACACCCCTAAATTCGTTTTTTTTATTTTTTTTATTTAATATTATGTTATTAATATTACTTTAATTTTCCTTAATTTATTTCAGCTCCTAAAGCTTCCAAAACCACAAAACCGTAAAACTAGTCAAATTTACGCGTTTTACCGTAAAAGACGTAAAATATACACTTTTATAAAAACTCTCAAATTTTGAAATAAACTTTATAACTAAGTCCTAAATGACTTAAAACCATCCTGAAAAATATCCATATGACTAATTACCTCATCCGAGACCTCCAAATGCTAAACCTTAAATCGTAAAAATACGATTTTCTATAATACATATACGTATACGTAAAACCACTAAATAACACCATCTCACTTCATAGTCACTACCATGTGAACTCATGAACATGAAATCATCACACATCGTTTCATTCACAAGGTACCCCGTACCAGAAACGATATCCAAACCACAATCTATACACACCAATAAGCACATAAACACGTAAAGACACACAACTAGCACAAAATAAAACTAAGTGACGAACCTCAAAACCAGGGTTGTCACATCACTCCCTCCTAATAGAAATCTCGTCCCGAGATTTACTCCTTAGGATCAAACACACAGACAACAAATCACACGAGGATACTTGTTCTAAAAGAACTCCTCTCATTTCTACGTGAACTTTAGTTCAAGTTTTAAAATACCACATATACAAACCAAAAACAATTAAACTCATTGCCAAACTCTTGACCTCACAGTCAATAAATCTCCTAGATGACTCTTTGATAAAACAAAGACCCTCATTAACACAAGTCCCGAATAACCGTACATGCAAAAATGCATTCTCAACCAACCTTTACCAATCTTAATACACGAAATATAACATGTATACCACTCGTTTCCCCCAGGTAATTCTACGCTCATAAGCTACTAGTCCGATCTTTCCAAAGATCATAAATGGACCTACAAAACTCTACATCAGCTCTTCCATTTTACCAAAACATACCACCCGTTACTATAGGTGAAACTCCCTTTAGTCCGTACCCCAAACTACTTAAAATTTCCAATTTCTTTACAAAGGGACCTATGACGGTCTTTCACATACCCATTAGTTCTTCCAGTCCAAATCAACCTACGATCTATACACATCCTCAAAAGGGTGGTTATTTCAGTTAGACCAATCCCTTCGTCCCTATGGCATATCACACCTATAACTCCTCATCCATTCGATTGTCGATACTAATCCTCCCAAACAATCAGTATAGATCAGTGCAATTTCCTTTTCCAATCTCGAACTATTTTATTCTTGCTTCGCTCCTATACACACTTCCTTCTTTTCCTCAGCTCATACCATACATCACGATGTGATGCTTCCCATCGTTTCTTCCCTTGCCATAACCCTTCATAAGGCATTCCATACATATTAGGCTAACTTTTACGCAGCACCCTCTATTCCATCACATTCGTACGTAATCCTTCCAACTTTTCAACTATGTGACTTCTCAGTCCTCTTGAAATATGAGATGAATTAGTCAGTCTATCGACTATCACCCAACTCTCGTCACCTTCCCCAATTTCGTCCTTACATCCCCCTTTCTAAGCTAATCCTATCTATGTAGGAAGTATAGTCTACGTCTCTTTTCTACACATGATTGTCCAAGCCACGCACCATACATGTTAACGCTTTCACTGCTTTAGACAACTCAACTTGCGTAACCTACATCCTTCATCCAAACCACCCTAATACGTCATCCCTATAGTTCAAGTTCGTCTCAGCTTCACTTCATTTTTCTTATTCCATGTCTTATCAATCATGCTTGCCTTTCCCAGATGGTACTTGGCCTTGCAATTTTTCTTTCGTCAATTAACTCCACCCATCACTTTTGACAAATGTTCAATCAAGATGATTGAATATGTGTTAGAGACGTTCATGATCCGTATAGATCATTCTCCACGTCTCGTACACCCAAATGCCTCCAGCATTCTAGGTAGATATAACAGCCCAGCTCCACTAACTAAGTCTATCCAGTTCTTCCAAATCTTCAGTTCCTGCAACGTATAAGCGATCGCCTTTCTTTGCCGTCCTCGTACGCGTCCAAATCCTTGCTCCACGTATCGTCCTGCTTCGCGAATTCATCCAGTCCTTCCGATAATGCCAAGATCGGCTCATTATCCAATCCACCTCTTCAGCCTCCAAAATGCTTCCTCATCCTTCTTCACTTCGCCCCTTGCTGGTTCCATGATATGCCATCATCTCTAACTACTCATCATGGTAGACTTAATACTAAAACTCACACTTGAAAATCTCCCGTATAATTCCACTTCAAAACCAACACATACTTCACCTCACTCTCCTTCTTAGACTTTGAGTAGATCAAGATGTCGTCGATACTCCCGATGACCACTCATTTATATACGTTCAGGCACACTCGCTTCATTGACTCCATGTAATTCGCTAGTGCTTTGGCGAAGCCAAATGCATAACCGTAAACCCAAAGCGTTCATACAACATCCTTAGCAATTTCAACTATGTCCTCCTTGCAACCTCTCTTAGCGGCAATACGAATAAATTCTTACCTCGTTCTACTTGCAAAATTCTGTACGCATTTTAAAAGACCAATGCTTCCTCAGACCACTCAACCGCTTTCCACATCCAATCTACTACTAAGCAACTCAACTTTTACCTTGCATCCGTTGCATTTTCTAATAACTCTTGTTTTTAAATCATTCCATCAACAATTTGCCTTGAAAAGGCACTAACTACAACTCCTCTCACTTCTCCTACTTGCTCTATTTATGGTTCTACCTCAAAATAATAGGCAAACCTACTAACTTTCAGGAAGTTTTTTACAGAACATACATGCCTTACGAACAATATCCCCTTACAACACTCTCTATGGTGCGTTACTTGTGCTAATATCTATACATTTCACAAATCTCTGTTCATCTCCCTTGGCACTCCTATTAGACCTCATGACCACATTAGTTCGTCTACGAACCTCTTTCCTCCCCACTAAGGGTATTCTGACCGTTCTCTCATGGTTACCTACTTAAGTGTGTAGGCGCGACCAAGTCTTTCATATGACTACCTCAAAGCTCCCGAACAATACAAAACCAAAACTACATCCTGAATCCATCAGATACGATCAACGAATCAACCCACGGATAACTAACGACATTTCACGTGCACCAGTTAAAACAATTCAAAAACCACGAGACTGAAAAGAAAACTCAAACCCAAAATGTGTATCAATTCAAAATGACCCATGACAACGAAAAAAAATCCAAGAAACACCCAATAGCAACCAAAACATATTACGCCCCGCAACATATTATTTAAACCGTGCAAAAGACCGACCTTTCCAAAAGAATATACTCTTATTTATTATTATTATTATTTTTTACCTCCCCACATCTATGTGACTCAAACCATCTACAAACAACCTTCTAGGCGATCTCAAAACTCAACCCAAGGACTAGGTATCCCGTGCACCCCAAATAAAAATAAACTACTATTCAAAACTCAACCTTGAACCCGACACTTGTACAACAATTCCGACCAGTCCACTGACCTCCCATGACTATACTTTCTGAATATTTGAAAAGTACGTTCCGATTACATAATTTTTGGCTTTTGAATCACTCAAAAAGCTCTAAAAACGAACAAGTTATGACCGAAACAGTTTTATATTAATGAAAGATAAAATTGTATGTGAAATCTTCATAAACTCAATTTAACCTTGAATTAATAATTATAAATGACGTGAATCGGTTAAACCCAATTATATAAACTATGTAAGTAGAAAGAAATTTTACTTCGCTTTATTTTAAAGAAAGTCTTTTTGAATTTGAAATAAATAAGTGTTGACTAAAAAGAAATCTTATGTTACATCTTGTTTCAAACACGACCCCAACACCTTACCCTTATTTTATCGAATACGACCAACTATCTAACCCTATAATAGATTTCCAAGTCCCCCTTTTTCTCAATATATACCGACCCAAAAGAAATGCAAGACCCAACACAAAAGATTTCATTATCTCAAAAGAAATCCCAAGTTATTTCAATAGACTTAAAACCAAGAACACCATTTTAAAACGTACACGTGAAATACGAAACTCAAAGAATACGCTACAAGACACACTTCAAAAAAAAATTCAAAACGTCGTTGAGACTCCACCAAACTCGAGCACTAAAAATTATTTAAACACAAGAGAGTACTAGGTACGTTCAAGTTATAATAACTACTGAACGACCGTAAATCATAACATAACATCTATTAGTATATATACATCCGCGTATGTATACCTATCGAATCTCCCAAACATACTCGTTATCATACATGTCAAGTCAATCGATCACTTTATACGCTCGTTTTTCCATACGAGTAATCACCTTCTCACCATCTCACCATGCCACAACAAGGCACAAAACCCAATACCAAAACCAACCCATATCGTGTGACCTCATCATCACACAACACGACTATAACTCAAAACATATAACACACTAATAATATAGCCATATCGTAGGCAGCCGTTACATAAACCCATATATATACGTATACCCAAATTCTACATCTCATCATATACAAGCATGTATTAACCCTCTTTCATGCAATCATACTTGAGAACCCATTGAAGTTGTGGTACTTGTATAACTATGTTGGCCACCATACTTATACAATTACCCTTTCCCCAATGCACTCCCTCCTATGATGACACTTATAAGAATCAATACAACATATAACACATAAATCTATCTACTCACATAAGCTCATAACCACATAACCAATAAGGTCCAAAACTCCATCTATAAAAATAACATAATAAACTCTTGGAATACAGAAATCCATAGTCTAGCTAAAACAGCCTAGACTAAATCCAAAACGAAAACATAATCAGTTATAAGTCATGTTGCCCGTAAGAGTGGAAACAGCTTAAAACCCTTCCTATCCACCTACTCCTAGTAACTCGAACCACCACACGATTCTTAGGGAACATGACTTAAACATCAAAAGAAAAATAACATACCTCAGGTATGTAAGATAACTCGATATAAGATAGAAACTACCTTGTACTAAATTATGTACTATAACGTACAATTTAAGCAAAATACAACAGTGACTAGCGTGGAAGATTATGGTTCAACCCGCACTAATCACAAACCCGAAAAGAAAATAACATGTGACTAAGTATGAACATACTACGGTTTAATTCTTACTAGTCAAAACATCGCAATAAATAACATCCAAACACATCAATTATTATAAAATGCACAAATACTCCTATGACGCCTATATGCAGGGACCCTTAAGCTATAGACTAGGCTACGCGACTAGGCAACCTAATTCTCTATAACCATTGGCTCTGATACCATTCTGTCACACCCCACCATGGCGGAATATGGGGCGCGACGTATGGATATCATCACAACAATAGCGTGTCTATAGAGATAACTAAATGATAAAAGAAATGTCATAAAATGGTGACACAAATGTCATGACAATATCTCAACAATGCAGGCCTCTAGGTAAGTAGGTAATAGTCCTACCTCTTACTCAAGACAAACAAGTAACACAAACAAAACAAACATATAGGTGCCAACAGTATCACTAATTCAAAAAAAACATAAAGGTAAACTAAGAAGGAACGGGGATCTCCTTCTATATGAAATCCTAAGGTATCCAAGTCTAGCCACTTCTATCCTCATGCTTAACCACATTCACACCTGAAAGAGACACTAAACACGTCAACATAATGTTGGTGAGAGTCATAGGTTTAGACTCCAACACAAGACAAGTCATAAGCTGTGAATACCATAAACCAATAAACATATGGACAATGCGCTACAATCATGTACTAACAACTAGCATTCAAGTTCAATCAATCATTACAATTCCAAGGCATCACGCCTTACCAACAATCACAATTTCCAAGGCATCACGCCTTACCAACAATCACAATTTCCAAGGCATCACGTCTTACTAACAATCACAATTTCCAAGGCATCACGCCTTACCAACAATCACAATTTCCAAGGCATCACGCCTTACCAACAATCACAATTTCCAAGGCATCACGCCTTACCAACAATCACAATTTCCAAGGCATCACGCCTTATCATTAACATAGGTCCCATAGGCGCCCATACACCTATGTACCTTTCCAATCCAGATCATACACAAACAAGAATCACATAGCAGTTAATCACATAAATGTACACACAAGTCCATCTCAAACCTTAAACATTCACAGCATTAATTTAGAAAATAAATCAACACAGTGTCTCTTCCATCCCATCTGGAAGTCAAAATCAATAGTAAACATGGGACTATGAAACTCACCTGATAGCTTCTTCACAAGTCCTCGCACTAACAACAAGCTAACAAACCAAAAACACGAAATCAATACATGAACCTATCACTAAGATGGCTCATCAACCTATGATGAACATCTAGTCTATTCCCATATAAAAACCTCATTGATAAGCTCTAACCATCCCATTAACCTTCCCTAACAAGTCCTTAACTTGATTAAGTTTAATAACTATCCCGTTCATATTTTACACAAATCAGTCCCAGTTTTTAAGTCTCAAAACATTAAGTCAAAAGTCCACTTAAACATACCAATGGTTTCTGTAAAAGTAATATTCATACCCTTACATATTTTTGCTAAGACCTCCCACTTGCCCTAACCTTAAAGCTACTGTTAAGGCCCCGATATACATATATATACTTTTGTCATACCAGATTTCCTGATTTTAAGCGTACTAAAAGTTTGTTACCATTAAGGGGTCTTACCCTAAACCACAACCTTAGCCCAAGTGTAGATACTTACTACAATATATAAACCATATCTCACGTTCGTGAGAAGATCCCAATGCAACCCTAAGTACCCCAAACAACCCAAAACTTAAAAGGAAAACAGGCTGAATTCAAAACTGTTTTCACCTCCGACTGTTGTATCCTGTTTTTGACCCACTTCCCGACCTCCAATTTAGTTCTCGTTTCTTGCATTGGAAAGCCACTTCAAATATCTTTCCAGGGATACTTGGATCGCATCTTGAATGTTCCTAGAACTCCCGATATGATCAAAACAATTGACTCAAAATTCTGCCCAATTTTTAAAAACGGGTTTAACAAAATCAACCTCATTAATTAACCCTAATCCCTCTAATTACAAGCCCTAATTTATTTAATCATTATAATATGATTAATATATTGTTTTTAATTAAACCCTAACTTAAATCTATCATAAGATGATTAAGACATCATTAAAATAATTAAATTGAAAAGGGTTAAGAAGGTTTTACCTTTGAATTAATAGAAGATGAAGAAAACCTAATTTTTGAAGAACCCTAATTGGCCACCATTGATGAATTTCGGCTAGGAGATGTTATGGAGGTTAAAAACCTGATTATTATGGTTATGAGTTGGGTTTGGTTAAGTCCTAAAGGCCCCCTAATCCCATTACAAGTCCATTGGGCCTGTTTTGGGCTTTTCCCTTCTTTCTTTCTTCTTTGGTGCGTCTAAACCGAACCAAACACCCCTAAATTCGTTTTATTTTTATTTTTTTTATTTAATATTATGTTATTAATATTACTTTAAATTTCCTTAATTTATTTCAGCTCCTAAAGCTTCCAAAACCACAAAACCGTAAAACTAGTCAAATTTACGCGTTTTACCGTAAAAGACGTAAAATATACACTTTTATAAAAACTATCAAATTTTGAAATAAACTTTATAACTAAGTCCTAAATGACTTAAAACCATCCCGAAAAATATCCATATGACTAATTACCTCATCCGAGACCTCCAAATGCTAAACCTTAAATCGTAAAAATACGATTTTCTATAATACATATACGTATACGTAAAACCACTAAATAACACCATCTCACTTCATAGTCACTACCATGTGAACTCATGAACATGAAATCATCACACATCGTTTCATTCACAAGGTACCCCGTACCGGAAACGATATCCAAACCACAATCTATACACACCAATAAGCACATAAACACGTAAAGACACACAACTAGCACAAAATAAAACTAAGTGACGAACCTCAAAACCAGGGTTGTCACAAGAATGATCGTCATGGAACTGACAGACAAGACGATAGTAACCACTACTATGACAGAAACTATCCTAGAAATCGCAACCGAGGCTGCGGTCGCGGACGTGATCAGACATACAAAGGATCAATAGTCCAACCGATCCACAAAGTCTGACATAATAGCCTATTATTGTAGTTCTATTGTTTTACGTCTCGAGACACATGTCAAGACATCAGTCAAGACACATGTCTCACGTATACTTTCTGAAGACACATGTCAAGACACCAGTCAAGACATATGTCATGCTTATAGTTCCAAGACACGAGTCAAGACACATGACTCACGTCCAACTATGGAACATTTCTAAGAAATTCAGGGTACCCTCCAAGGGTATATCTATTTTGTTGTGCCATGTATTAATCAGGCCACAAGAATTTCAATACCATTACCGGCGCATCAGTGATAATTGTCACGTTGCCGATGTCACTTTCATTCTTGTAACCATAAATCATTGATTCATGACCATGAAGGACGCCTTTCGTATTCCCACGTATACAAAGGTTTTCCTTCAGCTTAATGATGAGATCCAAGCTGCTAACGCATTTCCTCGGACAGACACGAGATGAATTTTATCCTAATTATGGACTATAAACAGCACACCATGCTACGACTCATAACTATATGCAGTAATGTTCAGGCTCCTGAATACATTCAGCTTGATTTTCCATGAGGAAAATCTGTACAAATTATCTATGCTTTCCAAGCACGTGCTTTGTTAGCCCTGATTGCTAGAACTTTTTAGCTCTCAATAAGACACGACTACTGAAGTTCTTTTACGCATAGCCAGTTGATTATTCCAAAGTCTTCTTATACATTCCAGAATAACCTACAAGGAGAAGGATGGTACCATGAGATTATGTGTCGACTACCGTCGACTTAAACAAATCACCATTCATGACTGTTATTCTCCTCCATGTATTGACGACATGTCCAATCAACCGTATAGTGTTAATCATTTTTCCAAAATCGAACTCATGATCATGCTGCCAACAGTGACGAGTGAAAGAGCAGGACATGTCCATGACTGCTATTCGTACATGACTCGGTCATGCTAGATTTATAATTTTGAATTAGTCTCATCAATGCTCCAACGGCATTATAAGAATGAGTTTCCATGAACTCATAGCAAATTCATCAGTGTTTTCATTGAGGATAACCTGATTTCCTTTAAGCCCAGAGAAGAACAGGAAGACCATATCTGCACTATGTTGCAAATTCTATGACAAGAGAAATTTTACCCTAGAAAATTTTTCCAATATCAATTCTGTTTCATTACAGTGACACGCTGAATCACATGGATTTCTACGGTTAATCTTACTATGACTCAGCTTATGCGTAAAGGAGAGAAACCTACACTACATTAGGTGTTCTAGAAAATCCTACGCTAGGAGAAGTCTAGATTCAGAGACTCAGAGTTTCGCAAACTCCTATGTATCAAGTTCTACGAAGCAAGATACACTTACGTTCATATCTAAGTACCTGACATACCAACAGGTTAAGATAGGACACCAACAGACTGGGATGTGTTTCATCATCTGAAATGGTGAACCGAAATGGGACAAGATCTCCACGGGTTTTGGTTACCAGTTAACGCAAACTCAGAAGAAGCATGATGCTATCTGTTTATTGCAAACAGTTTGATCAATTCTACAGAATCCTTACATCCGTTAGGATTTCAGAACCAACAGATTGATCGGACATGTTCCAGCCAAGGCTCATCCGATCACTTGGCAATTCCTTAGTTATCGGGTTAGATAAAGATTCGCAATTGTACTCCTAAATTACTTCACGTCTTCATTCTGATTCCACGACTTGCTTTCGCGCTCACGTTCATGACACTATTCACGTTCATGATCGTATTTTGGCATACGATTTTATGTTCATCTTTTTTTTTCTCATTCTGGGGAGTTTTGCAAAAACTTGAGAGACCAGACCCAAGTTTAGTATAACTCTCCATCATCAGATAGACGTTTCACGTCATATTCCACGTCTCACCTTGTAGAATTTGCCGTTACCGCCATTATATTCTGTGTTCATGATATGTTTCACATGTCATGCTCATTCCACGTTCCTCATATCATGATCAATATATGTTACACGTATCATGGATCACAATATGTTTACTCATACTACACTCGCCATATCTCCACGTAGCACGTTCAAAATTTTTCACGTATCACGTACAAAATTTTGCACGTACTACGTTTCTTTATGTCTCGCGCATCGTTTCTAATTATCTAGTTAAGTCAGATTGTCTTGCATCGTAACGTTTTAGTTACCCTTGCACGTTAACTCTTATTTTTCCTCGATAGAATTTAGGGGATCTACCTTCCGTTGATAACCAAGAATTTCTTCGTATTCCAAGTTAAGGTCAGGAGGACCAGGATTCATCATTAGTGTAAGATTTTCTGAAGGAACCGTTCCAGGAGGGAGGCCACTTAGAAACGGACAAGTTCATCCGGACTTCTTATCCGTTTTCTCTCATCTATTAGATATGTCCTTTCTGTGACGTCACGTTCCATGTCCTTGCAAGACATGTCACGTTCCACGTCACCTACACTTGGCGTTATCTTTCATACCTTTCCAATTTGAGTCGGGTATGTTACGCTTCCAGTTACATTATCTATAATTCGGGGACGAATTATTCTTTTTAGGGGGAAGAGTTGTAAAACACGAGTACTGTTACCATGAACAGTACATCTATAATCATACGTACATGCTTAGAACTTTCCTTTTATAGCATGTTTACGTTCACGAATAAGAATTTAACGTATTACCTACGTGTTAGAACACGATAAGTATTTCTTACGTACGAACGCACAATAATTATTTAAACAATAATCATAATCACGAAAATGCGATCATGAAATCATAAACGTAATTTAATCACGAGCTAATATTAATTACGTATTTATATATTTATTACGAACACGAATAAATATATTGAGTCGCGATCAAAAACTAATTAAATTACGTAAACTACGTAAAACGTGATCACAAACATTTAAACGATTATTATTTTACGTATATTTAAAATAACACGACAAGTAATTACGTAATTATATTACGTTAAACACGTATGAGAATAACTGTGAAATTCACGACACTTTAATTATATAAACACGCGTACGCTTTATTATGTAATTAATACCAACGATAGGGAAAAGTATGAGGACTATTTTAGACAACAAGAAAAGATATAGGACTTGGGCTCAAGGCCCAAGTGTGTGTGTTAGCCGTGTATAATAAAAGACGGGAAGGGAGCCTTGTTTTTTTTTGGTCGACACAAATATCACACAAACACAGAAACCCTAAAAATCTCTCCAAGCCGCCACTTTTCTTTTCTTTTTTTTCTACTGTCGGGTTTTAATCACCAAAGACCAGGAAGAATAGCCATGGTGATCTAGAGGAGGAGTGATGATTCACGTTTATGTTTTTCCTAAAACCCTAAACAAGTAAGAAACCCTAATTCCTTTTGTTTATGTTGTTCTTGGTTATTTGATCATTAAATTCGACCTTAAAAAGATTAAAACATGTTATTTAGAAGTTAATAAAAGGGGGGGGGGGTTCGTTGGTGGTATTGTTGTGGTCGTTTGGCATACAAACCGAGACCCTCCATGGTCTCGGTGATGATTTCTGATCACCAGCCGCAACCCTAATTGGGTGCTGGCTAGGTTTTGTGCTAACAGTGGGAACGACAGCCTAGCAGGGGGAACCACTAGCTGCGGCCAGTGGTTGTGTTTTGCCTGTCAGGGGGAACCGAGGGTTTTAACTAGCAGGGGGAAACAGAACTGCCAGGGGGAACTGGCAGTTAAGGGTGCGTTTGGCAGTGGGTTTAAAATCAGAATAAGGTGCTGTTTGGTTGGCAGTTTAGTAAACCAAGTTAAGGGGTTGTTTGGTTCGACTTATTTATAATACATAACACGAGTTTCACGTTTAAATTAATAATACACGGGTTCGGTTTTCGACGCATTTTAATAAAATAATACAAGAGTACGTGTTATTATTTTTTTTACAAGTTAATTAGCTTTACATGTTTATTTATTACAGGTTAATTAAATTAATTTAACATGCTAGATAATTAATTTAATTAAAACATGGACTTAGGGTTATTATTATTAATTAATAATACATGATTTTAACCTAAGTAATTATTTATTTAAATTAGACTATGTAATTAATTAATTATTAAAACCATGACTTATAATTAATTAATTCTCATGACTTAGGTTATATTAATATAATTAATAATACATGTTTTAACCTAAGTAATTACATCTTTATTTAATTTAAATCACACTATATTAAATTAAATACTTTTAACCTATAGTTTATTTAAATTACATGTAATAATTGATAAACTATACATTATATCATTATGACTTAGAAAATAATTAGGAAAACACTTAGCTTATATTATTAGCTTAATTAACCAGCTTATATCTAATTTTAGAAACTTTCTATTTTTAGAAACTTATCTATTTTAAGCAGTAATTCTATTTTTGGAAACTTTCTATTTTTGGAAACTTTCAATTTTTGGAAACTTTCTATTTTTGGAAACTTTCTATTTTTGGTAACTTTCTATTTTTGGAAACCTGCTATTTTTGGAAAGTTACTTATTATTACACAGTAAGTATAATAATACATGAAATACCAGAAATACTTAATCAGAATAAACAGAATATAAGATAAACACAGTTTAAGGCTTAAAACAGTAAAACATGATAAGAACATATAAAATAAGCTAAGACATGACATAAAATCAGTTACATATTAGTAAGCAGATACTTATTCGTGTATGTATTGATGTAGCATTAGTGATACGGAAGTAGGATTCCTCTCAGTTCGTCTTCTTCGTTCACTGGACATAAGGTACGGATTTCTGTCCTTTCAGTATGGACATTCTTTCCTTATTAGGATTCCCCGTATGCAGCCAACTGTTCTTCGGTAGTATAAGTTACGTGTTTGATTGCTTATGTTTAATTAAGATTACCTATAGCCATATACATGCATGACCAGTTTCACCTAGTTATGGAGGTACCATAACCATAACATTAGAGGCACTGATGTTATGACTTCACCACGGCGGAGTGATTGCTCGTGGCGTCCCTTCAGCTTTTGGCCATTTATATTATATTTATCACGTGGGGCGTATGGGTGCATCCTAGTTACATGTTTTCAGTCAGGATTTCATGGTGAATGTGGTGTGTGCCTTGCATCCTTCACAAGGAGCTGATCCCTCCTACCCAAAAACCAGTATATTAAATTAGAGGCAGCCCCTCTAATTTGCATGATGAGGTCACCCCTCCAAGTATTCATGCACGGTGGATTTTCATGACCTATTTTGGCTAATGGTAAAATATGTTAAACAGTTTTCATAAGATAAACATAAGGCTTTTCAAACTATAAAACCAGTTTTATGAACATGTTCCAGGTTTTCCAGGACTTATACATTTCTGCTGCTATTAAGTCTTTATTATGCTTAGTCATTCATACTATGTCTATATCCGTGCACTGAGCATTTTGCTCAGCCGTTACTTTCCTTTCCATGTCCCAAAACGGCAGGTACCCCAGAAAAGACTCGAGCATTTAGAGGACGTGCATAGGATGGAAGCTGCTAGAGACTTCTTTTCCTTTTTGCCTTCATATACTTATGCTTGTTTAGTCTTTCATTCATTTCTTTTGCTTTATTATGTTTTGGGCTTATGTTTGGGAACCGATGTTTGATTCCGGTTATCCCTATGGTCATGTAATGTTTTATACATTTATCCTTGTATGCTTTGATGACATGCCATAATTACGTGTGACATTCCATTATCAAAATGGGGTGTTACATATAGAGTTTACAACAAGAGAACAAAATTGATAGTTGAAACTATTCACATGCGATTTGATGAATTACAAGAAATAGCACTTGAACAAAACAGTTTAAGTCTCGATCTACAACGACAAACGACTTCCGTTCACAACCGCACGGAACTCGGAACTCAAGACCACAGCAATGAACTGTCAAGTTTAAAGCTGGTTCAAGGAAATGTTCCAAGAGCAGATATGACAGTCAACACAACTATTGAAGAGTTGGAAATGTTATATGGACCAATGTATGATGAATATTTCACGGGGTAGAAACAAGTTGTATCGAAGTCTTCCGCTGTCACTCCTGATAAGAATGATGATACCGATCATCGTCAACAAAAGGATACAACTTTATCTACTTCAACACGGGTTTCTGCAGATTTACCTCCTCGGAATATCACATCAGCAAACGCTCCTACAACATCAACAACTACTGTCATTGCTCCAGAGAACACAAATCAAGCATACAATGCATTATCTGACGAAGACGAATTTATCAACCCATTCGGTACACCGGTACACGAAACTGGAGAGTCTTCTACTCGCCATGCTGATCCGTCAAATATGCACACGTTCTACCAACGACATCCTTCAACAGATCATTGGACCCGAGATCATCCTTTGGTTCAAGTAATTGGAAACCCTTCACAACCCGTTCGTACAAGACGACAACTTGAAACCGATGGCGATGTTTGTATGTTCGCACTCGCCGTGAGTTCAGCAGAAGCGAAAAACATCAAAGAAGCCATGGCTGATCATGCTTGGATTGAATCGATGACGGATGAACTTTAACAATTTGAAAGACTTAAAGTCTGGGAACTTGTTGACAGACCATACGATGTAATACCATTAAATCTTCGATGGATCTGGAAAAACAAGATGGATGAAGAGAACACGATCATCAAGAATAAATCTAGGCTAGTGGCTAAAGGGTATGGACAGAAAGAGGGTATTGATTTTGTTGAATCATTTACACCAGTAGCTCGTATGGAAGCGGTTAGGATTTTCCTTGCGTATACTGCACATAAGGGATTCATTGTCTATCAAACGGACGTAAAGACGGCGTTTCTTAACGGTCCTTTGAAAGAAGAAGTCTATGTCACACAGTGATGAGACTGCTTTTATACATAGTCTCATCTTCCAAATAGTGCTTAAAATGCATTAAATATCATCAAAATACCCATATATATGCTTGTGTTTGTTACTTGTGTATTTTAGGTACGGATATTGAGAAAATGACAAAAGATCACAAGAATCATTCAAAAACGAACACGGGAAACGAAGCCGCACAATGAACCAAACCCTAATGAAGACTTTCCCAAGATTAACCCTTGAAGATTTGAAGAAATATGAAGAAGGGTACTCCAATATGGAAAAATTGACATTTTATACCCTTGTATCCTCATAATTACAAGTTTGGTCCCTAAAGTTTGTCAAAGTTACAAAAAGGGCCCTCCACCTTGAAGAATTGGCAAGTTTAGCCCCTCAACAAAGCTAAATTGTCAACCAATATCCTCCACAAAGTCAAATATATCATGAAGTCCTTTAAAGTACAAGAAAATACAAGTTTGGTCCTTTAAAAATTCCAAAATTACAAAAGGGACCCTCAACTTTCAACATTTGGCAAAAATGGTCCCTCATCAAACATGACTTGGCAAATTCAGTCCTCCAAAACATCAATTATACAAGTCAAGACCATTATCCATCATCAAAATGCCAAATTAGCCCTTGAAGAATTCAAAAATGGCAAGAAATACCCCTGAATTTACTTTACAAAATATTTTGGGGCAAAAGTGTGAAAATGAAAAGTTGGATTACAAAGGAAATCGGATTTTATGTGTTTATTTACAAAATGAAAGGAAGGAAGAAAGAGAGGGACTTAACCTGGCCAAACATCAAACTTACCTTAACCAACCAGGAGTTGCCACGTGCCCCACTCACCAAAACCCACCAATCCCCTTTCACCATTCCTCCATGTCACCTTCCACTAAAAACTGGATATAACTAATCTTTGATTAGTTTAATATTTGGCGCCTAACACTTGGTTTAAAAACTAAAACAGATCAAACCCATGTTCTTGGCATTCATAATCCAAATTGGGTTTTTCTAAACTACTTAAAATTAAGCCACCAAAGTGTCCAGATTTAAAATTAAGGTCAACATAAACACATCCAAATCCTTAAACCCTATGCCACCTCACTCTCTTTGTCACATGAAAAAAAAACCTTGTCCCACCTCTTGGAGAAGAAGACAAAACAGTAAAGAGGATCTAACGTCCCACAACAAAGCTTCAAACTTAAGCTTATTTGGGACCATTGATCAACTTTCCAACAGCTATCTACTCCACAAACGTCCAAGAATAAGTCACATGAAGCCAAGAAGTTCAAATCCTCAAGGGCATTTTGGGACTTCCACAAGCTAGGGTTTTTAGTTTTTTCAGCTTTCTTAGACAACATGTATGCCTATATAAAGGCTTAGGGGTCCAACATAGACGAATGCTTTTGATTTTTCCTTGTTCAAGTTTCTGTAAATCCCATTTCAGTTTAATGAAATTGTGTTTGAATCATTGAAGAAAAGTCATTGGCCAATCTTTATTACTGCTTGTTATTGTTATATGATTGTTAGTTTAGAAGTTAAAAACCTGTTTTCACTTGGAGGTTGCAAAAGTTTGCAATTTTCCTCATTCTTGATATTTTGCAAAGTACTTGTTCCAACCTTGGAATTTTTGGGTTATAGGGCTGATCATAGCATCCTAATTGTGTTAATTAAGGTGTTGTGAGGCTTATAACTTGGGGATAATCAAGTGTGGGATAACAAGGTTGCATCAATCAAGATTGTTGAAGTTTCTGTTTTTTATACTCTTGTGCTTTAACCTTGTTCAATCTTAGCAGGCTTTGTTGTGGAAGCTTGTGATTGTTCTTGCTAGCACATAAGCTCAAAATTCATGGGTGTGGATGTACATCCATGAGGTTTGCATACTCAATCCTAAAATCTGCTTAAATTCATGATTTTTGGTGATATTTGTATGTGACTTGTGATCTTGTAAATTTTGTGGCTTGTTCTTGCTTGAATCTGGTAATCTTACTTGTTATAGTGTTAATTGATGCTTGAGGGCCTTAAATCTCACTTTGCCTTTGAAAAATTTGATTTTGAAAAGATTAAGGGGTGTTTGGGTCTATCTGTTTGTGCTTGCAACTTGTTATTGTGTTGTTGGATTGTGTTGTTTATGCTTGGTATCTGATATATGCTTGGTTGAGAATATTTTACTGCAAGTTTTTGGGTTTGAAGCCTTGAATCAAACAATCTGCTATAGGACCTTTTTTATTGCCTGTTTTGACCTAGGATTTTGGGAACACTTAGTGTGTATGCATGATTAGGGCTAAAAGTGGTTTTAACAAAGTTAATATAACCTGTTTGAAAGATTTGAGGTGTTGAATCTGGCTTAAGTGTCAAATACATCAGCAAAGTAGAAAACTACATGTGTTAGTGTTCATCAGTAACTTTCATTAGTTTGAATCTTTCTTAATTCTTTGAACCATTGCATGAAACCTGTTTAGACTTGCTTATTGGAGTTTATAATAGCTTGTGTATGCATTTGGTTGAATTTGGCTGGCTGATTATTGCTAAAACTGCTTATTTGTGCTCAACTGCTTAAGTGTTCATGTCTGTATCATATCTAGTGATTAATTGATTAAACTGTATCAATTGGATGTTAGTGATTGTGTTATTTTGATTGTTATTGACTCCTTTTGATCCAAAGATCATTTGGGTGCCTTTGTGTAATCTGAATCTCCAAAAAAAGTCACTAAAGACAAAAAGTCAAACAAGTCAAGCAGTGGGAAAAGTTCCCACTGCTCAACACCCAAAACTAGCCCCTGCTAGTGTAATTTTGAACTCAGCTTATCAATAAGCTATTCTAGCTTATCCAGACTTGCAACAACTTATTTTTGTAATAGGTCTTCCTTATTTGACCCATTTAAGTAGACTGGAGCTTATAGGACTTTGACTTTGACTTTTTACTAGAAAACCAACTTATTTGACTTTTACATAAGTGCTTATTTGCTTTTTCCAGCTTATTGAGTCAGCTTATTTGAAAACTCTTTGTTGATTTTGCTTAATTAAGTCATTTCAAAGCTTTTGGAACTTGAATCAGCACTTGGGGTGGCCTAGAACTCAAAAACGACTATTTTGTCGTTTTCTGTAGATTGCTTATTGTATTTTCAGGCTTATTCCTTGGGCTTATTTCAAATTTCTTTTTGCAGAAGTCTTTATTAGGTCAAAAGAAGCTTGTGTGTCAAATTTTAGCTTATGGCATTGGCTTATAGTTTAATGGGCCAAAAAGCACATTAAGAATAAGCTGCTTGGTATAAGCTAGCTTATTTCACACTTGTAGCTTTTGGGCCTTTGGAAAAAGTTGTTTAAAATCAAATTTTGAGTCAACCTGTGCTTTTTGGGCTTATTTTGAACAATTTTTGTTATTGGGCCCAATTTTGGCCCAATAAGCTACCGTTTTGGGTTTAGCCCATTTTCTAGGCCCAATAGGGGTATTTAGGTAATTTCACTTTCATTTCTGAGTTATTTAGGTTAAATTAAGCTAGTTTGCAAGTTTTTAGAATTTTTTATGATTTTTGGATTTTTAATATTATTTTAATATTATTTTATTATTAAAAATTAAAAGTCTGATTTTCTAAGTTTTTATATTTTTCCTAGGTTCTAAACACTTAATTAGGAATTTTGCAACTTTCTAAATATTTTTTTAGGTCTTTTAATTATTTTCTAGAATTAATTTAAGTTTTAATTGATTTTAGTAGTTTTTTATTGTTTAAAAATAGTTTTTAGTTGTTTTAAAATTTTGAAAATTACTTTTTAGCTTAATTAGAGTATTTTTTAGGTTTACAAACTTTAAAATCTTGTTTATGGCTTTTTAATAATTAGTTTTGATTTTTAGGGCTTTAATTAGCATTAAAAAGTCATTATCTAATTAATTAAAAGGTTTTAGCAAGTTTGGATTTTTTGTAAACTCTTAGAATATTAGTGTGGATTTTTGGTAATTTTTAGAAATTTTTAGGGTAAAATTTTAATTTTAGCACTTTTTACGGTTTTACGTGTACACCTTTTTCGTCTTAGTTTAATTCGTCTTCATAACCGTCTTTCTCTTCTAATCTCATTTCTTTCTTTCTTTTTCAACAATATAATCACAAATCTACTCCAAGTCATTACACCCATAACACACTATCCTCCTTGAAAACGAGCTCATTTTAGGGTCATTTACACACGGTTTTCCTAAATCGTCGTGCTTACCCTATTTTGTTGCTCTTTTCCTAAAGGGTATACAAAAACTCAACTATCATTTTGGCACCGCTGCCGGGGAGGCGTGTTGTGTTTTGATTGGAATGTTGTTTTTATATACTAACCATAATTAGTATTTGTATTAGTAGCACTCTACTAATTCGTATTATCTGTTTTCGGTTTTTTGTGTGAATACTATTACTATATTGTATACGTAGAACAATAATTCACAAGTACTCCAAATACGTGAGAAATCACAACCTTGACATGGGAGGTCATTACCCAATCATTGTATTCGAATCTCAAACCAAAGAAAAAGGCAAAAATAGATAAATACTTTCGAGAAGCTCGATTTTGAAAATACAAACTATAAGGTGGGTATAAGGCGGATATTATAAAATATATCCTAAAGAAAAAGGCTCTTAAGTGCTTCGCGCCGCCTCATTTCCCCGCTTGCTTGTGAGTATTTGATCTTGAGAGCTAATCGAGGGTTTTGCCGCCCAAAGTATTACTAAGTATCATATATATTTTCTTTGTTTCTATTGATTAAACCCTCTTGAGCGTTTTGGTGTTCCACCAACGTTCTAAAGTCATCGAAGGCGTTCACTTCACGTGATCGTTTTCATTCCTTGAGTCTTCTTTAATCAAGAGATTTGATTAAGGAGGAGATTTGTAGATTTGTGTCTACTTAATACATTCACCAAATTCCAAAAAGGTTAATACAATCAAAAACCACAAAAAAATTGAAAAATACAAAACACCAAAAAGAATCTTCTTTGCTCGTCCCCTCGTTGTACGTGACGTTTGAAGGATCTTGTTTTTCTAAGGATTAGGCATTGTATGGTTTAACCTATTGATATGGATGGAGAATGGAGAAACTTAGAGAGAGAAAGAAGAGAGAGAAAGGAGAGAGTTGAGAAGAAAGATGAAATGTGATTATGTGAAAATGGAAGTGAACCAACAACCCCCCTAACATGCTAGGAGGGGGGTTTATATAGCCCACCCTACATGTGGGCTATATGGGCTATATTGGATCACGAGCCCAATATCATTGGAGTGACCGATCCTTTCTAAATACATAAAAACGTATTTCCAACAATCTCCCCCAAAGGGAGGTCACTCCAAGTTACAATGTCCTAAATAGTCTATAGCTCGTGATCTATGCTAATAATGATGTGACCGAGACTTTCCTTGGAAAAACGTATTTCCAACAATCTCCCCCAAAGGAAGGTCACACCATTTTACAAAATCTTAAACCTAGCATACTATGCTTGAGTCTTCGATCTTGTTCTTGTGAACATGCTTGATGTGATCTTTGACTTCAGTCTTGAGCATGTTCTCTTGCCTTGACCTTGTGCATTCATCACTTGTGATATTCGCCTCTTCGTGACTTCATGTTCCACATACTTATACCTTTATAATTCTTGAAAGCTTCAGAGTTTGATACAGCGGAAGACTTGACCTTCAGACTTTCTTGAATTCGTTGAAGTACTGAGTGTATGCAGTATAAGCATGTGGGGACGACTTCTTCTTGGATTCCGCAACGCCACCGTCTTTAAATACCGCAACATAAGTAGACACGAAAGAAATGGCTTTGAACATTTCATTCTAAATTGGTAGCATTTTACCTCCGGTCGGTGAAGACCGTTGGACGATATTAGATATCGTACCTGTGACGGATAGTTTCAATTAAGTAACTTCCTGACAGGATTTCGCGGGTAAACCCGTTCTCTTTATTCGACCGTCCAAAGCTGACTGCGAACATAAAGAGTGAATCATTTGGATAATAATATCCGCATGATTTGAAGCCGTCAATTCATGTTCCTGGAACAAGTGAAATTCAATTAAGAACCGCACCATCGTTGCTTTCCAGTTGTCACGAGCTTGATTCGTATAGAATCTTGCAAGTTACCTACCAAGTGATGTTTGAGGTTAACACTAGAAAGATTTCCACTCATCACCGTGAACACAAAGGTATCACTCTGAGTGTTCTGGCAAGATCACTGAGATATTGCGTAGAGGCCTGGAACGTGTTTAAATTCAGTTAAGAATTAAACAGCTGTTGCTTTCCAGTTATCACAAGTTTGATTCATAAAGAATCCCACAAGTCACCTACCATGAGCTTTTTGATATTCGCTCAAGAAGGATTTCCATCTTCATTGTGCATACTTTCGTATTACTCGGATGTTCAGGCAAGATCATGAAGATTTTGCGTAGGACTCTTAAGATCTTTCTTACTTTTCACAGTGTATGAAGAAGCAAGGAATTATGAAAGTGTGTCCTAATGAGATATTTAATGATCTCAAATGGCTCTAGACTCGATCGTGCACTTTGGATTTTAGTGATCGGAGGCTAGAGAGGAGTGCCACCTTTTCAATACCAGTTTATTCGGAGTGAATAAATCAATAGATAACGTGTTGTCTCCGTGTGATTAAAACAAATATCTTTTAAGAGATACCTGAGTTAGCTGGGATGGGTTGTGCCTTGCATCATTGGGTCCATGATGTCTGTCTTCAATATCAAGAATCATTAAACAATGATCTTAATAGCATATGTATTGACCCGGTTTCTGCCTAAGTTGTAAGGAGGGCTTCTTTCTTTACACCCTTTATCTTTACAATTCTTTTTCATTCTTCAACCCCTTCAATGCTTACCAATACGTCATCACTAGCACCTTGTTGTGATTGTTCCAATGCTAACTTAAGTACTTGGTCGGCATTCAGCTACGTTCACAATCTTTCTCCATCTTTCCTAAGGACTACTATTTCTAGCTATGGAATGTCCTTGGGAAGATTCCTCCGGTTCTAGAGAAATCATTGGACTTTAACCTATCCTACCATCCTTATGTCACCGCAATCTTCACCGTCTTGAATAGAGATGTTTTGGGTAAGTGTATGTCACCATGAAATCCATTTTGAAGTGCAAATCCATTTTTCTCCCCCTTAACATATGCCACGATATCCGAAAACATTTTACACATGTCGGGATGAGCTATCACGTTAAGTCAAACCATTTATGATTGATCATATCCCATATTAAATCACATTTTCTCCCCCATATTAAAAATATTAACCCAATCGATGTTTTTAATATCAATTGATTTAATAGCATTTTAAGAAAATTTGGGAAGAAAAATGCAAGTCCAATTATCTTCATGAATTACACAAGCTCCCCCTCAAATTAATGAGGGTGTACTTGAGACGTAAATAAAATACCTTTTAAACACAAGTGTATGGTATTTATCACGTGCAAAGATCATATATGATAATGAATTCACAAGATTAGCAATTTACGAGGTAGGACCTGATTGATGGAGAACATCATATGAAAGATTCGCATGGTTCTTGTTCACGAATGTTGGTCACCTCGTCACGTCTGAAGTTATCTCTTGACTCCATGTGTATGATTGATATCGTTGTCTTGACACCAGTATGTGAACTTGGCACTCTCGGCATCAAGGATTCTGAATGCTGGACAATTGATCCCCCTCAATTGTTGACCCGTGTTCTATTGAAAGAGCTGTAGTCACCGTTTGAGTAGTCGCATCGTCGAGTATGTAGATATCAATTGTAAGCTGCTACGGTTGGTGGAGATGATAACTTCATAAAAACAAGACTTCTCTTGTTTTAACAAATAAATGCATTGAATCGTACATATATTCGTGTTAGATTGTGTTATTACGTAAACACAATCCCTTACATGGTTATAAAGTAAACCATGCCCGAGAAAATTAATTCCCGTTGTTGAGTCAAAGCTTTCCGGTGAAATGCTTGACTTGAGTATGAAAAGCGGGTTACTATCTGAAATAATAGCAAACCATTTTGAGCATGTTTTAAAACATTTGAACTTCTGCTCGAACTTTATTTACAACCCCGTGTCATTATTAAATGACATTTCTAGTATCGTAAATATTATCGATTCCAGAAGACATGCTCTTTTTATCAAAACATTTTTTAACACATAATTTTGAAAGATTTAGAAAACCTTTTTGAGAAATTCTCTAAAAATTGTGTTCAACGTTTTGAAAACCAATTACTTGAGCTTAAGATGTTGAATATCTTACAAAACGAGCTCAAGTCCGAGAAGTTGTAAACTTCCCGTTGTTAAGGATAATTTTATCATCGGCGATAAACTTTCCTTTTAACTGAAGAACGAGTCCTAAGCTGATATTTACTTAGAAATCGTTTTCATGAGCTTGAAAACTTTGACTGTTTTAACGGAAAGCTCATGACCGAGAAAGGTTAATTTCTCGTTATGAGGAAAAGTTCTCTTATTTAAAAGATACACTTTCCTTTCTGAGCTTAAAACTTCGAATGTTTTAATACAAGCTCATGACCGAGAAAGGTGAATTTCTCGTTAAGAGGATAAGTTATCATAAAAGATAATCTTTCCTTTATTTTAAGTTCGAGTTACAGTCTGACATTTAACTGTAAGTCATTGTGCATGAGCTTAAAAAACTTCGAATGTTTTTAACATTAGCTCATGCCCGAGAAAAATTAATTTCTCGTTGTAAGGATAAGTTTATCATCGGCGATAAACTTTCCTTTATTTGAAGATCGGGTCATCATCTGATATTTAATGAAGAGCCTTATACACGAGCTTAAAACCTTTGAATGGTTTTAGGATAAGCTCGTGTCCAAGAAAACTTAATTTCTTGTTAAGAGGGTAAGTTATCGTTGCGTGGATAAACTTCCCTGTCTCTGAAGTTCGGGTCATCGTCTGTCATTTAGCGAGGAGCCATAGTGCATGAGCTTAAAAACTTCGAATGTTTTTAACATAAGCTCATGCCCGAGAAAACTTAATTTCTCGTTGTTAGGATAAGTTTATCATCGGTGATAAACTTTCCTTTCTTTGAAGATCGAGTTATAGTCTGTGATGTGACTATAAGTCCTTGTACACTGTAAGCTTAACTGCAAATCCCCTGAGACACTTGTTTCTTAGATATCAGCTTCTTCAGCAACCAAACTCTAAGAGTGTCCTTAATTGAATGGTATACAATGATTGGACCGCTTCGTTCTTTTAGAACATCCTCTTTGGTACCTGCATTCTCTTTTGGAATTTGCATGCTTTGATATGGGTTAGCGATATCTATCTTAGAAGCAAGTGGGGGTTCACAGTTTTCTTTTCTTATGCTAGAGGTGACTTCAGGAGATGATTCACTTGTCTTAGCTGGTAAACGTTTCCTTTTATAGAAAACCTTAAGTTCAGGCTTAAGTGATGTATCCTCCTTTTCAATTTCCTCCCTAGTAGTCTTAGTAGAATCGGAGACTATCCTAGTTAAAGGGCACTCGTTTCCTACAAGAGTGAAAGTTCTACCAGTGGGGCGCCACATTTTACCAAAGGGTTTGATTTTAGCCACCCACTTGGATTTAAGTCTAGCACGGGAGTTCACCTCATTAAGTAATTTTTTGATACAAGAATCATGATTTGCTCTAAAGACACATTTCCTAGATGTTTTACACGTAGCATATTTAATGTCCGAGTAAGATCTAGAATTCCTAGCTGATTGATTGATGCTCCTAGGATGTGACGTGCTACGGGTAGCAGGGTTGGGTAAACTAGAAGGCATCTGACTAGGTTTAAAGTTTCTATCTCTTACTTGTGTCTTTTGCTTAGTTTCCCTAAGACCAAATGTATGGCTAACGTCATTTGAACTAGTTCGAGACGTGTTCTTTGGATTATGTCTAGGGAGACTAGATGCAATCATGTGATTCGGTCTAGCAAAAGCTGTTTTAGTCACATTGGCCCTAGTTGGTGGAGTGACTGTTCTAGAAAGATGAACCATATCAACTTGGGAGGCAAACCGCGGTCTCGAGGATTGTGATCGCTCGGATCTAAATGCAGTCGGTTGTCGAATGAACTGATTTGTAGGCGGTTTCCCCAAGATTGATGGTTTTTCAAGCTTAGTGTCCACACTAGTTCCTTTAGATTTCCTTAATTCATTTCTCAATGCAGCTATAGCAAAGACCTTTTCATGAACTTGAGCTTTTAAAGTCTCATTCTCTTTGAACAAGTTATCTTGGGATGCCAATTTAGATTCAAGCAACTTAATTTGTTTCAAAAGATTATCCTTTTCAGCTTTAGAATCTAAAACAGTTTGATCCAATTTTTGTTCAAGAACAACGTTTGACTTTTCAAGTTTTTCAAAATATGTTTCAAATTTCTCCGTTTTCTTTGAAAATTCAATTTTGGCATCCTCAAGCTCTTTGGATTGCTGAGCTAAAATGGTTTCAAGCTCTTTAATCCTAGAATCAGAATTATTTAACGAAGCAGTCATAAGACACTTATCATGATGTTTAGCATTTTGAACACTTTCTCCCCCATTATGACTCACATCGGATGAATCAGAACTGGTATCGCTATCACTCTTTTCCATCCCATGTTTGGCATAATTAGGTTCAGAATGCTCAACATGATGTATATTGTTGAAACTTGGCACCTGAACAGTTGGTGCTTGTGACTTGCTGCTTGGTTCATGCGTTCCTCCCGATTCCTTGCCATTGCTTATCTGATCATCGGTTGACGATAGCGTGAAGTGTGTCTCTCTCTCATGTTCATGCAATGATTTAGACGACTCCTTGATTCTTTGAATCTGACCCTCTTTCAACAGTATCTCGTTGTAATTAACTAACCTGACCTCAATACACTTCTCAAGTATATTGATGTGATTGAGTAAACCACTTTTAAAGGTTTCAGTCTGGCAACCCGTATACGTGTTGAAAAGCTGGTGAAGAACTGAAGTCGAATAATCAAAAGGGGGTACCATTGTTGAGGCAAATAAATCCTTAAACTGAGTGCGAAGGATTTCTAGACATATCTTTGCTTTAACCTCATGAAGATTTTCCCTTTCAAGTTGCAACCGTAACTCATCCAAATTATTGAAAATCTTCTCTTTAAAATTATCCACTTTGCCAAAGAATATTTGAACCGTGGCTGGAAGTTCAGGCATGTTGTGCGGATAAAGAAGTGCAAGATGTGTCTTGAGCGCGTGAAAGATTTCCAATGTTTTTTGACGCAATTTGAGCTCTTTGAGTTGCATGTGTTGCAGTTCTCCCTCATGACACGTCGAATTTGATGATTCCATTGTAATTTCGATGAAGGAAAAAGAATTGTAGTCGTGGTTGATTTCGGGATATTACAGTTCGCGAAGAAACGTCGAAAGATCCGTAAAAGAACTTTTAAAGAAAAATCTTTAAGACTGAGAAATGTTGTTGATGGTTAAGCACTTTCGTTCGAAAAATAACAAATACCCAAAAACCAATTCACTTACTTTTACTTTGAGGATGCCAAAGAAATAATTAGAATTAAAAAAATAAGATAAAAAAAATAAAAAGTAAATAAACAATGACTGAAGAGAGAAAAAAATGTTAGGATACCACTCAAATGTGAGGACAATAAATAAAAATAAAATGAACTAATAATTTGACGTGGCTGTGTAACCCGATGCCACTCAAATGTGAAGATATTATAAGCTTTGTAACATCCGCCCCATTCTTTATTAATTTCTATACACCTAACAGATTGCTTTGGTTCCTCCGCCCCACTCCCTTCTTTTTCTCTCAGTCACTATCAACTTCCTTCCCAAAAAAAAAAAATTTGATGTTTGGAGTTGAAGGTCTAGTGTTGTGTGAGTCTTGGGTAGAGAGGTGAGGTGTTCGAGTTGAAGGTCTAGTGTTGTGTGGGTTTGATCGAGTCAGATTTGGTTTAGGTTATGTTTGGAGTCGAGGGTGTGAGGGTGTGAGTCAAGTGTTGTGGGAGTCAAGTTGTTTTAGGTATGAAAAATTTGATGGGTCGAGTCAGGTCTGTGAGTTTGAAGGGTGTTGTTCGAGGGTCCTTTAGAGTCCGATCGTAATCTGATCGTAAGTTCTTTTGAGTCAAAAACTTGGTCAAATCATAATATAAAATCTTAAGTCCATCACAGTCTTGCAGCGTACCCAGATCGCACCCCGATCGCACCCCGATCGCACCCAGATCGCAGCCTCGATCGCACCCAGATCGCAGCCTCGATCGTACTAAGATCGCACCCCAATCGCGCTTCGATCGCACCCCGATCGTAGTGGAGATCGTAGTGGCGATCGTAGTGGTGATCGTAACTTTGGATCGCAAGTTGAAACCCCCGGGGTTTATGCGATCACAAAAGATCCCGATCGTAGCCGAAAAAAATGTGAAGGATCGCAACGAGGAAACCAGATTGAGACCAGATACTTGATAAAGATTATGATGGATCGCAACAAGAAAAAATACGCCCAGAAAAAGTTGAAAAGGAATAAAAACAAATAAAAAATAATACTGAATCAGATACAGCTATTAACATAAATGAGACAAAAGATTATAGAAACGGAAAAAGAAAAAAAAATAAAAGAAAATTGATATTCAAATTGGAGAAACCGATAAACACCCAACATAGTAATTAAAGAAATAATTTTGGAAAAGAGATATTGAAAAATTTGACAAAATGATAGAGAAAAAAAATGAGACAAATGATTTTATCAGATTAATAACCACGCAACACCAAAAAGAAAGAGAAACGAGAAAAAAATTTTAGAAAGAAAGGATTTTTATGACCAAATCAATAGATAAAAAAATACGTCAATCCGTAGAAACAACCATGCTCTTGATACCAATTGAAGGATCTTGTTTTTCTAAGGATTAGGCATTGTATGGATTAACCTATTGATATGGATGGAGAATGGAGAAACTTAGAGAGAGAAAGAAGAGAGAGAAAGGAGAGAGTTGAGAAGAAAGATGAAATGTGATTATGTGAAAATGGAAGTGAACCAACAACCCCCCTAACATGCTAGGAGGGGGGTTTCTATAGCCCACCCTACATGTGGGCTATATGGGCTATATTGGATCACGAGCCCAATATCATTGGAGTGACCGATCCTTTCTAAATACGTAAAAACGTATTTCCAGAATATTGATAACCTATGAATCTATGAAGTGGGTTGAAGATTCCTAGAGAGAGAAACTAGTGAGAGAAAGTGAGAGAGAAACTATGTGTGTTTTATTCAAATGAAAGTATGGAATGAACCAACAATCCCCCTAACATGCTAGGAGGGGGGTTTATATAGCCCACCCTACATGTGGGCTATATGGGCTATATTGGATCACGAGCCCAATATCATTGGAGTGACCGATCCTTTCTAAATACGTAAAAACGTAATTCCAACAATCTCCCCCAAAGGGAGGTCACTCAAAGTTACAATGTCCTAAATAGTCTATAGCTTGTGATCTATGCTAATAATGATGTGACCGAGACTTTCCTTGGAAAAACGTATTTCCAACAACGTTTATGCTAACTCGTAATCAAGCAAGACGTGCACGTAAACGTAAGAACAAAACTCCCACTCCAAATCATTCTAGTGAGGAGTCTCCTATTGACGAACCCATTGTAAGAGAAGCACCAACCATGGCGAATCGAACTATGATGGAGTTACTTCAAGCACCCACTGAGGGTTATGGAGAGGCTATTGTGATTCCCGCTATCCTTGCGGAGAATTTCGAGGTGAAAACGGGTTTGTTGTCGATGATCCAAAACAACAAATTCCGTGGTGATGAGAAGGACAATCCACACAACCATATCCGCCAATTCAATCGTCTTACCGCCACTTGCAAATTTAAGGATGTCTCGAATGACTCTATTAAGATGATGCTTTTTCCGTATTCCTTAGCGGGGCCCGCTAAAATTTGGTTAGAGAAAGAGCCACCAAATTCTATATTGACGTGGAATTATCTCGTGTCTAAGTTTGTGAACCAATTTTTTCCGCCCTCTAAGACTACGCACTTGAAAAACGAGATTTCAAAGTTTTCACAAGAATTTAATGAAAGCTTTTCAATGGCTTGGAATAGGTTTAAGGAAATGTTACATGAATGTCCTCATCACGGTTTTTCCGACTTGCATTAAATTGACACGTTTTACAATGGACTTAATGATCATGAAAGGGATTATTTGAATGCCGCCGCGGGTGGTAATTTTTTGTGTAAAACGGTTGAGGAAGCTTTGGTGATAATTGAAAATAGATCTAAGGTGTATAGTCCTCGTAGCACGTCTAGTGTTCGTAAGGCTTCGTCTTCGGCTTCACCTTCTTTGTCTACTACCATCGATGCTTGCCAAATTGAGGCGAATTTGGAAAACAAGATTTTTGATAAGCTTAAAGGACTTTTGATTGAGTTTAAAGTTGGTGAACAAAGTGCTCCCGCTACGGCTAAAGCGGTTGAGGTTTCTTGCATGTATTGTGGTGGAAGTCATGATTTCTCCGAGTGCATTACCAACGGTGGTAACACTTCGAGTGCCTTCGCGGCCACGGGAAATTACAACCAAAACGGTCAAGTTTCCCGCTCTAATCAAATGACTCCACCGGGTTTTGGTTCAAATCAAAATGCTAACAACAACTATCACAACAATCAAGTTGGTTTCAAAAATAATTACAACAAGGGAAACTATGGGAATCAAAGGGCTAATAATCAAGTTTCAAACAAAAATCAAAATGATTTTCAAAATAACAACAAAGGTTTGCAAATATTGAAAGATCTTCCAAGTGAGTTTGTTGAATACGCTAGTGGAAATGATGCTAGGTTTGACAACATTCAAAGAGAAATCATTAGCCTAAGATCCGAGTTTAAGAACGACTTGAAGAAAGAGTTGAAAAATGAGTTAGCTAATGAACTTAAAATCCACACCAACAAGATGGCAGGAAATGTCACTAGGTTGCAACAAAACCAACAAAAAATGGAACAAGGGCAACACGAGATTAAACAAGAAATGATTAAAGCCGAGAAGAGGCAATCCGTGTTTGAAGATAAAATCTCGTCTATGTTTGAGGCAATAATGTGTAAACCGTCTTCGAGTAGTCTTCCTAGCAACACCGTATCCAATCCTAAGGGTGAGATGAAAGTGATTACCACACGTAGTGGTAAGACACTAAAGGAACCGACTCCTCAACCAATTGCTCCTACGGAGGAAGCAATTGAGGAAGAACCCGAGGTGGTGGTCCAAAAGGAGCATGTCCCAATCCCACGAAGTACCGCTCATGCCACACCTACGGTTGACCCATTACCATCATTGGAACCCGAGATTCCAAAGGCTATGCCTACTATGCCTCAACCCACACCACCTTTTCCCTATCCATCAAGACTTAGGAAGGAGAAACGTCAAGAGCGCGATAATTACCAATTTGAGCTTTTTATGAAAATGTTTCGTGATTTGCACCTTAATATGAGTTTTGCTGATGCTTTGGTCATGATGCCTCGATTTTCCGCTAACTTTAAGAGTATGTTGAACAACAAGGAGAAATTGCACCAATTGTCTAGTTGTTCGTCGGTTTGTCTTAATCGCATACCTCAAAAAGTCGGTGATCCCGGTAAATTCTTGATTCCATGTGAAATCCAAGATATGGAGGAATGCTTCGCCTTGGCCGATCTTGGTGCTAGCATTAACTTGATGCCACTTGCAATCTTCAAGTCGCTCAATCTTCCTAAACTTACTCCTTCACTAATGTCTATCGAGTTGGCCGACCATTCCACAATTCCCGCATGTGGTTTGGCGGAAGACGTTTTTGTGAAAGTGGGGAAGTTCTATTATCCCGTAGACTTTATCGTTGTTGATATCCCCACGGATCCTCAAGTTCCTCTCATTTTAGGTCGTTCGTTTTTAGATACGTCTATGGCTTTGATCGATGTTCATGCTAGAAAGATCACCTTACGTTTCAATGACGAGGAACTTGTTATAAACGCAACTCAAAACTCTCAAATTTCTCATGTTTATTCCGTTGCAACCATAAACCTCGTTGATATGATCGACGTGGTTTGCAAGGAATTTTCACAAGAAGTTCTAGGTTTTGGTGATGAAGAAACTAGTGGCAATCCCACTATGTTAGATCCAATTCTTGATAATTCGACACCAACCTTCACTCCATTTGAAGGTGGTGGTTTTACGTTGGAAGAATTCGATGTTCCACGTACTTGTAACGAAGACCTCGACAACGATGAGGACTTCTCGATTATCAAGGATTTTCTTAACGATTTCCCATTTCCTCCACCCGAGGAGGTTATGAGTATCGAGCCCAAATCTTCACTTGAGGAACCACCTATCCTTGAGTTGAAAGATTTACATCCTCATCTCGAATATGTCTATTTGGAGGAGGACGACAAGTTGCCGGTTACTATTGTGAAGGAACTTTCGAATGATGAAAAAACCGCACTTGTCGATGTTCTAAAGGATCACAAAGGGGCAATTGCGTGGAAGTTATCCGACATTAAGGGAATCAATCCCAAGTTTTGTACTCACAAAATATTAATGGAGGAGGACTACAAGCCCGCAATCCAAAATCAAAGGAGGGTGAACCCCAAAATTCACGACGTCATCAAAAATGAGGTCCTTAAACTCCTTGACGCGGGAATAATTTACCCTATTTCCGATAGCCCTTGGGTGAGTCCTATTCATTGTGTCCCTAAAAAGGGAGGGATGACCGTTGTGCCAAACGATGCCAAAGAGTTAATTCCCACTAGACTCGTGACCGGATGGAGAGTGTGCATTGACTATCGAAAGTTGAATGAAGCCACTCGAAAAGACCATTTTCCCTTGCCCTTCATGGACCAAATGTTGGAGCGTCTTGCGGGAAACGATTTCTATTGCTTTTTAGATGGTTTTTCCGGTTACTTCCAAATTCCCATCGATCCTCGTGATCAAGAAAAAACTACGTTTACGTGTCCATATGGAACGTTTGCCTATCGTAGAATGCCATTCGGACTTTGTAATGCACCGGGAACCTTTCAAAGGTGCATGATGGCTATTTTTCATGACATGATCGAAAAGACGATGAAAGTCTTCATGGATGACTTTTCCGTGTTTGGTAATTCGTTCACTTCGTGTTTGTCGAACCTTGAGAGAATGTTGAAACGTTGTGAGGAAACCAACTTTGTGCTCAATTGGGAAAAATGTCATTTTATGGTTAAGAGTGGAATCGTCTTAGGGCACAAGGTCTCGAAAGCGGGGATTGAGGTAGATCAAGCTAAGGTAGACGTCATCGCCAAATTACCTCATCCCAAAACCGTTAAGGGAGTTAGGATTTTCCTAGGCCACGCGGGCTTTTATCGTCGATTCATCAAGGATTTTTCAAAGATCTCTCGACCCATTACACATCTTCTTGAAAAAGAAGCATGTTTTGTCTTTGACGAAGATTGTGTACGAGCCTTTGAAATCCTTAAGAGGAAACTTACCGAAGCTCCCATTCTTGTTGCTCCCAATTGGAACCTCCCCTTTGAGCTCATGTGTGATGCTAGTGACTATGCTATTGGGGCCGTTTTGGGGCAACGTCATGATAAGCACTTCTTGCCTATTCACTATGCTAGCAAGACGATGACCGAGGCTCAACTAAAATACACTACAACGGAGAAGGAGTTCCTTGCCGTGGTGTATGCATTTGAGAAGTTCCGACCTTATCTCGTCTTAGCTAAATGCATAGTGTATACGGATCATTCGGCTATCAAGTATCTCATGGCAAAGCAAGATGCTAATCCTAGATTACTTTGTTGGATTCTCCTCCTTCAAGAATTTGATCACACCATCGTTGACAAAAAAGGAGCCGAGAATCTAGCGACCGATCATCTTTCTCGTTTGGAAGATCCTCACCAAAGTGTTTACGAGCCGAAGGAAATCACCGAAACATTTCCGCTCGAGACACTTGGTGTAGTGGATTCTAAGCTTGATCCTTCCACCCCATGGTTTGCGGACTTTGCAAATTACCATGCGGGTAACTTCATCGTTAAGGGTATGACGACTCAAGAAAAACGAAAATTCTTTCGTGACGTCAAGTTCTACTTTTGGAACGACCCTTACTTGTTTCGAACTTGTGCGGATCAAATCATCCGACGTTGTGTATTTGGCACCGAAGCTTCTAACATCCTTAGAGCTTGCCATGAGGGACCCACGGGTGGTCACCACGGTACTAATCTCACGGCTAAGAAGGTGTTTGATGCCGGCTTCTTTTGGCCTACTATTTACCGAGATGCACAAGATCTTGTAAAGTCGTGTGATGCATGCCAACGACAAGGAAAAGCCTCACAAAAAGATGAAATGCCACAAAATATCATCCAAGTGTGTGAGATCTTTGACGTTTGGGGTATAGACTTTATGGGGCCGTTCCCATCATCTCGTGGTAATAAGTACATTCTTGTTGCGGTTGACTACCTATCTAAGTGGGTGGAGGCCAAAGCCTTGCCCACCAATGATGCTCGTGTGGTAGTCAAGTTCTTGAAAAGCTTGTTTTCTCGGTTTGGAACCCCTCGTGCGATCATAAGCGATCGTAGAACCCATTTTTGTAACGAACAATTTGAAAGGGTCTTAAGGAAATATGGGGTTACACATCGGCTTTCTACGGCTTATCCCCCACAAACGAGTGGGCAAGTCGAGGTTTCAAACCGAGCGTTGAAGAGGATCTTGGAGAGATCCGTTGGGGAAAACCGACAATTGTGGTCGGATAAGTTGGACGATGCTTTATGGGCCTTTAGGACCGCTTATAAGACGCCCATTGGGTGCACTCCCTATAAGCTTGTGTATGGAAAGAATTGTCATTTGCCTATCGAGTTAGAACACAAGGCTTATTGGGCCCTAAAGCATTGTAATGATGATATGGAGACCGCGGGAAAACACCGGAAAATGCAATTGAATGAATTAGATGAATTGAGGGACATTGCTTATGAAAATTCATTGATTTACAAAGAAAAGACTAAAAAGTTGCATGATTCTAAAATTAAAAATCGGGTTTTTAACATTGGGGATCAAGTTTTGCTTTTTAATTCAAGATTAAAAATCTTTTCCGGTAAGTTGAAATCCCGTTGGTCCGGTCCATTCACCGTGACTCAAGTGTTTCCATATGGGACCATCGAGCTAGCTCAAGATGATGGTCCTAACTTCAAGGTGAATGGACATAGGTTGAAGCACTACTTTGGCGGGGAAGTTCCATCCTTGAACTTCCTCGACCAAGTCACTTTCCCCAATGATAATTAGTATTGAGGGGATCGAGTCGAGCTCATGACTCGGTAATCAAAAATGAGGTTCCTCGTGGGGGAGTCCCATGCTTATCCTATGTACATATTATCGCTTTCTAATGTAGTTAACGTGTGGGGATTTGTGCCTTTCCAACCTTTGTTCCGTGGTTGTTTGTGAATTGTGGTTTTTAGATGATCATGATCTTCATGATTGGAGCCTCTCGTGTTCGATTTATGAGAGCACTCGATCTTTTGCTTTGAAGACTTTCTCAATATCCATGATATATCCTTTTGATGTTCTAACCTTAGGTTTATAGCACACTTCATAAACGGCTATTAATTTATTGGTTACACCCTTTCCATGCTAGATTAGGCATTCGACTACGTCTCTAGTATGGGGATGTTTGCACCCCTAGACTCGAAACATTGAGGACAATGTTTAACTTTAGTATGGGGGGGGTGAATAGATACTTGCCTTGCCAAACCTTCACGCTTTCCAAAGTTTATCTTTTTGTTTATCGTTTTGTTGCAAAATAAGGCTAAAAATGGCCAAATTTTAAAAATTTTCTCATGTTTTATAAGTGTTTGAAGACACGAATGTAGGTTTTCCGATGGCGAGAATAAGAGTAATTTTTGACTCGACCGTGCGTGTTAAGCACTTAGCTTTGATTCCTTAACTACACATTAGGATAAGTCTCTTAAATGAGGACGAGAAATGATAGGGTTAATTATAAGTTACTATGTTAAATGTAGAGTACTCGTATTCTTTTAAAAACTCATGTGTTCTCGTTGTTTGCTTATTCTCCCTTCGCATGTAAATATTTTTTGCTTAATAAATATTGACTTAGCGATTTAGTTGGGATTGTTGGGTTTCTAGTCTTTTCTAGTAGCTTCCGTGTAATTAAATTGGGAAGACATTAAGGTATCGCCAGCGTCACGGTTTTGAAGTATTGGCACCCGAAAAATCAAAAGCTTCACCTAATAATAAGATTTCAAGTGCTCACCTAAATCAAGCAAACAATTTGAAGCCCCACAAGGCTGAAAAATCTATGCAAAATTTAAAGTGAATCAAGCCTTAATCTTCGAAGCTTTAAAGATCCAAAATTCGCCTTAGCGTGAGAATATACGTCTTTGGCTAATAAAACTACCGATGAGGTGGATAATAAAAGGCAAGGCAAGACCGAAGTCATAATAAAAGCTTCATGGCGAAGTTGAATAAAAGATGGAGGTAAACCAAAGATAATAAGGCCCTTCCGTTAGGGGGCGTATAAAAGTCTTGGTAATAATTCTCATGTTCAAAACCGTTATAAAACCGTGTTTAGCGATTCTTCTTGTCAACTTAATTTTTTAACATCGTTGTCTATTAGGAGGGGTTATTGATTTGATGGTCTTAGTTACACCGTTAGGACTCTATTTTTAGACCTAAATCTCTATTATTGCATAAGTCAAACAATGTATCCTCGTGAAACATTCAAGACAAAATAAAATAAAAGAGATACAACTTAGGAATAATGGGAGGATAAGTACGTGATTAGGGCATATGAGTAGTGTTAGCATTACTAACTTATAATGACAATGATCTCGTTGCACGCTCGACATGGAATTAGGGTGAAAATAGAGGACGATGAAATTATTTCTAACAAAGCATTCACGTGTTCTTATTCTATGAACCTAAACGTCCCATTTTGCGATGAAAATCATACATTATGTCTAAAACGCAAGTAGAAGTAGCAATAGTAGTAGTGTAGCTAGTTTATCGTTAAATAAAGTGAATAAAAATGAATTTTGGAGGTGTTACGATACTTTATTCTAGCATTTCGTGAGGGCACGGCAATGGTTTAGTATGGGGGAGTGATGAGACTGCCTTTATACATTGTCTCATCTTCCAAATAGGGCTTAAAATGCATTAAATATCATCAAAATACCCATATATATGCTTGTGTTTGTTACTTATGTATTTTAGGTACGGATATTGAGAAAATGACAAAAGATCACAAGAATCATTCAAAAACGAACACGGGAAACGAAGCCGCACAATGAACCAAGCCCTAATGAAGACTTTACCAAGATTAACCCTTGAAGATTTGAAGAAATATGAAGAAGGGTCCTCCAATATGGAAGAATTGACATTTTATACCCTTGTATCCTCATAATTACAAGTTTGGTCCCTAAAGTTTGTCAAAGTTACAAAAAGGGCCCTCCACTTTGAAGAATTGGCAAGTTTAGCCCCTCAACAAAGCTAAATTGTCAACCAATATCCTCCACAAAGTCAAATATATCATGAAGTCCTTCAAAGTACAAGAAAATACAAGTCTGGTCCTTTGAAAATTCCAAAATTACAAAAGGGACCCTCAACTTTCAACATTTGGCAAAAATGATCTCTCATCAAACATGACTTGGCAAATTCAGTCCTCCAAAACATCAATTATACAAGTCAAGACCATTATCCAACACAAAATGCCAAATCAGCCCTTGAAGAATTAAAAAATGGCAAGAAATACCCCTGAATTTACTTTACAAGATATTTTGGGGCAAAAGTGTGAAAATGAAAAGTTGGATTACAAAAGAAATCGGATTTTATGTGATTATTTACAAAATGAAAGGAAGGAAGAAAGAGAGGGAATTAACCTGGCCAGACATCAAACTTACCTTAACCAACCAGGAGTTGCCACGTGCCCCACTCACCAAAACCCACCAATCCCCTTTCACCATTCCTCCATGTCACCTTCCACTAAAAACCGGATATAACTAATCTTTGATTAGTTTAATATTTGGCGCCTAACACTTGGTTTAAAAACTAAAACAGATCAAACCCATGTTCTTGGCATTCATAATCCAAATTGGGTTTTTCTAAACTGCTTAAAATTAAGCCACCAAAGTGTCCAGATTTATGATTAAGGTCAACATAAACACATCCAAATCCTTAAACCTTATGCCACCTCACTCTCTTTGTCACATGAAAAAAAACCTTGTCCCACCTCTTGGAGAAGAAGACAAAACAGTAAAGAGGATCTAACGTCCCACAACAAAGCTTCAAACTTAAGCTTATTTGGGACCATTGATCAACTTTCCAACAGCTATCTACTCCACAAACGTCCAAGAATCAGTCACATGAAGCCAAGAAGTTCAAATCCTCAAGGGCATTTTGGGACTTCCACAAGCTAGGGTTTTTAGTTTTTTCAGCTTTCTTAGACAACATGTATGCCTATATTAGGGGTCCAACATAGATGAATGCTTTTGATTTTTCCTTGTTCAATTTTCTATAAATCCCATTTCAGTTTAATGAAATTGTGTTTGAATCATTGAAGAAAAGTCATTGGCCAATCTTTATTACTGCTTGTTATTGTTATATGATTGTTAGTTTAGAAGTTAAAAACCTGTTTTCACTTGGAGGTTGCAAAAGTTTGCAATTTTCCTCATTCTTGATATTTTGCTAAGTACTTGTTCCAACCTTGGATTTTTTAGGTTATAGGGCTGATCATAGCATCCTAATTGTGTTAATTAAGGTGTTGTGAGGCTTATAACTTGGGGATAATCAAGTGCGGGGTAACAAGGTTGCATCAATCAAGATTTTTGAAGTTTCTGTTTTTTATACTCTTGTGCTTTAACCTTGTTCAATCTTAGCAGGCTTTGTTGTGGAAGCTTGTGCTTGTTCTTGCTAGCACATAAGCTCAAAATTCGTGGGTGTGGATGTACATCCATGAGGTTTGCATACTAAATCCTAAAATCTGCTTAAATTTATGATTTTTGGTAATATTTGTATGTGCCTTGTGATCTTGTGAATTTTGTGGCTTGTTCTTGCTTGAATCTGTTAATCTTACTTGTTATAGTGTTAATTGATGCTTGGGTGGCCTTAAATCTCACTTTGCCTTTGAAAATTTTGATTTTGAAAAGATTAAGGGGTGTTTGGGTCTATCTGTTTGTGCTTGCAACTTGTTATTGTGTTGTTGGATTGTGTTGTTTATGCTTGGTATCTGATATATGCTTGGTTGAGAATATTTTACTGCAAGTTTTTGGGTTTGAAGCCTTGAATCAAACAATATGCTATAGGACCTTTGTTATTGCCTGTTTTGACCTAGGATTTTGGGAACACTTAGTGTGTATGCATGCTTAGGGCTAAAAGTGGTTTTAACAAAGTTAATATAACCTGTTTGAAAGATTTGAGGTGTTGAATCTGGCTTAAGTGTCAAATACATCAGCAAAGTAGAAAACTACATGTGTTAGTGTTCATCAATAACTTTCATTAGTTTGAATCTTGCTTAATTCTTTGAACCATTGAATGAAACCTGTTTAGACTTGCTTATTGGAGTTTATAATAGCTTGTGTATGCATTTGGTTGAATTTGGCTGGCTGATTATTGCTAAAATTGCTTATTTGTGCTCAACTGCTTAAGTGTTCATGTCTGTATCATATCTGGTGATTAATTGATTAAACTGTATCAATTGGGTGTTAGTGATTGTGTTATTTTGATTGTTATTGACTCCTTTTGATCCAAAGATCATTTGGGTGCCTTTGTGTAATCTGAATCTCCAAAAAAAGTCACTAAAGACAAAAAGTCAAACAAGTCAAGCAGTGGGAAAAGTTCCCACTGCTCAACACCCAAAACTAGCCCCTACTAGTGTAATTTTGAACTCAGCTTATCAATAAGCTATTCTAGCTTATCCAGACTTGCAACAACTTATTTTTTGTAATAGGTCTTCCTTATTTGACCCATTTAAGTAGACTGGAGCTTATAGGACTGTGACTTTGACTTTTTACTAGAAAACCAACTTATTTGACTTTTACATAAGTGCTTATTTGCTTTTTCCAGCTTATTGAGTCAGCTTATTTGAAAACTCTTTGTTGATTTTGCTTAATTAAGTCATTTCAAAGCTTTTGGAACTTGAATCAGCACTTGGGGTGGCCTAGAACTCAAAAAACGACTATTTTGTCGTTTTCTGTAGATTGCTTATTGCATTTTCAGGCTTATTCCTTGGGCTTATTTCAAATTTCTTTTTGCAGAAGTCTTTATTAGGTCAAAAGAAGCTTGTGTGTCAAATTTTAGCTTATGGCATTGGCTTATAGCTTAATGGGCCAAAAAGCCCATTAAGAATAAGCTGCTTGGTATAAGCTAGCTTATTTCACACTTTCAGCTTTTGGGCCTTTGGAAAAAGTTGTTTAAAATTAAATTTTGAGTCAACCTATGCTTTTTGGGCTTATTTTGAACAATTTTTGTTATCGGGCCCAATTTTGGCCCAATAAGCTACTGTTTTGGGTTTAGCCCAATTTCTAGGCCCAATAGGGGTATTTAGGTAATTTCACTTTCATTTCTGAGTTATTTAGGTTAAATTAAGCTAGTTTGCAAGTTTTTAGAATTTTTTATGATTTTTGGATTTTTAATATTATTTTAATATTATTTTATTATTAAAAATTAAAAGTCTTATATTCTAAGTTTTTATATTTTTCCTAGGTTCTAAACACTTAATTAGGAATTTTGCAACTTTCTAAATATTTTTTAGGTCTTTTAATTATTTTCTAGAATTAATTTAAGTTTTAATTGATTTTAGTAGTTTTTAATTGTTTAAAAATAGTTTTTAGTGGTTTTAAAATTTTGAAAAATACTTTTTAGCTTAATTAGAGTATTTTTGAGGTTTACAAACTTTAAAATCTTGTTTAGGGCTTTTTAATAATTAGTTTTGATTTTTAGGGCTTTAATTAGCATTAAAAAGTCATTATCTAATTAATTAAAAGGTTTTAGCAAGTTTGGATTTTTTTACACTCTTAGAATATTAGTGTGGATTTTTGGTAATTTTTAGGAATTTTTAGGGTAAAATTTTAATTTTAGCAATTTTTACGGTTTTACGTGTACACTTTTTTTGTCTTAGTTTAATTCGTCTTCATAACCGTCTTTCTCTTCTAATCTCATTTCTTTCTTTCTTTTTCAACAATATAATCACAAATCTACTCCAAGTCATTACACACATAACACACTAGCATCCTTGAGAACGAACTCATTTTAGGGTCATTTACACACGGTTTTCCTAAATCGTCGTGCTTACCCTATTTGTTGCTCTTTTCCTAAAGGGTATACAAAAACTCAACTATCACACAGCCGGAAGGATTCGTCAATCCTCATTATCCTGACAAGGTGTATCGTCTCCACAAAGCACTTTATGGACTCAAGCAAGCTCCAAGGGCGTGGTACGACGAGCTCTCAAAATTTCTGGTATCCAAAGGTTTCTCAAAAGGTTCCATTGATCTAACTTTGTTCACTTATAAATATGGGGATGACATTTTGCTTGTGCAGATTTATGTTGATGACATTATTTTCGAGTCTACAAACCCAAAACTTCCAAAATGGTCTGAAAAAGTAATGCACAGAGAATTTGAAATGTCAATGATGGGCGAACTAAAATTCTTTTTAGGAATTCAAGTTCACCAATCCCCTAGTGGTATCTTTATTAACCAAGCTAAGTATTGTCAAGAGATAATAAAAAAGCATGGTATGACATCATGTGACCCCGTTGGGACACCATTGTCAACCACATCCCTAGATGCTGATTTGGAGGGAGATGCCATAGAGCAAACGAAATATCGTTCCATGATCGGCTCCCTCATGTACTTAACAGCAAGTCGACTAGATATATCACATGCTACGTATTATTGTGCACGATATCAAGCACGACCCACTGAAAAGCACCTCAAGGAGGTTAAACGGATATTTTGGTACCTTAAGAATACCATTCACATGGGACTCTGGTATCCGAGGGAAACCGGTTTCTTTTTAACGGCCTATTCAGATTCTGGTCATGCAGGGTGTCTTGATACACGCAAAAGTACTTCTGGTAGTGCACAATTTCTAGGTCAAGATAAGCTTGTGGGATGGTCTTCCAAGAAGCAGGATTTCACGTCACTATCATCAGCCGAAGCGGAGTATGTGTCTCCATCAACGTGTTGTGCTCAAGTTCTTTGGATGCGAACACAACTCATCGATTATGGCTTCCACTTTGATAAAGTACCTATGTAATGTGACTCAAAGTCCGCCATAGACATCTCCTGCAATCCGATACAGCATTCCCGCACGAAGCACATTGATGTTAGATATCACTTCATTAAGGAACAAGTTGACAAGGGTATTGTTGAACTATACTTTGTTGGAACTGATTACCAATTAGCTGACTTGTTTACAAAAGCTCTTTCGAAAGAGAGGTTTGCATATCTTGTTAGGAAAATTGGTATGAGATGTTTGACTCCGACAGAACTGGAGATTCTGGCAAAGAATCCTGCTTGATTTATCTATCAAACATCTACATGTATATATTATTAAAAAACAAAATACAAAATTAAAAAACTTTTCAAAATCCAAAAAGATTCTTCTCGACATGTCTTTCAGTATCGATAATATGGACGTACCTAGAAATGTCGCTCAATAACGACACAGGTGTGTACATAAAACTCGAATGAAAGTTGTAAATATTTTTCAAAACATGTCATTTCTATTTTTAAAGGAAAATGTCTATTTTGGACAATTTTTCCAACAACGGGTAGACCAATCTATCTTGGGTTGAGCTTGTCACAAAACATTCAACATTTTGAGCTCAACACAATGGCTTGTAATCACTTTCAGATTACAACTCGGATCTATATTCACGGGGGAGTGTACGCTTTAGTGCCCTTACCCTCAGCAAAAGAAGAGAAATCTTTTTACACTTGAGTGGATCTGTCAAGACATTCAAAGTCTATGAACTCAAGTTTTTGCTTTAGAAAAACCTTTTCGTCAAAAAGAATTGATTTTTCAAAAAGCGTTGACCATAATTTTTTCAAGAATTTCTCAGTGATTATTCAAAATCTTTCAAAAATTGTGTGTTCAACAACTCCTATCCTCAAAAAGTGAAATGTGGATCACATCCTCAAAATGACAATTCAATTGGATCAAATTTTGAGGGGGAGCGTTCCAAATTCATGCTAAGTTTGACACATTTTTCTCCCGAAAAAGTTTCAAGACTATTTTTCACAATATATTTTAATCAAATTTGGTATCTCTTATTATAGATAAGGGGAGAAAATGTGATTAAAATGTGATCTGAAGACTCAAGCACTCATGGTTACGATCAAATACCCACAACATCTTTAATTCACGACGTTATTGGTGTCAAAAGGGTGGTTAGGTTTAAGTCCTATGATCCAACCAGAACCGGAGGGATCTTCCCAAGGACAATCCAATAGATAATTAGAAGTCCTTAGGAAAGATGGAGTAGAATGTTAACGTAGCTAAATGCCGACTAAGTATTGATGCTAGCACTAGAACAATCACAACAAGGTGCTAGTAATGATTTCTTGGTATGCATTGAAGGGGTTGAAGAATGAAAAAGAAATGTAAGGATAAAGGGTGTAAAGAAATTAGCCCTCCATACAACTTAGGCAGAAACTGGGTCAACACATCATGAAGACAACACATCATGGACCCAGTGATGTAATGCACAACCCCTCCCCAGTTGACTCAGGCTTCTCTCAAAAGAAGTTTGTTTTATTGTCGCGGAGATCAACATGACTTCTATTGACTTTCTCACTCCAAGATAGTTGATATTGATAAGGTGGCATCTGCTCCAGCCTCCGACCACTAAAAGTGCACAAATCGAGTCTAGAGCCAAGAGATCAATCAAATCTTGTTAGGAAACACAGATGAAGATCAAGAGAGTCCTACGCTATATCCTTGCGATATTTCTAGAACACTCGGAGTGATACTACCTAGTATTCACAATGATGAGTGGAAATCCTTCCAGTGTTAACATCAAACAGCATTGCGGTAGGTCATGTGTAAGATTCTTTTAGAATTAAACATATGTAAAACTGAAAAAAGCAAGAGTGGTTTGTTTCTTTGTCGATTCAAACTCGTTTCAGGTTTCTACGCAATATATTTATGGTCTTTCCAGAACATTCAGAGTGATATTCATTAATATTCACAGTGATGAATGGAAATCCTTC